>MU279350.1:0-650020 GCA_022385695.1 Xylaria arbuscula
AGTTACGACCCGACCGTACACGTTCGCACCCTAAGCACGATCCGATACGCGGAGCTTCGAGTACTAACGCCCTTACAGACTAACGGTTTGTTACACGGTAAAAGCTGAACAACGCATTTTTTAAAAAAATACCCTTTAATACAAACCTTACAAAAAAAATCAATTAATTTTAAACGCATAAATAGCGCTAATACCTAAATTATCTAAGCTTAGTTTAAAAAAAAGGTAATTTTAACTATATAAAATATTATGCTAAAAAACTAATATAATTTTAATAAAAATAATATTATAAAAAGTTAAAAAAATAACAGCTTAATATTAAATTATGCAAAAAAAATATATATATATAAAAAAAACAGCTTAGTTTAAAAGTATAAACTTTGTTTATTAAATGTGTTTTTATAACTAGCTAAGTTTTATTATTTTTGGTTATTTTTAAAAAAAAATCCTTTTAAACGCAGTAGTTTTTTTTAAATTTAACTTTATATAAAAATTAAAAATTTACAACATATATAAACGGTTAAACATATAAAAAAACTATGCTTAAATAACTTTAAAAAGTGTTTTTATTAATAATAGCACTTAATATTCCTTTAAAAAAAAAAACTGCTAGTTTGCAATAATTATAATTTTTATATAACAATTAATTTTATATAAAAGTGTTATTAAAATAACATACATTTATTGTACTTGCTGCCACACTTTTCCTATGTACTTTAACCTTTTAACGCCGGGGTGTTTAGCCTTTTAAAGATATTATACCGCAAATAGCTTAAAAATATAGGTCAAATAAATACTAGATTTATTGCTAAAAAGCGTAGTTTTTTAGCCTGTTATTTAAAAGCTAGAAAAAAAGCGTTAACAATACTAAATATCTAGTCCGGGTAGAAAAGTACTGGGTTGTGGCCGGTCAAGATTAGCCGACCTCTTTTAAACCCCTTGGTCATTAATACCAACAAAATAAATAAAAAGGCATATACCATACCACCTAATACAGTTATCCAGGCCAGCCAGAAAAAGTCCCAGGTAGTTTGGCGTACATTTTATACAACCCAAAAGCTTTAAAACAAATTACACTTATTCAACCAGCTGGATCAAGACCCCTATACTAAGCAGTTATTATTTCAGAAAATTAATAAAGCTTTCAACGAAAAAAACACCTAATTAGCTACTAAACAACAGAAAAAAGAAGTGCTTCAGGCTCGACTAGATAATATACAAGCCAGAAAAAAAAAAAGGGTATCACCAAGTCCAAATTTAAAGTTTGCCGATATTAAAGAGATCCGCCAAGCGCAAGTTCAAGCTGGCCATATATCAAAAGATAGCAGTGATTCAGAACAGTCGGTAGCGCTTAGCTGTATCGCTGTTGCTAGTGAATTGATTGAATAATTGGAAGTTGAAAGGTGGTGGGTAGGTGGTGTTGAAGGGTGGGCCACATGTGGGGTGGGCCTGTAGTAGGTGGCCGACGTTATATGACAACATGAGACAGCACTTGGCACCTATAACAAGCATTCATTGCTATGAGGAGGGGAGAAAATCAGCCGTTGGAAAGGCTTTTGTGCGACGCATGGGCCAGGCAAACTGGGCTTTACGCCCATGTCCCGAATACATTGCCAAAGACGAGAGATGCGGCACTTCATGTTCATGCAGAGAGCATGCAGAAAGCTATGATGTCTAGGTGTGGAGTTGTTCCAGACGTGGCTGAATTGAGGGCCACTCATTGTGGCGCATCCCAGCCCTCCGACCTATATTGGCCCACTTTATAGACTAGGTTCTGCATACTGCCAGTGGGACTAATGGCCGACTTCCTCCAATACTTGTGACGCTAGCTTTCTTTTTGTCTTGGATGGGGACGTTGACCTCTCAGCCTTGCTGTCGTGAATGCAAGTTGCCGTTCATAATTCCTTTCAAATCATCCAGAGAATTGCGGGCAGTACTAGGTACTGTCCGGGACTCGGACTCGGACTCTGACATTGTAGTGTACATGGTAGAGAGAGGTGAGGTCACACACGCGCCAGCTGATTTCTCACATGTCTCAAGACCCCTCAGCCAGTACCCTGGTCTACCTAGGTATATTACAAAGCAGAGGAGAGAGAGCGTTATTTGATTGGCTCACCTAAATGTGTCATCAAAAGTTCCTTTTCCTTTTCCTTTTCGTGCACGCCCCCCTCTACTGTACAAGCAAGCATTCACCTAAAAGTATGTACCACTCTTTCACAGTGTTTGGTTTAGTTCCTCTCAACTCTGTTCGCTGTAACCGACGACAAGTTGTTAAGTACTCTGGATTTGCCCTGTACTTGGCACATACCCAGCCTTGGCTAGCTTTTTCGACGGCTGCCCCCACTGTCAAGGTAGATGATGTGCATACTTAGTGCGTAGGTAGCTGGCGGGGAAAGTAAGTCAGGCATCGCTTGTCATTGGATTGTTTGCTCTTTGGGATTGGGCATCAAAGCCCCAATAATAGCTACCGAGTCCATCCACTGGTTCGCGCCTATAATCGGCTTGTAGTATTCCCTCTCCTGTTAGAACCAATCGTTCAAGTGTCACGGTGTGATTAAGACTTCATCGAGTTTTCAGCCTTACAAACGTGCTACAAGACTCAGCCTCAATGTTCTACAAGCCGTCTGAAGCTCGTTACTAAAGGCCTGGAAAGAGAGAGCGAGAGAAAGTGTATGAGAATGAGAATTACTAGGACGCGTTGAAGCCCAGGCCGGACGGAGTTAGGCTCTCTTCCGATTAATATCTTACTTTCAGCATCGATTGCAATAAGCTCCAATGGATGACTACACATTCAGCTTGCTCTCTTTCGACTGACGTGGGCTAGTGACATGCCCAGTGCAGGTAGCCGTCCAATCTACGGGGGTATACCTTGCGATGGCGTATGCACCGAAGATCATTCATATGCAGCAACCCGGGGATTACGCACTTCTGAGTGAATTCCTCCTCGCAAGGTTGGGTGACCAGCATAGCAGTACACAGAGCCAAGAAAAATCGTACCCATAAAGCGGCGATCTGGAGACGTTCACCTGGTTGGTGGTGTGCAGTGACAGCTCGCCAATCGGTATCTTCCTTTCTGCTGCTTGCCTGGCGCGATATTCGGAGTTCTCGAAACAAGCTGCTGTCATCCTGGTAAAATCTGGCTTAGATCGATGACAGGGTCGAATTTTGCAAACTCGGATTTCTTATTGGATGAACCGTGAATTTCGTGTGAGAGATGGTCCCATCACACGTGTTCTATGCTTGTATAACCCAGTCGGTGTCATGGGGTACCCTGCCATTGCGATTAAGGACAGAAGTAATACCAGATGCAGAGGCATATTTGATTGGATTTGGATCGAAAGCCATGTGAGATAGGGCTCAAGGAGACTGTTTGTGCCCATTGGCTGTAGCCGTTTGAAGGTGGTACGATGGCTGCATATCGAACTATAATTTGTGGTATAAGTACTTATCAATCATGCTCGCCGATCGGCATACTCGACTGCTGAAACAATAGCGGAAGTTGTATAATATTGTAATGCAATCAGTACCTCGACTGGCGGTATAGAATGCACAGCGCTGTAGGACCGGGTATCTGGAATGCCGGCGATAGAAACTATTCTCGGCCACTATCTCAACACCGTCCACATCATACAATATGACCTGTTCTTTTTTTCGATATTGCTTGCTGTAGTGAAACCAGCTGACTTACAATCTGCAGAGAGTTCCTATCCCATTAGCCACCCAAGTCAAATGTCAATCGTTTATTGGGCTACAACTCGATTGGAACTACCAATAATCGTCCATGACGACGGGCATATTTGGCTCATCATGCTATCATGCGAATGCTGATCCACCCTCGTGCTCATCGTCAAATTCATCGTCCTGCATATCTTCTTCGCTAGCTTCCAGACCCGAAGAACTCATTAGTTTGTTGTCCTTGTCCTCGGCTGTTCGAGTGTTAGCGACAGGGCAAGTAGTGCATGTTGTGAGAGATGAAAACTCACTCCTTGGTTCGACTAGTAGATTCTCTTGAACTTCACAGTCCGTCAATATTGAGCCCTCCCCTATATCGCTCCTTTTACCAAGTATACAACGAGTCAACTTGCAACCTTTCCCAACGACCACATTGTCCATTAGTAAACATTGAAAAAGTTTGGCACCTTCTTTGATTTGACAATTAGCACCAACCACACACTCTTTGATGGACGTTTTCTCGTCTACCATGACATTGTTGGCGATCAGGCAGTCCTGTCTTGTAATGGTGGTTCGAGGTTTGACACCATCAGGATAAGCGACTTTTTTAGGATGTGCAAAGGGAGACGCAGCATCTGGCCCAGTTTCCTCGATCGGGGGCAACTTGGCTAGCCGTAGTGACACAGCCAGAAGGAGTTGAGCTGTGTCAACACGACGTAAAAGAGGTGCATCAGGTCCTGACGGGTGAATATATGCCAAGACTGGAGGTACTGAGGCCTGAGCCGGTTTCTTTAACAGCGGGTTGTGTGCATCCGCAGAATCTGCAGATGGGGAGCTGTCACTTTCTTGAGAGGTCATTACCCCCCCACGCGGAGAGGGACTATCCTCGCGGGTAGAACCAGCTGTTTCCGTGGTCTTGACACGACCATGCAGCACGTTCTTCAAACCGAGCTTTTCCGGTAGGCCAGCCTGCCATGTAGCTTTTGCCCACCATCCAACAACATCTTCCCCAATAGTTTCCAGCTTCTCATTTTCTTTCACAAAATCTACAACCCACCTTGGTAGGAAGTAGATATGCGCATCTCGATGAGTCGTTCGTATCTTGAGCTTCGGATGTTTGCGAAGCAAGCCGTGCCGGAGGGGGAAGGCCTTTTTCTCTGCCACAAGATCGTTGAGCGAATCGGTTGGCATGGACAGTGCCAAGAACGATAAGTGTTGCAGTACGTGGCTCTTCGGCGAAGTGAGGTCTCTCGACATTGGAGTGGTGGCAAGGAAGTCGGTTTCTTCACCCTTAATGGGGTTTGCTGCTTTGGTGTCGTACCAAACTCCCAACCCACCATTGGAATAAGGCCCTTCTTCTTCGCTGAGTATACCTGGAAGACTGGCAGCTTTAACCATCCAAGCTTG
Source organism: Xylaria arbuscula (assembly GCA_022385695.1). NCBI lineage: Eukaryota > Fungi > Ascomycota > Sordariomycetes > Xylariales > Xylariaceae > Xylaria > Xylaria arbuscula. The sequence goes on from MU279350.1 coordinate 5,080, forward strand.
TAGCAATTTGTCACCCCCAATCTCACAGACCAGATCACACGGCAAGACTACTAGGTCACATTTGATAATGTCCCTAATCTCGGGTAGCCGGAGTATCTCCGCAGTGCCTGTATTATAGTCTAGACCGTCCGGTGATACTAAATCTGGCCGGGGATGAGGAAGACTGGTTAGGAAGGGGTTAGTATTTAGCGCTGTGGTCATGGCCTCAGCTGCTGAGGGTGGACAGATCAGGGTAATATCTAGATCTCTAATTAGCACAAGGAACCACTAGAGTGAGCATCAAAAGACCTCTAAGGGCGAATTTGATAGTAATGGAGAAAGGGGACCGAGCTGGAAATATGATGATAGCAGTGATGAGGCGAAAGAAGATATGTGAGAATGTAGCAAGCACGACTTGTCCGAATACCCTGACCACATGCGAGAATCCCTATAGAGAGAAGCACGTGGCCAGGTTCAAGAAGGCGAATGAGAGATGTGGCCTTACTTGTGACGCCAGTTCGGTAGCAGAAGTCAATAGGATACCAGACCATCGGCCGGTTGGCGATGGGCAGCAGGGCCTTGGGGTTTTCATCCGGGTTGGTGGTGAAAGTAGGAAACGAGGAACCAGGACCACACAGAATGAGAGCCTGGAGGCCCGTCGCAGGCATTGACACGGCGTGAGGCATCTCGGGCGGTTTCTGATAGAGTCTCAGTGAATTGAGATATGGCTTGGTGCGCCCTCCCGAGTGTCGCGATCTGTTAGAGCCAACTGCTTCGTTTGCTAGCTGATCATAAGTGAAGGCGGGGCTAATTCTGACTCATTTGTTGTGAGTGTGATGCCGACAAGCTACGATGATGAGGAAACAATACGACGGGGGAGCCACAAACCTACAGGCGAATCTAAGTCTAGACGAGTGTATAATTCTAACCCTATAAGCGTTGCATGTCTCTACCCAGCCATTGCTTGCTGTGTCTACACGATCGTGGAAAGCGAACTCGCAGCACAGAAAAGGCGTATCGATAACACCGACATGGTGGGATGTTTTGGTGGCTGAGCTTGGTGGCTTGTGTGATTACAGCGCGCTCTAGCTGTGGCAGTACTACTGTGGGTACCCACCTAACCAAGTACATAGATACATGTAGGTACGTCCTGCAGTGCTGGGTCAACCAGAGAGCCTCGGCCAGCAGGGGTCCTCAACAACCTAAAGGTCGGGTCCTATCAACAACGCAAACCAGCCACCCCAACCACGCCTGATGCTAGCCTGCTCAGCTCAGATCATCGTTGAGTCTGCGTCACAGGTGCGCACATTGACAACTCACTGTATATGAAACCGCAATAGCCTTCTCAGGCGCGCATTGCCATGATCCCGCCAGTATAAATGTCGTCGTCGTACGAATCCTCGAGATCCCGCCGCAGGGGCACCTGGAGCCACTGGGTTCCCCTTGCGGTTACCATCACGATCGCCACCGTCGGCGTCGCCGCCTGGGCCTGGAGCCAGCGCAACAACGAAGAGGAGGAGAGCGATGCTGCGCCTGCCGACCTCGACTATGAAAATGCCGACTACGGCGAGAACCCCGCCTACGGCGCAAACGCCCGGAATCCGCGACAGGCCGCCGCCAAGCCAACTATAACGGCCGACGACGTGAGCTATGGCGTCGGAGACATCCATCCCGAGACGAGCGGCGCTGCCGCCGGCTGGGGCGCGCAGATGTCGGGCGCGCTGCGACGGACGCCGAGTCCGCAGCAATTCCTCTCCAATGCCGGTAAAACCGTCGCCGCGGGAGTAGCTGGTGTTGGTGCCGCCATTGGTAGCACTCTAGCCGCTATTCGAGAGGAAGATAAGAATGCATATGCAGATCACGAAACATGGTCCGAGGAGGCGGAGGCGCGAAAGGACCAGCCCTCGTCCAAGCCATCCTCGCGGCGTCAGGAATCCGGACAGCGCCGTAAGACGGTGGTTATCATTGTATCCGCAGATGCGAACATCGACGACTTTGATGAGACCGGACTTCATGAACATGCGGTATGCCAGAGTCAACCCTTCATTGCTCACACAGCCCCTAAGTTTTATTGACTGACTATCATTCTAGTCTATTTTGTCACACATTCCCAAGAATATTGACTTCTCCAAGATCAAACTATTTGTGTTGATCTATGCGCCGGGCATTAAGGAGGCCGGCCTCGAGGCAACAGCAAGTAACCTACCTCCGGCTTCTTTGAGTTCATCTTTCTCAAATATAAGTCATAACCAGGCTCAAACTCCGGGCGAAGAATCAAAGAGCCCTCTGTGAGTCCTATCCTTGTCAGAGCTCCAGGATCACTCTCTTTACTGACCATGTCCAAATCAGATTGGCGGCAAACCCTGCCAACTCAGCGTTCAATGCTGCGTATTCGCAGGCCCTGGCTCTCGTCGAAAAAGAATCAATGATCATGCCATTCACCACTCAAGGCGGTTATGTACATATGCTACGACACCTCGAGCCCGAAGTGATATACCTCCAAGGCTCCTTGGCTGGAGAAAACGGCAGCCTAGTGACACAGCTCCAGTCATGGCTCCGACATGAAATTATCCTCGTCGTCGGTGCTGATGGGGGTCATGGTGGTTTGGCAGACAGTGAGTCCGAGGCAGAGCAACCGGAGAAAAAAGAGGTGTGGTGGCAGAAGGAAGAAAGAGTTGGGCGAGGTAGGGGAGTGGTGGTCGTGGACAGTCTACGAGTGGGGGATGATTGGGGTCGTCGTATCCAGGGGAACGAGTAATGATTGGCTGCTCTCTGGTCACTCAATTGGCTATTTGGTATGTCTGGACATAGCTCACATGGTGATTAGCTAAGTATACTAGAAGATATATATATATACGCCGTATTTTGCGAATTTATACGTCATGTTAAAATCATCTCTCCGAGGCAGGCTAGATGAAGAGTTGCGGTGGTATTACTGGTTGTGCTCTTAGGAATAGAGTACCTACCCAAAGACATAGTGGAGGTACCCCTCCCGGGAGGTTCCACGGCACCGAGTAATCTATCCCCTCAACAACTTCAACTAGTTTTCATCCACCTGATGTTTGTTCAATTCAGTATCTAGAATTTATAGAGAGCCTTGAAAGTTATCGTGTAGACACGTATGTCAGTCTAAGCCAAACCCAGCTCAGCCACAGGGCTGACGTATGACGCTGGACGGCGACCGACCACAACTACTAGTTAGATAGTCTAACCAATGTCGTTTATTTATTTACGTAGCTTCGCCCAATAAATTATTGTGCAGCCTATCTTGGCGGAGTCGCCTCTTCGTAGCCTGTGAGCATTATCTGTACATAGTATGTACTGCTACCCTGCTCATACACGGACAGAATTAGTTATTGAAGCCTGACGTTGCACCAAACGTGGCTTCATCCTAGGCTTGCAATATATCTAATATTTCTATAGACACAACGAAACAAACACCGTAGTGAGCTGTTCTTTCTCATTACTTTATGATTATCACAGCCAAGACCTTCTGCAATTAAAAACCCCGCGAAAATCAACCTGATCGCATCACCGTAACACCAACGTTATCTCACACAGCCGGCTCATCTTATCTGCTGGCTATGAGCGAGCATGTCGAGGCACGGTCTCTGGCCACGCTCAATCAGCTTGCTGCCAACCCGCCTCAATATCCGACAAAACCGAATGAAGCCAGACAGGATCCGCTTACGCTCTACATCTCCAGAGTTCCCGGCACGAGAGGTACGTTCACGACGCTAGATAATGACAATATCTGAACATGACTGACTTAGGTAATAGACATCATCTTGTCGACATTGAAGCCACAAGTCAAGAACGTAACTGCAGGGGATGTTGCCAGTTCACTGTACTATGTGCATTTCGAGCCTGTGACTGAGCCCTTGACACCTCTGAATCAGCCTAGGCATCCCTCTCCTCCCAGGTCGAGCGGAGAAAGCCCGAGGCCCCGAATCCAGCGAAAGCCCTTGCCGAACACGCCGGGCCAGCCTGCGCCAAGTATTGCGCCGATAGCGCCGGCAGTCCTCTCAGGGAAGGAGAGCCAAGGCTATGGACCTCCAACCCGGAAGCCCGTATTGCAGACAGTCTCGGGTGGGCAGTCTCACAACCAACCATCTAATCCTCTACCACCACCAGCTAGCTACGGCCTGTCTCTCGGCTCTGGTTCGCTTCCCACTGACACAGTCCAACTGAACACCCCACCATTACCCAATATACCCCGTCCACCATATCCTCATGCCGAGGACCACCCCCCCTCACTTCCTGCACGCCCCGGGAACCGACAGTCACATCCTGATTCGACTGATGTACAATACCTCAGCCATGGTTCCGCTACAAGCGCGCACGCTGTGTCATCTACGGCGCGCCGACCATTCACGCCCTTCTCTCTAACACTGATCCGAAGAGACCCGAGTTCAGGGCAGCAATGGAATGTTGGCAAGATCGCCTCGTTCCAACTCGACAACCCCGACCTCCTCGATGACGAAAAGCGTCACCAAGTACATCCTTCTATGCAAATTCACCTGGAAACGTCTGGGTATGCCAAGTTTCGCGGCATGCCGGAAGTCAACTTACGGGGGAGCCTGGATGTACGGCCTAGCAGCTCATCTTCAGCGACCAGGCAGTTCCATAACCTCCCGGTGACCATGCCCGCCTCGGGCGCGTTCGAGCGCCAAGTCAGGATGACATACTCGCCATCGTTCACAGCTAGCCTCCGACAACGGTTTCGCAGCCATAGCTCCACGGACGAGGGCCCATCCAGCCCTCCTGCGAAAAGCTTCGGCCACCGTCGAGGCGACAGTCAAACGTCAATGGGGTCTTTTGGAGGAGACTTTGACGGCGGCGATGCCCCCATTATCACCCAACCTGCGCCTGGTCTCAAGCCCAGGGGCTACATATTTTACAGCCCCTGGGATGGGCGCTGCGAGTTCGTGACAGGCAAAGCGGGACGCACACTGAGATGCAGGCACATACTACCCTCCTACGGCGGCGGGGTATACAATCCGCTGGTGGATGGGTCTGACCCCGAGCACGGAGACGAGAGACAGGACACTGCGCGACGCATCAGCGAGTTGCGGTTCAACCTCCCCAGTAACGAGCTCTTGGCAGATAAAAAGCCTACGGAGGGCGGCATGAGAGCAAGAGACCATCTACAGAGCCAATTCAACAGAATGGTGGCGAAAGCACAAGGTCTCGATGACAGCGACGACGGAGACTTTTACTTCGACATGAGCTTAGGCCGAGAAAAGGCTGGTGGAGGAAATAGAGGCAAGCGAGCTAAGATGGGCAAGCTTATTATTTATGATGAGGGGCTCAAGATGCTTGATCTCGCAGTGGCCGCGAACGTGGGGATTTGGTGGACTACCTACAACACTCGAGGTCCGTAAGCGGCCTATTCGGTTATGAATCTCGCAAGGCCTGGAAAACATTGGAAGCTCCTACAACAAATTTTGATTTGAATACTGAGATTTTCTTTTCAAAAGGTTGCCAGGATAGGAAGAATACGATGACCCCGGATATCACGAAGTCATTGACGCCGTTTAGTTGATAATGAGGCTATTTGGAACCCGCAATTCCATGGAAGTTTATGTACGATGTAGCTCATGATAATGGAAGCGAATGTCATCTATAAAAACTCGTAGAGAAAATAGATACTTGTACAACGCAGCTTCAGGAGCTGATCTGGCGACATACCCCATACATCCAATATCCAAGCTTTTATTCTAACTCCTGAGATGTGCAAAGTAAGTTTTATTGACCAACAATGAGATGAGTACAGTTAATTTCACAATTTGAGTGATCGGTTTGCCCGAGACAACTTTGACGGTTGGACGAATAGGAGTATTTATATATGTAAGCAGGTATGCATTTGCATATACCAAGTACTATGCAATAATCCAGAAATCACACCGACCGCCCTCAGCTCCAAGCCACAGCAGACCTATTCTGTACCTATGTAGGACCCTTGATCCTGTCGCAGTAGATAATACCAGACGGACAAACAGTCAATCGCATAACAAATTAACGGAAACCATGCTTCCCACTCTCGTAAGGCGAATGGCGACAGGCCCGCCCATCGCGCCGAAGCTCCGCAATGCGACGCCGACGCTGACGCCGACGACGGCCCCCTACGCGAACAACCGATACAAGCCGAAGAAGGTGTGGCCGCCGGACTTCTCGAAGCTCTCCCGGAAGGAGCAGTTCAGGTTCGAGAGGCGGTACAAGCGACGCGTCAAGCTGGCGACGGCGCGGCCGCGCTGGGACAAGTTCGTCAGGCTGGCGCAGCTGGGGAGCGTGACGTGTGAGTCTGGATCGCCCCGGCGGTGGAGCTACGGTAGGAGAATTGATGTGCTGACTTGATCGGATTCTTGTTAGTTGTTCTCGTGTACACAGTTTTGTTCATGGACTGGAATACGGAAAAACAACCCTTTGAGGGTGTATGTGAACTTTCCTGTCTCGAAAGACTGGTCGGCCAAGCTAACTTGTGAGAATAGGTTCGAAGTAGATTTTGGGGTGCTATAGGTGCCCTCTCCTCGGAGAATCGACACGCGCGACAGATACCCGAACTCCCCACAACGGCAGACCGGAAATAATAGACATCGTGTACATTTACAAACCTCTCACGTATCAAATGGCATTGGGCGGAGTTACGGTGTTTTTGAGATACCACGTCATGTTGTAGAGTGTGTATAAAATATATATGCGAAAGCCAATTCTCCTTGTTCCCAGGATGCGCTTATCCCAACTCTCCATGCCCAAGGGTCCGCCAAGAAACGCCACTGAACTCCATGAATGCATATCTCATACCAACGATGTGTGCAAAAATCACCTGCCCAGCCAAACGAAATTCCCGCCCATACTTAAGCCGGCCCCCAGTCCTGAGCCCCTCGATTCGTTGACGGGCCGCTTGGCTACGGTGCCCTGCGCCTTGACGCCCGCGACGATGCGGTCGAGACTCGTCTCGATGACGACGCCGCCGACAATCATCTCGCTGAGGGTGGAATGGAGCGTCTCGAAGTTGAAGATGAGGTCCAGCTCGCAGACGTTCTCGAACAGCTTATCCAGCGCCTCGACGTACACCTGGATGAGGTCCAGCAGCGCCAAGGGCGACTCGGTCGATGTCGAGATGACGATGAAGTACAGGGTCGCGTAGTTGCGGTATGTCACGAGCGAGGGGACGTCGTTGTGCTGGTCGGACGACGACTGCGATGTGCCCGAGGCAGCGAGCAGAGGGGGGAGCGGGAGGAAATTGCATGCGCCGCTCGGTCTGTTCGACACGAGCGCGAAGATCTCGGAGAGAAGACGCTGTTGGATGCTCGTTTCCTAAGCGCGGCGTTGTGTGTCAGTCAGCCATGTCAGAGTCGGAAGTCCCCCATCGTTCCCTGACGATATAAGCTATGCCCGCTTCGGGATATATCAAGTACCCAAGACAATGGAAGACTCATACCAGCTGCGTGTAGAATTTAGTCAGGCGAGGCTGACCTTGGCCATTGAAGACCAAGACAGCGTTGATCATGACGGCAGTTTATTTTCTTCGGGCATGGGCGGCTTATGCTTCTGAGATTGCTGGTGTGCAACAACTGCTTGTCGCAGACTACTACCCACTGCAAATGAGGCTTAGGAGATCGGCAGTGAGATGCTTGCCCGCTCGTGGGGCAGTACAGGCTATTGTACCTAGTACCTGCCCTATCTACCTGTACTCAAGCCTGGGCAGGTTATCTTGACAATCTTGGTAAACCCCTTAGCGGGATGACGGACTGGCGGGCTTGTAGCGACACAGAAAAAGGACGGTGTAGAGGTGTGGTGGCTGTGCATGCATCTAATCTGGTTGGTGCATTGTGCATTTGGTATCCACTAGACATGGAGATCCCGAGCGCACTGTAGTGGATCTAACGGGCTGTATATCACAATAGCCGGTATAGTATTTTATCGAATATAAATACCTACCGGAGAGCTGCGTTGAAGCGGGACTGGGTCTCCCGACTGGGCGCGAAGTGAATTGGCACAAAAGCGCCGCTCGTCTCCCCTCCCCTTCTCCCTTCCTCTCTTTCTTCTTCAACCACTCTCCGGGAATCAACCCCATCACACTACACTCTCGGCCGTTCGAGAGAAGAACGGCGTCACTGAACAATCCCCCCAACTTGTTCCGATAGTTTTCACCAGGCCTCAGAAGGAGGCCATCCTACCATATCATCATGGAGTCCGTCGCAGCAATCGCAGCATTTATGCCATCCCAGCGGGAATTCGCGTTCGGTGCACCGTCACAGTCCGCCGTCTTCCGGCCAGCTTGACCAATTTCTGGACTGGCAGAGCTCTGCGTTTGAGCCTACCGCAGACCTCTTCCAGTCCTTCGGGGCCGACTGTACGTCTGTCGCACCCCTGACAAATGACTGGCTCTATGGATACGGACTCGGTGACGGGCACTCGGGCGGAGGCGACGGCGACGGGACTTTGGACGGCGCACTCGACTTGGCGGTAGATTGGTCGCTTACCGACCTGGGCTCGTCACATGAGACGACACCCATTCTCGGAAGCGAGCTGTCACCCGGAAGTCTAGACGGTGAGTCATCGGCTACTCATTCCCACCCACCCTCTCTGTCCATCCATCCATCCATCCCATAAAGGCGATGTTGGTCACTGCTCCCCTCTGCCTGTAACTTGTTACCTGGCTTCGGTCCACAATTTAACTAACAGTACCACCCACCATCTAGACATCCTGCCTGCTGGCGACTCAACTCTCTTCTTTCCTTCCTTGCCTGTCTCAACTATGCCATCAGCAACGTCAATACCTACCACTCAACCAGATAACTATTCCATGTCACCTCCCACACCCAGCTATGACCCAGCCCAGCCGACTTCTTCGGGGAAACGACGCTCTCCTCCAGTCGACCACGTCACTGCGCTCAAGCGCCAGAGAAACAACGTCGCTGCTCGCAAATATCGTCAGAAGCGGATTGACCGTATCAATGAACTTGAGGCCGAGCTGGATGAGATGAAACAGGAACGGGATGATTTGAAGATTCGCCTCGCACGTCAGGAGGCCGAAACCGCCGCTCTGAGGACAATGTTGCAGATGAAATCTGGAGAGTTGGGGAAAGTTAGCTAGCCAGTCGGCCCGTATCTTCCTATGTCTTCTTGGAGTTCCGGGTAGCGATGAAATTGAAAATATGATTTTGCTCTCAGACGATGTCGGCTCGTTGTGTGTTCTCATTCGTGAAGGTGATATCCTCTTGTTCATCGATATAGGGAACGACTTGTCATCATGATGTGCTACTTGCACTTGGAGTTTAGGAACCTCGATTCCGAGCTGGGAGACTCACCACACCTATTGGGTTGCCTCTATTCAGGGGATAGCACATCTCAATAATGCTCTGGTACATCCTACAACATTCTGGCATCTCTACTTTGGCTCTTGTTCATTCACATTATATACTGATGTTACTCGCTCTTGTCATTATGGCTCATTTTGCATCGCGACTGAGTCCGTATGATTTCATGCTCTACGATTACTCTCTATCTGCAAACTGAACCGGATGCCACTCTCTCCCGCCGGAGTGCTACGCTGACATGCTGCCTGCACTCCATACGGCGGGATACGATATGGTCGAGTTCAGTAAGAAAAAACGATAGAGACTAACTACTTACTTATTGTTTCAATACGTGTAGATATGTCACCTTAAGAGCTACCTTGATTCATCTACAATCTATGTTAACAACGACCACATACCCAGACCTTAGACCCAGAGACCCAGACCTCGAATCGAATGGCCCAACCTGTCCGGGCGGGACTGTCCAGGTGCGGGGCAAAAAGGCTGCTTAGCGCGATGAGTGAGTATGATTCATAATGACACTATGCCTAGTCCGGGAATGACGTGCAGCAAGCTGGTCAGATTTGGCAGGGCTTGAGCGGCTGAGCCATTATGATTCATTTCTTAGCGTTTCCTTACACCAACGGGGCGCTTCCTAGTTCGATCTGGGTGCGGGGCGGTACGTTGCAAGGTTTATGTAGATCTTGGAATGGGTTTTCGTTTATCTACATATCCTATTCGTATCATCTTAACCGTTGTGTCAGCAGATGACCGGATCTTGATTGATTTTGATTGAGGAGCTTACTAGGTAGGTATATTGTTGCGAACCTAAGCTACAAAAATAAGCACGTGGATATCAATTCTTCATGTGAGAGCTATTCATTTGTTTCGAGGATTTATAAATACTGTGATGGATGTTCTTGTTGAAACTGTTGAATAGGCTAAGTAACTATCTCTCCTCACATCCATGGATGTATGTATTTGATATCGGACATATCCAGCTCACTGTTGGACTGTCTTCTTTTTGAATTCCTGGTACATAGTGCATACGAGATAACACACTTTTCCTTTAAAATTGTGTTTAGTTGTGTAGCAGAGAAGGTCATTCTTTCACGGAATACTATTAATGATCCTATTGGGTAATAGATTGGTGAAAATAGGAAGATCTGACAACTAGGTTCTGTAAGGGGTAGCTCCCAGCATATGAATTCGTCTCATGATAGTTATGCTGGCGTTGCGATTGATTGCAAAACGCTTACACATATACTTTAGGTAGTCATCTTCATTGCCTCAGTCGGACGTAGTCGTACCCTATTTGGCTTGGAATCTTTCGTAAATCTAATAAGCAATATTAGCCGCTTAGTGTCATTGTGTCTGATGAATGCTATTAAAAATGAGAACATTTCGGACAATACAGTTTCAATGTATTTCAATATTGCCACTACCGAGAGAGTTTAGTCGGCCATGAATGACTTCAGAATCAGAGAGTCAGTTCCCCAAGATATACGAAGCTCCCCAACGAGGCCATGAAGTATCGTTAGGTTTGATTGAGTCATAACCGACGACCGAGTCTCAAATCGTGTTACTAACTATTCTACTCTCAATCCACACGTACAAAATAGCCTTAATGCGAATCTATCTAGATCGTACGAACAGTACATTGAGTTCGAAGGACCATCGCCTCACCCTTACTTATCCCGTAACACTCAACGCCAAAGCACTATAACCCACATCAGCACCCTTCCCAGCATCCTCAGCAAATCTCCTGACAGCATCGAACGCTTTCCCAGAGAGCAAGTCTTCATCCTCACCCAGCACACAGCCCAGATCAAGAGGACCCTTCCGGCAGCCCTCGAGCTGATACAGCCTGCCGCTCTTGCGCGACTTGACAAACGTCATGTACGCGAAGGGCGGCTCGACCGTGACGTCGGGGTGCGGCACCGTACTCCCCCGCGAAGCGACGGAGGCGTGCGCGGCCTCGAGCTGCTCGTCGGATTCTAGGACTTGGATGCGCTGGGCGCTGTTCAGGGGTGTGCATGTCTCGATGAGGCGGGCGATATGGGATGATGGTTCTTGGGGCGAAGAAAAAAAAGGTATTATTAGTAAAGTTCCAAGCGGGGATTCATTGATGGATGCCAATCTACTACATGGTCGGCACCAAGACACCAATAAAAGCCTGCTCGACAGCCCAAAGCTTCAAGATCATGAAAGTGTAGGTAAGTAGGTAGGTAGGGAGGAAGGAGGAACAAGACCAAAGCAAAGCTCACCAACAAATCCCCTCGCCTCTCCATTGCTGACAGCATGCAATGTCGCATACAAGCCACAAGCATTACCGATGGTCTGGCGATAGAACATGACATCTTCCTCGTCGCCTTTACTATCGTGCAGCGGTAGCTCCTTTTCTTCCTCAGCGATACGCATCGCGTACCCATCTGGCGCGGGGACGACGACGACGAGGGCCAGCGCAGGCCGCGGGACGAGAGCGAGGAGCTCTTCATCCGACGGCGATAGCGTAAGGAGGTCGTGGAAGGCCAGACGCTTCGACATGCCGAGCGTGTAGATCAGCTCCGTGAAGAGCTCCGGGTTGGATTCTAGCGGGATGAAGTGCTTTTTATCTGCCGCCATTTTCACTCTCTTTCTATCTCTCTCTCTCTGTCTGTCTGTGTTGGGATGGAGAAAAACTAACGGTTATTGAGATTTAGGTGAGCTTGTCTAGTGCTAAGGTTTGTATACTTATTATACTTGGGATGTTGCTCTTCCGGTCTTGTATGTGGTGGGGTTGAGTCTTCAAGGCATAGCACGGACAGGGGGAATGGATGGCATTTCACGTAGCAAGAAGCCGGCGTGCTAAAACGGCTTCGACCGTTTCCAAGAGTGGTAAAGTGTAATTCACAACGTATTAGAACTCGAAGGCAAGAAACACCGCGTTGTGACGGAGTTTATTCGATAGATGTTGGGTGAGTTGCGCTTACGTAGCTTGTCGGTGCCTGCCTGCCTTTGGTTGACCAATCTGGCACTGTGCTCGATCAGGTAGCTATTAGCCGGGTGGGTGCCGGTAACCTTCTATAGGAGTTCTATAAAATGGATTAAGCTGACCGAAGTCTACATCGAATAGATTAATGTAATGTTCTAGAGGCGATATCTACAGATTAATAGGTATTATACAAACCTGAACCCATTTTGGATACCCAAGTATACCTGCCTACATATCAACACATGAGTCGCACCGCCTTGGCGTAGATCCTAACATCATACCCATTCCTTGGGCTCTCTAAGGACTTCGACGAGCCGCTGTTCGCGGCTTCGCGGTTCTGGTTCGTACATGTACCTCCATGAGGCTGTCAGAGGCAAGCTCATGAGTATACTCTCGACTCTTGAGCCCGGAACATTCAGGCCAAAAGAGGTACCACGGTCGTGCACAAGATTGAACTCGACGTATCGTCCTCGCCGCACTTGTTGCCACTCCTTCTCCTTTTCGGTAAACGGCATATCTTTTCTCTTTTCAATTATTGGGAGATATGACGGCAGAAAGCTCTTTAAACAGTCCTGAATAAAGGAGAAGGTGTTTTCCGAGTCGGCCACCGTATCGTCCAGGTCGTCGAAAAATATGCCGCCAACGCCGCGTGATTCGCCGCGGTGTTTGTTGGAGAAGTACTCATCACACCATTTCTTGAACCGGGGATAGTAGTCCTTGTCGTGCTTGTCGCACGCCTCCTTGAGCGTCTTGTGGAAATGCACAGCATCCTCATCGAACAGATAGCTTGGGGTCAGGTCGCTGCCCCCGCCAAACCACCAGGCCTGTGACGTTCCGTCGGGCCGCATCGTCTCAAAGTACCGGTAGTTCAGGTGTACCGTCGGCGCCATGGGATTGCGTGGGTGCAGGACCAAGCTGAGACCGAGGGCGTAGAAGTCGAGGTTGTCGACTTCGTTGTCCACGCTCTTGTGGTTTTCCCTCATCTTCGAGATCGCCGGCTTAGGCAGACTTCCGTACACGACGCTGATGTTCACGCCGGCCTTCTCAAAGACGTTGCCTTCTTGCAGGACACAGGACAGGCCACCGCCACCGTTCGGGCGCGTCCATGTATCCTCGCGAAAGGCCATGCCGTCGACCTCCTCAAGCGCGGACACTATCTCTTTCTGTTGCTCGCGTATGAACTTCTCCATGCGCAGACGCATGGGTGATTCGTCTGTTATGCCATTCTCACGTTTATTACGCTCGTCCAGCTCGGCGAGGGACCGCGCATCGAATTTGGTGGGTTTCTGGACGGCCTGGTGGGAGACGGAATTGGATTAATTGGTTGCCCGCAACCTGTCAATTAGGGGGTTTTGGAGGAATTTACCATTTTATACACTGCTCCGGATATACAGACAGCTCCAATGGCAGCTATTACAAGGCTTTGAGCTCGGCGCGAGCTTTCGCTGTTGTTTGTCTGGGAAGTGAATGGACGCCGCAAAGACCGTGAGGGGAAGCCTTGAGACAATCGAGGCCGCATTGAAGCAAGCCTATGTATTTGTCGCTTCGCCATGGCTCGCGTATATATATATATAAAACTAGAATAGACGCGCTGCAGAATCGAAAGATATTTCGCTAATCGTCAGACCGAAGATCGTAAGATTCATGAGGCGAGCGAACCTCGGAAGCCATTAAACGTAGCTAACTGGATATCTAGACCCCTACCGAGCTTCCCTAGCTCGAGCGAAACTCGGGGGTTACAGGGGCTGTCGGTCACTTTAGGTTGTCCGTCAGGCCATACTGCCCCTCTTCAGCTGTCAACTGTCCGGCTGGGGGTAGATGTTCAGTTAGCCTGGATTCAACTTTTCAAACTACCATAATTGGCAGGAGTTTATTGCCTTTCACCAGCCCGAATTTTCATGTGACACTTGCTGCAAGCTTAGAAGCTACCTATATCCCATACTGTTCTTCCTCATTCACATGAGTGGGATGAAATAGGTCTTGTTAGATTCTATAACTAATTCGAGTATGGTTCTTACTAGCAGGTACTTACTTATACTACGCCATATAAATGTTCTCACCGTTTCTTAATCATTATATGTACCAAATTCGCGCCAAAGATTGACTCCCTGCAGGAGGGGTATGTCCAAAGCTATCAGTTTTTCATGTACATATACCGGTAGTCCATGAGCGCTACACTATTCCAATACCACCGGCAAAGTCCGCCGGCAAAAAACGGTAAACGCCGGCACCTAAATCCGCGTTGCACTTCTGTGTAGCTGCGTAGAACGTCTAAGGCTGGTGAGGGTAGTACTAAGTAGTACCAGGAGCACTCTACATACACCAGGTAACCAATCTTACTGAACATGGAACGACTTCAGCAATCCATGATAGGAGACATAGATGGGCTATTCGTTTCGAAAGCACCCAGTCCACTGATCATGTCAGAAAAACAGCAGTTACGTAACAAGGCAATGATACAGACGCTGCATTGAAAAATGAATAATATGTACAATAATGTATACACCGAGTAACCACCATCTATCTTATACTTGTGAATAGGAAAACAAACGGACGCCGTCCAAAGCCACATTGATTCCCCGCGACTATGTCCGAGGCGGAAAATAACTTGCCTGATTCAACATGTGCGCAAATATCACTATAACCAAGTTCTTAGCTTCCCAACAAATCGTAATCGACCCGAGGGAAGGGGGGTCAGGTTCATGGAACTATCCATCACCGCTGTCAGACAGCACTGTAGCCCCCCCGGCTGCCGCTGCCCTGGACTGTGTTCAGCACACGTCTTGCCCAATCCTTCAACAGGTAGGGAACATCACGGATAGTATCGCCGTGAGGTAATAGATCCCAGCCTCGTGCTCCGTAGCGAGTGTAGTTGAGCCAGGAACCAAATATCAGGTAAGCTGATGTACCAAGGAAGACACTTAGGGTCATGTTAGCACATCGTGGGATAAATCAATAAGTACCCTGGAGCATTATAGCAACTTACAGAATGACAATCCAGGTGAAGGCGCCCCAGTGAGAAGATCTAGGCTTTTTCACGTCGCCGTCTTCATCGCCGCCATCATCGCCGCTCCCACCTTCGCCGTCGTCCGCCTTGCTTTCACAGACGTACTTGGAAGACCAGGTCAAGTGCAGCACATCCACATTCATGTCACTATCACTAAGGCCGTAGCGATCGAAGACGAGGCTGGGGTTCTTCTCGATGCCGAGTTGCACCTCCTTAGGTGGGCCGTTCTCGTCCTCGTCGTTACCCTTGTCTTCGTCTCCTTCACCCTCTCCATCTCCCTCCTCATCGGCTCGTGCCTCCACAGCATCGTGGCTGGGCTCGTACTTATCTTCCGAGTCATATTCGCCCTCGGTGCCGTCGAGGTCCTTGTTACAGACGAAATCAATAACGGTTTGCTTCTTCCGCTTGACGTGGGTGTCGATGTAGCGGAAGCCTCCGTTCAGAATGACGCGCAGTCCCTCCTTGCCCGAGTCCGGATCGACCTTGTTCAGGCGCGAGACTTTGTGATCGAGAGGAGTGCCGCCATAATTGCTTAGCTCGCCCGCAAGAGGCGTCACTTCTTCGATCGTATCGATCTTCTCTTCCGTGTTGATTAAACGTTTGATGGCACACACTGGCGAACAAGTCGGATTAGGCGACTACCGGGCATGCAAAGAGTAACGATGCAAGCGACTTACCTCGAGAGCCGTTTGGACACTGGTCAGATTTCTTGGCATCGCCTTTCTTTTTCAGCGGCGCGCAGATGTCGACGGTGTATGTGGTGTTGTGCATGCGAGTGCCATCGACCAGGCTGGTCACGACAGAATGAGGCCCTTCCAGCGCCTTGAGATTGAACGATCGTCCATCAGCCACCACGTTATCGCATCTGAGCATTGCGGCCGCGGGCAGTGGCGCCAGGAGGAGCGACAAGACCAACGCGGTATCCGCGTATGGTATCGTGGAGAACTTCATTTGGGCTGATGGATGAGCTAACAGTCACGGCGGCGTGATCGGAGTGTCGATATCGAGGCTGGCCGAGGGCTGGGCAGTCTCTTGGCTCGACGCACGTGCTTATCGCGGCGGCTTCGGAATAGGCGCGCTGAGTAGAGGGGCGTCGACTGACCGAGCTGCTCTGTGGAGCTCGTTGCTGTCGAGGTTCCGAGGAATAAAGGGGGTGTTGGTAGAGAGCTGAAGAAAAAGGGCGAAGAAGAGTAAGGTCCAAGGATAGCAACCGGGATCAGAGAAATAGACCAGAAACAGGGGGATGTAGATGGTTGAGCAAGAGTGCGCCCGATAAAAGTCTACTTCCAAATAGGGTATGCTGTAGGCAGCCAAGTATGCGGCGCGTAGACAGGACGGGAGGTAGGCTTGCCGACTCGATTGCCAGTGCCGTTAAAGGATAAGGTTAGAGGGCTGTCGTCTACCTAGCGACTGTGTAGTGTGCAGCATATGATAACTTGGTCATCGGGACGCGGTGGCTTATTATCGTCATCGTGTGCAGGGGTTCGATAGGTACCTAGGTAGCTGCTTCGGTCCCTAACCTTAATATCTTAGAGCAGTTCCACGGGTGCTTACAGGCTTACGCTTACATAACCTAGCTGATACCCCAAGCTGGACTCAGCCTTCAAGCTGCACGATACTCAAGGGCACGTGACCCCCTACTTATTTATCACAAGATAAAAGGTACATACTTAAGTAGCAATATGAGAAGAAACAGCAACATCAAGATCGTCGCGACTAACGAAAACATTTTGTATTTCATGCCTTTCGACTACAGTCTATACCTCGATACATACACGACTCGTCTTTAGTCATGTAGTGTATGCCGATACTTACGAGGAAGAAGCAACCGAACTCCTACAGCGTCATAATCTTACTAAATACATGCTGCCTGTCCGTGCCTCTGCTTGTCCATGCCTCCCTAGCAATATGGAAGCTCATACACCAGTGTAATAGAGCATTCGCCCCGTGCTTCGGGGTCAGGACCAAATTACAATGAGGAAATGCATATGCAGTGTGAAATATCAGCCGCGTCCCCTTTACCATGAAATGGGTATATGAAAAGAACCTCGCGCCATCCGAAAAGTGATACAGTACCGAACGCCATACCACCTAACCTACTTCCACCTGGAACACCGCTTTCCGCTCTAGCCAAGTTTAGACAGCCGCAACACATAAAATGACGCCATGGCGGATGTCTGGGTGGCTATATAGATGCCACAGATGCCGCGAAACCATTCTACAAGGCCCTATAATCGGCCTACGTCCTTTCCCATCTCTCTTCATTCGCGTTGCCAGTGGAATGAGCCTGGAGGTGCTCCCTACATTCCTTGCGGCATCATCCCCATATTTCCCATGTCGTTCTGATGTGCTAATTGTTGCTGTTGTTGCTGCTGTTGTTGTTGTTGTTGCTGCTGCTGCTGTTGCTGCTGCTGTTGTTGCTGTTGCTGTTGCATATGCATATGTCGGATTCTAATCACATCCTGCTGTGCCTTGGTCATACAAGTGTTTCTGAACTTGTCCAAAACCTCGGGAGGAATCTGACTTTCTCCGCCAAATTGACTAATAAGAGCAGGGAGAGATTGTTGGAACAGCTGCCTCTGCCGCGCCTGCACTTGTTGAAGGTTGTTAAGCTGCTGCACATTCATCGGGGTCCTGACTTGCCCTCGCTGCTGGAGCTGTTGTTGCATCATGGCTACCTGAGCTGGGTTCATACCGTTCATGTTAACAAAGTTCTGGTTTCCCATGTGCTGCCCACCCATTTGGCCCGGCACGGACCCCTGCATCTGCCCCTGCATATGGCCCTGCATCTGGGCCTGTTGTGCCGCTTGGTATCGTAGCTGCTGCTGCATTTGCGCATGGTTCAACATGCCTGGGTTTTGCATCATTTGTTGTTGCCGGAGGAGCTGTTGTTGGTACATTTGCTGTTGTTGCTGTTGCTGCTGCTGTAGCTGCGGGTTTTGACCGTTCATCATGGCTTGGAGTTGCTGGTTCTGCTGATGTTGCTGAACCGCGCGCTGCCGCGCTTGCTGTTGCTGTGCTGCCATCTGTGCGGCCAATAGCTGCTGCTGCGTCATGGGCTGGCCCATGTTCTGATGGCCCATGTGTATATTTTGGCCGATTGGCGATCCATGTGTCACCATGTTCGGTGGTGGGCTGGCCTGGGTCATACGAGGAGTCGGGACGGGCCGATTAATAGGAGTGCCGTGTGGTATCTGAGGGGTAGCGCTGGGCATGCGAGGAGTGTTAGAAGGGTGGCTTTGCTGACTCCCTCGCTGTGACCTGCTAACAGCCATCGGGACAGATATGGGAACCGGGTTCTGAACAACAGAGGTCGATCTCGCCGGACTCCCTCCCATGCCGGAATTCGTTTGTGACATAGGTACGTTGCCGACCATGGGACTTGACATGTTTTGTGGCGTATTTTGTCGCGCAATAGGAGAGGAAACAGGCGCCTGCGATACTCCTTGGGCAAATCGCTGGGCCTGCGCGGCGGGCATTCCGTTGGGCATTGCCCCATTCTGTACTGGATGTCCGTGTGGTGGCTGCGGCACGGGGTTGATTTGGGGGTTTTGTGGAGAATGTGCGGCAGCGGCGGCAGCAGCAGCAGTGGCCTGGGATTGCGCCTGTTGTTGCTGTTGCTGCTGTTGTTGCTGTTGCTGCTGTTGTTGCTGCTGCTGTTGAGCTTGTGCTTGTGCTTGTGCTTGTGCTTGTTGAGCGCGCTGTTGAGCTAGCATCTGGCGCTGGGCATTATTCTCCTGGGATATACGTATATTGGCAGTGTTTCGAGCAGCCTCTTCGCGGCGCTTAGCTTCTAATTCCGCTGCCTGTTGACGCTGCTGTTGCTCCGCTGCTTGTTGCTGCTTTTGTAGGGCAATCTTGCGTTCATTCTCCGCTTGTCGTAGTTTTTCCTGTTCCTTCTTCTCGGCATGCTCTTTCTTAATAACGGTGAGGATATTAAATTTCTCAAACCGAGGCTCAAAAGAAGAAGCGCCTGATAAATCGTTACCGTCCGCGGCGTCCGCAGCTCCTTGGTTGGAACTAATGGTAGATGAGAGGCGTTCATCATAAGTAAGCATATACTTTTCATGCTCTTCGGCCAGGGCTTTGTCTGCAGCCCTCTCAGCCACGGTCCGCTTCCTTGTCTTAGGTTTGGGAGGAGGCTCCGAGTGTTTGGAGTCGCATAGTTGTCCGATACGAGCAATAGCCTCCTCCTTGCTCTTTGGAACCTCCAGATTAAGCGGAGGAGCCGTGGCGAGCAAGATCTGTGACTCGACGGCGTTAAAGTCACTAACACTAATCTCCATTTTTTCTCGCTTTTGCCTTTTTGCCGGTGGCGGCATGCTACCTGCAGATGGGGTGGGTGGAATGGCAGACAAGGGTGTAGGTGGTGGCATAGCAGAGGTGTCGGTGCCCGCTTTAACGTCGACGGATCCTTTAGGGGTGGTCGCTCCGATCAATAAATCCCTATATAGACTTTCTGCGGTGGGGTGAAGTACAACAGTGTACACGGGGGAAGCTTTTGGTGGCTCTTTGCTTTCTCGAGTGTTAGAGCCAGAACTTGGCGCGCTGCCGCCTTCCTTATTGTCCAAGTCGCCATCTTTGGAGGTTGGCTTGTTCGAGTTCGGTGGTCCTGGATCGGAATTGTTCATTTCTTCCTTGGGGTAAGGAACATAAGGCGACGGGGTGATATATGGATTGGAGTTGTGTATTGAGAAGGGTAAGCTCGAATTTGATTTAGATACCGGCCGGGCTACTTCTTTGGCCTGAGCGACTGATTTATAGTCATGTATTTGAACAATAAGACAGCCTTCGTAGAATGGCACCCCAGCATCCGTTAAGTCTGCTAGGAGATCGTGAGGTACGGTTCGAGTACGGAGATGATCGAGAAAGACCTTCATAGGCGATTTATATGGGAATGTACCGTCTTGCTGGTCGAATCTGAAGTGTGACGGGTGCAGATGGACGACTAGCGATGGAGGACACCCGGCGAACTTCTTTAAGATGTATGCGGTCTCGTCTTGGACTATTATGTGTGAGCATGCAGAACATGTGCTGATTATAGAAGTGGTCAAACCTTCGGGGCGCGGTCCGAACAATGGAATGGAGCCTGTGTCCCGGTTCAAGCCAGCTGAACGGAGCACAGCACTGTTCTTTTGGCCACGCGCACTAGACATGTTGAGCGTATCACGGCGAGAGCGAGCGGCTGCAGGCCGGTTCGGGCCGCTAGCTGTTCCATTTGGGCCGATGCTTGAGGAGTTTGAGGGCTGGTTATGTCTTGCAGCAGCTACCGGAGGCGGTTTCTTGGCTGAGATGGAGGGAGATGGCGACTGGTGCGAAGAAGCGCCATTTGTCTGCGTTATTGGTGGCGGACGTTTAATCTTTGGGGGTACTGGCGGTGGTACAGGGGTCGCAACCATCGGAGCCATGGCTGCTGCAGCTCAGCAGGACGCCGAGAGCAGTTGATGGAAATTCAGCAAACAACGGCGAGAGTTGAGGCTGCCCTGTCTATTGCATCAATCGCGATGACGAGCGCATTGGTCGGTCCTCGATCGGTAGGTTCGTTCGGCCGTAACAGGAGGCGCGGTCGTGCGGCGGGCTAGATATATCGAGCGGTACGAGGACGGTACGCGTATATACCTAGGTATAGACTGAATGGAGGCTATGATGCGATATCAGATGCGATGGGGATATCGGGAGGTGTGCCCCAGACGCGATGCGGGATGCCAGCAACAGGCGCGATGGGATGGAATTAGTTTACGAGTCACATTGATGAAATCAGATCTGTCAGTCGGGATCGAAGGGTCAATGGATGCAGGTCGGAAAGCTTGTGCGCAAGCTTTTAGGTGTGGCGGGAAAGAGAACTCTAGTCTTTATGATGTGCAAGTTTGAAAGAGGCCATCATAAGGTTAATGGATGACCTTCTCCTCAAGTGAGCCTCATCTACCTATTTGGATACGTGCAGGTACGACACATGGGGGGGCCGCTATTGTGGGGACACGGGGCGGTCATTGAGCCAATCAGATACGGTTGAAGCAGTTCCTCAGGCCAATGTGGGCTTCACTCACTACAACTTGGACCGTAGTACGCTTGTGCACTGCATAGAAGACAGTAGGTAGGTACTAGGTATAGTATGAGGATTAGGAGGGAAAAGAATGTTGTAGGTAGTTGTATTGGTGATGGAGGTAGCCTAGCCGTCCAGACTGCTGTTTAAATACTTCCGTCAGGGCAATACAGCCATAGCACCTCCCCACTGTATCGACCTATGCATCTCCACACGCATATTGACCCTATTCAATTATTAGGCCCTGCTTCAGAAGAATGGAAAGAGAGGAAGAAATTAACGCTTGATATTTAGGCGGATAATACCTGGGCTGTACCTAGCATTGACGTACTAGGTAAACGTAGGTAAGCGCCATATCGTAACTCGTTATGAACAAACCGCGTTATCATCTCCCTTTAGTCTGAGGATCGCAACAGTTATTCTGGTTTTTATCAATATTAGCAAACACGACGAATCTACCGCTATTACTATTAATTTTCGTAGATGCGAGGAAGAACTCCGCACACCTAGCAGCATTATTACGGCCTGCGACACTCTGCTATGATAGTCTTGCCATGATATCGCCATCTTTCAAACTCTATTAAGGGATATGGAAACGAACCTACTAAGCCAACTGATTCGTTTCCCTTGTTACATGAGCATATATGACAGTTCAATACTTCCGATTTTCTCGGCGCATTTGCGGTGCATCTACTGCATTCTATTCTCCCTATTCGGTTTAACTGATCAAGTTTGCAGCTCTGCCCCTACTTGTAGACGACTACGTTGTGGGCTTTTAGAAGATATATCCCTGAGATCCGGAAGAGTATTGAGTCAGTGGCATTTATCACTTATGATGATCTGAAGATTTTGAAGAACATATACTTCATTGTCACCATGACTACAGTTGTCACCATGTCTACATATATAAGCAAAATACGTAGGACAATTTATAAAAGCTAATGCGGCTACAAGACTGTCATTATACATTCCAAAACTAAGTCTATGCTACATATAGGCATCGTTGATATTTATATGAACAGCTACAACATGAGGTAAGCTCTGAGAACGGGTCCAGAAGTAACAGCTATAAATCATCGGGAGGGTGAAATAAAACGGAAAGTTACTTCATCTGTCTAATGTAGGGTATAGGAAATATATAATCTCTAATGAATTGCCGGAGAACCTACCTATTCTGTATTTTCTTAAAACTACTTACTAAACATATAAACAGGTCTGTCAGTAGTTGAATAACAAGTCACCAGAGCTTAACAGAAGAGCCCAATGCTGGCGGAATGGGCATATTCCGATCAATATACAGTAGCCGATGATTTGATGAAACACCTTGTTACGTATTCGCTGGTCTTAGCGGTGGTGGTCAGGGCAGCCGTAAAGGAGCGGCAGTTGGTGACCGCGTTCCGGCGAGAGGTGAGCTTGGCTCGCTCAATGGTACTCCGATGTAAGAAGATCTGAATTTCAGAGGCGTTTTTAATGCCACTATAATTATGGTGAAAACATTACACCTCAACTATCTTGAGTGCTGAGCTACCTTGGGTAATCAGATAACAAATAATAGTATATAAGGTACTAGATCAGAACCCCCATATACTCCTCGATTTATTTTCCGATTATTTCAGAATCTAGTTTTTGGACTTACAAGGTTTTATTCATGTTATTCTCTAGATATTCCCTAGTTGGATATCGTTTAGAATGTCGTTTATAAAAAGAGTATGTTGATCCTCAGAGCCTAAAATACCAACACATGATATGAGATCCTATCCCAGTACGTGGCTACTGAGTTAAAATAAAAACCGAGATACTTGCATTGACAGTCACGGGGCGCTACATAATTTGCTGTTGTGCAAAGGGCCATAATGCCCTTAGTGACTAATACCCAGCTATACCCCTACCGTCTCCTTCTCCCAAATCCTGACATTGACCGCAAGTCAAAACTACTGGACGAGATCCATCCCGGTGTCCCTATCGCGGCTAATAATTTATTTGATTCAGGGCGGGCCAACATGTAGTTGGATATCTGTACATCAAAACCGCAGCAGCGGAAGGTTCCAGTACTTGTCTGATAGAGAAGGGCTCACGGGCATTATAACACCACTGTTTTACCTTCCATCGTTCATGGCGTACACCTGGCTCTTAATTTAGCTCATACCTATTGTACGGAGGTGTCGCACACGCATATAACACACGCCAGACGTGAAAATCAGTGATGTTTGCAATATCTCGCGTGTAACCACTCAGCCCTTTCGGATCTAGGATATATTGCCGCATCCGAAAGGTTAGATAATCCAATAAACTGAATATATTGTCTTAAGTGTCTAAGGGAGGACCCAGAGACTTTCGAATGGTCAAGAACCTGGTTGCTCCCAAGTACATTATTGTTAATCGAGACTATGAGCAAGCCCCCAAACAAAGATATTGTCATACTGCCGGCGACATATACTATACAGTGACTCGATACGTCTACAGTCGAGGTGGGCGCTAAGGTTCTTTCTCTCGGGGACTAGTTGCCCAAAATAGAACTACATGTGTCACACGTAGCGAATACGAGGCTGCAAGTCTCAGACCCTCTGAACGCGTTACACGCGCTGAAACGCGTCTTCCCGTCTATTACTGATATTCTTCCTGATGTCCTACGTGAGGCTATTCAGCCCTCGCTTAACTGAGACATAGTCGCCGAGGTCGGAGGTTTGCTCTATTGGCCAGAGTTGTATATAGATACGTAGCCAAGCCACCTGAACGGAAGAGGATCCGAATGGTCAAGGTCTTAGGCAGCCATAACAGATTATTGTATTCTGAATAGAGTCAATTCCAAGCCCTGAAACCAGCCCTTGTTATAACATGTAACAGGAGTAAATATCACAAACGTGCTCCTGTTCTGAAGACCACGTTAAGCAAACTTCATTCTCAAGAGGCTGGTACTGATCATGGGGACTCGGTTGTTTGAATGTTAGCTTATCAAATATAATTTTTAATATATATAAAAATTAGTTGCTAGTTTCAAATTTGAAGGGAAGGGAGAAAATATAAATGGCGAACGAAAGGAATCATAATGCTGTGCGAAGCAACCTGAACCCTAAACTCTTACTTCTCAACTTCTAGATTTATTGGGCTTCTATCCCACCTTGGTTCTGAATGTGATAGATATATTCCCTTCTGAAGGGGATCCCCTTTAAAAGCGCCGAGACTATCCTATTTAGACATCCTACTAACCTGGACTGAGATCCAATTGGCTCGGCTTCAAACAACCTCAAGTCTTCGAAGAACCCTTTTTCGAACTTGAACTTACTCATTTTAATTCGAGATATTCGCTTCAGCGTCCTTAAATCACTTGCAGATCAGTCTCTTCTCTAGACTCTAGTGACGCTTAATATATCACCGTGATCAAATTTTCTGTACTTATCGAAGCAATGAATCTTCCTCTCCCATGGTGTTATTCATAACATCAAAGTCGTAGTATTGCTCTGACTACTTTTATAGTGAGTAAACGAAGCTATAAAGCAGGTCGAAATAGGTGGAATACTATGTTATTCTTTGATTGTAATTGCTAGGGTCGCTGCAGTAGGGTAGATGTATATTTTTGTTGTACAAAGAAGTGTAAAATTTGCAATATATCCTTCGACTATATAATCCGTAGACGTTCTTTGTTCTTGGGCATCTTGACGAGAATACCTAGTCAGGTCAAAATAAGATGAATGATAGACTAAAGGGATTTTAAGCAGCCAGGTTCAATTTGGTTATTAGATAAGACAAATAAGCCAACCCCGTCATCCTACGGCAGGATAACCACTAGCATGTCTAGTTAACATTATTATATATAGCAGGTGCGTTTCCAATCCACTGATTCCCCCGATATGCCGACAGGTATCCAATGACTATTCGGCCAAACTGAAATCCGGATGAGGTGGTTTTTTCCTAATGAGAATACCCACAGTCCTAACCGTGTGTATAGAGAAGAACCAGAGCAGATAACCTTGACGCCTTATGCGCGGTCGTGGTAGTACGAGTACGCTACCGAGTCGGTGTAGGCTTAAGTGGGTTGCAGATATGAATTATTTCCAAGTCTATGTTTTGAAGAGTTGGTCCCAGAGCTAGACCAAATCTATCTAGCAATATAAAACGAGAAGAAAGGCAGAGCGATGACATCATGAAAATAATGATTTGATGACGGCTGTTATATTTTACTTTAGTATAGCTTTGTAGTTGGGCAACTTATAATGACTATAATGTATCACAATAACAATTATGTGCCGTTTTAAATGTAACCGTATGTTGATCCCCTTATGCCGTCGTAGCCGACATTTTTGCCAAATTGAATAACAAGAAATCTTCTCGTTGCTGAGTCTTCGATACTAATACTCTATCCCGATTCTTGGGGGCGGCGGGGGGAGGGGGGAATGGGTCTTTTCCAGAGCACTATTCCTTTTAGAGATCTCTTCTCTTTTCAAGCTCTTGTTGTGTCGGTAGCATAAGTACAAGCTTTCAGTTAGTCGGCACGGTAACCAGTATGGGCAAGTTCAGGTCTGGAATAGTACGTGCATCTCAAGCGATGAACCAATGCAGGCAGAAGAAGGGTTTTACGGTTCGCATCATCTACACACTAATATAGGTAGATATAGACTTCGATTGCTGGAGTCTAACTAAGTACATAATATATGAATCACAGACATTTCCTAAATGGGATAAATAATAAGACAAGTACTACGTAAGGTCGCAAAAGATGTCTGCTCTTATCGCGGCAGGAGATAAGATGACGCACATGTTCAAGCTACAGCGTAACAGAATGAGCGACAAGAAATGTCGCCGTTGTGTTTGATGACAAGAAATGGTCGGGAGATCATCACGCTACTCGAAACACGATGCCTTCTGGGATATTCCTCCGTGCTTGGTGTCAGTCTGTCAGAGGGGTTATCTCGGCCAGACTCCACATGACTGGTTCGTGCCTTGTTCTGCGCGTGGCACTACACTGTATTGGGCGCCAGACAACGGGCCAGCCCTGCCTCTCGACTGCTCCAACGATCCACAGCGTTGCCATTTGTAGAGTGCGAGGTTGTTAGCTATCACGACCCAGCCCTAAAAGGATTTATACAAGCGCGGCACAGCGTCGAATACGGTCCACATCTGTCACTACCGTACTAAGTACAGTAGTGTGCATTCTCTTATCGGCAAGGCAAGGCACTACATGAAGCGCTAAGGACGATAGTCTGGCGCTTGAAACACTGCTGAACGGGGCCTTGGACGGATGCTGTGGTGTTATCGACTAGTGGGCTGTTGCCATATCTACCGTGGCTCTAGTCTACTAAGGAAGCGTATACGGTAATAGTTCACAAAGCCTTTTAAAGAGCGCCTTATCCCGTCCGGTGATTGCATTATTTTTAGAGTGGTCCCATTCATGTCGAGCATGTTGTGTAGGAAACACCGCAACCTTACGTCATTTCTTGTTTTGACCTGACGATCCGCCCGTGTAGAGCAGGGATTCCCATTCCTCCTGCCTTGGCCGCTACCCTGTATACTTCGATGTATAATTCGGCTCGTAGCCGTTAAAACTTGCATCAGCCATATCTCTCGAACAGGCCGGCAGCTCTGTTATCTAGCCAGCCAAAAGCTTTCGCTTATCTATTCAATCGCAAACTGCCCCGACTCAATTCACCTCCTAAATCATTAGGCTCCTGTCAGCGCTCAAGCGGCGCATGCATACAGCTTCTATTGGCACTTTGAGCCTGCTGCGAGTCGCTCTTCAAAACACCAAGTTTGGCTGGGAGCTTGGCTAGAATGAGATTACGCAACCTCTTTATCGCTGCAACCATTTCAGGTGCGACGGCGCTGCAGCGCGTGATTGCGCATTCTACTGGCACTGTTGATATGGCAACGTCGAGCCTGAGTATGATGCCCCGCAGTGTCTGAGACGTCACTACTACGAGCCGACAGCTAACTCGCATACAGATGCAACAGAGTTTATAGAGACTGTCACACAAGCGCCGCAACCTCTCACATCAGTTGTGCCCAACAAACCCGCAGTGGAAGCCTCTATCATGGGTCTGATAGTTTTCTCGGCCGCTGGTCTCGTCTTGTTATGACAGTTCGAGACGACATAATCTCATTTTCACATTTAAACGGAGTTAGGACACGGTCACGGCATAGTATGACAGGATAAGGAACCACGATACCAACAAAGGACGCTTGGGATATAGAATAGGGTAACGGCGTTCCGAGTATATTTTTGTCTGATTGTATATACCCTCGGTCGCAACCGACGAGATAGTCGATGATAACGAAGTTTCAATACTACCTTCGTCCTCGACATTCATGCATCAATCCCGTGTTCAATACGACATGATGCAGGTCCTCTACCCCGCGTCCGAAAGTCGGCAGATGAAAGGGGTCAATTGAGGGTAGTGAATCCAACTCTGTAGATGACCTTCGTAGCCTTGACTGCCATCGCAGTCGGTCATTACACATCCGCAATAACCACTTTAAGGCTGCGGTTTCCCTGGGGAAGGTAGTAGTTGTATTGATCCAATGGCGCTATTGTTACTAGGCGCTGGAGCCCACGCCGACTTCGCTACACTGATGAGTGTTTCGTCCTTTGAACTCGTTTCGCGTTGGGCCAACAGGGCATTTCAGCATGCGGCTCTCTTTTGTACTACTTGAGAGTCTAAGAAGAGTTCTCAGGCGGCCACGGGGACTAGCTGCTGTTGCTCGGTAGGTTCTGGTGCAGGGTCTTCTGGAGGCCTGGGGAGGTTATCCTAGAAGTAGAATGTCAGCTCACCGTGGAAACAATGAGGCAAGGGTGCCTTATTCGCATCCACGAACCTGGTCAAAGATGACCCGTATCATCAAACTACAACTGGGACACACGGCTATATCGGTTGACTCATCCTGAAGGTCTGCGAGCGCAATCTCGAACCGATCGCCACATGGGCAAGGGAAGTGGAATATCTGGAGGGTCTCGTCGAAGGTCATATCTTCGATTTCAACCTCATCATAGACTGCGATTTCCTCTTCCTCTGCCATATTGAAGAAGTTCAGACGACTGCTCGCTCAAATTTGGTCTTGAGGAGAAGTTGACGTATATGGAAAATGACTATTATAATAGAGTTAAGGAATTCTCAACGCCACTGTCGCGAAATTCTTGTAATGCAGAACCCCGCCACTTTAAAGCTTCGACCCACCGCCTCTACCAAGTCGGGTTAAGTACCTGCATAGTACACTACAAGGGGTTAGTGCCATATGTACCTCGGTGTATTTGGGAGACGCCTTGCCTTAAAAAGTAATAGACACCAGCCACAACTCTTCTTCACATGCCAGACGTCACGCTGACCTCGATGCAAATGGCCCAGAGGCTTGCGCCGAGGCCAATTCCATCTTTCGCTGGTTGGTGTCTTTGGCTTCTAAGACGATTCGTGCGCCAACAACGGTGTTTTCCCTATTGTTCAGTCATGTAAAAAGATACGAAATTGATGACGCATCACTATACTACGCTCTTAATGGGCTGACCTCGTCGCGTCAGCAATCGATCCGAATACCTACCTCCCTGCAATAGAGCCAGCCCCCCGGGAACTCATTTACACGTCGAGTCCGGCCCAAGTCGAGTCGCATAGGGAGCGCATCCCCTTCAGCTTGCTGCCATGGCGGTGCAGTCCAAACCAGTTCTACCCGACCGATCGATCAAAAGCGTCGTTGCGCAGCTGGTCAAACTCTACGTTTCAAACCGCACACGCATCTCCCGCGCCGTCTATCTGTCTCTCCTGCTTGCTCTTGTCAACCGCATCCGCCATGCCGTCTCCGAGCAGAAAGCTGCCTCTGCCCGCGAAGAAGCCAAGCGGCATTCTGGCACGACGTCGAGTGACGTGCAAGACTCGGCGAGCAAGAAGAAAGTCGAGCTCAATCGCGAGTTCTTTCGCTCGCTGTTAAAGCTGCTGAGGATTGTCGTGCCCGGGACCGCTAGCAAGGAAACCAGGCTGTTGTTAAGCCACAGCTTCTTTCTTGTGGTGAGGACTCTTATCAGCGTGAAGGTTGCCGAGATGGATGGCGCTATTGTCAAGGCGCTCGTGAAAGGAAACGGGAAGGAATTCTTGACGAGGATAGTCTGGTGGATGCTGATTGCCATGCCTGCCACCTTTACCAATTCGATGGTCAGTATAATTGCCCTGTCTGGAGCTCTTCTGCGCTGTTTGCGAAGTTACTAATGTTGGATTTCTAGTTATCTTACCATCAGGCTGAGCTCTCACTCAAATACCGAACACGATTAACCCAATACATACACGACAAATATCTTTCCAAACTCACATTCTACGGCATATCTGCCCTGGACGACCGGATAAAGAATCCTGATCAGGTTATATCTGTAGATGTTGCTAAGTTCTCAAACAGCCTCGCTGAGCTATACAGTAATTTGGCCAAACCGTTGCTAGACATGGTAGGCACCGCGGTCCGTAAGCCTATATGCACTCTCAACTAATCTGCTCCCAGACAGTCTACACATGGTCCTTATCAAAGAGTGTTGGTGGTGAGGGAGTTGTATTCATGTCTCTACTTGTCCAGCTATCGGCCAATGTTATGCGAGCCCTCACTCCGCCTTTCGGTAAATACGTGGCCGATGAGGCGCGGCTAGAGGGCGAGTTTCGATTTCAACACTCTAGACTCATCGACCACAGTGAAGAGGTTGCTCTTTACCACGGCCACGAGGCGGAGAAAGACACGCTTGACAAGGGATACTTTACACTGATCAAGCATGTGAACTATATCCTTCGTCGGCGGTTTTACCACGGAATTATGGAGGATTTTGTGATTAAATACTTTTGGGGAGCCCTTGGCCTGTTGCTCTGCAGTGTTCCCGTGTTTTTCAAACTCCCTGGCCAACTTGGTGACTCCATAAGCATGGGTGACCGGACAGAGACCTTCGTTACAAATCGCCGTATGCTGCTAAGTGCATCTGATGCCTTTGGCCGAATTATGTTCTCTTACCGCGAAATTATGGAGCTGGCAGGTTATACATCTCGCGTGGCATCTCTACTGGATGTGATGGATGACATACAGGCCGGTCATTTCGAGAAAAAGCTTGTGTCAAGCTCAGGAATTGAAGAACATGAGGCCGTGTTGAAAGGCCGTGGAAAAGTTGTCGAAAGCCACGATATCGAGTTCATCGATGTTCCTATTATCTCCCCCAATGGCGACGTGCTCGTGAAAGCATTGTCATTTTCCCTCAAACAAGGCGATCACCTTCTGGTCGTTGGACCGAATGGTTGCGGCAAGTCGAGTCTCTTCCGAATTCTGGGTGGTTTATGGCCAGTCTATGGCGGCACCGTGTATAAGCCCCCCTTTACGGACATATTCTACATCCCCCAGCGCCCGTATCTATCTCGAGGAAGCTTGCGCCAGCAAATCACGTACCCGGATAGTCTACGAGCGGTACGAGCACGTGGAGTAACCGATGCCCAATTACTTGATATTCTAAAACTTCTGTCACTCGAACATCTGGTAGATCTCTATTCCGAAGGCTGGGATGCCGAGGCTGAATGGCGAGAGGTTCTTTCAGGAGGTTTGCAACAACGTGTAGCAATGGCTCGTTTGTTTTACCACAAGCCGCGGTACGCGATCCTCGACGAGTGTACGAGCAGTGTAACAATAGAAACGGAGAAGGTTATGTACGAAAACGCCAAAGCGCTTGGTATTACCCTGATGACTGTTAGTCATCGACGGAGTTTGTGGAAATACCACAGTAGGATTCTGCAGTTCGATGGACAGGGCAACTACGTCTTCACGAAGCTCGACGCCGAGAAAAGGCTACAATTGGAGGACGAGAAAGAAGACCTGGATGTATTACTTAGACAAGTGCCCGAGATCGAGAGGCGCATAGGCGAATTGACCGCCGAGTAGGTCGCTTGGCGGCTCACTTGTCGTTGTACTCTATGTATCACACGGATCCTCTTTAATCTTCTCAGATCGGCATGTTGCGCATTTTGACGAAACAGATGGGAATGCTGCACATTGCGACTGGTGGCTACTCTCCGGAAGAGTTAGAGTATTGGCGAAAAGGACTATCCCGTCAAACACCAAGAAAGCCACTATTAGGCTCACCCTAGGCTTGCTCCACCATCCATTAAAAGCTTGGCGACGTTCAAGCGCAGAGCAGAGCTACAGCAAGTCTTGGTCACTTGTCTTGGTGGCAAGGGCTTTCTTTCCTCGATGCATTCCTCGAAACAGTGAAGACTCGTCGAATAGATATGCTGGAAGTATAAGAGGGGGTTATTCAACTCTGAGTGATACGATTATTACTCATGGTCTAGAACCATATACATGTCATCGTGAACCGTCCAAACTATATCAAGCAATTTGCTTCAAGAGTGAATATATGTCTCCGAAATGCTTGGATTATCTTGTATCCTATGTATTTAAACCCTCCAGCAGAGAAGAGCGTGTTGTCCATATGGTATAGGGGGCCAGTAGACAATATCAAACTCAGCTGGAGCCTGGGTTGAAGGCATGGTTTGTCGGAATCTAGACCTCAATACAATCTCTAGATGGATGGGAATTATCTCACGACAAGCTCGACGCTTGCTCGGTAGAGAAAATTCAAGATGGAAAATAAAAGCGCTGACAAAAAGTAATAATAATACCTGCTGCATGATTCGACTGCTGCTTGTTCTGCTTGTTGCTCGGTTAAACATCCGAATGTTAGGCTGTATCAGGCCGATGCCAGCCGAATCAGTCACGCCGAAGCAAGCTCGCAATACCGGGCCGGAGCGCTGTCTCCACTAAAATGTTCCCTGGTTCCGAATTCGGCAAACAGCTCTTAATATTTTTGGAGGGGCACTCGTTCCATACCTAGATCGAGTCAGTCACTGCACAAGCAGTAGAGCTGTGACGTTCTCTCTTCTCTCTCTACACGCTTTCTTCGTTGGATTCTCATATCGTATACACCATCGACATAATGGCACAAAGGTAATGCTTCCTAATGATTGATTCCGGATTTTTTATTGACAATTGGCCAGACAGGTTCTTATGCTGGGCGCGGGGTTCGTCACACGGCCTACCCTCGACGTTCTTAGTGACGCTGGCATCAAGGTCACCGTTGGTAAGCTCTCTAACCACCATAGGCACTTCTACCCTCTTCATTTACTGATATTGGATCTTTACCAGCCTGCAGAACTCTCCAAAGCGCCCAAGAGCTGTCCAAGGGCGTCAAGAACGCTCACCCCATCTCTCTCGATGTTTCAGACGACAAGGCCCTCGATGCTGAGGTAGCCAAGAACGACTTGGTCATCTCCCTGATCCCTTACACCTTCCACGCTACCGTCATCAAGAGCGCCATCCGACAGAAGAAGCATGTCGTCACCACGAGTTATGTCTCGCCGGCTATGTTGGAGCTCGACCAGCAGGCCAAAGACGCCGGTATAACCGTCATGAACGAGATCGGACTGGACCCCGGTATCGATGTAAGCACCCTACATACCCAGGCAATTCATGTCCCATTGCTCTGAAAGAGCTCAGCTAATAATCTCCCCTTGCACAGCATCTATACGCCATCAAGACCATTTCCGAGGTTCACCAAGCCGGTGGCAAGATTCTCGAGTTCCTTTCATACTGCGGCGGGTATGTTCTAAGATACTGATAAAATGTTCTAAGTGCTTGATGGACTAATTAAATTCATTTTGATAGTTTGCCAGCGCCTGGTGCGTGATCCCGAGACATCGCACTTAAACGTTTGAAACAAGAGAAAGATGAACTAATTTCGTCCAGAGGACTCCGGAAACCCCCTAGGATACAAATTCAGCTGGTCGTCTAGGTAAGCATCACCTTGAGCAAACCCCCTCCCGAAGCCAGCTCTTAGAAACTTCGCATTTTACTTCACGAAGAGATTGCCAGCTACACCGATCCTGAACTTGTAACTAATTCCAACAGGGGTGTGCTTCTAGCACTACGAAACGCAGCCAGCTACTACCAAGGAGGAAAAGTCGTCAATGTGGCCGGGCCCGAACTCATGGCTGAGGCAAAGCCGTACCCGATATATCCTGGATTCGCATTCGTTGCGTACCCTAACAGAGATTCTACGCCATACAAAGAGCGGTTTGTGTCATATCTTCTGCTTGAGTAAGATCATACCTGACGTGGCTCTTTGACAGGTACAACATCCCGGAGGCCCAGACTATCATTCGTGGCACTCTTAGATATGGGGGATTCCCGTAAGAACACTCTACATGTTTCCTTTGTCCTTCCCCTGAGTTCTCTCTTTTCTTGATACGGTCAAAATACTGGCCTATAGTGTAACTGCATGCTTTTAATGATGATATCCAAACTGAGTGACTGAGTATTGACGCTAATACTATTGTATGAAGGGAATTCATCAAACTACTTGTTGATTGTAGGTTTGAGGATATTCTGTTGCGGTGCTGGAATTTCTGTAGACCACTTGCTAACCGTCATCGTAGTGGGCTTCTTGAGCGATGATGAGAACAGTGAATTGAAGGAATCAATTCCGTGGAACGAAGCTACGAAGAAGATCATTGGAGCCTCGGGCAATGGCGAGCAGGATTTGATCTCCGCTATTACTACCAAGGCTACCTTCAAGGACGATACACAGCGTGAACAACTTCTTGCAGGACTGAAATGGATCGGCTTGGTATGTCTTCCTATGCATTATTACTTCATTTTGTTATATCTGCCTTGAATTTCAAGAATTGTCTCTGGTCATATATCGTACACATCACTATGGAGAGCGAACACTGACATTTTAGTACAGTTCTCGTCAGAAAAGACTGTTCCCAAGGGCAACCCACTTGATACCCTCTGTGCCACCTTGGAACAGAAGATGCAATTTGAAGAAGGAGAGCGCGGTAAGTAAAGCTCCAGAAGCAACACATAATCATACTCTTGAAGAATGCTAATATGCGTCACCACAGATCTCGTCCTGCTCCAGCACAAGTTTGTGATTGAGAACAAGGATGGCAGCAGAGAAACAAGAACCTCGACATTGACCGAGTATGGTGCTCCAGTAGGATTGGGAGGCTATTCAGCAATGGCAAAATGGTGCGTATTAGAAGACTTGACTGGTGGTTCATGAGTCTCTATCGTCTCTATCCCATATACGTTATTGAGTGTAATGCTAACTTTCTTCGCAGTGAGTCGATGCTACTCCTTTTGATTGATTTAACAAGTAGCAACTGGGGAAACCTGAAATTAGTGATTTAAACTAACCTCCTCGTTTTAATGATAGTGGTGGGAATTCCATGTGCTGTTGGTAAGTAACGTGATTCCTGCAAGCTCAATTTTTTCAATCTAGGAACCAAATTTCTCAGTTCTATCAATGAAGAGGTTGCTAACGTTCTATGTATAGCTGTGCAGCAAGTTCTCGATGGAGTCATCTCCGATAAGGGTATTCTTGCGCCTATGTCCCCGAAGATCAACGATCCATTGATCAAGGAGCTAAAGGAGAAATACGGGTAAGTGCAATTATCATTATACAGTTGATAACTCGGGGTCTGACTAGTATATAGAATCGAGTGCAAAGAGAAGGTCATCGCTTAGAGTATAGATGAAGAAATCTAGGCTTTCAAGGCCAATGCTATGAAAAGGTGGCCGGGTAGATGATCAAAAGTGTGTGTAAAAATCATAAAGACATGGTTAGGACTGGAGATTCTGAGGTCTAAATATAGAAGCCTAGATCGCTTGTAGTCTATCCATTATGTTCTGCGTTTCAAAGCCTATTGCGAAAGGGTGCTACGGCACTCCTGCCAATCCACTACCTGCTCCGACAGGCTTCATCTTGTTAGCCCTAACTTATCGTCAAATTAAGATCGAAGCCTGTCTAGTCACAGTATTTTTGAGGAATCTTATATATGAACACTACTCATTTTTCTTGTCGTCGTTTGGACTTCGTAACACGAGATGGGATAGCATTTTTATTTATTTATAAACATGCGTTTGTAATATTTGTTAAGATTTTATATCGCCACCTTCATCCTTGAGCGGCTATTCCATCAACACGACAGGATTACTAAAAATAATAATACGGAATTCTCGGATTCTTATGAGAGGTTTTCATCACTTCAATTAGAGTAAGCATCTTATGTAGGGATATGGACGGCATGCACCGATTCGCTAAAGAAAATTTTGAGCAATTAAGTCTTCTGGGTACTACGTACGACCCTCTGTGTTACGATCACATTTTATTTGCAAGTCCTCTGTGATGAAGGTGTTTCATGGGTACTGTAAGTTATGCAGGATATGCCTTATGTGCTCCGAATTCGTACGAGGCGAGACAAGATGTTGTACGGAGATCTCACACACACACACACGCGCGGGTGCTATATCGTTACACACTGTCAGGAACCGATCATAGGGGTGCAATAAGATTTTTGTTGTTGCGCGGTGATATCTTATAGGCTCTGAATGCCCTCACGCTGTATGTAATCTAATTCTCTTTGTTCTACATCGTAGTACACACGCTGGACGGACGATATGTATACATAGCCTCAAATATCCAAGGGAGGGTCCGGAAGGCTTCCGAATGGTCAAAGACCCAGTGCCACGTAGTTGATTATGAACAACCAATACTATCTCTAAGGCTCTGATGAAGAATCTTATGATATGATGGATACTTGTAATGCACAATACCATGTGCGCTTTGATGAAGTGTATCAATCTTGGGAACCTGACGCGCGGCTATAATATCAGCGACTACTTCATCGGAGAATATAGGTACTGTAAGCCAATGACATGCCCTAGACTACCTATAAAGAGCATAACAAGGGTAGGGATCTTGCTGTATGTCAGTCATAGAATGAATATGTGTTTTCGGTTGTGTGGCCGAGCAGGACGAGAAACTGTGCTTCGTAATTCAAGAAGCCCAATCAGAGTAACTCGTTAAGGGGTTGGTGAGATCATAAACTGGGAGCATTATGTCGGATTCGCAATGATTGATCCGAGATGCGAGACCGAGGTACGAGGCACAAGGATCAGATCATGCTGGACTAGAAATGAGCAGTTTTTCGACGCATGTTGGAGGCCCCTACGCTGGCACCTAAACCCCCACTTAGATTTATTTCCACACCCAAATTAAGTAGGTTACAGTCATCTGGAGCCTCGTGCAACTCCACGTATACGTGTATAAGCATAGAGCATGTGGTTCTGAGTCGGCAACCGGGTATTCGGAAGTCCCGCTTCTACCCTAAGATCTTAACTGTAGGAATAGAAACAGTTAATTTCCGGACTAGATCTTAAATCCTGACGTAGATCTCCTACGATGATAGCTGGTAAAAAAACGCGGGGAAAACGCGGGGAAGGAAAGCTATATCTATCTGTAAAGGGAAGGAGGCGTGTTTCTGTGACGAATACGTAATCCTAGTGTCCAGTGGAAACTTGGACACCTGGGTGCTAACGAAAGATCGGCGTTGCCGGGGCTGTTTACGGTGTTGTGCGTCCGGAGTCTGCCCGAGGGCCTCTGTCTGGATCTAACGTATTGAGGTCTCGTAGGCCGGGCGAGCGAGGCTCGGACACTTCACGATGCCGGCGTTAACATTTCCACCGTCATGATTGGTGTGTCCCGCACAATGGAGACGAGCGGTGACCGGCTGACCAGGCTCGAGTCATCATCGCGATGCATGGCATCGTAGTGCGACAGGAAAAGCATGCGTTCATCGATGAGACAGAGTTAGAGGTAAGGGTAGAAGAGAAAAGAGAAATAAGATAAAAGGGCAGCTTCCGAGCCGCCTGGATAAGGTTGGCAGCAACCTGTTTCCACGCCGCCAACAGCCTCTTTATCCCCTCATCCAAAGCAAGTCGAAAGACAAAAGAGCCCGCCAATGTCCCCTTCACGCAACATCGCACCAGGCATAATAGCCGCCCTTCTGCCCCTCGTCGCTGCGGGCCCCTGCGACATCTACGGGTCAAATGGCACGCCTTGTGTTGCCGCCCACAGCACCACACGAGCTCTGTTTTCGAGCTTCAGCTCACCGCTTTATCAAGTCCAGCGCGCAGACGGCACCACGCAGGATATCTCCCCTGTTTCCGCTGGTGGCGTGGCCGACGGCGGGGCTCAGGA
The DNA here is from genome assembly GCA_022385695.1 of Xylaria arbuscula. NCBI lineage: Eukaryota > Fungi > Ascomycota > Sordariomycetes > Xylariales > Xylariaceae > Xylaria > Xylaria arbuscula. The sequence continues at coordinate 42,424 of MU279350.1, forward strand.
CTCGTTCTGCGCCGGCACAAGGTGTGTGATCTCTGCTGGTATGTGTATTCACTCGGTCATCTATACATTGCCGTTTCTCCTATTATGCCCAGCAGTCGCTAATCTATGCCTCAGTGAGTAAAATGCGACGCTTCCCAGCATCGCAGTGGCTTGTCCTGCTTCTAAGCACACCTGATGTTGATACGGGCCGTTGTGTAAGAGTCTTCGCAGGGGATGCTGACGCGCATTACGCATACAGATCTACGATCAATCTGGCAACGGCAACGACCTGACGCGCGCTCCGCCTGGAGGAGCGGCCTCCGGGCCAGCAGCCGGCGGGTACGACGACCTGGCTGATGCGACGGCCGCACAGGTGACGCTTGGCGGGTCAACCGTCTACGGCGTCTACGTCTCGCCGGGAATCGGGTACCGCAACGACAAGACGACGAACATTCCGACAGGCGACGCCCCACAGGGCATCTACGCGGTGCTAGACGGCACGCACTACAACGGAAACTGCTGCTTCGACTACGGCAACGCCGAGGTGAACGACCTCGATAACGGCGACACCCACATGCAGGCGCTGTACTTCGGACTCGGCACCACTGGCGGCAAAGGGAGCGGCGATGGCCCCTGGGTCATGGCCGACTTGGAGAATGGCGTCTTCGCCGGCTCGGACCCGGGGGTGGTCGACAGCAATCCGACCGCCAACTCCCGCTTCGTTACCGGCATCGTTAAGGGCAAGCCGGACTACTGGGAGATCCTCGCGGGTGATGCCACGACCGGCGACTTGGCGACGGGGTACGCTGGTGTGAGACCCGCGGGATACGAGACGATGGTGAGTTCTGCTTCCTTTCTTTGGCGGAGAAATCTGTGTGGAATTTGAGTGAGGTGTGCTGACTAAATATCTTCAGACCCAAGAGGGTGCCATCATCCTCGGCATCGGCGGCGACAACAGCGACAGCGCTGAGGGCACATTCTACGAGGGTGTGATAACAGCTGGCTTCCCCTCCGACGACGTCGATCAACAGGTCCAGGCTGATATCGTGGCTGCTGGATACTCTGCCTAGAGAGTTGGTGGGCTGTCGGAGCGATGTTATGACGGTAATGATGCTACGAGAATACCATGTTGATTATTTGTATATGAGTGAATAAAAGCTCTGAAAATTGAAGAATTTTATTATATGTGACTTGTTACACGAAAACAAATAAAAAAATAAGCAGCAGAGGCACTTGCGACGAGAGGCATGATCAAGAGCTGCTTATAATATGGTGTCGATATGGTATTAATATAAGATGTAAGTCTAAGTAAGTAGCTACTGATTAAAGGAGATGCGAGTTAGGGAGTTTAAAAATAACGAGAGCGGTGCCAGAAGGGATTTATGGGATATGAGTTACCATCCAGCGAGAAATCTGCATCGGGAGCAGACCCACATGGGATGCATCCGATTCCACCGGGCTTGTGGTTTAGTGGTATAATACTCCCTTAGCATGGGAGTGGTCCGGGGTTCGATTCCCCGCGAGTCCATCTTCGGAGGTTTAATTCCTCCTATACCATAGTTTTTACCTTTTTTAGTACCTTTTTTAGTACCTTTTTTAGTACCTTTTTTAGTACCTAGTTCACCTACGTGAGGGCAGTTTACCCTTCACTTTTGGGATTTAAGTTTTGCCTCGGATAAATAGGATAGGGGAGTAGTGGGCTAGAACTTTAAAAGTTAGAAGAAGTAGGCCGATGCATTGGATTGACTGATGGTGCATTCGCGTGGAGAAAGCTACTTACTGTAAGGGGAAATGAACGTCTCGGAAATTGTCAAGTTGCGGGTTCACGTGATATTCTACTAGGGTAAAAAAGTACATAGCCCATCTCCATCTGTAACATAAAAAGCTCTATCCCCACCTCCATATTTTTTTTTCATTCCTGTCATTCCACCCCGTCACAGATTGTATGATGATGCAGCAATGCGCCTGCTTCTCATTCGGCATGGCGAATCGGTCGATAATGTAGCTGGATTATAGTGAGTGATCTCCATTTAAGATTGCGCTTATCGACTATTGTCACAGCTATGCTGACTCTCATGCGAAGTGCAGGTTCCCGCGACTCGTCGTTGACTAACCACGGAGTCCTTCAGGCTCAGCGACTTGGTGCACACATCGCCCTCGCTGCTAGTTGCTCTTTGATCGGGCCTGTTCGGCACATCTTTGCTTCGAATCTCCAGCGAGCATACCAGACAGCCGATGCGGTCGCCGAAGCCTGTCAACTTGAGAATGACGTGACGCTTGGCGTGATCCGTGTGGAAGAGCTGCGTGAGAAAGACTTTGGGTCGTCAGAGGGCAAGAAGTTTGGCACTAAGGACAAGGATGATGGTTCAGAGTCGCCTGTATCTATGCAGGTTCGCATTCATCGGTTTCTTGATCGCTATCTCGGCCCGATTGTTGAACAACTCGTGACTGAAAATGTTACGGTTGTCATCGTTGCCCACGGCATCATTCTGAATGTTTTGCTGAAGGCGCTGCTCTCGCGCTATCCCCCTCTATCACTAGGCGCACTGCCAATAGCAGCGCGACCTGGCTCAGAGTGGTTGGCCCCGTGGAGCAACACTGGAGTGTTGGAAGCACCTTTGCAGTTGTCGGAAAGCAGTGCATCATTTCAAATGCAGAGTGCTAAGAAGGTTCGCTTGACAATAGCATGCACCAATAATCTTGACCATCTTCACGGTTTGAAGAAGACCCGGGGTGGTATTGGTAGCGCTAAGTTTGACTCGCAACAACGTACGATGGATTCGTTTTTTACATCATCCTCGAAAAAGAGGAAGTTTGATGGTGATCACGCGCAGGATCGATGAAACACGTGATCTTGTCTCCAACGGCCTATCGCCCGAGACGCTTTTGGTATGTTCCTCTTCTGTTTTAGTCCCTTTTTTCTATGATGAAAGCACATATCACACAGACCTGTTCTGAAATTACACAATGTTGAATCACTTATGTCCAACCGCTATCTGACGATTACTCTTTATCCTTCTCTTCCGGATGATGTGTGAAGGCCCTAGCTAATTGCTTTGTCTCTTCAACAGATGTTTTGGCGGTTTAGTGGTGCAAGATTGCGCTTCAAAAAGATAGGAACCGACAGTACGACATGGTATTGTGAGATCTTGCTGGGAAAAGGGCCACTTGAGTTTTGTCAATTCAAGGGTATGCATTAGCAATTTCTGGTTACATGTAGATTCGTAGTCCCTTGCAATAAATTATCATTCACCATCGCTGTCTGAGTCTGCGTCCCAATCCTGCTCACCCGCTTCTTCAGATGGTAGTATTTCAGGGAACCATCCGTATTCGGAGAAGTCAACACTCATTTCTCCCAAAGCATCTTCAGAAACTGCGACGCCTTCGGCCCGTAATGCTGCCGCCTGATTACGGGTCCCGGATGGTTGTGACCTGCAGCGTGAACACCCGGTATTAGCATATTGCCCTTGTATAAGTAGTCACGGCGGTTGACCATCCAAAGTTAGTGTACTCTATGCCGCAAATGTGAACATCATCACACACGTACCGAGGCGATATTATTCCTTTCGAGTTGATTACACGCTGCCACGGGACATTTTCAGAATTATGTCTCGCTCCAGCATCATGCGACAGGTGTTTGAGGCATACGCCAACCTGGCGCGGGCGTTGTGCTGTATCTCGCAGTGAGCTTTCTTCGTTCCTATTCCGTAACAACGCCTGCCTCAATAATGACAGATATTACACGCGTGCAGTGAGATGAGTGAACTCGGATATGAAGGAATTGTCTTGGATGGACATACGCGTTCCGACAAGCTTCGCGATGTGACCGTAGCTCGTCACTTTACCTTCTGGTATCTCTTGTACGGCCTGATAGACGGCGATGAAGAAGGAGGCTGCCTCGTCGGATCGCGCCATTGGTGGAAAATGGGTCTTCTTCCCGGCTGCTGCTACTACTTCTCTTTTAAAACGCCCTACCACGATGATATTGAATGTGTTATGAACTCCCAAATGTCTCGTTTTCATAAACTGGCTGTCGAAACAAGGCGGTCGAAAAGAGATGTGTGCCGCTATGTTCTAGCGTACAATATTGGCTAGAGGTATCCTGCAGCGACGGGTGCGGACGCTCCCGTTGAGATGTATGTACGTACCAAACCTGCGAGTACACCTCAGTCTTCAATGCTCTTTCACGGGTCTTTCTTTTGAGTACCTGCAACAGCTTCCGGTTCTCAAGACCAAGTAAATATCCAGTTTACTTAGATGTTTAATTGGTATAATCGGTCTTCGGTCCTTATCTGTTTAAGATATTTCGTAAAGACAAATGTTTGTTAAGAGCAGCATCGCGCCTGGTGCATAAAATGATAGCGTCTCACGTAAGCATAAAAGATCGACCGACTCTTAGCGCAACCGCCGGGGTGGCATCAACTTGCGAGCATCACCAGTCTTTGACGGCGTGAGCGACACGTTTTCCGCGAAAAAAAGGAAAGAAATTCGACTGCGTTAGTTGTTGAAAAAATTAAGGCGTGTAAGCCTTGCTTGCGCTCTGAGAAACAACTGAAGAGAAGCGGTGGAATATATACTATATTTGTGATCGGAGTGAGGAAACCTCGCAACCCGACTAGCCATTCTATCTACATAGGTCCGATGGTAGCTCCAGCTTTATTGACTAATACATACTCTATCTCTCTGTTGATAAAGTTCCAAAAAGTAATTAATAGTTTGCCTCCCTCCCATCTTGTGCATCGTCTACGCCTAGTCAAGGGGAAAATGTAGCCAAGAAGAAAAATGATGAATTGGCCAACGAGGGAATCGAACCCCCGATGCCTAACGCTGCTGACGCTGGACGCTAGATAATGATACTAAGTAGATATGCTTCGCTAGGCCGTACCAACATGGCCGGAGGGGATATTGTTGAATGGCTATTTATGCTTCGCTTCTTTGCGGTACCTCGGGTTATAAGTTTCACATCAAGATCACCCCATTGGTCCGACTTAAGAAGAGAGTCCGTTGCTATCGGCCTACGATCAGAGCAAGCTTTAGAAGTACGTCGCTAGTGTTACACTGTAGCATGTGTTACTGTTTATCTGCCTTGGACAGAGATCTTAGAGCAAGTATAACGCATGTTCGGGTATAAACTCGCGGAGTAACACTTCTTTATTAGTGGTTTACATCTACGACATCCTAAAGTTTAGATGGCGCTGGGTGTTTTATGGGACGACTTGAGTCAGCACTCCTTCGGGAGATCTAGTAGCCTGGTATAGGTCTTAGGGTTTTAAGGAGATGGCATTAACGCGAGATAATAATAATGATACTAACAGATAGGCGCATCTGGCAAGTGGATAGACTCGTGTTTTTGAAGACTAATCAAGTTTATCTCAGAGAGTCGTCTCGCTGTGTGGCAAGACTATATATTTGCGCCATTCCGACGTCTTCCGCCCGACTTACTGCGCTCAACGTGAGCCTTGAGGACGTTCCTCGTGGTCACGAGACTGCGCTTCTGCTTCGACTTGGCTTTTCCGAGCGTCATGAAAATATTCTTCCTGCGGGCTTTCTCCTTATTAGTCGTCGACTTGCCCTCTGCTTCCTTCTTTGACTTCCTAATGGCACTCGTCGACTTGTGTTCTTCTCTGTTCGGCTTACCCTCTTTCGCTAGCGCTATTCGCTCCTCCTTCGTGCTCTTCCGTAGCTTCGCTGGCGCCTCTATTTGCTCTGCCGTCAATCCTTCATCTGCGTGGCGAGCTTCTATTTCCTTCCGTTTGTTGCTTCCCATGGCTTTGTTGATACTAGCCTCTAGCCTCAATTCTTTGAGCTTGGCAAGATCAGCCGGTGTCAGCAACTGAGTTGTCGCAAGTTTCATAAAGTCAATGGGCTCCTCTGCCTCCTTGCCCTCCTCTTCTCCCTCTGCCTCGTCGCCAACTTTCCGCTTCTTTGGCTCGGGCTCAGCCTCATCATCAGAGTCAGCAACACGTATCCATTCGCCGGACTCATCGCTGTCAGTTGAAGCAACTTCCCAGTCACTTTCATTGAATCCTTCATCGTCGTCTTCCTCATTCTTCTTAGCGGCATCAGCGTCATCCGGTAGCCCTTTCTCGGCCCGCTTCCTCCTTTTCTCTTCTTCTTTCCATCTTGCTAATAGTTCGAGGCCTTCGATTTCACCAACTTGTTCTTCACCGAATTTCTGTTGTTTAATTTCGCCGCTCTTAAGTCCAATCGTTGCATCCTTGCCGCGGTCTTTTTTCCTCAACATTTCAGCGCCCTGCTCTCGGTACAGTGAAAGGAGACCTTTTGCTGCCATTGACACTCCCTTATCTTTACTTTTACGGTACTGCACGAGGTTGTCAGCTCCTATCATTTCCTTCCTACATAGACGGGGCTGTGAAGTATTCGGAATTAGATTACCTCTACTAAGTCTTGTAGTAATGTCTCATTCATCGCTAGAGGTTGGCGCACACCTTTTCAAATTAGCTTTTGAGCAAATAGTTTTGGAAGCTCTGAAACTCACAAATTTCGCGAATGGCATTAATTCCAGCGGCAGACTAAAGATGTCAGCTAAAGGTAATCAAAGCTGCCTCCTAGGACTACAGGAATGCCGCAAGAAGGCGATAATTCAAATAATGGATCAAAACTCACAACTTCGACGTTCGATGCTTCGGAGACGAATTCATTGGCGATCTTTTGCAGCAATACTTCTATCGTCTCAGGTGGCACATGAGAGTGTGTCGCTTGCTATAAATAAGAAGTCAGCACAGTATACAATGTACAGATCTTCTTCGAAAAGCAGTTTCTTGTTGCGAAAGATGTTTGGGTATGCATTGAAAATACGTACTGCAAGTGATGCCAGGAATGATGTTACGGACTGTTGTCGCGGCGTGAGGTGAGAGGTAAAGTACGAATATAGGGGCAAAATCGTCTATAGAAGGCGTTAGCTAGCTTGAAATGGAGTTACATAGCTAGTTGAATAGTCTTACGAGCTTATGGAGGCCGACTAAACGTGTAACAAGTTGCAAGATGGCAAGCTTGGTTTCTAAAGGGAGCTTCGATTTCTTATTCTGTAAGTGCTTTTCAAAAAGCGACTCGCAAAACCCTTGAGGGTCCAGTAGAAGATGCAGACTGGGACGTAAATCAGTATGGGCATAGCAAATAAGGGTAACCACGTCGAAAATACGTACGCTGAGAAATTGAGTTGTTGATTCGCGTTCTTTTTCCGTTCTTGCCTCTTAACCTTTTCTGTAGCTTTTTCAAGAATCTTCTTTGACTTCTTGCTCTTTTTGTTAATGCCGACCTGGTGTCTAACTTTGCGGACGTCGACTGCATCGTCGTCGCTGCTTTCATCGTCAAATTCTTCTCGTTCCCTATCGCTGCCGAGGAAGAACTTGACAGCACTCGCTACTGTCTTGGGGTCATCGCTCATGGCAGCCTGTCTCATTATATCAACTGGTTTCGCGTCATCCCAAATACGGCGCCTCCAGAGGTCTCGCACAACTTTGACAGCCCATAATGCTTTAGGTGTAGACTTGTCCATGACGAGATTGTAGAGCGCTTGTTGCAGTGTTCGGTTAACCTTGTGGTTCTTTGCCCTTGTGTTGGTCTCCCGTACATCGCTGATGATTTTCTGGTAGAGCAAGGCTCTCAATGTTTTGCTCGGCGTCGAAATGAGAAGAGACCAGAAAATAGGCAGCAAATAAGCGCTGTCTATCACCTCCTTTCTTCTCAGAAGCGAGAGGCTAGTTACGATCTTGTCTCGGAGCGTCGGATCGAGTGTCGCATGGTGTGCCATGAGGATATCTCGGAGACTATCAGGAAAGGTAGCCGTGACGTCGGGGTATTTCTCGGCGCAGTGGGCGATCAGATCCATGTGTTCCCTAAACTGGACGATGTCAGAGTTATATTCGTACATTTGTTATTCGGATAGGACTCAGTAAATGCTCACCGTAGCAAGCGACTCGGCATCTACACCCAAAGGGTCTGCAAGAACCCTTTCGCGCGCCGAATCAAAGTGCTGCCATAGCTCTTAACATCAATGTCAGCTTTTCCAATGTAATTCAGGCGGATGCGACAGTGAACCAACCTATAAATTCTCTATCGAGTTGGCGTCAGCTAAAATGACCCTAGAGATCTGCGGTAAAGACCCAGCTTAGAGTAGAAGTAGGCGTTCCCCTTCCATTTCTACACCTAGGATTGAATAGGAAAGATTATGAATGAGCTTACGTCTGATATGCCAGAGGATCTTTTCTCAGCTTCCACTGAAGAATGGCAAGGCCCTCGACCTTCTCCGCCGCCGTCACCTTTCGCTTTGGCATCTTGATTTGAGAGTGTAGTGTATCGGTAGACGCGCTCCGAGAAAAACAAGAGTATAACAGAAACCTAAGGGGGTATAGTGGTAACGAATTGTCGGACTGTTCTCCGGTCTGGGCGCCGGTGAAGCGAAAGAATGACTACACCAGGTAAATGATGGTGGGGATAGTTTGCAATGCTTCACTTTTGCCCATACATATACAGACCTTCATGCCATACAGTCGTAAAGTTGCTGGAAAATCTTTATCTTATCTTTATCGATACATTAGTTTAGTGGGGGTGTGGTACCTTGCTTCTTAGTGGAGGTGCCAGGTAAGCACATAGAATCACCCAATATTGTATGTCTCTAGCGAAGTACCTAGACTAGCACTTACACCCAATTTACCAGGCTTTCGGGTAAAGCATTGAATTGAATGGACTAACCAGACACTCAATATGGAATATCTATGAATATATGTCTCAGATGGTTAAACCGCCATCAGTCAATACCTAATTCCATTTATCTTCCCTTTCCAACGTCGGCCAGGATGTCTGCCGAGGCCTTTTCGGCGAGCATAAACGTCGGGCAGACAGGAAACGCACCGGGGACTCTGGGAAAGGCAGACGCATCTACAACACGAAGATTTCCAACGCCGTAAACTCGGAACTTGGAGTCCAGAACTGCCATTGGGTCATCCGCGCGACCGATCGCGCACGTGCTTGTCGCGTGATGTGAGTAGGATTGGAGCTTGATAAACTCCTTCTGTGCCGCGTCGGTGCAGTTCTGATTTACACCAGGGCACGGGTGTCTCTCAGTGAAGGGCGTGATGGGTGCGCCTGCTGAATTCAGTGCCGTGCGGAATGTCTTTACGGCATCGAGAAGCTCTGTCAGGTCTTCGTCTCCGCCTTTCTCAAAGAAGTTCAAGTTGATGTCGGGCATCTGTCGAGCGTCGTTCGAGCGCAGACGGACATATCCAGCCTGCGAACGCGGATTGATGTGCACGACGGCACACTATACCCAAGCCCAGTCAGCACCCTACACTGCGGAACAGCTGTCTACGTTTATATCTTCTCACTCACCTCATACTGCTTCGGCCCATAATCAGTGGGGAACCCCGGCCAGAATCCTTCAAAGGAAAAGGGACCACACCATGCCTGAATATTTCGGGTCTTGCGTGCCGTGGCAGTCTTCAAGAATGCGGCAATTATAGCAGTTGGAGGGCCGTCGAGAGGCTCACTAGCTAATGCTTGAAGACTTGCTTCGTAGTTGTCACCTAGGTTCTCACCAACTCCTTCAAGCTGCTTTACCACCGGGATATTGAACTTCTGTAATTCTCTGGCCGGTCCAATACCACTCAGTTTCAGGATTTGAGGTGAATTGAAGGTCCCGCCTGCGATGATGACTTCCTTTCGAGCAAAAATTCGACCAAACTGACCCTGCTTAGTAGCGTCGTAGAAAGGGTCAGCCTACACAAGGGATGGTCAGTAGTCGTTGGTATATCAAGAGAACCTCAGTACTTGACATTTTGAGGCAAAAGAAAACGTCAAAACGCGGCTGATTGCATAGAATTTCCCTGGAATATGCCGGCTTGGAGGAATAAATTGAGAATTGCTAACCTCATACTGATGGGAACCCCTTAAGACTTCAACACCGGTTGCGCTTGGCTCTCCAGCTTCCCAATTAACGATGATCCTAGTCACCAGAGTTTCCAGCTGGACCGTCAAGTTAAACTTTGCTGGATCGGCCAACGTTCTCTTGACATATGTGTTCGTGCCAGCTCGTTTGCCATTCCTGTCTGCATGGCTAGCCAGTCCAAAAACTCCGGTAGTCTGGTCACGGTCTGGATTCAAAGCATTGATATCTCCCGCAGCATCACCTCCGATATGCGAAATGAGTTGACTTGTAAGCTTCTGATAATCAGTGCCACCCTCCATGAAAGATGGATCGTTGATTGTCGTATTGACGTAACCCGTATACCCGTGACCAGGAATATCAGGTGGCAAGTACTCATTTGCTTCCACTATGACACTTACAGTCAGTATTCGCTTGATGGGCGAGACTCGTCACAGTTTGGCATTCCTCGAGTATAAGGACGTCGCAACAAGTGGATCACTCCAAGTTGGTTACTGGTCCTCTTGACCATGTTTAAATTAGAAGGAAAGAGAGCTCAAATGTACTCACTCTTGTCGAAATACTTGCGCATATTACTCGCCAGCCAGCCGTCGTCTCCCGTAAGTTCTGCGATGTAATCCCAGTCAGCGTCGTTTGGGACTGTACAGACACCACCGTTGTGCATGGCACAGCCTCCGAGTGTTGCCGCTCGAGGATAATAGATGCCAAGGCGTGTTGAGCCCTCCGGCGGATCGAGCCCAACGTAGAAGGAGCCGTCTGGGGTCCGCCATGTGGTTTTCTCATATTTAGCTTCACGCGCTTGATCATCAGAATGCCTGACAAAGAAATCCCACCGCGACTTTTCGTCGTTGCCCGCTTCGAGGAAGTTCGCTATGTCTGAGAAGTTTTTGTTGTCCCCCAAGTCGACTCCGGCTTCAAGCAGCGTCACACTGTATCCTGCGCGGGCCAGGTTTGCTGCCAACGGGGCACCACCAGGGCCGGATCCGACTACGATGTAATCATAACTTTCCGCCACGGCTTGGACGAGTGTCCCGGCGGCTATTAAAAGCCCGGTGACAACTAGTCGACGAAGCATCATGGAGTCGGGCCAGAGCAGTGCAAACAACGTTAACCCTCAGCAAAGCCATCTTACAACAGCAGTTGGCTATCGCTCTTTATAATTCCGACGAGATTGCTTTTATCATAGGGATCATCGTTTGAAGATGCTGTTAACCATTTCTCGTCGGGGCCTAGATAGGGTAATAAGCAAGCGATATTGCATGCTGATACCAAAAATACCAGAAAAGGATGCTGTCCCTTGAAGTAAGTCAGCATGGAAATTCTGGCTAAATGGTTAGTTGGAAGAAGGAGGCCGAGACCACGATAACTTGGGCACGGAGTTGGAGAAATCGATTTATCCCTCGGAATCATTCCTTGAGGCTGATTCAAGTGTCGATACTACCAGTGTTACAAGGCGAATGGATATATCGGTGGCTACAAAATGATTTCTCCGTACGACCGGCCTTATGCGACCATCTCATGCAATATAGTTTTCAATACTATAGAATGGAATGGGACAGCGTAAGCGCCTTATCATGCGATATATTTCAGCAGCGGTTCCAAGGTGGGCCAGTTCGCAGGATATGTGAAGTGAGTCCGCCCCCCCTTTTCCTCTTTTTCCCGAGAAAGAGAAAATATCTCCTGACACGGTATCACGATATCATAGCCCCTCATTTAGACACTCGCCACAAAATTCTAGGATTTCTCGTGCGCCAGGTTGTTAGGTCTCCCCGGAAAGTAAACGCATTACTTGGTAGGGCTGTTTTAACACCAAATAACCTTTTACTTCGCTGCAAACAAACGAGAATTACAAGCAACATAATTATGCCCACGATATATTCGAACATGAGTAAGCATCACCTTTGATTAACTTGCTAAGAGATGGTCGGCCATTAAAATGACTCCAAAAAGGATGGCGAGATTGGCATGCTTTACTACGCGTCTCCTTTGCTACAACGAGGGGGCGAGTTTCTACAACGGCCGAGTATAGAGTCTAGAATCATACCATAATCGTTTCAGGCGCAATAATAAAGTTCCGTAGTTCGTCTTGAATCCGATTGCGGAGAAGTGAAACTTTCCCAACGGTTTTCCCAGCCAAATCTCAATCTTCCTAGGTATTTGTACCCCACGCCCACTTTGCGCGTGGGTTAGCCAGTCCTTTGACCCCCATTACTGTTTCCCCTACAATCCCCTTACATACACAATCGCGTAAACGATAGGGGTCTTCGAAGGTGAGAAGTGCATTGTATTGGTGGAGATGTCGTAGCGAATCGCTTCTAGTCGGAATCCAAGAGATGGATTGATCCAAGTATGATCCTTTCATTGAGCCTAGCGCCATGGATTCAGACTGTTCGGGTGTGCCGGGATGCTACATTAGAGGCTTTTTCTGTACTGCATGCTGTACCTAGTTTTGGTGGCTGGACTTTGCCAATGCAGTCTAGTGCAGGCCCTCTAGTGTCTTTTCTTTCCACAAACACGAGCCGATCACCAGTCAGGATTTTTTCTAGAAGCTCACAAGTCCGTCCCACCAAGGTGCCTGCAGCCAATCGTCTTCCACTGGTCAGAAGGTGACTTCATGATTTCCAGTTACAGTAGGGCTTCGGCATTCGGCGAACAAGTCATCGCTCCCGCAGCCAATCCCTACGTATTTAGGAAAGCTTGTTTCATCCTTGTACGCAAGAGCCGCATTATCGCGCAGAGGGCAGGGAGACGGCAGTTGAAGTCGACCACGAGACCACGCGAGATTTCTAATCGTACAATACAGCTGGATGCGAAGCTCTCGCGCGGCATATAAGTCGGTGTGCCATGGGTCGTATGTATATATGTAGGTAAGCCCGGGGACCCTAGTTGCACTGAGGTAAGAAGAGATGGGGAAGATCCCACATGGAGCAGAATGGGGAGAGAAATAAGATGGAATCAAGATCGCTATTACACAATAGAAATCCACCGTGTTGATCTCAACTTCTACTCGCAGCGAAAAATGTGACCACCGGTGGAGTCTCACTAACCCTCGCAGACCCTCGGTCCACGAATTAGGCCCATGGACTGCCCATGCCCGTCCCTGACACGTACCGTACATGAGGTTATCTTGGATGGACACGGCCCTATTTTCTGCACCGTACCAAATACGTGTGCTTACGAGTACGTAATGAGTGCGGAGGACAACGTAATGAGGCCACGAGAAGAGGAGGAGGGGGCGGAGCTAAAGCATGACACTAGAAAACCGGAAGGCGGCGAAAAATGAGATGTGAGCGACCGAGTAACGATCGGCTGGGCTGCCAGGAACGCCTCGGTGGAAATCATGGGGAAGAATTTAACTTCGCCGAACCCTCACCCTAACGCGCTGCTTATCTGAGTTTCTGCCCTCTCCCGGTCCGAATTAAGCTTGAGATCTGCTAATAGCTAAGATCCTGCCGTGCGTTTGGAAGGCCCTGTCCCCCGTTGGTCGGTTTTCCAAGGTTTCGTCAAGATTCACGATAAGAATAAGTTCTGGAGTTGCGAGGGGAAGGCCTTGTCTTTACCCCGTGTGCCCGTTCCGCCGGCGTTATAAGACCACCGACACACAAAACTTAGTTGGGCGGCACATCAAAACTCGCATACACCAAAATTCTCGTTCGGATTACCTTGGCCACGCGACCCAAAACCACAACGAGCGCCTTGAAAGACGATGGAAAAGAGTGAACAGATAACGATGATGGATACTAAGAAAGAGGACGGCCAGATCGTGGCGCCGTCTCCGCCATTCTCGGATCACATTTCTGAAGGAGAAACAGTCGGCCAGGTCAGGGACCTCACAGATGCCGAGAAGGCTCGGATGCAAGATGGCGAAGCCCGCTTCAATCGTTTGGGCTGGAAGCGCTTAACGGTCGTCCTCATTGTCGAGGCCATCGCGCTGGGTAGTTTGGGAATGCCTGCGGCTTTCGCAACACTCGGAATGATTGGCGGAACGATTCTCTCGGTCGGGCTGGGTCTTCTGGCCATCTACACCAGTTATGTCATCGGACAGGTCAAGCTGAAGTTTCCGCACGTTCAGCACTAGTAAGTAGGAAATAAGGGCGAAAAGCTACTTAGGCTTCCTCACGGTCCCGGTGAGAGGTATAGGCAGAGCCGAAGCTGACTTGACACTCCTGTAGTGCCGATGCTGGTAATTTGATGATGGGCAGATTCGGATACGAGCTAATCAGCGTCATGTTTGTCTTGCAACTCGTCTTTCTCGTAGGATCGCACACGCTTACAGGATCAATTGCGTTCCTCAACCTCTCTGACAACGCGATATGCTCGATCATCTTCGGTGTCGTGTCCGCTATCATTCTGCTGCTACTGGCTTTGCCCCCGTCGTTCGCCGAGGTGGCCATTCTGGGCTACATCGACTTCGCATCCATCATTATCGCCATCGGCGTCACGATCATCGCGACAGGTATACAGCGAACCGATTCCGGCATGGCCTCAGATTGGTCTGCGTATCCCGCCAAGGACGCCGGTTTTGTCAAGGCTTTCATCGCTGTCACCAACATCGTCTTCGCGTACAGCTTCGCCATCTGCCAGTTCTCCTTCATGGACGAGATGCACACGCCCAAGGACTTCGTCAAGTCGATCTGGGTGCTCGGTATCATCGAGATCATCATCTACACGCTGACCGGTGCCCTGATCTACTACTTCGTGGGCCAGGACGTCAAGTCGCCCGCTTTGTTGTCTGCCGGACCCCTCGTATCCAAGGTCGCCTTTGGTCTTGCTCTGCCCGTCATTTTCATTTCGGGGTCCATCAACGGCACCGTCGCTGGCCGATATATCCACGGTCGCATTTATAGAAACTCGGTGACGCAGTACATCAACACCACCAAGGGCTGGATCTCGTGGATAGCGCTGATCGCGTTCCTCACAATCATCGGCTGGGTACTTGCTGAAGCCATCCCTTTCTTCTCGGACTTGCTGGCTATCTCGTCATCTCTCTTCATTTCCGGTTTCACCTTCTACTTCCCTGCCCTGATGTGGTTCATCTTGATTCGAAACGGCTCTCCTTTTGCCAAGGAAAACTTGATCTGGACGTTTTTGAATTCGCTCTGCTTCACCATTGGAATTGTTGTCCTTGTTGGAGGAACATACTCGAGTGTCCAAGATATTGTAAGTGCTAGTCGCAGACGCAGTTACCAGGTCTGAGAATACCGAGACTAATAATGTGTTTTAGATTGACGGCTACAACTCTGGCAAGGTTCGGGGTGCCTTTTCGTGCGGTTCACCTGAATAATCAGTCCGATGTCAGGCGAACTTGTACTGCCCAAGGTGGATATTTCTTGTAGTTCAATTTTCGAAGGGCGTGCTATGTATACGATTTCTGGGGCTCATATTGGTTTACCCACGGGTGGAGTCATGTTGATCGTAGCTTAGCGCTCCCTGTTTTTCAGCATTGGATATCACGTCTACGTACATGTAAAGGATACCTAGCATTGTAGTGATTTACAAGTTAACATATTGATGTATATATATTTATTAGTCTCTTCCCTATCTGAAGTCTCACGCTTGTTTCTCACTTAGTGTGTTTCCTGTCGTCGGTCTGTGGGACTCCGTTCATATGTTGATACACTGCATACAATGACAACACTTGCACCAACATAGGCGGGCTATATGACTGTTTCCCAAGGCGCCCTAGGCCGATATCTCCACATGGGCCGAAACTCGGATCTCGAATTATACTTCCGCTAAAGCCAGCACTATTTATTAGTCGCGAGTGTCGAGTGTTTGACTACCCAAAGCCTGAGATCAATACGTGAGAGGTGTGCTAGGATCCCCCATGACGACCTTAACACAATCTAAACAGATACTGTGACGTGCCATATATACAACGTTAACTTCTCGGGGGTTAACGGCGTCGTTTTTCCTCCGTCACAGATACTGTTACTATACCTATTCAAATAGTGAATACACCGTGCTACGAGACATCTGCTAGCAAAATAAAGGTAACACTTACAGTACACAGTACACAGTACGTTAGAACTAGGTGAGGGGTGAGGAAACCTTTTCAATGTACCACTAGGTTAGCGTTCGTTTTCCTGCATACTATCATAAAGAGAACTACTAAGTAAACCTTATATGTAAGTGCTGGTTGATTATCTACTTGACATATTTGACTAGACTACTTACTAAAAAGAGTTGAATCGATGATTGACATGTCATCAAACAGTAATAAACATTATGAAGCAGCCGTGTTTCTGAATTAACGAAATTGCATACGACCTTCATTTACAGTGTTAATGTATCACCGTCATCAAAGCAGGCTGAGGGTATGACTACATTCATATCTGCATCAGTGAGTTGAGAGTGCTGCACACGGCAAAGACCCAAAAATCCTTCATGGGAGAAAAGGCTTGTGTGTGGTGGTGAGGGGATATGAGAATGTTAGGTTTTCCCGGCCACACCTTTGCTTAGTTGGAACAGATAACCCCGTTTCAGTCTGGGGGATGGCATGTCTTTTCCTTATCATACAAATCACACAGTATTTGTGTAACTTCTCGTAGGAATCGCTTGCAAGGTTCATATATGATGCAGGCGCTTAGTAGTACAAGCCTGCGATTCACCTTTAGGTGAGGCATATAAAATTGATAAGATGCTTGCTGTTAGAGCGTACTTGTATTGACGTTACCCCGTAGACTTGCATTCATCATCCATACTTGCGCATTCTCGGCCACTCCTGCGGAGAATATATCAAACACGCAGTATACAGAGTAGCTTCGAAGTACACCCATCCATGTTCACGCCTTGTCATTCGATTAGGGCGTTGGTTTTGATCGCCAAACTCCACTTTTGCGGCGTCGAGCAGCTAAATTGTTTCATAATCTTTGATGGTGGTAACTTCACAAGGCATCGATGAAGATCTGTTAGTTTCGGGGGCTCGGGTGTCAATGATGATGTGGCGAGGTCCATAAGCAGGCAGGCTTGGCCACGCTCCCGTTGAAACTTCTGATGGCAGCTTACTACGAATATATTCTTTCTCGTATGCCGCGTTGCTTGTATTTAGGAGCATTCCGTTATCTCAGGTTGCCAACGCGCATACTGCTTGCATATATATATTGATATGAGCTTGGGTGTAAATGCCTACAGTTTTCAATGGCATTACTCGTCGCTGTTGCAAGCTGTACTTCGTTTGTACCGAGGATCCAAGCTCACTCCGAGAAGCGAACAGGACAGCCCCATGGTACAGTATTTTCCCAGGGTCGAGCTCGCTTCTGCTACGCCACTGGGGTCGAAGTCGCGTGCATGAAAATTCAATGAGAGCCTGGGAGACGATCCATCAAGAGATCAGGAACGGGATTTTCCAGTTGAATAGGATTGGTACCACAGTGGCACAATTCTGTCACGGAAGGACTGGCTTCCCCGTGTCGGCCTTCCAAACGAGACCTGCCTGCCGCTCGAAGCAGATAGGGCAAAGGCGGGAGTAGTATTCTCGGCATATGTATGACACGAGTCCAGTTAGGCTACTATACTTCGCATGAGATAGGAGGAAGGAAATAGCGAGGCTACGGAGGGGTTGCTTCAAAGATACTTAGTATATATCATAAGCCTCTTGATGTTTGATTCAATGTCATAAAAAATGTTAGTGAAGACGGTCATAGAAGTGATGGCCATGCGACGTCACTGGATCAAAGCTGTAAGAGTGGAGTATTGCGATTTTCTACCGTTTCTATAAAGTGTCTAGTGACCTAACGTTCAAATGAAAAGATAGGGGGCCGTGTGGATTTTGATACCGGGAGGATGCGACTAAGCACTATGAGGTGGTGCAGTAGCCTCACTTGGTTCTTCATGATGCTAGGCCGGCGTCAGAGAATATGTGCGATCGACCAACAGCATATTGGATGTTTACATCAGTAAGTAAGCATTAAGCATCCTCACTTCATGCGCAATAGGTAAGAATCACACACAACGGAAACAACCCCCATTAACGAGGAATGGAATGGTAGTAGTTTTGGGACAGCTCCAAAGATGAGCACTGTCCGCAGCTTGCTGTTGGTGAAAAATAAGCGCGCTCAATGTTCGTTTATTGACGGCCACGCCACTGCAGGGATAGGTAGGTTGAGGTTGGGGTGCTACTTGTCTTGAAAGCTTCAAAGACCAATGAAGTATTGAAATGAATCAACGTTGGTGTAATCCGGATTCTGCAAAGATATTTGTAATTTGCGGTAGCCAACCCCTGAAACCCATTGGTAGTGCCGTGACTGAGCAATCTGTGAGAGTCGCTTCAAGACTCGTTATGCACCGCCGATGTTACCACATCCAAAAGTAATACCGTCGTTGGCCAGTAAGATGCACTTGTTTGAGAGTTGATATTTTTCTCTGCGATCACTCATCATTTCTCGTTGTCAGGTTCATCCTTGCTTCTAACTTGAGAGACCTCGTCGCTAATGCTACCACCCATATATGGTTTGGGCCATACTTATTCAGCAAATCCTCTCTGTTCGAGCAGACCTGGCTATCGAGGGTCATGTTATTTTGGACACCAGTATCTTCAAGAATTCCCACCAACTGTAGTCATGAGCAAGTAAGGCTGTGTGTGATGTTCACCAGTATCGGGAATCAGCCCACAGAGTCGTTTGACACACTATCCGATGTTACGCCTGCTGAGAGACCGCCACAGGCTCGTCAGCAGCGCCAATAGGAAATACGAAAATTTTCGACCGGAAGCGCTAAGCGAGTGCAGCCACAATCAGTGCTCACACTCTTGTGTCACCTGCCATACTTGAAGAATTGCTGCAGACAGGATAATACGACCATGTAGTAGGTTGGTTAAAATAGACGACCTCTCTGCGGCCAAGGTCAGAACAGACGCACCTAGTTGCCAGATTTGGGTTCAATGTTACCCTGGGACAGTGTTAAAATTGTATCTTTATGCCGCCGACCCCAATGATGTTGACAATCACCCAATGACAACCACAGTCTACACACCAGAGAAGGTCCTTGAAGAATCTCATCTTTCAACGACGTGAAGCAGGTATGAGCCTACGTGTACTGCCATCTCGGGAGATACCGAGGATTACTTGTCCTGGGGTACACAAGTGTGTTAGTAATTGGTGTATGCATACTTAGTATGTGTCCCTTGAATAGGCAATTTGTGTAAGCTTAGATGTGGGGAGATTTATCACACTTCCGCGCTGGAGTAGAAAGACACCTATTCGCGCCTCGGGCTCCGTGTGGCCCCAGTGAGCTCCAAGAACGGAGAACCTGTAACAGGCGAGCTTAAAATGGTTGTACGAAGGTTGCCGTTGGGATCCGACTAAACTCGTTGAAGAAGCATATTGCTGAAATTGGGGAAACTTTCCAAGCCAATAGCAACGTGTTCTATGAATAATTCGCATCCTGACACCTGGCTAAGGACCTAGAAGCTTTTACCACGCTTTGAGTCACCCCGGTAAAAGCATTCTAGGAATGATTTGACCAGTCAGGTAATAACGCGCTTTCATTGCTTTTCATATCATATACCTTCTATTTGGGGTCATCTATGAATACGAATGACTGCGGAATTAAGTTGTTTCGGCGTTGTTACCCAACATGGGAGGAACATAGCCTTTGACAGAAATAATATAGGGGCGAAGCAACGAAGCTTTACGCATACACTCTTGTTTTACTCTTGGGAAACTGTCAAGCTGGTAAAGCCGTATGGCGGGAACCAATGGACTGCAAAGTTCGGGAATAGGGACCGAATCAAGAACCTGTGACCTGGCGCAGCCCGAACCTGCAGCGTTGCATTCTTCATCGGCACCATGGAGGATTTTGGGGGTTGTGCTGCCACTAAAAATCCTGAAACATGGACTGGCCATTGTTATGTGCTGTGATGTCAGGCTAAGAGAGCATTTTATTTCGAGAAGATGGACGCCTATGCTTCCATGAAACGTAGCCATCTTGTTTGTATGTGATTGGCCATCTTACTAAAGCACTGCGTATATCCGAGTGAACTGTACAGATTAGTATTATAGCATGCGGAAACGAGGACATTGGTGTTTGTTTGTTGGGGGGCAAGTGAATGTGGCTGTTAGACAAGGTAGGATGACGTATATGCAGGATCATTAAAAACATCCAGTGAGATGAGTGAGATGAAATGAACTGGAAAAGCTAGATAGAGCCAATGACCGAGCAAGTGAGCAGACACTCTGGTGTTGTTGCTTTCCTGGAGCCTGGTGTTCTTGCTAACTAGGAATCTGCGATCAGAGACGTGGAGGGTATCTGATATTGTACAGTGGTATAGATAGATGTAGGAAGGATGAAGTACCATGCGTTTCTGGGTGGCTATACTGTAAGCGGGCCGGGGGAATGGGTGGTAGCGTAAGTATGACACCGCGCTTATGGATCAACAACAAGGGGGCGACCATTGTCCCTATTCGGCGGCAAGCGAGTGTAATGAAAGTGAGCGGAAGGCCTTGGCAGTTGAGTTTGGTAACATCTGATAGCACTACATCTGAGTAGCAGCAGAACTTGCTACTATCGGATGCCATTATACTACATAGGTATGCTGCATGCTTAGCTATAATTAACGTGGGTTAGGTTGACGATAGCCGGAGATGACGAAATGACGAGAAGACTACTGCAACACGTTGGTTGGTGGGTGAACCGTGAGGAGGGAGCTGTGATTTGATGTGATGTAATTCGACTCGATCTGCTTTAATTTGATCCAAGAGACACATGGTAGTCAGATCCAATAGTGTTGTGTAGAAGCCATGTGAAGCTGAAGCATGGCTGCAGGACTCGGGGACTATGTAGTTGGAGTTTTGAGACATGTAGTCCAGTCCTGGTAGTAGGTATCTCTCTCTATAAGTATTAGTGTAGTGGATCGTATCGCTGTATGCATTATGTGCAGATGCAGGTCTCACCTGGCGGTGCTGTAAAATATTATCCACACTGGGTATACTTACCATATATCTACACCACATGTAGTAAGCCATCCAACCACGACCTGCTGCTGTTATGGAATCCTTTTGCATGCCGCCGGGGGTCTGCACCGCTTGAATGGCACGTCCCGTGAGCCCTGAGCAGTGTGTGTGATTATACTGTAGGTAATGTACATAGTAGGGCTTGGCTTAATTCCAATATTGCTCAAATAATTCGACACCTGCATTCGAGAACCGACATCGCATCTGCGTAGAACATGCCGAGTTAGGAGACATTCTGTCTACCTTCAAGATGCCAAGGCCAAGCCAGATCCAAGCCAAAGAAAGTCTATTTACTTAGTACCTACTTAGTAGTAGTATCTTACTCCACATTCCGTGAATCGCCTGGCTAGTTAGTGTGTAAGTAGCGTCAACTTGCACAGTTGGCATTCTCACTGGTATACATACTAGGTACTACCTATGTACGTACATTCTGCTGCCATACCGGATTCGATATTGCTGGTTCCCTACCACCTGCTGTAAATATCGTGTACTTGTTAGTGAACGTACACGTACATGTAGTAATCATCACAGATTTAATCCTCTACACGAGGAATTCGAATAGTATATATAAGCAGTAGACCATCTACAGTGGGCACTAAGCATACATATTCGGTATAAAGTATTCGAACATCGCTGTGTCCCTTCTGTTTGTCATCCTGCTTATCCTCTAGTTGGCCATTGGCTCCTACGCTATGTCTGCTTCGTGCAGTAGTTGTACCAACAATATCAGTAGTCTCGGGGCTTTAAACGTACTGTATAGGAGTACTGTACCTCATTCGCACTAAGTATGGTCAGTACTTAGGCTATCCGTATACTCAGTGGAAGAAATCTAACTTGAAAAAGGTATGGCCACTTTATCACTACATATCTCTCAGCACATGCATGTTTATCTGCAGGCGATATGTTTAGAAGGCGCTTGGAATAACTGCCACTGTTCTACATGTAGGGTAACCAAAACACCTCTCCCAGCAAGTGGTCATGCTAGCCCTGGCCGTGGCTTTGCGCACCTACAGTAGTGTATGGTCTATTTGACCCCAATGCACCTTGGCTTTCTCTATCGGATGGCACCCCATTGCTACATTTTCTAAGGACGCAATGATAACCTGGAGAGCGAACTGGCTCCCCATCGATTCAGCCCTGCATTTGAAACCCATATTGAATCGAGAGATATATATCATGGCGTTCAGTTAGCTTTGTAAGTACAGCCAGAGAACTACCAAAGCTTTGCGGCTTGAATATGGAAGTACGAGTCAGTAGAAGCTCCATTTACAGTAGTACCTAGTAAGGAGGTAGTAGGGGAAAGAATCCTAAGCCGTCCTCCACAATATGCCAGACATCTGCTTCCACAAATTGGGTAGATGTACCTAGGCTAGTGGACACGCTAACTTTAGTGCTTTATGCTTGGACATTCCCTAATTGTACCTTGGGAGGTACAAGTACAACATAGGAGGTACCTGGTAATAGGTATATGGTGTGCGATAGCGGAAGCGGCGCACTCCCTTTAACAGTTGACGTGAGACAAGAAGTAATTCCATCCTATTTTCGAAGAGAGTATGAAAGGTGTACCTATTTGATAGTTAGTTCTTCCGGTCAGTATCCCGGTAAAAGATGAGCACTAGAACGAATGAACTACCTATTTGTCTACTGCCGTACGCCAGGTGGGATGCAGAAGAAACAGGGGTCGGTAGGTTGTAAGGAATCACTTGCAGAAAGAATGCATCCAGAACACAGCACAGGTGTAGAAAATAGAGTGTGGCGAATGCATTCTACACTATGTAGGTAGGAACGTTACTGTACGGTACCTGTCTTTAGCATTCGCTTATTCATGCGAAGCTGGCTCAGCTGGGGGTTCTGCTGGGGGATTTCTTATTATACTTTCTTAGTATAGTTGCACTACTGACGTAGGCATGCGACAACAAGCCTCATCGAAGCCTGTGGCCTTGCTGTAGGCGAATGGAGACGATTTATATTGTAATTTTGACTTTCTCGCTTAACCAAGTTTATCTCCAGCAGCTGTTAAGAGTTCTTGAACACTGATTTGATATTTTCTCCTTTCAATTGGTATAGGTAAGTCGTAAAGAGAGAGATACATATTTACACAGTCTGAAATGTAGATACTTATAGATCCATGATACTCTTAAACTTGAAGCATGCTTCCAAGTATTGGCGGATACACACAAGACTGCTGTAGTTCTGTGTACAGGTACCTACCTACTTAAGGCACAAGTAGGTGTATCCCCAAAGGTATGGTACCTTATTGTACGCGTGCTCAAGGGGGCCTACGCGTACTCCGGGAGGCTCAGTGCTCCTCGTCCAGGGGACAAATGTACTGTGACTCTGAATTTAGTACTGGATCTCCACCTGTACTTAGCACGTACCCACCTGTCTAGACAGACAGGTACAGCGCTTGTACAAGGGTGGTCGGTCGCTTGAGGTTGCCCGCACCCGCGCTTGTTCGGCTTCAACCCCCATCGTCTCCTTTCTTACCTACATACAGATCTACGAGCGTCACACTGCGTGCGCATCGCTTCGTCCCAAAAATACCCAACAGCCCGCCGTTGCCAACGTACGACGTGCGTTGCGCTTCGTATTACGAAACCCGTCCTCCCATCTGCCTCTGCAGCCACCGATCCGCCGCACTTGCGCGAGGCTGACTCGCTGCCGCCATCGCCAATCCCATCGCTTGGAGGGATCCCCCATGTCTTGTCTGCGGCAACCGGCAGCATCACCAGGAACAGGAACAGGAACGGGAACAGGAACCACAGCCAGAACCAGCACAGACGATCGCCCGCGGGAGCGTGGTTCGATCCGCCCGCTGCTGCGCATTCCTTCGGAGCTTGAATTGATATAATAATACCCCAACGACCCCCAGACTCCAGGTGGAAGACGGGTGGAAGCTGCCATGCGGTCCGTCCCCCCTCAGATCTTGACTTTCTAGAAATCTTGTTTTTTCGCTGTTGTTGGTTTTGCCTTGTCCTGCACTCTCCTGCCTTGTGTTGACACATCTCTCTTGTTTTGCCTTGCCGCGCACTGGCTGCTCCCAATTCCGCGCGCTCGTGTCTATGCCTACATCCCAACTTCTGACTGGACCTCCCCTGCGCCTTTGTCTCGTGTCTCGACCAGCTGTTCCCAGCCATGCTGATGACTTGTACCATGGTAGACCCGATGGCCACTGCGACTGAGCATGTGCCGAGAAGCTTGCCCGGCCGCGAGCCAGAGGACGGCCTAGCTCCACGCACCATCCCCATCATCACCACCCCGCCAACGCCGACCCCGATCATCAAGACGTCGGCGCCCTCGCCGGCTGCCGGAGATCCTATGGATATCACGACGCCTACTAGTTCCTCTGCCGCACAGAGTATCGGCAGAGCCTCCGATGGCGACGCGAGCGACACGAATGAACGCAAGAACACGGCTTCTTCCAGCGAGCAGAGCTCTGCCGGTGCCTCGAATAACACAATGCCGGCGCCTTCAACAGTGCCCTCGTCAACGTCGGCGCCAGCTGCTGCCGCTGCTGCTGTTCACCAACCCAAGATTGTGCAGACTGCCTTCATCCATAAACTCTACAAGTATGTCTATGATCATTAGGTTCGAAAGTGTGGTGATTGACTCTGTCATAGCATGTTGGAAGATCAAAATATTCAGCACCTGATCAGTTGGTCGAGCTCTGCTGAAAGTTTCGTTATGTCGCCTTCTCATGACTTTTCAAAAGTTCTAGCGTACGTATGATCTCAATCGCGCCTGAGGATGAGCAGAACTGATGATCGTGCAGTCAATATTTCAAGCACACTAATATTTCATCATTTGTACGCCAGCTGAATATGTACGGTTTCCACAAAGGTTGGTGTCTGCATTGTTCGTAGTTTCACCAGTAGAAGAAATTGACATTCGATTCCAGTCAGCGACGTTTTTCATACTGGAAACCCTGAAACAGCACTTTGGGAGTTCAAACACGGCAATGGTAGTTTCAAAAGGGGCGATCTTGTGGGATTGAGAGAGATCAAGCGGCGGGCTTCACGGCATGCGCTTGTCCATCGGGAGTACAACAACCAGAAGCCTACACCGTCCCAACCAGGTACTCCGGCAGAGCCAATGCCAGTCATCCATGACGGATCAGATCCACGCCTTGCCAGTGTGGAGCACTCGCTCTATGAGATCAATATCAAGCTGCAGCGCAGTGAAGAAACGTCTCAATACATGCATGTCAAGCAGCAAGCCATGGTAGATACTGTCAACAGGCTGGTACAGTTCAATCAGGATTTATCTAGAATAGTCCTTGCGCTGGTCCCCCCCGAGAACCCACTCCATAGAGACGGTGAGTTATATACACCGATTCTTTTTGAGATATTCTTTCAGTTTCTCACTTTTTCTAGTCGCTGCTTTGCAAAGCGATATTCAGCGCCAATCTGAATATCTCATGGCTGCTGATGAGCCGCTTGACCCTCCCGTCTCAAGTAGCCGTCAATACTTCGCTAATCTGGATAATCCGCCTGTCTCTCCCCGTCAACTAGCACAGGATTCGCGTACAACAGCACACCAATCACGAGGCACCAATTTCTATCGTCCACCTGTGCCATCCAACCTCTCTATTGGCTCGCGGCGTCATTATGGGTCGATAAGCGGCGCCCCTTCTCAGTCTTCGCCATCACCTCTTCGATCACAGGCACCACCGCCACCTCCTGGCCCTCAACCGCTTGTAGCAGTCGAGCCGCCGCCCAATAGTCTGGCTAGGCGACATACATCAGCGGACATCCGTGCACATGGCTGGCAACCCAACCCACCGTCATATCTCGGTTCTGGGCCCCCTTCCTCAAACTGGCCTTCTTCTCCGAGCAGAGCACCTATAGAAGACCACCGGATACGCGAGGCTCCACCAGGATATTCTCTCTCGCGGCCAACTACTCCTCCTGCGCCCCCTTTCTCCAATGGGACCATTGGTAGTAGCTTGGAGAGCTTGAACAGCTGGTCTTGGAACTCTGCAAATCGCGAAAACAAGAATCTTTCAATTCGGGATATTTCTACACCGCCTACTCGACGAGGAAGTATGGCGCATATCCTGAACCCAACGGATACAGCTGAGCAAGAAAACGAAGATGACCCAAGAGGAGACGACGATCGTAAACGTAAGCGAATGCAATAATTGATTTCGAAAGCCGCGGGAGAAGTCCATTAACCTGGCTTCGACGTGCTTGGATATTACCCACGGTTCGAAGTTGATCTGAAAATACGCAATTGGGAGGATCATCTCTTTGTTTGCATACAACGGTGTAGGATTGGATTAGCGAGTCTTTTAGGATGCCCATAACAAACACCAGTTGCAACGACGCATCATCTTTTGTCTATTGTTTGATTTGAGCGCGCACGTTATAAGGATGGTCAATTTCTGTTTCTTCGTCATTTCCAGTTCAAAATGTTCTCATGGGAAAAGCTTGATAAAAAACCCCTCCTTCCTTGAGCTACGTTAGAGACGAGGCAGGAATTTTCAGTATTGAGATACCATTTTCTAGACAAGGGGCGGGGTGGACGTGTTATATGCATCTCCTCGTTTGGCAAAACGACGAGATGCAGTTTTTCCTCTTTTCAGTCTATGTTTGGTATTTCCGTTCATTGTCGATGTGGAATGTATTAGTATGCCGGTCTTCTTGTTTTCTTGTTCAGAGAACATTTGGATGAACTTGAACACGGGGTTTGAAGAGCACCAGTCATGTTAATCATCACCCGCCCAGAGTCTGAGAAGTTTGGTCTCTCGCAAGCGGTCTAATTTTGTATTCGTACTTGTGGATGTCAGATAAAAGCAGATATTTGACCCTGACGACGATAATGACGACGATGACGGAACGAGGTATGTCGGTAGGCGACAGATAGCTTGAAAATATGAGATGCTTGCTCCCCCAGGTCCATGTTTTGTCTTCTCATTTGTGATGGTGTATAAACTTGGGAGCATATCCTACGGGCTACTACATAGGACACAGTAGCATGTTTAGAATATTATTATTCGCTCTTTGCCTCTTTGGGTTTACTCTTTAGCTTCCTTTTCTTCTTTTTCCGCCTCTTCTTGGCTTTTTGTTCTGAGATACCCTCTGCACCGTCGGGTACCGAGTCCTCAGCGACACCCTGAGCAGCAGCACCCTTCACATCTACATCCTCGTCACCATCCTCTTCGCCGTCTTTCGACTGCACTGCGCCGACCTTGTCAAGTCCAGACCCTAGTACTTCCGATGATCTAATAATCGACGGCGCTACCTCGCGCCTTTGCTCTCCTCCCCCTTCTTTCTCTTCCTCAGTCGATTCCTCCCTTCGAGCCCTCTTTTTGGCCCTCCCCAACCCGCTCCGCCCAGGCTCCTCATCATCACTACTCTCTTCCCTAGCACCGCGCCGCAGCGAGGCACTGTTCTCCGCGCCTCGTTTTCGCCGACCCAGAAGGCGCGATCGCAGCAGCTGGTCCGAGCGCTCTTTCTCTTTCTCCCTCTGCTTTGATGTCGAGGTGCCGAAGCCTAGCCCTGCGTTCGGGTCTTGCGCGCGCGTCTCTGCGAATAGACTCTCTGCGTCGTGGGGTTGGCGGGTTGTGGAGGTGGTAGAGGGTTTGGAGGCGGATGCGAGTGCACTGAAGGATGAGGTTGGTTGGGGGGCCGGGGGTCGCGAGGGCATGAAGGAGCGGACTATGCGCATTCGTGCTTCGAGCTGTGTTTGTACCCTGTTCATTGCCTCTGTGTAGTTTGGCGCTGGGTTCGTGCCTTTGGAGGGTGGCGCCATTGTTTCGGTTGGGCTGTTTGCTTGCCTAGTGAACCGACTACGGCTACCTAGGACTTTTGCGCGGTTGTTGGGGTTTGGGTCGACGGAGTGCGAAATTAAGGAGAGTAGGAAAAACTGTTTATGTGCATTGACGGACCATCTTGTTGGTTTTTGATAGGTGCCCAACAAGAGAAGGAGTGAGGTAGCTGTATGTTGCGACAGCGTACCTAGGTAGCTTGCTGAGCTGTCTCACCATGGAAAATTAATTGGTTGCGATAAGATATAACGGGCTGTTTTCACATGCTTATTGCCCAGCCAATAATACCTCTCTAAAAAGGTAGTCTTACAATTGCATGTGTGAAGATACGAGAGGATATATATATGCAATTATGGAAAATAATCCACAATCGATGCCCAAGTATATTCTCAATTATTTTACCCCTATTTCTATACCTACAGCTACCTACATAGGTATGAGATATGGCCCAAAAACTTGTAATTATATATCCTCCTATTATCAGATCATTAGTTATTAAGTCGAAAGTTATCGTGGTGCGTCTCGCATTTTGTCTCCTCCATTTCATTCCTTCGTCGCTTCATAGAATGCTACGGGTACTCCAAGAGCAGGTCGAGAGACGACGGCAGCGTTATCTTGCTGCCCGTGCCAATCTCCTCTGTATTCGATCCTGTCGTATTTCTGAAGCATTCGGACAACTGTGATCATTCATATTAGCTCTTTTCTCTCTCAATCTTGTATCAATGGCAACGCCCGTGACTTACCGCAATACGCCATCTCTGTCATAGCAAAGTTCTGACCGGGACACTATTAAGCACAGCTAATTAACATATCGCTCTAAAGAAGAAATTGAAATGTATTAGCGGTCCAATGAAAACGTACAATTCGGGGTCCGCCGTTGAACGGAATGTATTCCCAAGGCCTGGGTTGCCAGGAGTACCATCGCTCAGGACTGAAAAGGGAAGGATCCGCAAACTTCTCGGATACAGGAGGATACAGATCACGTCGCCTATGAAGTGTCATCGGATTGTAGCAAATAGTATCGCCTTTGAGAACACTGATGCTGGGGGCACCGGGTGCGCCCGGCAAGACGGTGTCGGCTAGTGCCTCCTTCATCTGTGAGATATTAGCGGACTAGTCCGGAACACTTATGGTGTTTTTTTTCGTGAAGTTTTCACATACTAAAAAGATAGTTAGCTTTTATCAATTATAAGTACATGAGACTCAACGTGTGCCAAGCTTACCGTTCAAGGGAACTGCTGGGTGCAGCCGGAGCGTCTCTTGGAGCGTGTAGCGAAGATATTTCATGTTCTTTAATACTTCGTACGTAGGTGTCCCATTCTCTCCAACGAATTCCAAGACTTCAGCTCGAAGCCTATCAACTTTGTCCGGGTATGCGGCAAGCTCGTAGAAAAGCCACGACAACGTTGCAGCTGTCGTGTCTCGACCAGCCAAGAGCACGGCGACGAGTTGATCACGGATGACTTTAGGGTGTTGCGTAAACCGCGCTAGATTATGTAGGAATGTGGATTCTGTATCCGACTTGGTGAGCTTTTCCAGCTCTCCCGGCGGAATCGCAAGCGTTCGTTGAATATACGGCATGATAAACTCATCGATCTTCTTGATGTCGTGGTAATACTCCGCATGAGACGCAAATCTGTCGAATGGCCTATTGCACTGATTAGCTAGCGCTCATCAGTCCGAACACATGATGTGACTCGGTGCGGCGTCTTCTCACCTGAATATTCGAAGCACAGTCAGGCGTATTTGTTGTTTGAGGACGTCGTTGAAGGCATAAGTAAACTCGGAATTGGGACTATCATTCGTCAATTTCGTTGTATCCTCAGAGTCGAAGAGGCACTTGAATGTAGCTTACTTGTCTAAGCTGTTGGCACTCTCACCAAGGAGGAAATCGGTTGTCACGTCCATCGTCATGCGAAAGAAGAGATCCATGATGTCGACAGTCTGCCCTGACGGAGGAATGTAGCTCATCATCTTCTCTATCTGGCGCTCAAAGATGACCAAATCACTCAACCGGTCAGTCATAAACATGGGTCGGATGAGGCTGCGGCTGTTATGCCAGAGCTTTCCATCTGTAGTGAAGATACTGTCGCCGAGGAATGGAGACCATATTCTGTGAAAGTTAGGCCCCTTTCCGAAAGAATGGAAATCCCCAGCCAGGACAGCCTTGATGTGCGCTGGCTCTCTTGTCTCAATAGTTCTAGATCCGGGGAGAAATTGATGTTCATAAGCATGCCGACTTTCTAGGGGCAGCGATTCGAAGATTTCCTCATAGGCCTCCGCGATTTTGTTCTGGGCGGATTTCTTGATAGTCCACGCGACCTTATAGCTTGCTGGGTAATGTTCAGTGAGAGCTGGCCGGCCAGAGAGGATGCTCGTTGTCCATACCGGTGAAGGGATTACTGCTTATGAGATAGGCTCGTTGTCCACCCAGTTTTCGAATTGCGACATGTCTTCTCGCCGCTACAGCTAGTTGATAAGCGACGTAGACTATCAATGTCAGCAGCAGATAGGTTAACAACGCCCCTCCGCTGCCATGGCCAAGGCTGAAGCTGGAGATCATGACTTCGACTGAGAGTTTCTACTTTGCAACAAACCAAGAAATTAGTTACAAGCCTAGCTGAAAAAGGGGTCTTGAGGCGCACGCAACTTGAAAATATCCAAGTCCCTCCCTATCCTATATATTAAGTAGTTGCCTGAAATGCATCCATCCGCTAAGTGGGCTGTTAGTTGCAGGGCCCTATTTACAGGGTAATACAGGGGGTGATATCCCACATTCCGAGGTTCCGTCTAGAGTTTGTCTCGGAATTTAAGTCGCTTTCATACTGTAATCTATATACTTCTAAGATGGTCAAGACTTGCGGAGAGAGGAGTCGTACAAGAGGTTCATCCATTCAAAAAGATAGTATGTACGATACCGATTATTGAATGTTTGGTAGTGCAGAAACCCCATTACTAGGTCTACACTGGCAGTAGCAAGGCATCAATACTAAGTATACTTACCTAAATCCAGTGTAGGCGGCCTCTTAACAAACCTTGTAGGACTTTCAACGGCGTACAGAGATGCTGTAATAATTACCCGCCTACCTCGAATCAAGGACCAGAAAATATAACGAATTGTCCAATGAGAGAGAGAGAATTAGTTGGGGCAGTTTGTGCCTAGGTAAGGTGTGGACACAGTAAAATACAGTCCTGATAACTGTCTATATACCGTACTTATACCGTGTATTCCCGTGCACACCCGAAAGCAGCCGTGGCGGAGCCGTGGCAGCTGTCCAGCATTACCGATGCCATCCATGTGAACAATCCTTTTTGGCGCCTTTTTGGGACTACGTATCACCAACTAGCCTCTTGTCTACAATTCGGCTGCAGCGGGAATAACGATACCCTATTGCTGCGCTGCGAGTGGTTTTCTTCATCTCTCCTCTCCTCCTTTCCTTTAGCTACTCATCGGCGCCATGTTCAACTTTGCGCGCAGCCGAGGTGCGGCTTCCGCCCTACGCTCGTCCAAGGTAAGCTCAATGTCACGGGTATTTGCGCTTGTCATGCATGGGGAGGCATATCTAACCTTGTTCATCGCCTGTCACAGACCGCTTTCGCTCCCTCGTCGAGGATACCCGGCCTTGCACAGCAGCAGCGATACCTGAGCATTCACGAATACCGCTCAGCAGACCTCCTGCGACAGGTAGAAACCATCACCCCCTCTCGAACAGAACATGCACCCCCTGACCAGTCAACATAGTATGGCGTCGGAGTTCCCAAAGGATCTAACGCCACAAGCGCTGCCGAGGCCGAGAAGATCGCCAAGGAAATAGGTGGTGAAGACATGGTTATCAAGGCCCAGGTCCTCGCCGGTGGCCGTGGAAAGGGTAGCTTCGACAACGGCTTGAAGGGCGGCGTTCGCGTCATCTACTCGCCCACCGAGGCCAAGATGTTCGCCGAGCAGATGATCGGCCACAAGCTCATCACCAAGCAGACCGGTGCGGCTGGCCGCCTCTGCAGCTCCGTCTACATCTGCGAGCGCAAGTTTGCTCGTCGCGAATTCTACCTAGCTATCCTCATGGACCGCGCCTCGCAAGGCCCGGTCATCGTTTCCTCGTCTCAGGGTGGCATGGATATCGAGTCTGTTGCCAAGGAGAACCCCGCCGCCATTACTACTACGTACATCGATATCAACAAGGGTGTCACGGACGAGATTGCTCGAGACATCGCTACTAAGCTTGGCTTCAGCGAGCAGTGCATTGAAGATGCCAAGGACACCATCCAGAAGCTCTACAAGATCTTCCTCGAGAAGGACGCCACTCAGATCGAGATCAACCCCCTCTCTGAGACCTCTGACCACCAGGTCCTCTGCATGGACGCCAAATTCGGTTTCGATGACAACGCCGACTACCGACAGAAGGAGGTCTTCCAATGGCGTGACACCACCCAGGAAGACCCTGAGGAGGTACGCGCCGCCGAGTCGGGACTGAACTTCATCAAACTGGATGGCGACATCGGCTGCCTGGTCAACGGTGCTGGTCTTGCTATGGCCACGATGGATATCATCAAGCTAAACGGCGGCCAGCCTGCCAACTTCCTTGACGTTGGTGGTGGTGCTACCCCTGCTGCCATCAAGGAGGCTTTCGAGCTCATTACGAGCGATCCCAAGGTGACCGCTGTCTTCGTCAACATCTTTGGCGGTATCGTGCGATGCGACGCCATTGCCCATGGTCTTATCAACACCGCCAAGACCCTGAACCTCAAGGTTCCTATTATTGCTCGACTCCAGGGAACGAACGTGGAGCAGGCGCACCAGCTGATCAACGACTCTGGAATGAAGATTTTCTCCATCGATGACCTGCAGAGCGCTGCCGAGAAATCAGTACAACTATCCAAGGTAGTAAAGATGGGTAAGTCTTATCGTATTCAAGGCAACTGCCGTTACAAATAGACAGCGGCTAACGTTCTCTCACTCTGCAGCTCGGGACATTGATGTCGGTGTTGAATTCAGCTTGGGTATTTAAGGATGGTATAGACACTGGCTGGCTTCGTTGTACTAACTTCATCAGGGGCAAATTCCTGACGTGTGCCATAAGTCTAGGCAGGGGTTAATGAATAGACAAGACGGGACGGGCACGAAACGGTTTTCTCATTATGCATGCATCATATTCATGTTTCCTGTTCTAAGTCCGTTTCCACCAATGCATTACAATTTCCTAATCCTAATGCTTCTTCTCATCTGGTCATCTCCATGCGATTTGAAATTCTTTTACGGAGTGGTGAAAGCTAAGATGACAGCACTTGAAGCAGCGTCTCCCCCCGAGGGCCAACATTACTGATTTGAATAGACGTATAATTTGTGTAGTATCTATCATCCGAGAAGAAAGAAAATCTATGCCCAACAATCCACGCAAAAGAAAACCCAAATATTTCTACAAAACAGTCAGTACTGTATGTGCACGCCCCTTATACTAAAACAGTGAAGTATTTTTCCACTCCCCAAAGACGCCGTGACATGCATGCTCCGCGGCGAAATGCATTCCGCCCGATCTGAAGAAACAGAAACGAAAATTAGGAGGTAGGCTCGGACCGCAAAAATACCAGCTTTTATGTTATTACTCCATGAGAACGTGCAGGAGATCGGTCTCCCAGTCGTCGCGAACTACCCTGCCGAGCTGCCACACGACGAAGAGGAACACCATCGCGAGTAAGAGCGGCCCGGACACGGCGGCCGTTCGTAGGCTCCGCACCAGATTATAGCGCAGTGCAGAGATCTCGAACAAGAACTGTCTCCAGTGTTCCGCGTGCGCGGATCCGTGGCGTTTAAACCCGGCCTTGGCGGCACCGAGTACAGCATGAGCTGTGTCCATAAGACTATCCACAACAACTTTACCAGCCGATGTTAGAGAGGGGATTCCGTCTTCGTCCTTTTCCTTCTGCTCTTGTTCTTCTTGCTCAGGCACGGAAATGACTCGCCCGTTCCACCGCCGGAAATCAGGCTGCATCGGCGCGCCTGGCATAGCGTACAGATCGCGCTGGCGCGCCATCGCTGCCTCCTCTGCTATCTCTGCGGCACTGGGCGGGCCGAGACGGCGTGGGGGTGGTGTCGGGGTGCTGTTTGCGAAGGCGGCGAAGGGGCGGGACCGGGGACTCCGCGAGAACGGGATCGAGGCGTGGGGTGTCTCTGCGTAGCGCGGGAGGGAACCGTAGGTTGTGTGTTCTGGTACTGCGTTGCGGATGGTCGGGTCTTTGTGCGCGTCTTGGAATATGCTTGTGTAATACGCCATTGTGTTGGCCGTGGACTGGGAAGGTAGGTAGGCAGGTAGCTTTCTTTTGGTCCACGGGCTACTGGGGTTGGGCTGGCAGGGGTAGACAGGCTGATGGCGATAGAGTATTTGTTGGCGAGTCGTCGTCAGGTTCTGAATCCTCTGTGTCAATGAGTTATATATGAGCGGAGAAGCGAGGGTGCTTCAGGTTGATCTCGAGCTTGTGAGTGCAACGAGGAGATGTGCAGGTTGACGCAAGGTCGATCGAACTTATACTACTCGAGGTAGGGAAGGTACGGATTAGAAGTTAGACGGATATTATTCGAGACAAGTTGAGAGAGAGGTACCTTCATTCTCATGACTCTCAGAATGATTGTTTGCACAGTGCTCGTTCAATTGTTAATGGGCAAGTATCGAATAGGGAAACAATATCACTCATTGCCTGTGTACCTCTTTCTTATTTATTGCAGCATGTTAACCTGGTACATAGCTACCGAGAGTGCTAGGGTTTCTACTAGAATGAGTGAATTTTATCACACATTATACCATGACATTCGAGTTAATATTGACAAGTCTTTCGTTCCGTCGGTCTTCGCTATTAACTGTTGCTTGTACCTTCCATATACAATGTCCTAGCCTTTTAGTTTCATAATGAGCGAGAGCTTGGTAGACGGTTGTGATGTTTCACGCATGTCTCTATATCGACTCAATTGACAATACACCAGTGAGACTGGATCTTTCTAACATTTACGCTGAAGCTTCTCGGCTAAAGAAGACTATTAGGATAACGACATTATACGCTTTCGAAATATAGCACAGTGAAATGATCTAGTTGAATAACAATAAAAAATCTAAAGAGGGCAAGATTGAATATTAAGATGTCAATGACCTGTTACGCATTTAGTCTGCTTAACAAAACCATTGATCTGTTATTATCAACTATTCAATGTGTTTATCTGACCCATTGTCAGCTACTAGCATCGACAAGTTTCTTGATTCTAAATCGAACAAGTCTTGGAAATAGCTCAGTCCCATATTCCGTGGATGTAGATATAGATACCTCCACATTTTACACAACAAAAAGCTGTCCTTTGTGATGATACACTAGTCCACAGTGATACTGGTTGGGATGTCATTGTCTCAGCCCTTGACAATTTACAGAAGTCTACCGATAGAGAATCGAAACGATCATTTACCTAGTATAGTCTGTCGAAAACGAGAAACGATTCATAATAGCTTACGTTAAGCTTAGCGTAGTGAAGCCGACCACGCAGAAAGGTACCGAGGTCGGACCCAAGGCGCCCACGCGTAACAACTTCTCATCTGAGCCCCCCAAATCCTTACGCAAGTCACTATTATCAATAGCAGATGCTATCCATCATCGAGTGATGTTTTCATAGTATGCCCAGCCTGCCTCGAGGGTTCGCGCTCAATCCACCTTGATCACAGGCTATCTCTGTAATCGCCGGCGCAGAATGCCCTCCTCGGGGGAACAAAAGAAGGCAACACCCAACCGTGGGGTCTAATGCGACTATTTTCAGAAGCACTACTCCATTGCCGAGCCCTATGGCGAAACGAGAATTGACAACTCCAACTCAGCCTTACGACTCCAACTCAAACTTGAGGTGAGCTCGCTCCCAAGCCAACCACAAGTGGAGATCAAAGACGAGTTTGGACGACGAAAGGAAATGTAGCAATGGCCCCCATACCCCAGAACATGTCTGACGATATAAATGGTTTTGTCGTTCGATTTTAGGCGTGAGTGCTGTTGCGTGCCAGAAAGCGACTGTGGGGACGAATTGAACAAAGGCATGTCGAGCAATTGAAGAAGCCGAAAGCCGAAAGGCTGGGCAGTCAGCATTTGCCTCACGAGGGGCGCCGAGGTTATTACCGAATAGCGAGGGAGGAATGTAGTATCTAGAGTGGCGATCAAGAAGGTTTAACAATTAAAAGTCTCGGTGGCATGCTTGGTTAAACGATCAAAAGCATAGTTGAACTCGCCAGGCTCACCCTTCACCTGGAGGCAGGCTAAGCGCCGGCCTTACTCGTGAGACGTGGCATCTCTGCCTGTTCCAATATATGGGACGAACATGGGAGCAACGTCGTACGAGGCAGTAATCAATGTTATCACACAACCCACTCACAATACACACCGCCGCTCTGCTTCCGGGACACAACCTTGAAGTTTAAGTTGAAGACTTGGGTCGAGCACCCGTATTTAAGTACGCATTTCAAAGTACGGTGGATGCCGGTGTGGGGTCCCGTATGATCGGGCTGTCGTCGCCCCGGCAGATAGAAAGCGAAGCCAGGATCAAAGCCCACAATTTCGGTGCAGCTTTGACATGTCTGCATGATGGGTCTTGCCGTCTGTGGGTGGTCTAGCTACCAAGTAGGAGATGATGTGCGGCCTCATATGATGTGTATATTGTGAAGTTTGCAAGTGTGGATAAGTGAAACAACGAACCTCCCCAGACTTTTGATTAGGCACCGTCGCAGAAAGAGAGAAACGCGTTGTCCTCATTTAAATACCAACGACTTCTATACGTATCCCAGGTACCCAGACCAGGTATGCCGGTTTTCCTGGGGCCAAACTGCAAGCTGCATGTAGTGTAACCCAGGAAGTTCCCGGGACTGTTCGGAACCAGCGTTGCGCCGGGAGGATGTAACCGCTAGTGCTGTAAGCTAGCTGCCATGTCTCTCAGGCGTCGCCTCGTGCAATGAGGCGAGAAGCTAGGAGCAGGTATAACTAGAAAACAAAAATAAAAATAGTCGGCCTTAGCGGCTTCGTTATCATGTATATGTGAGTCCGTTATATAGCAGGCTTCGGTCGGGCGGCGACCATTAGCCTTACTTGGACGCCGAACAGCATTGTGTGTATATAATATCGTTGGTTCTCCGTATGAACACGTCGTCGAGTGTTTATTTTCTTTGTCCGAGACAGTTGTTTCATTCACCGTCTTGGCTGTCGTAATGCATTGAAACTTTCCATTATATATACCATCGACTCCTCATATCAAAGTGCCTACTTATCCACTTGCAAGACCGCCACGGGACGGACCTTAAACTGCCTTTCGAGTACATCTTTCGGTCCAGTCACCTCTGAAGAAGAAATCCGGCCGTCAGTCAAAGAGATATTGCCTCGCTACAGTCGGTGCTAGTTTCAGAATGTCAAGTTCGGGACTCCGCGAGTGGTGGCGTGCCCAGCTGGATGCGTCGCCGATGAACAAATCTAGCAGCCCTTCCATTTGTCCGTGTGTGTCATGCTACGATGGGACCGAGCGTGCCTCAGCTGTGAGTTATTTACCAGTGTTCCAGAAGGATTATGCATATTGACTAGCTTCGCAGACTAAAAAGAAATGCTTTGGACACCAACTCTCCTCGAAGAGACTCGGGCTACTTGGCAGCCAAGTCAGTGTGGCATCAGATATGGTGCCTCTCTGCACACCTGCTACCCGGACAAGTCGCTCAAGTCTTGAGAGTCATTCATAGCAGAGCTGGAATCGAGCTATACGACCATTTATGAAGGGGAGTACGATTAGGAAGCGTGAAGAATAATAATGAGATATAGAATTAAGGTATACCTAGGATGGAGTTGGGTTTGGTCTGCTACCGATAAGACGGTGCTGCTGAAAAGCTGAAATTGGAAAATCCGACAGAGTGGAAAATATGGGGCGAATGCCGGGATCTAGAACTGCTATCGCATTATCTACCTAATTAGGTACCCCAGGTATCTATTTACAGGGGCTGATCTGCCCTAAGCCGCTGCTTACCGCTTACTCATTTCTTATGCCGCCAGAGTCTCCCTTGCGTGACATGATAGAGTTTGATTACAACTTACTGCTGCACGTGTTCGTTCGTATGTCAGTCATCGAATTATTAGAGAAAACTATATTGTATATATCTGCCCGATCTGCGTATATTTGACGCAGAGTGCTATTATCCTTCCTACTCATTTTTAAATAAGTATATTAACAGGTGACGGGATACTAGGCCAATCCAGCCGCTGCTAATTGACGGAGAAAGCGCCGCTCCCAGAGCAACACCAAGTTATGATAGTCCCTGCGACGAAATTCGAAGCAGTTGATATTTAGCACCCCACTCATAATGCCTTCAGATGTAGATCCTGCAATAATCGAGGCCTTAGGCCTTGACTCTACCACGGCCAAATTCACCTCACATGGAGGATCCGGTTTTGCATCAACATTCAAGCTGAGCTCAACAGTCAATGGGAAAGAGATAAACTATTTCGTGAAGACCGGAACCGGGGAAGATGCCGTATTAATGTTTCAAGGTGAGACTCACTGGAAACGAATCGCATTTCGTTGCTACCATATGTTGTTATTCAGCGCACGGAGACTTATTCATGCGATAGGCGAGCACGAATCTCTCAACGCGATACACAAGGTCGTACCGAGCTTCTGTCCCAGATCATACACCCAGGGTAAATTCAGGGATAGCCAGAATAAATATTTTATGGCCACCGACTTTCTGGACCTCAACTCGTCGGCACCGGGCGGCTCGGGCGAGACGCTGGCTCAGAAGCTGGCTCGCCTGCACACGACGCCCGCGCCGATCCCCGAAGGCTTCGACAAGCCCATGTACGGGTTCCCCGTAACAACCTGCTGCGGATCATCACCGCAGAAAAACGACTGGAAGTCGTCGTGGGCCGACTTTTACGCCAACAATCGATTACGCGCCATTCTCAGCGCCGGCATCAGGAACAACGGCGCTGATGCAGAGCTCTCCAAAGCCGTGGAGAAGACTGCCGACGTGGTCGTCCCTCGACTACTTGGAGATGACCATCTGAAGGGCGTGCGGCCCGTCGTAGTCCACGGGGACTTATGGAGCGGGAATCACGGGCGCGGACGGATCGCCGGCAAAGGGGGCGTGGAGGAGGTCGTTTTCGACCCCTCGTGTGTCTATGGGCATTCAGAATATGAGCTTGGCATAATGCGCATGTTTGGCGGCTTCGGATCTACGTTTTGGAAAGAATACGAGAGTATGGTGCCCAAAGCCGAGCCGAAAGAGGAATGGGAGGATCGCGTTGCCTTATATGAGTTGTAAGTGCTTTCTTACTTATACTTGACAGAATCTCCTGCTGACCCTCATACTCTAGGTATCATCATTTAAATCACTGGGCACTGTTTGGTGGTGGTTATAGGAGCGGGGCGGAGTCCATTATGAAGAAGCTTCATTCGAAGTATGGATAGGTCTCTGGAAGAAACGACGACTTTTTTATTTAATTCAAAGTCTCTATGATTTCCGCCCTTAACGTCCTGGTTGGAGTTTCAATGCCGACTGGGACACTCTACTAATTAGGATAAGTAGATCCTGAATTCCATCATATTCATGGTTTAAAAGAAAGAAGGTCATGGTATCTGGAAAACTTTGTATCGAAATTTGAAAAGCCACTGGACATAAATGCCATGCGATGTCGTGAGTGGTTATGAGATGTGCGCCATTACTTCTGCTGCTTGAAATCCAGCCGGGTCATCCACTAGTGCTTCTATCAGTCAGGCCCGCTTTTCTCATCTTTGTGTCCGCCGACCAGCATGAACTAGCATCCTCCTTCTCACTCATCGCAACGAAGCCGGGAATTTTATATTATTCTAATATTGATATTCTACTTTATTCCGATCATATTTCTTCTCAACTCGCTATTGTAAAACCTCGCCCTAATGGCAGAGAGCAGCCGCAAGGCGATAGTCGTGGGGATCAGCGGGGCTTCGTCGAGCGGCAAGACGACGCTCGCCCGACTACTGCGCGACGTCTTCCCGCATACCTTTATCTTGCACGAGGATGATTTCTACCGGGCCGAAGATGAGTGAGTTCATCATGGATCCAATATCGGACTCACACGGTGGAAATGACGAGCTCAGACCGATTAGATGGATTCGGACGCTGACTCACTGAGTAGACTCCCCTCCAAGCACGGTCTTCTCGACTGGGATTGTGCCGAAGCCATTAATTTCGAAGACATGGCGCGAGCACTGGAACATATAAACGCCGAGGGCACGTTTCCTGTGAGTTGACACTCTTTTAACTAATGACTCTTATCGCTGCATTTAAGTTCTCAGCACCTTGTCTCTTTTTCATGAGAGAATTAGCTTCTCACACCAGTTGAAGTGGAGGTTACGAGCTATGAACAATTCATGTAAATCAAAACAGGTGGTGACCATTGGAAAAGAGTAAATAAGAGAAAAGGGAACTCCACTGCCTGTAGACCGCAAAGTCAGCCTGCCTACCCAAGGAACTCACAACTGACCTCAACGCACACAGCCCTTCGTCGACTCCATGGAAGACCAGAACACAATCGGCAAACACACAGTCCCAGAATCCGCCATAAACGCCGCGAAAGCGCGCATAGAAGCATGGATAGCGCCAGGCCAGCCCGGCCACGCAATCGTCTCTAAGAACCTGCGGGTCTGCGTCCTCGACGGCTTCCTGCTGTTCGGACCGGACCCACCGCTACGGCGCATCACGGACGAGCTGCTCGACGTCAAGTTCTTCCTCACGGTGAGTAAGCAGAAAGCCACGGCGCGCCGCGAGGCGCGCGACGGCTATGTCACGCTCGAGGGCTTCTGGACGGACCCGCCAGGCTACGTGGACAAGATTGTCTGGCCCAACTACGCGGCGTCGCATGCCTGGCTCTTCGAGGATGGCGATGTGGAGAAGAAGGTTAGGGGAGACGTCCTTAGGGAGAAGGATATTCTGGCTTTTCCTAAGGTTGTTGGTGGTTCTACTGAGGGTGAAGGACATGACCACCAGCTCGATATTGATATGCCGGTCACGTTCGAGTGGGCTGTCGAGACGCTCATGCGAAAGTTGGAGGAGATTGCGGCAAAATCGTGAAATTCATTGGGGGGGGGAATGATGATAGAAATGTAGATAAAAATTTGATCATTAACTATATAGAGTTGGATTAGGAGAGTACTGTCCAATTTGTGGTGGTTATAAATAGATAGTGATTAGACTTTTTGTTTTACACCTTCAACACCCATCATTAGGTACCAACTTCAGAGCCCCAGTAGCACTTATATACCTAAACAACGACTCTTCAAAGTCTTCACTCATCCCTTATTGCCATGTGTCAGATTCCTGTGCTGTAGCACTGCATCCCGTCGCGACAGAGTAGGAGCGGTTCGGATCGGCTTCCCAAGTAACCGAACCATCCGTGTTGACTACAATGTATTTATATGCGATGGCTTCGCCGGCGGGGAACGTAACGGCTCCGCTCCAAACGGGGTTGCTCGATGTGTACTGCGAAGCGCTCAAGGCGATTGCCTTGCTCGTGTCCCAGTCACCGAGGGCGTCGACATCGCCGACGATCTTGACAGTCTGGCCATAGGTCGTAACCTTCTTTACCGTGAATGTCACGGCGACAGACGTCACTTGTGTGCAACTTCCGGTAGTCGTCGTAGTCGAAGAACCCTTCGTGGTGGTAACTGTCGGTGTCGTGAATGTGGTAGTGGTGGTTGCGTTGCCGCTGGGAGTTTGGCTTGCCGGCAATGACGTGATTGTCGCCGTCGAGTAAGATCCGGCCTGAGATGTAGCGACACAGGACCCAGGAACGGAGGTCGCTGCTGGGTTAGATCCAGCCCATCCCGACGGTACGACTCCTGCGCGGCGGGCTGCGGCTGTGAGGAAAGAGGCGTAAGACCATGTCAGGTCACGAGCAGATAGGGGAGTGCCAGTGTTTCTGTCATACTGCTCGCTCAATGAGCCATTGCTTGCTGCGTACTGCGAGACCTTGTCGACGAAGCCGTCTGCGTACGAGAACACGGCATTGTATATCGTTGTGTATGTGTCCGAGGTAGAAGCGTACGTTCCGGCGGCTACTGAGGGGACAAGGGCCTGGAAGAATGCGAGAGAAGTAGAGGTCACTGTGATAGAGCCCGTAGTTTGCCACACGTAGAGCGCATCATAGAGTTGCTCAGCTGCTGCGAGTGTATTGAGGTACCAACTGTAGGCAAGTCAGTATTACGGTTCATGCCAAAAGTTTTGTGATCACGTACGGGTTGCCGTTGTAGTAGCTATCTTCAGGGTATCGGCCGACTGCAACAGCGGAGCCAGCAGAGATGCCTGAGTTGACGGTATAAATGGAGCGGAACGAGTCCACCACAACCTTGTGGCTTGACAAAGCTCTGTCGCTGCAAGGCTGGAAAGTGGCTGAATCACATCCAAGGGATGGGTCGAAATTGTGAATTGAGCCCAAAATCACATTTGCATCTTTGCCGGATCGGCCGTTGTTGACGTTGATATTGGCAAGCGTATACCCGCTGGAAGCAGACCAAAAGGTCTGTAGGAAGCACAGCACTTGGGGAGCGATGGCATCGTATGCGCTACTACTTGATCCCAAAGTTGTGGCGAGAGCACTACCTTGCACGAGGGCACGGTGTTGAGCTGCAATAGTAAAGAACGAGCTTCCGTTTACTTCCTCCCAAAGATCATAGCCTGTCTGATTCCAGTATTGGACAACATAAGCTAGATCATTGCGAATGATAGGCCAAACGAGACTAGAAGCTGTTGAGGTGTAACCGTTCGCCACAAGCCAATTCGAATATCCGATCACTACAAAACTTTAGGTTAGTAAATGCTATTCTAAGCCGAACACATATGTGTAATCAAACTACAAGAAGCTTTCCAAATGTGTATTTGGCGTGAAAAATCGCCTAAACTTCGAGGTAGTGGACTCGAGATTTACTCACGGGTAATTGCCCGTAGGGCTGGGCCATCCCGCTGCGGACGACCCCAGGCATCGGTGAAAGCAGATGCATCGACGTTAAACTTAGGCTCTCCGAGCCCCAGACCGTTTGATATATCACCAGAGGGGTTTGAAACAACCTGCAGCTTAGACTGGGCAACGATGTAATTCGCGATCTCATCTTGAAGAGATCCATCGTACTCATTGGCGAATCTTTCGACTATAGCCTTGAAGACGAGTGCGGAATCTCTGGTCCAGGTATACCAATCTAAGATTATGTGAGTGTTTCTTCGGTGACGCATGGAGAATTAGCTTGGAGATTAGCATAACACAACTTACAGTCAGGAGAAGATTGCGAGGGCGATGCGATTACCAATCCAGAGGCGACACCCCCTGCACTGGAGCCACTGGAGCCAATATTTGCTAATAATTGCTCTAGTGCTACCTCTTCCTCCGTAGCGATGAAGTCGTCGACGGCACGCCGGAGCAGCACACTCTCTCGTCGTGCTCGCGACGCATCAGGCCGGCCAAAGACGGACTGAAAGGCACAACTGCCCAGAAGTAGGAAGGACGTGAAACCATACATGATGGGCTGTATGAATTGGCTGGTGTCGGTGGTGAGGAGTGTCCAAGTGCTATTCTGAATGACTTCCATCGCGACTTATATACTCTTGCCAGCGGCCGGAGCAGCGCATCGTGAGAACCCACTTCCCGGCCTGGGGAGGCCCTGTCGTGGGACCTCGCGTAAGGCGGCCGTGCGCTGAAAATTGGTGAAAGGGCCGATTCGATCTGCTAAGGCCCGGGCTTGGGATGTGGCGCAATTCCACACGATCTCGCCCAGAATCTGAGTGAAGCTCGGGCTCAGGGCGCCGACCAACGATGAAATGAGCCTCGGGATAGCGCTCGCTTACGGAGTAGTGACGTGCTGTCGAGTGCCGGTATTTACCTGGAAGCTCCCTTGGACCTGCAGGTGATAGGTCTGCTAAGGATATACGTAGGTAGGCCGATACCTGAATCGGCCCGCTGCGAGATGCTCGCTTAGATGCGATGCATACTATGGCAGGCATGGATTAGGAAATGGAATCCGGGGAGAAGTGCATCGTTGGGTTTAGCTCGGCTCGGTGAGCGGCCGTTCTGCTATGACGCGGGGCAGCAGATGCGGGGCGGTTTATGCGGGGGTTACGCTGACCCTACTGGAAATTTACAGCGGAAAGTCCGGGGTTGTGATACCCCAAATCAACATCGTGTATCTGCCATGTAAGGTACATTGTCTGATTATTGTACTATGACTAGCAAATTTCATAGTGAATATTCAAGTTAAGAAACGGAACATACCGATCACATGCTAAAATGCTTATATTCGACCGATCTATATTTTATATCAATATATTATTCAAATTGTACAACAATAGTAAGGTTGATTTCACTCACCAATCTCATTTCCTTAAGGTATTTTCTACTGAGCTCCTTAGTCTCATTCCTTATATACCTAAACGAAAGTTTGCATCTAAGAAAATCTAGTTTAATGAATACAAAAAAATATATGGAATGGCCTTTACTGTGAACAAAACGTGAGTCTTTAGGCTGTTATTCCCTCAGTAGTTAGTAAACTTAATGGTGACTTGGACTGTGTGTAAACATGGTAATCTTGATGTACAACTATATCCTCAGGATGACTGCCTACTCGTCATTTTTATGGATAGGGTACTATCTGTCACCTTAAAATGAAGGTTGAGTGAAGTACCTCCCTGTTTTCACACACTTTGATCTACGCTTGGATAAGCTTAACTGATCATCATGATATGCAACTATATCATACAACTCCTCAAGGAATTGTTTGTTTCTTTGTCTTTGAATCATACTCTATAGCAGTCCTTCTTATGACATCCACAGCGTGAAGTCGGTCCTTTCTCGCACCGATTTAGGCTTTGCAAATCCTGTTTGCATGCATTGCAGTTTCTAACCATTTTTGTAGGATGGAGGGATACGATTTTTGAATATACTGGTATTGTAATTTGAAATCCTCATCGTGAGTTTCCATGGGAGAATCGACATCATTGGTCAAGTTCCGATTTTGAGTGAATTTTAGCTTCCAACATACTGGACAGCATACTGCTTTCCCTTTCATAAAGGGGCTATTCACATGACTATATACTATGAAGCAACAAATGACCATAGAAGTAGTCGACCAAAGTACCGGCAAAGACCTTAATACACATCACCCTAGAGTGTTTTGAGAACTAGTGTGAGTCTATAGAATGGGAG
The DNA here is from genome assembly GCA_022385695.1 of Xylaria arbuscula. Lineage (NCBI taxonomy): Eukaryota > Fungi > Ascomycota > Sordariomycetes > Xylariales > Xylariaceae > Xylaria > Xylaria arbuscula. The sequence continues at coordinate 87,245 of MU279350.1, forward strand.
TCGATAGTGCCATATCAGGCGGTGAGGTTGTACTGTAAGGTTATAAGTCCACGGAGCACATACAACTGGGCTGTATACTATTAGAGAGACAGCATTTGATACTATACTTTATTGTCGTGATTAATTGGCTATTTGCAACGCCTCTCATATACAACTAAACATCAAGGTTCTTGAACCGTTCGCCTGTGTCTTACGATAAAATGGTCTTGCCGTGGCCGAGAGCTGGAGTTGGCGATTTGGTTGCTAGAAGGAGGTGTTCGGTCCTACTGATGATCTTGGCGGCTAGACCCGCACATCAGCGGTCAATATACGAGTAGCTCAGCTCATAACCAGCTCGACGATGTAGTGGTGACCGCTGGTCTTGGAGTAGTCTCGTTCAGTACAGCGCGTAAAGTAGTAAGCGAGCAAGATGAGGCATAGGGTGATAGATGACGACCCCAGACTATAATATGACCAACGAGAAATGTAAGAGCCTCTGATTGAGTGCAGTTTTAGCTGTTCGGGCCGTCTTTGGGGTAACCGCGTCACGCACGTGGTGTCCACCGTTGTGGGTGCCCCGGCCGCCGGTGCAGATTTCCAGGCGTGGTATAAACCCGAAATTTACCAAGATCGTCTCGGCCTTAATGGGCCTGGGGACACTAGGGATAGTACGCATGATGCCATGCAGAGGCGGACATGATGGTTGACGTTTTTCCTTGGCGGATAGAGCCGTTCGGCAGAATCTCCGATATGATCCTTGGCGCGTTCTCCGACTCGATTGATGGGCAATGAAATCGGAGAACGGAAGCTGACGATTCGATATCACAGCTCTCTCATTTCTCCGTAGAGAACTCCATCTCTCGCCGCATGTGAAATTGCCACCATGATGGATAGTAGAGGAAACCTAGGTCTACTTGTTCTGTAAGGCCATTGCTCTTAAGCGCCTTGACTCGACCCGTCCCAAATCCGTCGGCCTGCATGGAAGGTATCTACTGTTATTACGGGCGCGCATCTAGAGTGTATCGTTGTGCTTGATTATCATGTAATTAAATTTGCTCACGATAACTGACCACACGGATTCGGCCTCATACTAAATTTGCCATTCGTTGACCGCATGACAGTTCGGCTCCATTGTACACTACTGCAAGTATATTTTGTGCTAGCTTCAGAACTAGCAGCAGTTCGAGATATCAAGCTAGACTACATACGCGGCGACGCGATGGACCAAAATGGGTTTATATTCAAACACGGCGAAGTCATCTTCGAGGAGTGTTGTGTGCCGCGTCATGCCCAGGTAGTAGACTGATATTTAGCAGCGTGATAGAACTAGGTTGCGAGGTACCAACGAAGCTGATCTCTGTGTGATTTCCATCTAATACTCGTTGACGATCAAACAATTAGAGCATCGATTTTATATACTGCCGCTCGAAAGCACACACAACCCATCAAAGCAGGAGCCTGATCTACGGTTACGAGTTATCGTGTCAACCGGAGTGCATCGTTTCATGTGTACTTGCCGAGAGCTATGGACCAAGGACTTGACTACGCAAATTACGTGCGAGGCGGAAATAAGGCCTGCAAGCATGGTGAAAACAGACACCAGTAAATATGAAATGTAGACATCGTATGGTTTTCCCCCACCTCATTAATCAAAGATCTCGGTTGTGGCTTTGGAATATACGGTCTCCAAGTACAGATCACCGAGCTCAGCCGTGAGGCGAGCTCAGGCTCACTGAATTGGTTACTCTGCGACCTGTGATTTGGACTGACATCATTATAAAAAGGATGATTCCATAAGAAATCGAGCTGCCTCGACCATCAACTCTGAATTCGCGGTGCGAACAGAGGACGACCGGGCACAGGTCGGTTGGGTAAGAGAAGAGAAGGAAAACAAGCAGCAGTAAAAATTTTTGGCACAATAAATACCTGGATACTTTGAAGTGGGGTGTGGCTAGTGTCCAAGCAAATTGCAGGACCCATTTATGTGCTGGAACAGAGCTTTTGTGGCTGACGCACTGTCAAGCTTGGCGCGGTGGCTGAATTTGACTAAAGTAAGGTAAGTACCTAGGTAGGTACCTACCTAACCATTGCCAACTGAGTAATGCTAGTTGGAACAATGCGACGTCTTTAACCTCTTCATCAATCAAACCACAAACATCGCTTCTGTTTTCCAGTGCCGCAATAACCTTCTTCTCACCATTTTCCGACTCGATCCTCTTCTCGCAGATATTCCGAGGCTCTTTCACTCGGGATGGACGCCGCATCGACTGAGGAGACAAACCGTCTCCGTGTCTCCCTCGGCATGAAGCCCTTGCCTGTCCCGGGAGCAGCCGGTCCACAGTTCAAAGAGAAAGCTGCCGTTCCCGAAGGCGAAGAAGCAGCGAGCACTCTAGAGACACGAGAAGCCGCTGCATACGATAACTACAAGAAGGTCCAGGACGCGGAAAACGCAAAGAAGCGTCGCGAGGAAAAGGCTGCAGCTGTCAAGAAGGCACGCGACGCCGCGAAACGGTTCGAAGCGCTACAAGGAAAAGGACTTGGAGAAGCAGATGAAGATGGAGAGATGGATGCCAAATCATGGTTGATTAGCCAGAAGAAGCGCCAGAAGAAGATTGCGAAATCCAGGAAAGAAGATGAAGAGTCCGAGGCTGCCAAGGCAGCAGCAGCCGCCGCAGCTCAATACACATCCAAGGATCTCGCAGGTGTCAAAGTTCGCCATGAAATGGATGCGTTTGAGGACGGCGATGAGCAAATCCTCACACTTGCGGACAGGGATATCCTGGCAGACGACGAAGAAGGCGATGAACTCGAAAACATCACACTACTAGAACGGGAGAAGCTGAACGAAAAACTCGACTTGAAAAAGAAGAAGCCCGTTTACGATCCTCACGAGATTAATGATACAGGCGAACAAAACATCCTCTCTCAGTACGATGAGGAAATCAGTGGCAAGAAGGTTAAACAATTTACATTAGATGGACAAGGCAACAGCATACAGCCTACCTTACCATTGGGTCAGCAGCAGGCACCACGGCTCCAGCAAATTAATCTCGATTTCTTGGATGAGGTGCAGCCGGTCTCAGATTACCTAGATGTCTCGGAGATCAAGGTTAAAAAGCCCAAGAAAAAGAAGTCCAAGTCAACCAGACAACGACCTGTAGATGAAGATGCTATATTCCCCACACAATTACCTGATGATCAATCTATGGATATTGATTCAGGCGCTGGATTTATCAGCCGAAAACGCAAAGCTGAAGACTCTACGTTCGCGGATGATGAAGACCTGCAAGCTTCCCTAGCGGCACAGAGACGTGGTGCTTTGAAGAAGCGAAAGAAGGCGCGCTCGGAGGATATTGTGCGCCAGTTACGCGAGGAGGCTCAAAACGAGGAGCTAGATTCTGGCGCCAATGGGGAACAGGGTGGTGGGTTAGTTATTGATGAGATTTCCGAGTTTGTCTCAAGCCTGACAAAAGAGGATATCGAAGAGCGGAAGGCACAGAGAGCAAAGTCACCCCAGCGCCAGATTGCCACATCGATGGAGGATGAGTCGGACGGAGATCAACCCATGAAAGATGAAGATCTTGATGAAGCCCCGGCTAATCAAGAGCCACACGCACCTGCAGAAGAAGCTGCGATCGGTGTTGATGAAGAGAAAACAGTAGGCACTGGCATTGGTGCGGCATTACAGCTTCTCAGAGAGCGCCGCCTCGTCAATGATGCAGGGTCAGGCGAATTAAACGAAAATTTCCGTCATCAGCAAGCTTTCCTTGCTGAAAAGCGCAGGCGCATGGAAGAAGTCGAGCAGACAACACGCCACCAGCGTGAACGAGACCGCCAGGGAGGTCGACTTGATCGAATGTCCGTTCAAGAACGCGAACAATGGGCCCGTCAGCAAAATAACATGCGAGACCAACAAGCCTCCAGACAATTGGCCGAGTTGTTCAATAAAGACTACAAACCTAATGTTGACCTCAAGTATGTCGACGAAGACGGTCGTGTACTTGGCCAGAAAGATGCTTTCAAGCATTTGAGTCACGCATTCCACGGCAAAGGTTCAGGGAAGGGTAAGACGGATAAACGGCTCAAGAAAATCGAAGATGAAAAACGCCATGAGGCCCAAAGCGTTCTGGACGCAAGTCAAAATGTCGGCATAAGCTCAGCGGCTGCCCATCAAACTCGTACACGAAGGGAGGCAGGCGTCAGGCTGGCGTAGAGCGGCCAGTTGAATCACAAAGGTGCTTTACCTATCCACTTTACCTATAGTAATGGAATCTCTCATCAAATGATGCTAACACTGAACTTGAAGTTCCGTCTATGCCAGGTGATATCTTACTCTCTCCGCTTGCATCTGTTTATTTCAAAGGTGTATTGTGAGGCTAATGAGCGCAGGCCGAACTCTTGGCCGTTTTATATTCACAATTCACTACTAGCATCATCTTTCATCTATCTGAAACACTAATTTCAATGTTGCAAACATGGATAGACGAGCGTAGTAACAGCTACAGAACGCCAATGCCCCAGTCGTTTCACAATTTGATTTCAACGAAGTATAAGTATTGCCAAAGGTAGGACACGCTAACAGCAACGGGAAACCTTCCAACTCCACCTACACTGCAGTACCCTGAGGGCTCACTGCCGATTTCTCATCTTGAAATAGAATGCTGACGACCTGCCTTTTCTGCAAACTGTCGTCTAATCTTAGCGTCGCTCGGCAGCAGCAATTAGGCAGGTTGCTGAGTTTGGTTCGGTTCGGTATTCCTGTTCCTGATAAAGTGGACCGATGCTACATTGGAACAGCCAATTATGTCCTGCAAACTCATGCTCAGTCCCAGTCTTCTATAATTACCCATGTATGAGAAACGTGCTATCGTTCGCGACCCCACGAACACGGCTGTTGTGCTCTCCTACAGCCGGGTCGCTTGTGACATTAGTGCAATAGTTTACGATGATAACTCGCGGCACGTTACTACCGATCGTCGAGATATTCTCCGAAACAGGGATCTCCTACCGATACTAAGCCTCTTCTTCCCGTGATCAACGGTAAGGTGTTGCATGAAATAAGGCGTTCCCTCCGCTATTGCGCCGATGTCTCCTCCCAAAGTAGGTAGCTCGTTTACATGCGAACAGTCCCCACCAATATCAGGTTGTAGATAGCATACCGTACAACTACTAAATATATTCAAGAGTTCGCAGATCGCCTCCAATATTCCCAATCTAGGATTTCTATCTTCATGTTTTCCCTTTCGCCTCAGCTCATGGAAAATGATTAAGTGTAACCCAGAATTGGAACTAAGCCCTATTAAGGGGTTATCTACCAGTAACTTGGTAGGATACCTGTAAGCAAAGCAGTGATAATATTCCAACAAAGGGTCATGTAACGTCTCTCATATCTAGGATGATACGGTTGCGGGCTTTTGACTATGGGGCTTTGAAGAATGGACGAAGGACTGCTGTTTGCTCGAGACTACAAATAGGTGATGATGTTCCTCTAGAAAGAGTTGTTTTATCATCACCCATTACGATCCAGCTAGATCATAAGTCCTTGACGGACCTTCCATTCCTTGTACATAGATATTCACTCCTTTACAGACACATTTCAAACATTTACTATCCCTCAAAATGGTTTCTGCTTCAGTATCAACTACCCTCGGCCTGTTGGCTGGGTTGACGGCTGCCCTCCCTCGTCCTCTAACACCTCGTCAAGATAGTGCTAAGGTTGTCACATACTGGGGACAGAACGGTGGAGGAACGAGTGAGTTGTCATCCGATGTGTTTTTTCTGTCCTTTTTTTATAGACTGCTAACTCTGAATTCTCAGTCGAAAACAACGATCTTTCTGCTTATTGCACATCAGATGCAGGCGTCGACATTGTCGTACTATCATTTTTATACTCCTTCGGCCAAGGAAACGATATCCCATCCGGAACCATTGGCCAATCTTGCTTTATTACCAACGCGGGAGAAGGTCAGAACTGTGATGACCTGGCATCTGCCATTTCCACATGCCAGTCGAATGGCGTGACGGTTATCCTGTCACTGGGGGGCGCTTCTGGCTCTTACTCGTTGAGCTCCGAGGACGAAGCGACGACTATTGGCAACAACCTATGGAAGGCGTACGGCAACTCTGGTGCCACTGATGTCCAGAGACCCTTCGGTGACACATTCGTTAACGGCTTCGACTTCGATCTCGAGCTAAACAACGGAAACGAATACTACCCGGCTATGATTAACGCGCTACGCACAAATTTTGATACCGACTCCAGCAACACCTATTACATTACTGGAGCTCCGCAGTGCCCAATCCCAGAGCCGAACATGGGTGTGGTTATCGACAACGCCAAGTTCGACTACCTCTGGCCCCAGTTCTATAATAACAACAACTACACAGTCCCCTGCGCTCTCCCTATCAATGGAAACGCCCCCTTCAACTATGATGACTGGGTCACCTACACCGCCGGTACCCCCTCTGCTGACGCGAAGCTGTTTATCGGAGTACCGGCTGCTCCCCTGGCTGCCAACGGCGGCCCCGCTGGCGAGACATACTACGCGACACCGGACCAGCTGAACGACATCGTCAGCGAATACAAGAGCCACGACAGATTCAGTGGCATTATGATGTGGTCCGCTGGGTTTTCGGACTCCAACGTCATTAACGGCTGCACATACGCCCAACAAGTAAAGTCTATCCTTACCAACGGATCTACATGCTAGAGGAACTGATAACCCCGTTACCTCGACTACCATGATTGCAAAAAGCCTAGGAGCTTAGCGAAAGAAGTATGCTGGAACAGGCTTCTCCGAACCCGCTTGAGAGATCGGGACGGAAATACGGGTCACAACTCGACTAAGTGGTCGCAGTACTATATGGAATGAACTTTCGTTTGACGTTCTATATCGAGGCCATTTAGCAGTTTTGTAATTAGCGACTCGTTTACAAATTTAACGACCTTTTTTTAACACTTCAAAAGCTTTTGATTATTGTTTCGAAGAATAGTGTCTGCACGTAAAGACAAAACCCAGATAAAATGATATGTGATGTGCCATATATACACCGTTAACTCCTCGGGGGTTAACGGCGTCGTTTTTCCTCCGTCACATGATATCTATTCAAATTCTCAAGCAGCGATTCATTCTCTCGGCCGCTGTAGATGTTTTAATGGCCTTGTTCCCAGCTCGTCTGGGTCAACCATTAATACTGCATGAGTTCGATCCGGCTTGGACCTGGATGCAACTGCAAGTGGATTGGCGTGGTTGAACGTGCGTCAAGCAACTTCACAAGGGATCATTTCACGGTCACAAAGTACGACTATTCATATAGGCTCATCTTGAGAGTTATTGCACGTTCTCATAAATATTTAATTTTTTATACTGTCTATTAAAAAGGTTACTGTAGCTTGAACAGCTACAATGGGAAATTTTCGACCTCCAGGGCCAAAATGTTCAAGAATGAGTTTTTAACGGTCCTTAGATCGGACGGCCTTCTCTCGCTCAGCATCATTACGAGCCAATTCATCCCGAAGCTCTCGCAATTGTTCGTTGACCCTGTCAGATGGTTGGTCTGGGCCCCAACTATTTCTCAACGGCGAGCGGCGGCCAGGGGTGATATAGCCAAGTATATCGCGATACAATTCGTCTTGTCGCTTCTCGTTTGCCTTTCGGTCAAGCAAGATGTCCTCATCGTCGTACTGTTCATGACTTGGGCCCCTTTGACGAAGCTCGCTTACCTTGCCTTTGCGTGGTGCACCGGGACATTCAAGCGGCGACGGCGGTATAAGGGGGGTTCGTGGTGGACTTGAGATTTCGCGTTCAATTGGTGCTGGGGTATCGCGGCGCTGTAACCTAGGAAGCCCCCCGTCTCGGCCGCCTCTCATGCGCTGCATTCTCTCACGGAAATTCAGGCGCGTCTCGCCTGTGTATATGCCTCCAGTAGAAGAAGGCTCGGGACCTGGTTGATTAACCGATAAGGCGTCGAAATTAGGGTTCGTAGGGGAGCTTTCGGCTGCCTTAGTGGTCTGGAATGGTCTCGAAGGCATCTTGAATTGGGTTGTATCAATTGTTCTAAAACAGTTCGATGAAAGTTAGGACGTCAAACAAGCGTATGGATATTGAGTTCGAAGTCTGAGGCGAGTTCAAATATGTGAATTAGGTAATGAGATGGAAATCAATGCAATAAGTTGTCGAAATCACCATATTTATATTTGTTGTCTCATATGACTATCTCTATTGTGTGAACAAGACTTTTCAAACAAGACTTGCATTATAAGGGCTTTTCTTTGCGTTTATTGTCGAACATTATGCTCGTTTCCCTGAAAGAACGGGCTTTTTCTCTTCGTCGTCCCTTTTTTTTTTGTTGCTTTGAAAGGCTGACCTTGCTATATTTCATACAAAGTCAACAAAGGAATCAAAATCACCTACCTCTACGAGGCAATTCAATTCTCCTAATACTTCAAAATGTCTAATTTTAGCTACAGCTAAGCTAATCATATCTGATTATACGGCATCAGTGATAAAGCAACGACAAATTCTCTAGGCTAACACAAAAATGCTCTCATCTTGGTAGGTATGCCACTTTACAAGCTACTACCCACCATTCACTCGCTATTAGATAGAGGCTAAAAAATCACAAACCGGAAAATCAAATAGAATTCAGCTATCATTCATACTCGGTAGAAGAAGCAGAATAACACATCTCATTTGGCTAATAAGGCAACAGCTCCACTGTGCCTCATCTGGAGGGAGGATTCCCACGATCCGCCATGAGACAAAGTTCGTTATAACATTTATAAAACTTCATAACTACTATTCTTACGCCTGGATTCAGAAGTATAATGATTAGACCCAAAGGTGGTTTTCATGTGCATAGCCCGAGGCAATGAATAATAATTCAATTCCTCATTATTCTTTCTCTGGCATTTTACGAAAGAAGCACTGTACACTACTGCGCAAATCCTTACTAATTAACCTCATGCAATAACTTGGTATGGGGTTTCTTATATAGACGCCGAGGGACAACTTAAGTTCGAACACAGCGTATGTAAAACAGTTTCTCTCCTTTTCCTAGAGGGCTATATGTATTTTAATCAAATTTAGATGCCTATTCATTGTCCTTCTCAAAAGCCTGGACCCAGTCATTAACATCTCGGTCTAGTCCTTGTATCTCATCCATTCCGCAGACCTGGAAAACTTGCGCTGGAGGGAATCCTTCATAACTCTCTTCTACAGTGCCCTCTTTGAGCGCTCGTAGAGCTTTCGTGATGCTAGCGTAGGCAGGCAGTAGACACAAGGCAGGGTATATCATGATGCCAATGCCATACTGCTCTGCTTCTTTTGGTGTTAACTTGTAAGCTCGGGGCGAACCTTGTACCATGTTATGTAGTGTGGCTACCCCGGTCCCATGGAACGCATCGCGATAAGCTTCTAGTTCTTCTTTCGTAGAGACCGCCTCCAAGAAGACTACATCAGCTCCCACTTTAACGGCAGCCTTGAGTCGACGAAGAGCCTCATCGAGGCCATGAGTAGCGAGCGTGTCAGTGCGAGCAATGATCACGATATCGCTACCCCTTCTCTTGCGCACTTCCACTGCCGCCTTGATTCGCGTGAGATACTCGCTCAAGCTGACACACTCCTTTCCCTTCAAATGACCACATTTCTTAGTGACGACTTGATCTTCTAAATGAAACCCAGCAACTCCCACAGTGATATAGCGCTCAACAGTCCTAGCGACGTTGGCTGCTGTGCCGTACCCGGTACTGTGTGAGATTACGAGTTAGCCATCTGCCGAATGGTCGGGGAACGGAGGGGTAACGACCCCCCTCAACAGAAAAAGAAAGTAATGAAAAATTTAATGCCTACTCCGCATCAGCGATCAGGGGTGTATTCGGATCAATGTTCGCAATCATCCCCGCGGTGTCAAGCATTTCTGTTTGCGTGGCGAGGCCGAGGTCTGCCATCCCGATACGGGACATTGATACACCAGCACCCGTCATGTAGAGACATTCAAAGCCTGCTGCAAGCGCCATACGGGCTGAAAAGCCATCGTATACCCCTGGGCAGACGAGTGTCTTGCCAGTGGCGAGGAGCTCGCGAAGTCGCGCGCCTGGGGATGTACCGGGCGCTTGTTGAGGAGGCATGCTGTTAAAAATGAGAAACGGGTGTTGCCGCGCTACCCGAGATTATGATTCACAATTGCATGAACTGTTCACAAAGGAGAAGCCGAGAGAGGAGATAATATACGCTTGGGCCCAGAGCAGGATACCCCATAGAAGTGTGCTTAAGCCGAGCGCGGACCGATGCCAGGTTATACGTGGAGGCATCAATTCAACTCCAACCACGTGCGGCTCCAGCCTACTCCGCTTTCGTACTACCATAAACGTCATGAGGCACTGTTCTAGACTTCCTCCTATTTAATTCCCCGACTTCTGGTGGGGAAACATCCCACGCTCGCCATTCGGGTTTAACACTTCACGTCCTTTTGAACGCGCCTGGGGTTCAGCCACCTCGGCTACACCCCAGCCCATCTCCAACCCCGGCTTTGCAAAATCTTACCATTGGCTACCAAAAGCCTCGTCTCCAAATAGATCAGCATTTTGGTCACGCTCATCGTCATTGAAGCTGTGAGAGGCTGCCATCACATACTAGCGTAAGCGGCTCGGTTCCGGAGGATGCCTTTCGGATTGTGGCTTTGTCCTCTCATTCGCCAAAGGAACCAATATATCACAATGAGGTCACATATTGTTGGTCACGTTTCACAATGTGAGGATTGGGGGGTTTGGAGATAAATACCACACGGGTAATACTCGTGTAGAAGCCATTGCAGCTCCCACCAGCTCTTCTTCAATCCCCAGATTTGACCAGAAATCACATGTAAAACCTCATTTTTCACCAAAGACAATAGGACCAACATGGATCACGATGAGATAGTCGTCCAAGTTCCTCGCCGCGCAGACAGTTTGACTGATGCCGAGAAAGACAGTTTATCCGCATTGCGTACTGCTAAACCAATCACATTCAAGTTTGCAGCCCCCGAGGAAGAAGATTCCTCGAATCCTGATTCCAATCTCATTGATTTCTTGAAACTTATCGAATCTTGTATCGCTCCACATGATGACCTCCAGGAGCTTTGCGTTGCCGTCCGTAGCGCAATCCAGTCATGTCTGCTCCCGAGTGATTTCGGCGGTATGGAACTGACCACATCAACGCCCCTTTCTAAAGAAACCGAGGCCCAGGTCCTATTTCTTCTATCTACGTATTTAGAGGCAGCCAAGTCTGCTGAAAGGTCCCGTCATGCACCCAAATCTCTCAGTGAGAGGCCCCCGGGAAGGAGACCAATGACAATGGCTGAGAAGATCTTCGCCGCACATGATGTTTCGCGAAAAGGCTGGGTAAAATCAGGTGAAGTCATTCAGGTTGATGTTGATTGGATTCTGGCCTCCGAGCTTTCATGGGGTGTAAGTATTACCTACCAATTCCTAGCGAACTCCCATGCTAATCTATCACCACTCGTGGCGCAAAGGGTATGAAAAAGGTATATGACTCCGTTGGGCGACCGGGAATTTTCCGCAATGATCGATTCTGGCTCGCAGGAGATCATCGTGTTGAGCCGGCTTTGTATGATCTGCCCGACGTCAAAAGGCTCATGGACGCAAGCCAACTCGCTCACCAAGAGTTCAAAATGACTGAATTCCAAGGATTCAATGTAAATTCAATTCCCACACTCCCCATATGAGAGAAAGTCTAACGTGAAATCTAACAGTACACTATCATGCACACGGAATTCGTCCGCGAGCGTGCTTTACCCGGTCAGCTCATCATTGGCGCTGACTCCCACTCATGCTCTGCAGGAGCAGTATCTTGTCTTTCCATTGGAATGGGTGTTGCCGATGTGGTTATGCCCCTTATAACTGGCCAAACATGGTTTACCGTGCCTGAAACGGTCTCCATTCGTTTCGTTGGGCGCCCACCCAGGGGAATTGGTGGAAAGGACACGATTCTCTATATCTTGAAAGAATTCAAGCGAAACACAATAGCCGCAGAAAGAGTCGTTGAGTTCAGTGGACCTGGACTCAAATACCTATCCGGCGACGCTCGATTCGCGATAGCGAATATGTGCACGGTAAGTGTCCATTTCATTAGCCTATGTAGAGATACGAGAACAACGGGTGTTGAAGTAGGATCCCTGCCGTACCAGCTCTTCATTGCTAACACTGATACAGGAGTTTGGCGCTGTGACTGGAATCTTTGAATCTGACGAGAGGACAGTTGAGTATATTTCGAGACGGATAAGACGCAAGTATCGCTCGAATCCTGTTTACTTCCGCGCCGATGACGATGCCGAGTTTGCGGGACAGCATATCATTGATTTGTCTCAAGTCACTTCATTTGTCGCCATGTGCCCCTCCCCAGATAACGTAGTTCCAGTCACTGAGGTCCAACATTATGAATTGGACGGCTGTTTCATCGGTGCTTGCACAACTGCCGAGGAAGATCGTGAGTAGATTTTGAATTGTCTCTGTCATACGATGGCTACTCCCAGGAGTGAAGTCTCAACCACTTGCGCAGTCAATCTATACTGCGGTTTTGCGTGTGTATTGAACAGAAACAGTACTGACTTCACTTACTATAGTCATTATCGGAGCCTTGATTCTGCAGGCGGGGCTTGATCAGGGACTTGAACCAGTTGATAAAGGCAGACGAGTTGTTGTGCCAGGTTCACGGCCAATACGCCGTAAGTTAGAAGATCTTGGGCTTCTCGACGTCTACCGCCGTGCCGGCTTCACCATTGGTGTTCCGGGTTGTTCAATGTGCATTGGCCAGGGAACGGATCAAGCCCACGCAGGGGAACACTGGCTTAGTTCTCAAAATCGGAATTTCAAGAATCGAATGGGACCAGGTGCGTCAAATCTCAGTTCCCAGCTCTTTCAGTGGATTTCGTGTAAAATGATACCCCTTAGAGTTTGAAATTCCTCCATTTTACTTACAAACTTTCTTTCCACAGGTTCTATCGGCAATATTGCAGCAGCAGCGACAGTAGCAGCCTCGTCGTTCGCGATGCGAATCACGGACCCTCAATCGTTGCTTGATCAACTCAACCACGAGGAGCTGACGAAACATTTGCTGTATAATCCAATCAAAGACTCTCCAGACGTACTGGAGAAGTTTCATCTTGAAAATGAACGAGATCCAGAGGTGATAGCTGCACACACTGACAGTATATCGTATTATGAACCCTATGGCACCGATGCTGAGGAAGACATATCCTCCTCGGAAGCTGATACTGTGTCAATGCCAAGCACACCCACTTCTCCGACGATTCAACACCAATTCCCTATCCACTCGGGCTCAAATATAGGGGAAGTGATTGAAGGGAAGGTTATGAGATTAGGGGATTTCATTGACACTGATGCAGTAAGTAAATTCTAGAAAGCAATCCACATACACCTGCTTTTAGTGTTATGAGGCCATAACTCATCCTCATACACTCACCACCAGCAACTCTCACCAGTATGTGAGGCTAAACGATGGCTACAGATTATCCCAACAGACTTCCTCAGTCTTTGTGAGACCGACGACGAGTGGGGCTCGCATTGTATGGAATATTTCATGCCTGAATTCAGAGATCTTGTTCGGAACCAGGGCCACAACATCATCGTCGCGGGAAAAGGTTTCGGAGTCGGATCTTCTCGCGATGTAGCAGTCAACGCCCTAAAAGGTGCGGGCGTCAAGTGCGTCATCGCCGAATCATTTGCTTTCATTTATGCTAGGAACCAGCCCAATATCGGGATCCTCGGGATCCAGGTGCATCGCAAAGGCGAGGGAAAGGATCTTTACGACATTGCGCAGATGGGATCGGATATCGAGGTTGACATGGCTGCTTCGGTCATTCGGTGCGGAGGAAGCGAGTTTCCTTTCGAGCTCAGCGAGATGGAGAAGCAGCTCATCCAGGTTGGCGGGATCAAGAAGGCGTTCGAACGCTTTGGAAAAGGCTTGTTCGATCAGCTCTGCCACCCTGCGCCTGCACCGTCGGGGAAAGCTACACCACGCGGGAACCCAAAAATTGCGGACATTGAATCTCTTCCTTTTTAGCTACTTTCAAGTTTTGCATTCAATGGGTTTCTCTTATATATCGCCTCAACACAGAGAGCAGATATAAAGTGTACTCTATCTATTTGTGTAGCGAATTATCATCAATCGGATTTTACTCATGATATCTCTTCTGTTTGTTAAGCAATTGCTGAGTGGAATTAACAACATGTATGAAAAAGAAACGTAAAAGAGAGTTGAACAATGTATGAGAATCGCGTGTACTTCGATTTCCCAGCTTTGATGTTAGCGATATAGATGGTTTTACATGTTTAGTTATGTGGCAAAGATGATCGATTCGGCCATTTTGAAGCGACGGAGATGATAGGGCAAAGTGTTAACATAGTAGGTATGGCCCTCAGCAAGGCTGTTCTAGTATATTTAGAGGGCGCAAAGTAGAGGTTTTATTTACACCATTAGATGTGGTTTTAAGTGCTTTCAGTACACATTTGGCTATGCTAATAGATGTAGAACTCGCTATTGAATATGATCAAATAAGATTCGGGAAGATACTCCTTGATCTGTGCTCTCGAAGACCTCCGCTGGGTTGACTATTATCCTGAGTAAATAAAGTCGCCCATAGCTGATTAAATTAAATTATATGATGATGCCGTCTCCCTGTTCGCAAAGTCAATCGTAGCTGTATCCGAACCCACCCGACAAGCTCCACCACTGTTTCCCTTTTCCCTTTTTCTTCTTTTTGTCCTCGATGTACAGTGTTCGAATTGTGTATATGCATGGCAGCATCTGCGTCAAGGTACGACCCGAGACGTCCTCTCGCGCACTGAGCCGCCCCGACCCCGTACCTGATCCAGCACAATTTTCGCATCGACTTTCGACGGTTCGCCGTCCCGTGATGTGAGATAGAGCGTCAAGGCAAGGATGAGGACGAGCACGAGGACCCATCCTAGGACAAGTTGTGCGGATCGTTTCGGTCTTGCGCCGTAAGGTGAGAATCCCGGAAGTCGCGGCATTGTGGCGGGGCTGGCAACTCTGATATTCGAGGCCGGATGAGCCGTGTGTTTGACAGAAAATTGATTGCGAGAGGGCTGTAACATGGCCAGGACAGGCGGTTGTTGGTTTACGCTGTATTGAATTGCTAAAAGTCCCTCGGTCGGGAGCTTTTGGCGCTAAGGTCGTAGACTACAGTACGGGGCAGCTAGCGCTTCCAGGGTCTTGCGACTCTACCTATTTGGATACCATCGAGCTTCGTACTTATATGTAGAGTCGCTGGATAAGTACAAGTAAGTAGTTATCAACCAATTACTAGGTAGGTTACGGCATTTTCTCTATGTACATTCTTCAAGAGCAATTGAAAGGATGAATTGTGTTGCATAGTTTCTGTATCGAAAGGCAGATATTACTGGAGTTTAATCTCTTTTATGAGATTATTTGTAATTCTCCTAGTACGAAATGTATATGAGAGTGTATGTGATTTCAAGGTTTGGATTTATTCTGTCATGTTCTGCTGGCGGTAGAGCTTTAACTAGGTATGGTTTGAACGTTCACTCGCTCCCTCTCACATCACTACAAAGTGTGCTGAAATCTTCGGCGTACCAAAGCAAGCAATGGTGTTTCGCAATACCTAACCACTTGGCAGTTATCAAATCTCATAGGTTAGCATTTTTCGTCTGTTTAATAGTATGACGTCAGTGGAACCGTGTAAGACGCGTTAGGACGCGACTTGTAGACCACAGTATCATATGTCATATTTTAATTGATCGAGATACAGTGCCAAGTCAAGCTACGATCATCCCTTGACATTGTCTTAAAAGGGGGTTGAAACATCCCCATCTCCTCCCGCAACATTATCATCCTTTAAGCAACCGTGAGACATACTATACAGTCCCGAGACATACATACATTGAATCCCCACTCTTCTTATACAAATTCAATATACCTACTCACGTTGCATTGCATTGAACATAGCTCCAATTACCTCCTAATTCAGATATGCCGCCGAAGCGCAAGTCCACGGGCTCTAGCGGCCGAGCCAATAAGAAGGCTAAATCCACAGCAGCCTCAAGTGAGCCGGTATATAAACCGCCTCGCAGCAAGCGTTGGTCCGCCGTGTCTGCGTCTGCGAATGCTGAGGCAGATTACCGGATGGTCTGGAAAGACGAGGAGAAGGCGTACTCATATGTGACGCTCTGTTCGCCTCTTTACCTTAAATCTGATGAGGAGGACGACGAAGACGAAGACGAAGATGATGAGGACAGCGATGGAGATAAATCCGACGAAGAGGATGAAGAGGAAGAAGGGGAAGAAGATGAGGGCGACGACAGCACAAAAAGATTAGGACCCCGTTGTGGGAAGAAACGCTGCCAATGCTTCAAGTCGTACGCCTTGAACCCTGAGCATCCCTGGGCCATCAGCTGGGCGGGCTACAGGAAGTTCACGAACCAGTTTCTGCACGCCTTCGTACGTGATCCGGACAACTTCTCTATGCACACCTGGAACGACCACGCGGGAAGCGGCACCCTGGAGGTCCTGGAGAACTTGCTCCTCGATTACGAAGATGCGGCGAAAGAGCAGCGTGGCGACTGGCGCGAACAATGGGCTGTTTGTGAATGCACGGTTCATTGGCTTTTGCATCAAGGCACCTCAATCCTTGCATTGTGAGTAGTATATGTATTTTTTTTTTCTGTGTTTTTTTCTGTTGCTTTAGGTTAGATTGATGTCTTCCCTTATCTCACTGCTACCCCCCCTGTTTACTTCCCACCAAACTTTTATTCAAAAGTCGACAAGCTTGCCTTCGAACTAACAAATCCTTTTAGCTTTGAGGATGGCGACAGATTACACGAAATCATGCGCCTCGTCGGCCGCATGTTTCTAGCCATGCTAGCCCAGCTAGACGGCCTCGGCCTCGTAGGCGACGCAACCGCGGTGCAGAGCCTTGGGTGCACAATGGCCATGTACATGGATCTCGCCTCTACCATGCGCTCAGCGAACATCATAGATGACACACCCCGGAAGGAGTACACAAGAGAGACCAAGTTCCAGCCCGACTACTTCGAAGATGCGGTCCTGACGTACGCTAATAAGCGAGGCGTCACTCTCCAGGGACCCGATGACATCGAGGAGCTGATGGCCCAGGCCGACGGCGACATCGAGTTGCCGGAGAAAGACGACAAGGACCCCTGGGGCTGGAAGGCCGCGCTTAAGAAGTACGCGAAGGACCACGGCACCTCGCGTTCTAGTAGGGGCGCTGCGAAGATTGGTGGCGACGATCTCGATGTCACGTCGTGGTCTTCTGCTGAGCGGAAGGAGGCCTCGTTTACTAATAAGGACCCGTTTGCCAAGAAGGATATTGAGGCCATTAAGAATGGCCTCATCCTAAGCCCGGCGTAACCTTGGAGGTGGAAGAGTGCATCATTGTAGAACATCAGCTGTTGATTACCATTGACGAGGAATGTGGGATATATATACATACGGCCGGGATTTAGGGCGAGATTTTGGAAACATGGAGGTTGGGTACGATCATAAACATAGCGGCTACCTAGCTGGCCTGGGTACAAACTCAACAGCGCATTTTGACAATGAAATTGGTGTGTTCATATCAAGAAAAACATGGGGACACTCATGTATCTACTCAGGTAGACAGTAAGTAAAGGTATTCATGCAGTATCATATAGCATCACTAGGTTGATAAGTCGGCTTTATGAGAATCAATGCTGAAAGTCTGTATTAACTAGTCACATGGTATGTTTCATCCCTAAACTCATGACCGCAATAAGCAGCATATACCCATTACAAAAACACAGAAGAGCGCATCGTTTCGTACGGTGGTGAAGATCTGCGCGTACCGGAGCGCATGGCGCGCATAGGCCCTGAGGGGGTCCGACAGCATGCCCGTGATAGTCCACGTCCAGCCTGACGGGGTAAAGCCAGCGCTGCGTTCCGTCATATACCGAGATGTCAACAGTACTGTCTCGACGCTCGTAAACACGTAGAAGAACCACACACGTGCCTGCTCGAGGTTTTGCGCACCCAGCACGCCTGTGCTCTGTAGGCCGTCCGTCTCCCGCTCAACCTTGGTTCCGGTAAACGTGGTAGAGAACGCCACATAGATGCCGAGTCCCACAGCGAATATGGCATGGAGAATGCGCCACAGATTGGCAGTTTTGTTCTGTTCGGTCTGCTGGCCTTGTTGCATCGGATTGGCCCCGCCTGCTCCGCCTAGTCCGCCCAAGAGCCCCTCCAGTCCCATGCCTGCGAGCGGGTTGCTGCCGTCAGCTCCGCCGGGCATACCGCCTGCCATCATTTTCTGTAGCATCTGCATCATCTGATCTTGATCCGTCCCTGCCGTACCCTCCATACCCTCCATACCTGCCGCGGGCGACGAGCGGTCGAGGCCGAGCATCATTTGACGGAGCTGTGCTTCGGACACATTCGAGGGGTCGCTCGGAGAAGGACGTGCTGTGGTTTGCGGAGTGTAAAAGTGCTGAGAAATATCGACTTCATCGGGATCGGCATGGCTGTCCAAGACAATTGCTGTGGCCGCAGTGGCAGCAGGGGTTGAGGGTATGGACTCGGCACTTGCTGGTTGTGGACTGGGAGTGTCTGTTGACGGCGGTGGTTAGAATGAAGTCATGCTCGACGTATTGCGACTGACGTAAACTAACCTCTGGGAATACCACCACCCAAGCCAGTGATCTTGTCCAGCCTCGAAGTGCCGCCAGCCTTGATCTTGGCTTCGCGGCGTTGTTTGCGCAGGCGAACTTGCTCGGCTGCGCGAGCTGTGGCGGCGTCTTCCGAGGACACGCCTTCAGTCATTGTTGCTTCGTCACCGTGTGGTTTAGGTAGGTGATAAAAGTCGCAGCAGAATATCCGATGCGTCGGCGAGTATCACAATGACTATTGTTCGGTTGTCTCAACGGTAAGGAAGTATTATTAGAGATTAATGTAGGTAAAGGTTATTGGACCGGGACATTGTGAGTGACGTGTGACGAGTTACAGCACACCATTGATGTGGGAGGGCTTGTGAGGCTTTATCGATTGGGCATTTATGGGGGTCTAGTGCAGCGGCCCCGCAGCCAAAGGTCAGCAACCAGGGTATCCCACTAGTGTACCTACGCTACGGTATCACACTAAATTTCTCTACAGTTACAGGGGTCTTCACTATAAAAAAAAACGTCACAGCGTCGCGTTGCTAGCGGGAAAGCCCAAAAATTTTAGGATATTCATCCTTCTGCTGCCTCGAGTTTAACGGTTCGCATTTTTCCCTTTAGAAGGACAATGCACCGCGCCTCGGCAACAAGATGGCTCAATAACGCCCTCAACATTTCCGAGAAGCCTACAAAGCTAGAACTCCCCATTTTCCTCTGTCCTTCCGTCCGAACGACAAGGCCCTATCTTGGAAGACCAAGTGCCCATATTGTGACACGACTTCAACGTGCGCCATGGACGACGACAAAGCGGTGCTTGCATATGCAGGCTGATTCTTCGACGGCTATTTCTCCCGTGTCTAGTCCTCCAGCTGTTTTATCCCCACCAACTAAGACCCTCCCAAGGCAATGCAGAGGGTGTGGCGCTCTGTCGCAAACTTCTCATCCCAGCGAGCCGGGCTACTTTGACTTGAGCCGTAACGCCGTTAAGAAATACCTTGGCGTCGACGGACTGTCCAACCGCTCCCGACATGAAGACCAAATCTACGAAGATGCGCTGAGGCAACTTGATGCCGAGGAACTAGAGAAGCAAGGCGTTGACGTGCGGGCGCTGGCCCTCAGTCTCCCTCCTGTCGATGCGAAACCGCAGGCTCCGCCGAAGAAGCCGCTCTGTGACCGGTGTCACTATCTGCTACATAACCATACCGGAGAGTCCATCTACCACCCCAGCATCGAGTCTATCCGCGACACGCTGCTTGAGTCGCCTTACAAATACAATCATGTCTACCATGTCCTCGATGCTGCGGATTTTCCAATGTCAGTAGTGCCTAAGATATCACAATTTTTTGATATGATGCCACTGCGTTCGAAAAATCGCCGGTCGAGGGCAGGCCGGTTTTATCACGGCCAAAAGACAGAAATAAGCTTCATAATAACTCGAGCAGACCTACTAGCACCGACGAAACCTCAGGTAGACTCTCTTTTCCCGTATTTGCGAGAGGTACTCCGAGATGCTCTGGGGCGCCATGGGGACAACATCCGACTAGGAAACCTAAGAGCAGTCAGTGCAAAAAGGGGATGGTGGACGAAAGAGCTGAAAGAAGACATTTGGAAAAGAGGCGGAGGGGGTTGGATGTTGGGCAAGGCCAATGTAGGGAAAAGCCAACTTTTCGAGGCTGTATTTCCCAAAGGAAGGATGGACTGGGATCCGTCGAAACATCAGATCACTGTCGACATGGAAGCAAAGGCTAAGGAAGATTTGGCATTGCCAGATGACGAGATGCGGGACAGCGAGCCTTCCACCAACGGGGACCCAGCTGAGGACAGCCTTTTAGAAGATTTCTCGTTATTACCCCCTGCGCCTAAAGAGACCCAATATCCTGAGATGCCTTTGGTCTCAGATCTCCCAGGGACAACGGCGTCACCAATACGAGTTCCCTTCGGTAACGGCCGGGGTGAACTGATTGATTTGCCTGGCCTGGAAAGGACCGGCCTGGAGCAGCATGTGAACAAAGAGCACCGCCTTTCACTACTCATGCAATCTCGCATTGTACCGGAGCAGATGACACTGAAGCCGGGTCAATCGTTGGTTTTAGGGGGGTTTATTCGTATAACCCCTCGCGACCCGGCGCCCATCCTGTTAACATATGCTTTTACTCCTATCAAACCACATGTGTGTAGGACTGATAAGGCCATCGGTATACAAAATCACGCGGGCGAGGTTAATGTCGAGAACATTGCAGTACTTGGTACTGGAGACCAGACGAAACTTGCAGGCTCTTATGCGCTCAAATGGGATGTGACCAAACAGCGGACAGGACCGCTAACGAGAAAGAGTGCTATTGGCTTGGATGTGGAGCGTCTGCCATACCGTGTGCTCTCAACCGACATTCTTATTGAGGGGGTCGGATGGATAGAGGTTGTTGCTCAAGTTCGTACAAAGGACTTGTTTGCGCCTAAACCCCGGCCGGGCGCTGAAGAACTGGATGAGCATGGACTCAGCATTAATTTAACCGCTATGGAGCGACTCGAAGCCACAGCGGAGAACGAGCCGAAGCAGAGATTGCCACTGTCTGCCCCTGCGGAGCATGAGAACGAGGGTGAGCCAAACTGGCCGGTTGTGGACGTCTACAGTCCGGAAGGCAAATTCATATCTTGCCGTAAACCAATGAACGGTTGGATGCTGAATAAGCCGAGAGTCACTGCCGAATCCCGAAGAGTAAGGCCAAGGAAGAGCATGAAGGGAGCGAAAAAGCTAGAGAAGCGACTCAAGCGTGAGCGAGAGGCTTAAAATGCCAAAGCCACACCTTGATTAACAAGAAAAGAGCGGCTAGAGATGCCGTTGTAATATAATCTCAACTTGTATATCACACTTTAATGAGCTAGATATGTTGTGAAGCTGTATAAAACATTGGATCAGCGCATATCCCTATATAATCAAACTAGAGACGATGACGACGTCAATTCGCGTCTCAAGTGGTCTGTAAAAAGGGCTTAAAGCACGTGGGAATGTTGAAGTGGTGTAAACCCCCACGAGCTTGGGTGCCAGGCCAGCCGGGTCGGCTAGGATATCAGCTGATAAGGTTCGATAAAGCGAGGGGCAAACTACGTAGTTACATACTTCACCGAAGATTATTTATAAGCCTGTGCTCCTTGTAACCTGGACAGCGACATAGACAGCGCTCTCTACCTAAAGTTTTGCTTGTGCAAAGTTTATATCTGTTGTGATAAGTAAACAAATACGTCATCTTTCTACCAATAGCAGATTGGAAAAGCACCACCGATAAGTACACTTGACTTCTCAACCACCTACAATAAGGTAGGTAGTTGGCCAAAGGAGGAGTAGCTCTGTGAGAGCAGCCGAGACAAAACATTGCCCCTCCTGAAGAGGGAGGCGTTCGACGTCGATCTGTGGACGTGTGTCTTCACAACACACGGCCAACCCCTATTTTTCTGTCAGCCGCCGCAGATCCATTTCAGGGAGTCATACGCCCGCGAGGACAGACACTCAAGCAGCTCTACGCGGAGAACACCGCCGGTTCGCCTCGATCGCATTGAATTGCGACATCTTTCAGTCCTTACCGAAAACAAAGCAACAGGCCTTACTTAGTGGGCTGCACTACTTTACCATCTAGCTTGTCGAGTCTGACTACACACACGGATACCTGCTAGCGAATACGATGTCGAGCAATCCACGAGCGCAGAGGCAGCGACAAGAAGGGAGCGGGTCGGGCTCACACACCCAGGTGCAAACACACGCCGAGGCGTCGTCGGGATCCCGGACGCAAACAGGGACAGAGGCCCCCGCGATCCTGCGGTTAAGGGGCGCCAACGCGCCCTCGGCCCATCGCGTCCAGTGGGCCGAGAACGTCGTGGACAACGAAGGGCTGGGCCGCAAAAGCTCCAAAGGTTCGTTCGTCTGTCTTCGCATTCCCCTGCCTGCTCCGTCAGAGGTGTGTCCGAATTTGCTTACCTGCTGACACGGCGCAATCCTTAGTCTGCTGTATATACCACGCCCCCAGAGCCGTAGGCGAGTCCTCGGACGAATCGTCGTCCGACTCGTCCTCGTCTGACTCGGATTCGGATTCCAATGACCAGTACGATGCGCGCGAGAGGGCGCTTGCGCAGCGCAGAGCTAGAGAACGAGAGCAGCGCCATGCGCCGGACTGTGCGCACGGAGACGATCACGAGCACGAGCATGCGGAACACAGTGGGAGGGATAGGAGGAGGCAAGACGGCAAGCGGCGACCCGCTCGACGGCCGAGCCCCAATGACTACGAGAAACAACCGCGGCCGAAGCCGCGGAAGAATGGCGGTGGACCGTCTGGCTCGGGACCGGATTCAAATCTCGCAGCATGAAGTGGTGGAACGAACACGCTCTCACACCGGGAGATAGTTATATTATCTTGAGGGTTCAGCTATGAATCCCGTTGCGTAGTCAGGCGTAGTTAGGGAGTTTGTCAAAGAGCTGTAGATGGGTCCGGTTGTAGTCTCACCAGCCTCTCTTTTTCCAGGGCGTAGGCTTCGCCAAATTTCCAGGACGTGTAAGCCCTATGCTAGCGACCCGAACTAGAAGGGTCGATATTGATATTCGTCCGCACGGCGGCATGTCACAGCCCATCGGACCGCAGCGGAAGGGCAATCGTTTATCGACCAGTCCAATATTCTTAGTACGAGACACCTACCGCCACTTTTCAGGATGCTGTTGTTTATCAGCATAAAACACAGAAGGAATGACCACACCATTAGAGCGTGGGAATTACGAGGATGTGAAATTCAGTACACCAGGCTTTATCATTAGATACTACACAGCGTTTCACTCTGAGACATTGTTTCAAGCCATATGCTGGGGATGAATAGGGGGAAAGGGGGGGTGTATATCTATAGCTCGGCAAGAGGAATCTGTCAAGCTCGAAATGTCT
The DNA here is from genome assembly GCA_022385695.1 of Xylaria arbuscula. Taxonomy (NCBI): domain Eukaryota; kingdom Fungi; phylum Ascomycota; class Sordariomycetes; order Xylariales; family Xylariaceae; genus Xylaria; species Xylaria arbuscula. The sequence goes on from MU279350.1 coordinate 110,831, forward strand.
CAGGCGAAGCGCTAAGAAGGAAAACAATATCCAATTCAAGCGGTCAGTCGGAACTGCCTTAGGTAGCTAGCATAAAAATATCTCACTACTTACATATACGAGTTCCGAGGAATAATGATACTTTCCACATGTTCGTCTTGTAAGGACCTTTTCAGAGTTCAGCTAGAAAGGAGACGCGTACGTACAACCGTCCTCTACACAATCAATAGTCGTAGTTACAGACAACCTGTACTTCCTGCATCTGCTCTCAATGATATTACCCGACCAGTACGCATAGCAAAATTGGATGCCTACGATGTTTTAATCGCCTACTTTAAGTGAGATAGGCACGCAAACTTAGCTAAGTTTTTATTTTCGTTGATGACTACGCATCAACTCGAAGTAAATTAAGATAACCTTTGCTGCTATTTACATCTTTACCACAAAAACAAGCGGAGGGAGTATCGAAATTTCAAGTCGAAATTCTCAGACAAATGCGCCCGTGTATTGCACAAAAGTCATGCTAATTATGCCGTTTGTAATGCCATGCGATGCAAATGCTTCATCGTGCCTTTACCGTACCACGCCATGCCATACCGATGTACTACACATTTTTGCTCCTTACGTATTCAAACTGCCTAGTTTTATTTGTTTCTCTCCCTCTTATGGAAGACCAAGCCTCGAAGGCTTCTTCAGGCTGCTATACCGGTACTGTTGGGGTTATAGCTGGTAATGTCGAAACCAAATTTCTGTCATTAATTGCACCCGACCCCCCTGAGACCGGGGCTTTAGAGTTTGCTATGCGACAATAAAGGCGCAATTTTATTGCTTATGAAAATCCCAGCTGGTGAGTCTAGCTGGGGCGAAATCATCATGTTGATCAGCTTTTATGTAATCTTTCTCCCCAAACTTTCGAGTTTGATTATATAATACATAATTGACGTTGTTGAAGGCTCGAATCAGTGCAGTAAGTTGTCGTTTTCGGCCCAGTCTCGCTTGGGCCCTTATCGTCCGGGTTTGTTCTTTTCTTCTTCTAATCAACTTAGAATTGATCCCACGTGTCTTTGGTAGGAGGAACAGGGAGGGAGAGCGTGGGTATCCCCATCATACTGGGGACTTGTTTTCTCAAGACTCCTTTTTTTCGCTGTTCAGGGCGCGGGACTCCTTGTATGGCACGAGGCTCCTTCATCAATGCAGGATCCAATCTAGCTGGAGTCCTTGTTATGACGGTTCGGTATTCACCTGGAAACTTGGCATTTGGCATGGGTACAGAAGCAGTGCGCCACAGATGATCCGAATTATCCGTAAGATAAGATGGCAACTTGTTAGGTTTAGAAGGCAAGCCACCTGAAACACCGTGAGATGCTCGGATCGTGGAAAGACGAGACAGCCCTGAAGTCAGACCAGGCTTGCCACGAGCCTTTTTGGCCAAGATAACCTCGTCAAACAGACGAATTTCCGCGCTCGTCGGCGCTTGTGTCTCTCGCAAGTGAATGAATTCATTGAAAGCTAAAATCTGTCAGTTACAGTCGCAAGCAAGAGCGAGAACTAACTGCATACCTTGAGTATCCTTCATCATTGTCGCATACTCTTGCTGATCGTAGGGCAAACTCCTAATAAACCCATTCATATCAAAAGCATACAACTGACCGTTGCTTTTCTGCTCTTTTGACGGCCGACCTAAATGTTTCCGATACGTGTAGAGCAAGCTGGCCTGGCAGCGTGCAAAAGAAGCCCGTATTTTGTCAGTATTGAATGCTATCGGGCACACCAGGCTGACGCAGCCGAGACAGCGACCATGCGAAATGGTGCCACATCCTGAGCATTTGTAGTACCCATCCCCTTCGGAGCGTTCATTGCATATGGTGCAGGTAAACCCGACGTCGTTTTTCGATAGATTAAAGCAATGGCCCTCAACCCATACCGTTGTCTCAGTATTGCGTACCGGCTGTACGAGCATGTTTGGCATAATGGTTGATGCGGCGAGAGTAGACTGCGCATAAGTTGATGGAGCATAACCACCAAATCCGCCATAAGATGACTGTGAATCAATAGAAATAGCGGAAATTGATAAATTAGCCTGGTGTCCATTCAGAAACGGTCCATGAGGTCGGTAAGGTGCCTGGCCAAAGGAAGAGCTCCGGCGGCCCCTTTCATCGAAGTGACCGGACCTTTTCTCGCGTAACGTTGCTGAGAGAGCAAAGCCAGAATCACTTTTCGATATTGGTGTTGAAGGCATGGGTGGAAAGTTGATGGAGACGGGGGAGACGGAAGACGGAGGGCTCGTTTTGTTGGATTTGCTGGTCGTTGGACGATCGGCAGCTCCTGGCTTTGCACTAGCAAAAGCGTTGAAAACGGGAACCCTCAATGTTTCCTTCGGCTCAGGCTCACCAAAGGAAGTTGAGCTTTGAGCAACCCATTTCGCAAAAGTACTCGGTTGTGCCCTTTCGTGAAACAACGAGCCATTCTCGGCGGAGAATGCGTCATAAGGGAAGGATTCAATAGCATAAGGTGGCGGGCCGGATGGAACACCGCACCGAATGGCATGCGGCGCAGCAATTTGTAGCAAGGAGAGCAGTTTGCGTCGAATTTGCTTGGGTAGTCGAACTGGTGGCGAGGTCGAATCGATAGTATCTTTGTCGAGGTCAACGAGAACATAGTCATCGTCTGGAAGTTCTATGTTATCGTAACGTCGCTCAATGCCTACGATGTAGGGACAGGGTGCATCTAGAGCGGACAATAATCGAGCAGGCAATATTGGAATGAAGATGCTGGCCCAGGTAAGGGGGTATAAAAGATTGGCTAACGCATGCGATGCCAAATGGAGCATGGAAGTGTGAGAAGAAAGCAGGATTATGCGGGATTCAGACATTGCATACTCGAAAAGTGTAACGATATTTTCGAGGGACAAGGACCTGAAAAGCGCGAACAAGTCCGTGTTGCGAGAGCCGGGAAGCTCATTAACCGCTTCCGTCCGAGCATAGAGCCGAAGTTCTCGTACGCCAATCTCAACCTGTGTTTTAGAGCTGAGAGGGCTGAACGCTTCAGTACACAGATTAACCACATAGCGCTCCAATGGCTGCCACCGCCCTACTCTTGGGGAGCTTGCAGGGACTCGTAGCACGCCGCCATCAGTCATAGGCACGACGACAGCCCGGAGCCAGTCTTTCCAGAACCCTACTCTGGTAGCATCGCGTCCGAGTATGCCATATGCTCGAGGGGTCCAAAGCCCACTTTCCCCTGCGGTAAGCCCATCGATCTTTGACGCGGCCCCATGCCTAAGGGGCCGAAGCATCTCGGCCATCAAGCTGATTTTTTCTTCAACAGCACTGATTTCTTCATCGAGTATCTCACGAGCTGATGAACCGGAGGGAACATTTGGCAGCTGAGCGAGGAGTTGTGATAAATGTGCTCGTTCGGCAGCCAATCTGGCTCCCAGGCTACCAGCAAGTTCTCGTTCTTCCTCACTCATGTGACTTTGCCTCCAGTGTTCGCATCTCTTCTCGATCTCCTCAGCAATATCCGTCGTAAGCGCCGTCCACACGATAACGGTTACACCATAGATCTTGGAATTGTCGTCCGACGTCATCGTGAAACCATGCCATGTTGACCTTGGACGTTCGTCGGATGACACTATCTGAATGTCATTGGGAAACGCGAACATTGGTACATAGTCCGGAAATCTCCCTCTTCTACCAGGGTCTTCTTTAGCGCCACGAGGCGGATACCTATCTAGCAACTCGGGTTCGAAGCGTCGTTTGAGGGGATGCATATCCGGGTCGAGATTAAGGGGTTGAGGGGGCGGAATGACCGAGTTGTAGTTACTGAGTCGTTTCGCTGTCCGAACCGAAGCTAATTTGAAGAGGTCAGTACAGAACGTAGGTTGTCTCTTGGAATCGTAATCAGGGTGCTCTGCAGGAAGCCTTGCTGTACAAATCTTGGATGGGTCCATACCAGGTCTGGCAGTAGTTGGTTGCTTCCTTGAGCTGTTCATATCTCTAAAGCTAATCTTCCGCCGTATGCTTCCCCGAATGCTGCCTCTGATGCTTTTAAGGGGGCTTAGCCGACCGTTGGCGTTCTCATCCGCTTTAATTCGCTCAGCCCGTGGATTCACCATCGGTGGCCTAGTCTGCGTCTTCGCACCCGCAGAGAAACTAAGGTCTTCTAAGAAATTCTCCCGTTCCGCGGCAAATTTGACAAGGGCCTTGTCAAAGTCGAAATCCATTAGAAATCCATCTGGAGCCTCCATTCCTGCGGGAGGTGGATTGGGTCGAATAGTAGCACTACTTCGATTACTTCTAGTGTTACCATCGAGTTCTTCTAGCGTATGGATCGAGTTTGAGATAGAGGCTCTGGAAAGCCTATTGTTCGAATTCTGGCGGGAATGGCGAGCAGAGCGTTTGTGGTTAAGAGGCGGCGCCTGAGAATCAGACTGGTCATCCGGCTCGCCATCTTCAGCAATAGTAGTGTCCAATTGATTGGGAGTCGCAGGTACAGGGGTATCGTTATAAGACACGGACTCGATGCCAGCGATCCAGAAATAGTCGGCTAACGGTGCCGAGGAGCTCTCCATGGCATTGCAGCCCCGTGGCAGTCTTCAACAGCGTGTTTAATACGTAGGGGATCGAGTAATCGGCAACCGGACAGGTCAAAAAAGAAAGTCGTTGAATTAGTCCTACTCCAACTACACCAGTAGCTTCCTGATGCCCCTTCACCTTTCCTAACCGTGTATGTTCATTAGAAGAAACGGCAATTTAAATTGACCCTGTGTCCGACCAGATTGACAATGCCTACTTAGGTGTTCAGGCAATATCGTTTGTTGCCGACTTCACTAATAAGGAGTGCGCAAGATTTTGGGGACTGGTAGTGACCTCGAAATTATCTTGTTTCTGGTCAAGACTCGCAAAATTAAGCAGGACTGGACGTCCACTGGGGAGGAGAAATATCGACCACTCGACAACACAGGCGAATCGTGTCTCTAAGCCAATGTGAGATCGTTGTAAGACCCAACTTAGGTCTGCAGAACCCTGTGTGAGAATGTGATGCTACACAACGATTCGAATGTCGGAGGAATTGGTGATTATCAGCCTCTGGGCTTTGATTTCTTCTCGGGACAAAGACAACCGGGAATAGCAGAGCGGTTTTCTCGACAATTCGGCCCTCGAATTTCACAACGGGGGGAGAGGCGATGCGAATGGGCGAGCCAACGCGTTGCCGGTGTGTGACCAATGCACTCGAATTAGACCAGGCCTTTTTGTTCCCAATGCTGGGTCTGGCCGTGCATGGATTGTGCGGGTATATTCGTGTTTCGGTGCGCAATGGGAGCGAGACACTCGGCACGTACTGCAGCGTGGCCTGCTGCGACTCAGATGAACATGCAGTGCGCCGGTCGCACCTGCAGGGCGTTCTGCGGCCGTTTTATTCGATCGGATGGGGGTACGGAACGAGGACGACAACGGGCAATGATACCACTAGCTTCTGTTACCGCGACCGCTGGAGATGGGACGAGGTGGAACGGCGGACGGGGCACGGCGGACGGTGGAGGAGCAGTGTAGATAGTGAGCGTGCAGGGTCAAATTCAGACGAACGAATTTGCCTCCGGAAAACAGCAAATTATTCCTCAACAAGTCTCCTCAAGACATGGAGAAGGAAATAGGGGGAAGCAAGCAGAATGCTGGCCATGCACAAGAGAGGAAAAACGACAGGACGGGTCTTCACAAGACCAATGCAACACCATGGGGGGTAAAGATCGAAGAATAGTGTACAGAGCACAGTAGTAGTGGTGTAGTCGATAGGCAGAGGATTTTCAATGGTTGGCTGTTGGATGGACTGGGGGGAGGGGTTCATGCATAATAGGAGCACGCCCCTAGACCTAAGTTAGGTAGGAAGGTGGCCCTAGTCAGAAGCCCCCGGCCAGCACTGAGGATAACTACTTACAGCCGCTGTCGTCGTGGTGCATGGCGCAAAATAATCTGTACATACATCAAGACGCGTCAAGTTTTGACGTTTTAGCTAATGACAAACCGTAACCGTAACCATAACAATGCTAAAACGTACATGATGAGGTATTCATTCATCTAGTGTACTTATCTAGAAGTCTACTTAGTATACCTCTAGTTAGGTGCTTACTTATACACTAAATTGACCCCTATCCGTTCCAATGGCCCTTACAGTAGTGTAGGTGGACTAAAGTGCCTAAGATGTCTGTTCACATGCCATAATAGTCACTTAGGCTGGAGGAATAACCTCACTACCCCTCACATACTACCTACGCAGTAACCTGCTTCCCTACATAGGATAGACTAGCCTACTGTAAGCACCTCTATATATATGCACGTCTAGGGACGTATATAAGGTATTGTCAAACCCAGGTAGGAAACCCTCGCCTACTATGTAGGTTCTTAGCTCCCTCCCTATATCGTACTATGTATATCTGTACTCCTGCAGATCTTACGCCTTAGGTTGAGGCTTCCAAGCTGCCAAGCTTCGTTTCTCTCCCCACCATCCTTTTATGTGCAGTACAAGGTACCTGTCTGCTCCGGGATATACTCTTTTGGGGCCGGCCCCCTGCTCAGCAGTATACTGTAAGCCCTTTCTCATGTAGTGCCACCTACTCATTCGATATGTTACAATAGCGCCAATTGGATCAAGATGAATAGCAGTCTTTGTCATAAATGTGTATGCAGAAAATTAACTGTAGGTACTGTAGGGAGGTAGGCAACTAGACAGTAGGTACGTACGTACCGTATATTAACCTTACGGCTACGGTTCACTTTATGAAACGCAAGGATGCGAACAAACAACACCCACGCGCTCCACTCCCTGGACGGATTCGACAGGGGTCTTCATCGCCCATGGTAAGGCTAGTCTCATGTGCTATTCGCACGAAACTAACTCGCTACTGCAGACGATTGTAACGCCGGCCATCGTCAACGGCGCTTGCGGTAAATCGTCTCTGGCATCACATGTCCCGACAGACATTCTGCCATGATCCCGAGATAATAAGATTACATATAGGCAATAGAAAGCGGACGGTGCCCGAACGACGGCTGAGATTTCGATTGACTTCGGCTCACACCTTTTATATTTGGATTATTAGCATCGGAAGCGGAGAATGCAAGGGGCTCTTCCATCAACTACTACGTACGTACGCTACTAGACTTCCCTACTTACTTAGTATTCATTCTCTTGTTAGTGCGGGATTGGATTCCTGATCTTGGGCCAGGGGCAGCCCACCTACTCATGGATCATCGATCCATCCCCTTCCTCCCGGTGGGAGTATTATCGGTTCGTATTGGAGCCACCTGGGACGCCAATGTGGTATCGTGCAGGCGCACCTACACACCCCACTGTGAACGGGGTTTGTTGGCGCTGGCGGTGAAGCAGAAACGGGTTAAAATCCAGACAAGCTCGTCAGCCAGTCCGGATCGCGGATCGTGGGTCGCCTCACGAATGCACCACACTACTTAGCATGTACGCACTCGCAGTGCGAGGAAACGCGCAATTGTGCAAAGACTGGCTGGGTCGGTCTCCTTTCGTCTACCTACTGCGCGACTCGTCTCCACAGAGGATATATCGTGCCGTCCACACCGCAATAGTGGGCAATTCCAGGTCAGCGAAGCATCAGCTCAGTCATCCGATGGCCGTTGCCGGTGCTTTAGGTGTGTAGATGTCGTTATGTTCACCACTTCACCAAGCCATCCCTACCAAAGTTCCATACGAAGCCGGGATGTGGCCAGCACAAAGTGTCTCGGAGACTTTGGCCACTTACTTACTGTAAGCTGTCCAGGCGGTATCATAGCATGTAGGTAGGCATGTACTATGTATGTATGTAGGCACGCGATATGCACCGTACCTGAACCCAGCACCGCCGAATCCACCCAACGAAGACAGCTTCGATAACGGTGCCGCCATTCACACGAGGCAGACAGCCACACCAATGCAGATACCCAGCCTGAATCAGAATCCTCAGGTTTCACGAGCGGGAATCCTGTGCGTGCACGCTGCCCAACGAGGGAATACAGCAAACGTGATGCACATGAACTTTCTTCGGCACCTAATCTGTCTATGTCACTCAAATCCAAGAGACCGTAATCTGGTCGCCACCTCTTCCATCGTAGAATGACGATTCCAGACCACACAAGAGAGCAACCAAAACTGCGGAGGCAGGACGTATTCTCTTAATTGATATCCCGTATGTCGAAACACCTCAGCTACCATTAAAACTTGAGTTAGCTGCGAGAATTATTTTCGCATCAGATACTCGTATAACTACCTACGTAAGGGAGGTCAGGCACGCCGCTTTCTTCCGAGCCACGCGGCTCTTTCGGCGACAGACTCGCTGCGGTATCCGACTACTGCAGGTCATCCTTCTCACCAGAGATACTCCGTGCTATATTTTCCTTTTCTTTTCTTACACGTGTGCACGGTACGGTAGTTCAACTTTTTATACCGTCCAAGTACACCAATCATTACCCCGTTAAAAATTTAGCTGCCAAGACGGTATCATCAAAGTTGGGGACATTTACACTAATGGATCGCGTTTTGTTACCGAAACCCCATTAATCCCACCGATTAAGTAACGTACTTCGACGTCATTCAGCAAGCTAAATTGAGATGTACAGCCGTCGGCCGAAACAAAAACATGCCAGTTGAACATTGCAGAATGATCAGCTGATATTAGGGACTAATTTAGCATGAGGAGTGGGATTCTGATGTTCTAGCATCTGTGTGATGTGATTAACCTTCTTACACATACACTACTGACAAGTCGCCGAAGTGTCCATGATCAACAGTTTGCTTTCCGTTGAACCGGGTCTGTTCGCTACCCTACTTTAATTGCCAGGCAATATTCCGCACAGAATCATAGGCTCCTGGGTAGTGTCAATGCTACTCGCGGCGACCTAATTTGTATTATTACTATTTTTTCTCCAGTTTCGCCCCGTCCAAACACACCACAAGCTCGCGTTGGAACCCGGTCGATCGAAAATTGTTTCGCGGTAGACACGCTGTCTTTGCTCATCAGCCAACTATTATGGTGTTTCGGGCCAAATTCTCCCCATGTTATTTATTCCGACCCAGGGTCCTGCCTGCGTACCTGGTTCCTGGATTCCTGGCGCGGGCACGCATTGCTTCCCTTCTGCTCAAGACAGGGAAGCCCGGCCGAAGCAGGCACTTATTCCGCACTATACGCGAGAGCACTGACAGAGGAAAGGGAAAAATACAAGGCTCTTTACGCGTGAGAGCGCGTTCTTACCAATGACGATATAGCTCTGGGGGTTTAAAAATACCTGCGCCCTATCATGAATCGTGCTATCCACCCCGTTGGTAAAGCTTGCTAGGTCTAGGCTCAAAACTATTACTTGCTGGCCGCATCTTGGGTACCATTACAGCAAAGACGCGCCTATTATAGATCTACCCCACGAAGCGCGTTTCTGTGAAAATAAACTCAGTACCTGCGCTGAACTACACGCACTAGGCACCATATCACATGCCCCTATTCCGGACCAAGCAGTCCTTTTTTTTCTTTCACCGAGCCGAACAAAAGGCCTCTTCTAGAAGAAATAGAGCGAGTTCGTTCTATGCCAGAGTTCTATGCGTATGTACTAGACATTTTCAGGTGTTATGAAATAAATACCATTCTCAGCCCCCATCCCTCTCTCCCTTACCATGGTACGTAGAAATACTACTAAATTATTCCCCCAGGGTGAAACAGCAACAGGCTACGCCCGTAAAATCGCTTCACGGATTATCTACTTTCAAAAATAGATTTAAACCCTGCATTTCAATAATCTAACCTCGTATTCTACACGCACATCTTTTCATCACAATGCATAGGGATAAGGTGATATATTAGTCCTAGACAGGGCAAGCAGAAGCAGTGCATTGGCCAGAATTTATCTGTTCCATCAAGCACAAATGGCCCCATTGCTGACGGCAGGTATGTATAACCATATAAAGTTAATTAATTGATTTGGATCTAGAAGCCGTTGAGGAACAGACAACCAAGTAGGAACAAACATACATACAGTCATACATACATACAATGTGCGGTCGGCCTCACCGTCCGCCAAGCTTAACGATCCACCCATCAAACGGAAAGCTGTATCACGTAGATATACATCTACAGCCGTGCGCCCCAGATACGCAGCGGCTGAACGGACATGGATGACATAAAGTACATATGCCTAGGCCGTGCTCATATGCCCGGACAGTGCCCGGACTCGAGACGAGTCCGGATGGAAAACTGCAAGAAGAATTTTATCCAGCATATCACCGTCGAGCCCTCCCTCATTTTCGTTTACTGTAAAACGGAAACCGTATGGCATTCGGCGCATTGCCGAAGAGTTTCGCCGCTTGTTTCTCCCTGAAACCGTCCATTCAGCACCTTGTCCCTGCCGGTCGCCACCATCCCTAGCTATTCGGCCCGGCCGCGGCCGGCTCCGTTTGCTTTCACATGGAGAGTTGGGTTTGTATATTTGTGACTGGTGTAGTGTATGTCTTTAGTCTAAATATCTATCTGGGATTCCGGGTTGACTAGTAGCTACTTACTGTAATTCTCTTTAAGATGCAGAAGATCAGTGCGGTCAGCATTTAGATCATTAGATTCTCGAAGCAAAAAGAAAAAAAAGGGATTTGCGTGGGGACATTGCCTGCTCTCTTTTCTTCATCTTCGAAATGCAGCAAAACCGACTAAATTGTCCTGAGGGACGCGGCGGGTCACGACTGCAAGTGTGGAAATTGACCTTTGACCTTTCATTCAGCATGCATCTATGTCCTTCGGGATTGTAAGCACCATGCGTTGACGCCGAACAAGCCAATATCTACTCAGATCATTAACACTGGCATCCGGGAAGGGAGTCAAGTCTATCTAACTGCCACATAAATTTACGAATTACACTACGACACAAAGACTCTTGAGTTCTGTCAGTTACAACTAACTCTAGTATAATAGATACGCTAATGTTTCCGGCGTTCTAGTCTTCTGTTCGTTGCATTGCTTATGTATTTCGTCTATGCAGGTGAGAATTAGACAGAGTAACCTGAAACCAGGAAGTTAGGCACCAAACAGGGAATAGGTGATTTTCAAAATGGTCGTCTTGGGGACGTAAAAAAGGGTTCATCACGGTGAGTTCTCATGGGGGTCTGGTAAATGGGTTCCAAGTTCCCTATTCTCTATGATGTTCATGTCTGTTGCTTTGTACATAAAAGCGCCCTATTCAAAGAGTATATGTAACATGGGGTATCGATGCTCGAGCACTCATTCCAGTATGACTTTCTACATACCTCCTGTTTCATGGAGTTACCTGAAGCCCGTGGTTGGCATTTGCGTCCACGGTTCCTACCCGCCAGCAACGCGAGTCCCAAGCCTGCCGGTTGACAGGAAACCTTTACTACCCATCTCGTTTCGCCACCCTATATCTAGTACACCAAAAGTAATCCTCGCATCACGGTCTTCAACAAGAGCGTTTCGTTCCCCCTCTTCAATAACGAAACAGCACTGTTCGACCTCGCCCGGGTGAAGCACGGGCTTAGCGCCCCCGCTAGCCTCCCAATTACAGTCCTGATACCGAAGATAGGGCTCAAGCCGCAGCTGAACGCTCTGCAGTTGCATGATATCCTCACTGCAGTTTTCGAGCTGCGCCTCCATGACCCAGCGACGGCCAGTGTCTTCAGTAGCCGCCGGAGAGGAAAGCGTTCCGACTTTCGTTCGCACAATCAACGACCCCTTGCAGATAAACTGGTACAACTTGCGGAACGTACGCAGGCGTCCGCTCGTCTCAGTGGCCTCATGATAGCTGATCGTCACCACGAGAACATGGTTTCCCTCTTCGTGAAGATCGTAATTAACAATCTTTTGTAACGACTGACCGGGTTCGAGGTCTGTGCCACTGTGTTGTTTGTCATCATCGCCTTCTTTGTCAGTGGCTGATGGATCCGGAGGCTGCAGGACTACCCTTTGTGCTGTAGCCGCACTGGGGGTCTTCATTTCTGCCTCGATGCGCACATCGCGGATAAACATTTTCTTGTCCTGCTGCGCAACTATGCTACCAGGTGTAGGCAGGGTTGAGGCTGTGCCCGACTCTGTTTCAATTGGACTTTGTGGAATATCATGGTTGGCGCATAGCGTACAGCTAAACGTCTCCCCAACATAAGCGGTTCCAAAGGAAGGTGGAAGATTGAGAATCGGCGTCAGGAGGAAGGGCTCTGGGTTGGTGCCGCTGTTTTCGCTGTAAGCGAGAGAGGCAGGAATCGGAGTGGCATCATCGTCTTGTGGGTTAGATAGTGGGATAGGCAAGGGCTGTTGTACAACAAGCGATGGCCGTGAGAGTCTGTTGGCACGGACAATCAGCATTGAATCGTACAGAACTAGAAATAGAGGTTCGGATTACCGTAGGACCTTGAGAGATACAGAATGCGGTTCTTTGGGATCAATGGAAGGGTATCGCTGATGACTCATGGCGAAAGGAACGGGCACGTACTGAGGAATCTGAATTGGCTATTGAATCTCACACTAACTATCGCATAGCGATGAGGCTCGTTGTGTGGGTAACTAGATTGTAGATGATGAGAAGACGAAGCTATATTGAGCTATTGGGCGCTTCACATGGGTCTGACATGGGCAGTTCTGCATGCAGGAGCTCTCTAAAAACCTTATCTTATCAATATGGGAGCAAAGAAGTGGCTCTCCTGTACATACTTAGCTCCCCGTTTCATTCTTTTGCTGAAGATGGGAGAAGTACAAGGCAGCACTGCTAAAAGATCAGGTTAGGTATTTAGGTTTGCAAATAAATATCTCCTTCAGATACCTTCTTTGTGTAGTACCTTAACCACAACGCGGTTGCTTTAAACCCGGTAATGACAAACTATGGCTTCTGCATACAGCACTGGCTTTGCCTCGGCATGTGCTTAAAATCGCACCTATAACTACCTAGCAATAGCAGAAGACCCTAAGAATCAATATAAGGATACCATGTCACCCATGGATGGTGTTTCCCCCAGACCTTAAGCACGAGCCCGTTTTAGCTCTTTGATGAAACGTTATAGATGACGCGCGTCTAACCAGCCAATGGTTTTGTTGCGCTGCTGTGAACAAGTGAAGTAGGGTCAACTCAGAGTCCCGGGGGAGGTGGAACCTAGTACGATAATTAGCGAAATACAAAATCTCTTAAAAGTATGAAAAGTAAGAAACGTACAGCTCCGTAAGAAGGGGGGCCCGAAGGAGGGGGCGGGGGCGGAGCTCCTCCTGGGGGAGGTGGTGGAGGTGCTTCTGTTGGAGGCGGAGGGGGAGGTGAAGCTCCAGCTCCAGGAGCCGGCGAGCCTTGCTGAGCCTGAGCAGCTGCGTAATACTGCTGGTAATATTGCATATATCTAACCCACCCTCTGTTAGCTTGTGATAGAAGGTTGAGGAGCATATAACTTACGCTGCATAACCACCGTAAGCGGCGTAAGGGTCTTGTCCGCCATAGTACTGAGCATATTGAGCGGCATAGTCGTTGTTTGCTCCAGGGGAATTGCTAGCACCACCAGGTACCGGTGAAGCCACGTTACCAGCAGGAGCAGGTGAGTTGCTATAACCGCCATGCCCGCCATACGAACCAGACCGATTTCCAGATCTATCATGCCTATCACCGCTGTATCGATCGCCGTATCGGTCACCGTAACCCCCACCGCCGCCTCCGTGGCCACCATAGTGTTGTCTTGGGGGGCGTGTCTTGAACTCTTCATATTCCTCCTTAACTTTTCCAACAAGATCCTCGCATAGCTCTTGAGCCTTCTCTACCATCTTCGGATCGGGGCCACTATCTTACAGTTAGAATGAGGACTTCATTCAATAGATGAAAAGGAGACAAGGCAGGCTATACTTACGCTACGTGAAGATACATATCTTCATCGCTCTCACGGTTTGTTGATGCCTCAAGATAGCCTGAGCCTCGGCCTTTAATCTGCACACGACATCCAGTTTCTTGCTGGATATGTTTTACATAAGCACCTCCATGGCCGACAATCTGTGCGCGTAGATTGAAGCCTTGAACAGGCTCAAGGTTAATAGGTATTTTGGCTTCGGGCCATTTGCGCTGAGTTCACGTCAGTGTCTAGCCATTTCATCACCGATCTCGACTTTAGTTATGACAACTCACACGTCCAAATTCATCCCGCTCAACCTGCTCTTGATCACGACGGCGGAATCTCCGTTCGTCGACCAAGTTTGGCAATTCCTGTTTCATCATTTCCTCGATCTTCTTAACCGCTGCCTCCAGACCGACTTTTGACGTGCTCGTGACATGGAGATATAGTGGTGGCGCCTGTCGACTAGTTAACCCTGGCCGTCACTGATACACAAACTTGGATACATACTGCTGGAGTGGCCATGCTTTTGTCCGGGTAGTACTCGCCGCGGGTTGTGACATCTTTCAAAGTCAACCATGGTTCTACAATAAATCAACAGAGAATCTAGGAGGTTACTCGTACCAGCTCCGGTTTCTTCTTTTATCTAGATCACGCAGCGGAGGTCAGCAGATGCCAAAGAGGGGAGTCGTGCGCGAGCTAGTATGCTTCGACGTAAGCTACACTGTCCGTACACGACTAGGGGTAAACTGGAGGAAGAAACGGCCCAGTTAAAGGGCTAGCACTCTGAAATGGATCAGTAGAAATTGACCAAGGGCGTTATTTACCATCTTTTGCGTGGATCCCTTTGTCAGTAGGTATCGGTTTCGCAAATCATTGACTTCGATGTCCTTGATGTAATCGCCATCGGAAACATAGACTTCGCGGTTCAGAGTCCCCGATTTCCCAGGAGTTGCATCGCCTGCGCCGGCCGAGCTGGTCGAGGAAGCCCGAATAGGAGGAACATCGACATGCTGAATGCCTTTCCGCGCCTGCAATTGTGCGTTGATCTTGGCCGCAGCGGCAGCTGTAGCGCGCAGTTAGCATCCAAACCGTGAACGCTGGGAACAAGCGAAGAGACAAACCCGCAGCCGCGGCAGCATCGACAGGACTCTTCTTGGTCTCGGGTGTTGCACTGTCAGCGGTCCTACTCAGAGGACTGCGGTCGCGCGCGCTATCCGGTTTGCGCGCGGCCGGGGAACGGGACCTGCGGTCGAATCTCGAACGACGAGGCTCGGGCTCCGTCTGGTCAAAACGCGATCGCTTTGTGGACCGTCGTTCGGAGTCGTCCATAGCTGCAGTGGTGTTGCTGGGCGTGGTGGAGCTGAGCCGTAGATATGCTAAGAATCTATGGTGTGGAAGGAAAAGAAATGTGCAGCCAAGCTATAAACGTAGGAACGGACAAGGCTGGTTGGCGTTGGAGAAGGGAGCTGCAGCTGCGAGGAAGTAGCAATTGAAGATCCCTTGGAAAAAAGTATTCTTGGCATGAATTGACCTCTTCACACAATTGAGCCGAATTCAGGCTAGCGCGAATTCCAGCTTCACATCGGCGGCAGTGGAAACTGTCCCGTTTGATGCATTCTGCACAAAGCTGCATCAGAAGTTTAAGGTCAAAAACTGTATTGTAATGTATTCTACAAGTGGGGCTCCGATACTCGCAGCTGGCACGGCCGAGCTTCACAGCCAATGCGTCCCTAACTTTTTCTTTCCACTATCGTGAGTCAAGCCAAAATCTTGCCAACACCGCCCAAACTGCAGTTTTCAAGAGCCGCCAAATTCTGATCGGAGGGCCTTTTAGTCTCACTCGGCGATCATGAAAATGGCGTCTCGCTCATTCATCCAAGCCAATTGCTTTCGAGCTGCAACGGCCGCTTTGCGTGCCGGTTCGCAAACCACCACTCGATGGAGCTCGAGTACAAGCTCGACCTCGGCCATTGCCTATAAAGCACTTCGACGTCGTCAAGCTCCTCTTCCAACCAGTGACACGCCGCCGTCATGGTCGGCACAGGCAGCCGTGTCCAACATCCTCTATGAGATGCCGACTCCCTCTAACACCCCGCCAAAGCGCCACGTGCTCAACTGTCTGGTCCAGAATGAGCCCGGTGTATTATCACGAGTTTCTGGCATATTGGCCGCCCGTGGCTTCAATATCGACTCACTAGTTGTTTGCAATACTGAGGTGGAAGATCTGTCTCGCATGACTATCGTTCTCACCGGCCAAGACGGGGTGGTCGAGCAAGCTCGCCGTCAATTAGAGGACTTGGTCCCTGTGTGGGCTGTTTTGGATTACACAAACGCCGCTCTCGTCCAGCGGGAGCTGCTTCTTGCTAAGATCAACATTCTGGGGCCTGAATACTTTGAAGAGCTTTTGGCACACCACCGTGAGATGACCGCCGAGGTGGATGTTGAAACTAGTGAGAGGACCCTGGGAGAGATTTCTCAAGATTTTCACCCAAACAAGATGATTGCTAGCCAAGCTTTGCGGCACAAGCATGAGCATCTGAAATCAATTACATACTTCGCGCATCAGTTTGGTGGTAAGGTTCTGGATATCAGCACCACCAGCTGTATTGTTGAAGTGTAAGAACTATCTCGCTTTCCAGTCTATGTTTATGAACGCTGACATGCCCCTAGCTCTGCGAAGCCTGTCAGGATCGATTCATTCATGAAATTGATAGCGCCGTTTGGCATTCTTGAATCCACACGCACTGGTCTCATGGCCTTACCTCGCTCACCTTTATATGGACCTGAAGAGGAAGCTATTCAGAAGGAAGCAGACGAGGTTGTTGATGCTAGTCAGTTGCCTCCTGGTTAATTTACTTTTGGCTAGAAGTATTGGGGATCATGGCGTTCAATACCGGCTCGAATTCATCATTCCAATTTTCACGTCAAAAAATTAGACAGGTCGAGTGGTGCGAGCTTCTAAGTATGGTTATATATCAATTCTTGGGTAAAATTTAGAACTCACAAGCCCTAATATGTAGCTGAGCAATCCAGTCTTCTTGGGCGACAAGCTACTTATTGAATTCACTCATCATCGCCTTCCAGGAAGTTTATTGCGCCTTTTAATTTTCTCTCAACAATTGGTGCATATTTAGAGAATTCGTAGTAATCCAATTGAGAAAACCCCGTTCCTATTTCATCGAGACTTGTCCGAACTACCTTGTTACTTGTCTGCTAAATGTTCAGGCTAGATTCCCCTTATTGGTGACAAATCCTTCCAAAGCAGCTGTACACGTGTCAGTAAAATCAGGGGACGGGGCCACGGCGAGCACATACCAATAGCTGCCCATAGGCGGTTCTCTCCTTCTTGGAACACCAACGATCGTGGGCCATACATAACATCATCGCTTACCTCCTCGGGGTGACGAGGGAGGCAATGCATGAACTTCCAGTCCGCCTTAGCTCCACCCCTCTTAGCCAGCTCATTCGTAACTTGAAACCCAGCAAAAGCCTTCAGTCGTCTTTGCGCCTCTTCCTCTTGACCCATGGATATCCAGGTATCAGTCACAATAATGTTGGCGTCCTTGACGGCCTCTTCGGGGACGAAGTATTCGCTAATGGTACCTGGGGACGTCGCTGTTTTAGCTTGCTCTTTGATGAAAGTCAACATTTCCTCTGGGATACGGTAATCCGAGGGAGTTGCCACAGAGATATCCACACCAAGCTTAATACACCCAATAGCTAAGTCGAAAAGGACATTGTTCGCATCTCCAACCCAGGCTACCTTCAATCGGTCAGGGACTAGACCGGTCGAGTTCACCCCTTGCTGTGAGAATGCTTCGTGAATAGTAAGAAAGTCGGCTATGGTCTGAAGGGGGTGGAAGTCGTTTGAGAGTGCGTTGATGACCGGGACATCGGAGTGCTCTGCCAAGCCCGCAACATCGCTGTGAGGGCCAACACGGGCCACCATGCAAGATGTCATTGAGGATATGATCTTGGAGGTATCATAAAGTGATTCGTTCACCTACACTGTTAGTTTTCTAAAATATAATGTGCGTTTGAGATACTTACACCTAGTTGAATATCGTCTTTACCGAGGAACATGGGATGCCCTCCCATTAGAGCTACGGCTGCTTCAGTCGATACGCGAGTACGGGTGCTTCGCTTACTGAACATCAAAGCAACTGTCTGGCCGAGCAATTTGTTTTTGATTGCTTCGGGTACCTGGCCAGATTTAACAGCTTTTTTATGAGCGGCGGCATTCAGAACTAGTTTTGAGAATTCGGCGGGGCTGAGGTCACCAATTGTCATGAGATGACGAGGTTTCGAGGGGTCGGTGGAATAGCTCCTTGCTGAGGCATGTTGCAGCGCGTTTCGGGTGACTCGTTGGATTGATGGTCGCATTTTGGCGTGTTTCGCAGAGTTAAGCCCTCAATGAATGGCGATTGTTCGTGTGGCAGTAGAGCTCCCAAAGGGACGGTAATTAGTGATGGATGTCAAGCAGGCTAAGTTTGTGATTATCTATGCTAATTCGGGGAATTATGAAATGGAATTCGAGATAACATCAATTGGCTTTATACTGAATGAGAATAGCCAGTCTGACTCTTAATCCCTTCAGAGAATGATGCACTCTTTCAAGCTAGAAATAGTGACTCATGAGCTGCGAACATATAGTCATTATTTTGTGGTTGACGACAATTGATGTTATCTACAATCATGGAAAATATGACCTCTCACTGCGAATATCGGCGTAGACACTTTAACCAGCCGCCCGCAGCTGTGCATGAGCGGAGGCACTTTGTGTACCTGGATCTCTTCCCCGGACAGCGCCAAGTCGAAAGTAGTAAGGCCACTATTGGAGCATAACCTTGTAGTGACTCAAGCCGCACCGAGGGAGGTTAAAGGCCCCATATTTATGAGACCGCACCTATGCGCCGATGACGACGTGCATGTCTAGATAGGTACGGTATCTACTTCTTATCTAGAGGCAGTCAAGTCATAACCATTAAGCTATTGCCAAGTCTTCCATCGCTCGGTTGGCAGTCCATTCCACTACAGCCAACGGAGCCAACTCAACACGCTTCCGCTCCCATTGATACATCATCATCATCACATCCTCTGTCTATCGCGTCGCTATCACTGCTATCCGTTATCTACATAAGCTACTGCGTTTCTTGACACCCGCCCTACGATTATAGAGCCATTTAAGAAGAGTCCTCTCTTCCCGAGCCATGGTTGCGCGACTATAGCTTGCTTGCTAGTCTTGCTGTGACCACTATCATCCACCATGTCGCAAGACGAAGCCTCCTCTTTGCTCTCGGCGGCAAAGAAAGGCAAGGCTCTTGATCGCGGTCCCCACGAGTCTTCTGAGTCGACGCCACTCCTATCCAGCAGCTCGGCCACATTAGGATATGATGACGATGGCACCGAGCCAGAGAGAGGCAACGCTTCGATACGATCACGCGCCAGCAATGCATCCTCAATCCACGATACCAAGCGAAAACTACGGAGATGGCCTTCCTTTGTAGCCATGGGCATGCTGGGCTGTTTTGCTATCGCCATCATCATACTCGCCTTCATTGTACCCGACGCCGTGCAAGAGTACGCCCAACAAGCTGCGGTTATCGAACCCACGAGCTTATCCATTGATTCCATTACTACCGACGGGGTCCGTGCCCGTATACAGGCCAACTTCCAGCTTGATGGCTCGAGAGTAGAAAACGACCATGTGCGAAGAATCGGTAGAGCCTCCACTTGGGTCGCCAGTCAGCTGGGAAGTGAAGCGGCCACGATCGATGTCTACGTACCTGATTATGATAACGTCCTGCTTGGTTCTGCCACTATTCCGCCCTTGGTTGTTAGTCTGAGAGACGGAGTGACAACACAGTTTGATTTCATTGCTGATATACGGCCCGGAAGTGTCGAGGGAATGCGTACGATTGCGAATGACTGGCTAGATGGAAGACTCAATAACCTGCGGCTCAACGGAAAGACTGATTTAAGTCTCAAGTCGGGTTTTATACCTCTCGGGACACATACAGTCTTTGAGACACTGGTTTTTGAAGGTCAATCCCTCTACCGTTCTTTTTCTGCCCTTTATTTTGGAGAGAAGGTGTTCTTCTAGCCTGCCAAGAGCCGTCCAGATGCCTCCGCGTTTATGTCGAGCAAAGACTGATCTTCGAACAGCCAATAAGATTCCCGCGATACCAAAATACAACATTACACGTTTCAACGTTGAGGATGGCCCCTTGAAGGGGTCTATGCTTGTTGATATGTCTCTGTCAGCATTTAACGAGTATCCAATCCAGCTTGATATTCCGGAACTCGCCTTTGAGATCATGGTCCCCGGGTGTGCGGACAAGGACCCCTTTATCATCGTAGCAGAGGCTTCTACTGGTGAGATTCATGTGGAACCACTGTCGGATGTACCCGCGAACGTTTACGGAGTTATCCACGAGCTTCCCGAATCTTTAACTAGGGCCTGCCCGGATTCTTCTTCGTCACCACTAGATATGTTCTTGAGGCAGTATATGCATGGCGACCCCGCCACTTTGTTTGTTCGTGGCAGCAGTCGCCCTGATGGCGAAACTCCCAAGTGGATTGCAGACATTCTAGCTAGTGTTACCCTCCCAGTCCCCTTTCCCGGACGGACACTGGACGGCCTTATCAGGGATTTCTCTTTGACCGATGTTCATTTTACTTTGCCTGATCCTTTCGCTGATCCAAACGACCCGGATGCAAACCCCAAAGTATCCGGGAATATCCTGGTCACTGCCAGTCTTCCTTCCGAAATGAACTTTGCTATCGACGTAAAGAACGTACGAGCCACGGCCGATGTTATATATAAAACTAAGAAGATGGGAGAGCTCAACCTACGAAAATGGCAGCACGCCAATTCAACAAGAGTTGAGGGAGAAGGGGAAGACGGGCCCAGCCTCAAGATAGAGTCCCGTATCATTGAAGCCCCTCTCAACATAACCGATAGCGACGTTTTCGCCGATGTTGTGCAGGCGCTTCTGTTTGGAAGCAAGCCTATTTCACTCGACGTCAAGGCTTTTGTTGATGTTAAAGTAGAGACATCACTGGGAGAACTCATCTTGAAGGAGGTTCCCGCTGAGGGAAAGATTCCAGTAAAACGTTCGTCCTCGCTACTCTAGTCCAGTTAGTCGCCTCTTAAATGGGTCGCTTTCGAGCTTCAGCCTCGGTCGGCCACATTTCTATATCCCTTAATAGCCCGTACTACGTGTGCGCATGCTGACTGGTCGATAGCCCTTCCTATCGGAGAAATTGGCGGCGCTATTAGCCCTAAAATTGGCTCATTAAGAGTCGTGGACAGTTCCGCAGATTCACTTACCCTACAAGCTTTAGTTAATGTCACTAATCCTACGGCTTATACGGCTTACGTTCCATTTTTCAATATCCATTTTGTTGCGAACAATACGATCTTAGGAGACAGCACTATTCAGAACATAGACATTCGCGCGGGCAACAATACAAACTTACTTGTCACGGCAACTTGGAGTCCGGCGAAGCAAGGCCGATACGGCCGGGGAGTTGGGAGAAATTTAATTTCTCAATACCTCTCTGGTTTCAACACGAGCATTACCGTGAAACCACACCTGCATACTATCCCAGGCCAGCCTGTTCTCTGCAAGGCGCTCTCACGGTTCAACGCGACGTTTGCTGTTCCTCGGCTAAGCCTCCCCGGCGACTCACCCGACGAAAACTCTCATTTTATCAGAGATGCCAGTTTTCACTTTCTGTCATCAACTGCCACCTTCACACTTGTATCTCCCTTGCAGTTTAATACGTTGTATCTAGATTTCGTTAATGCTACTGCCTTGTATAATCATTCCGAGCCTGTAGGCCGGATCCTTTACGACCTCCCATTCGCAGCACCCCCTGGAATATCTCAAACCCCCAGATTACCCGTCGAGTGGTCAATCGACTCTGTGGGTTACGATGCCGTGCGAAGAGCAATTGGTGGGAAGTTAAAACTGGACGCCCGTGCCTTTGTTGATGCTCGGCTAGGAAATTGGAAAGAGTCGCTTTGGTATGAAGGGAAAGGAATTGGCGCGAGTGTGCATCTTACGTAACCTTCATTTCTTAGCCGGCGTTATTTAGAAATTGGCGATTTCAAGATCATGGCTGGGCGTTCGGGAGTTCTTCAGTTCACGTACATAGAGCATTCATATCATAGTGTACAGGATCAATGCTATTGAGATCAAAAAAAGTCAGAGATTAGAGGACGGCGGGCTGCCTCTAGGCAGCCCCCAAGTGCTAGTGAAGCCTTGCAGCCTTTTGGGATAAGCTGGTTCAGAGCCTGCTGACAGGTCACGGGTCTGCTTTGGCTTATGCTACTTCTAAGCTGAATTATTCATCTCTGGCACATGTCTCCCTGCAAACGCGTCCTAGCTGGAGGCTAATATAACGGAGGGTACATACTGACCACTTGAAGCCAGAGGGTGTGCTGGCAAGCCACTAGCCTCAAAAAGAGTATCGATGATTGGTACAATGATTGCCGATAGCTAAGTAATACGAGGCTTTTGAAAAAAGGTGTAGGTAGCCGGCTTACGTATGTGGCGCTGGCCGAAAATAGACGTCTAGCACAGGTTCATTGTGCAGGGGTTTCCCCAGGAAACACGTTCACAATGGACGATGGGCTGGGGATAGGGTCATCCGATCATTGGCGATGTGATGTCCAGTCCTTACCTTGACTATACTGTGCTAAGGTTGCCGAAGTCCTTCGCGGGGGAGTTAGTAATGACATAGGCTATATGCTTTAGAGTGAGCGGCGGGTTATTCCATGCTCAGCCTTACGAAATTCTATTCTAGGATCCTGGATGGGTTGTTAGTGAGGAGGACATAAAATACGCGTCTTGGCGGCTGACCACGTGTGTCTCACTGCCCGGATTCGAGATACTCCGGGTACCAGTCCGCCGGATCAGTGAACCCAGCTATTGGTTATATTTTCTTTTCATTATTTTCATTCATCTTATAAGCCAAGATAGTACCAAGAAATATGCTTGTCCGGATAATCACCTTAGATGGTTCACAGCCTTTGTGTATTCAATGCTGCTGACCATGACTGGTAAATATAATGGTAATAAGCGTATACATATGAATATGGTACAAGGTCTCAGACTCGAACATCTAATGCATATGACACACCGAAAGTTGTGTACCCGTTCCTCAGCAGATATTTGTACTAGATCTTTCTCTCGATCAGCCAGACCTGATGTTATCCTCACCGATATTTTGGTATTGCGGAGGTATCACTGCAGCTAAATAGATTAATCGTAGATACATACAATATATATGGCGGCCAATAGTCGTGATTTGGTAGGGAACAATGTAATATACGAGATATCGGTGAAAGCCGTAGCAGACCAGAAGGCTTTGCGGGTCAGCCCACTGTCGCCCGACAACCTGTGGTTTACCTAATAGGTTCGAAAGAGGCTATATCACGAACTAGAGACAACTGTACGTGGTGGCACTGCTTTCTTGGTGTTGGCACTATACCGACCAACATCTGGCGTCAGCTCTCATCACCAGTGGCTGGCCAATAACATGAATCTATTATTCAAGAGCTCATCTCAGCAGCTCATGTCGGCGGTGCATCTCATGAGCCAACGATGTGATGTCTATGCTGTGGCGAAAATAGATTCAGAGTCGATTGTGTCTTAGGAGGCTGCAGAAATCAATACGGGGTGATGAGGCGCAGGACGAGTATGAATTTGTATATAAGGAGATGCCTCCGAGAGGTCTGAAAGTGATTCTATTCCAGCTACATTAAGAACAAGCATACAACAACATCACCACACTCCAAGAACACATCCAAACCAAATCACATTTCCCTAAGAATCATCACTCTATCTCTTCAAACTCTTTATCAAAATGAAGTTCACTACTGCTGCCCTCGCTCTCCTCCCCGCAACCCTCTCCGTTGCTGCCCCAGCCACTACGTCGGGCTTTGCCGTACCCAGCGTCCTCAAAATTCACAACATAACTTCGAACCTGAATACCGCGGATGTGAAGACCTCCACAATCCGCAATGGCAACTCCGAGACATCCACGCTCTACGACATCCCCGTCCCAGCCGCTGCAGCTGGACGCACCTGCGGGCTCGTGTTCCGCGCCAGTGGCAGCGACAGCATCCAGGGAACAGGAAAGCTCGACATCTTCAAGAACGGCTTCACAGACCTGGCTACGCTGAACTCGGGCAACCTCCGCGACCAAGAGCTCGCACGCATCGCGTTCAACCCCAACACCGACAACTACGACTTCGACCGCGTCGACTTCACCCCCACCATCGACAGCTTCCCCTGCCCTGCGGGCAAGACCCTTCACTGGGAGTCTGTCGCCGTTGGCGAGTTCGATGTCAACGTCGTCGCCCAGGACTTTGCTTATGATGGCGTCCATGTCCCCAATGGAATCAGCGTTGCCTTCTGGTAGATTTAGGGGGCTTGCGCACCATGTCAGGGGCTTATTTCTTACACATACTTGAATTAGCTTTGGAGTAATACTATTTATCTGTTTCTTGGGATTCGGGAACTGGGTTGGGGTTGATATTAGAGGACATTCCCTGATAATACTGTGGTTATATTCAATTATTCATTCCTTCGGTCTTGGAAAATGGCATAGACTAGATAATCGAATAGACACTTTCCTTAAACTGCCGGCCAGACGTCGAGAGCTATGTGCGCATCGTAAAAAGGATGCTTAGAGCCTCGCAAGATAGGTCTAACATTTAAGACCGCCGGTGATCAATACTAATCTCACCGAAGGGGATTCATAATAAACTGCCTAACGCCGAGTTTATGATTGCGTAATGAAGGCTCAGTAAAAGAGGGGTAATATACTATCTCTACTGAAGGGGGGGGGTTAGATGTGCCTAGCAGAAGCGAAAGAGAGTAGCCTACGGGTCGCCTGAGCTTATTACCAACCTAAGTTTCTTTGATTTACAGTTTGAGTCCTATTTTCTTGGCAATGATATCCTTTCGGGTAATTCGTAGAATTACTCCTCAATTTCGGCTTACTTACGCACTTTTCTTTATGGATAATTTAAGCATGGTGAAAATGCGCTTCAAATACAGTAACATTAATCCATTACTGGATACAAAGGGAAACCAATAGATTTTATAGTCTGTATCATTGCTCGCTGCATGTTAAATTCTGTAGTAGACTCGTAGGCCCTCTGCCGAGCACTTATCAGTCCCATGCTCCAAAAGCTCTTGCAGATTTGGTTTATAGAAAAATACAATAAAACTTTTTAAACTGTTTAAAGTAAAAAACTTAAATAGCCTTACGTAGTCATATATCAGGGAGATAGTCTTTATTTACGGCCTAACAAAATAGTTAATCAGTTCTCAAACCCTTCTGAGTCGGGGATAACAGCCCAAGATAAATTCTGTTAATGCCTATTTCATGGGGAAGTTTTCATAACTTAATTCTCTGGCAGAACTCTTACATCAGAGTTCATAGACTCTCATAGGGTGGGCCAATCAGAACTTTCAACACTCTTGATGACGTCTTCCAGCTGCTGAGCGACGAAAGGTGGGTTGTCCTTGTGGTGAAATGGCCAGACTTTGGTGCTATGAGGGGACCTTTCGTTCTGTCCGGGTCAGTGAGACGACATAGTCCCTCGTTGTACTTTTATTACATACATTTTCTTCTCAGCGAAATATTTAATCAACTAATCAGCTTTACTTACGGTTGAGCATACATGACAGCCACCAACAGGAACCTTCGTTATCTCCCACTCCTCCTTTACAAACCGTTCAAGTTCATAGCATACAACAATTGCCCAAGGGCCTTTATCCAAAGTCTTGCACCCCTTGTGTTTCAGCTTTAGCGGGTCGAGCAGAAGGCTCAGTTAAATCCCTCCTTATTCTTACCGTTTTTATTTTGATATATCACGATGCTCGAAGAAAAGGACATATATATGTATACAGTTGAAGGCTCGATCACGGATAGGTTTAGGCTTCTTGGTGCGATAAGAAGAATTCATGACTACCATACACTGCATCTCGAAGCCTTCAGTAACTAGATTCCTTAGCTCCGGAACCATTGTGATAGCTTCTATCTCAAATATTGAGCACAATATATGATTCATAGCCCTATCGGTGTTTTTCCTTTTCTCGGAATATAAGTCCCCGGTACATATATTACCGACAGCTACTGTCCGTGAAAGGATAATCGTTAGATCAGAGATGTTGGTGGCGGCCATAGAGAGGGCCTCTTGTGGCGGGCTGCAAGTTTATCGAGAAGTAGCGGCTGCAAACATCGTTCGTACTACGGGGATCATGTACACCGCTCTGGCTGCGAGTTCGCGGTCTAGCCACGCATTGTTAACGTAGTAGCTGGCGAAATCGTGATACTCAATGACCCGATGAATGACTCTGAGGCTACACCATTACGATTCAACCATCGAGTTGAACCTGCTTTCGTAATGTAGTACCCTCCATATCCACATTCCTAAGGGTTATTATAAGCCTTTATCTCCCGCCACCGCCGGTGAGAGTCGAATTGGAGAACTGAGCTCCGCCATTTGGGGCCGTAGCCACCTTCCCAGATAGAAGCAAGCTCTCTGGCCACCTCGTCACTCACATCACTCCACTCCGAGGCACCGGTCTCAGCCTCGTGTCTTGAGAGGGTTGTGATGTCAAAGCAATGTCCTGCCCAAACTCCTCGCGGGATATAGGTTAGATTTTTAATATTAATAGGCTTGTGCGTTGACCAGAAAATGCGTGACATGACAACGTCGCCCAAGCCCACAGGCAACGCAAGATCGTGGGCATTGCGCTTCCGAATGCCAATCGGTTCTAGGCGGACTATCTGTTTTGTCGTCCAATTTCGGAGAATCCACTTCTGGTCTTTGGGGAAGTAGACCTTATCCCTATATCTCGTTTGCGCTTTTATATACTTCCATGCAGGATCTTTGTATAAGCCCCTTCGCTTGCAAGCACGGCGAAGCAAGTGCTCTCTGTAATCTAGATCTAGACATGGCCATTTTTCGGGTTCCACCGTAGAAATAACGGAAGAAGTGAAGTGTCCAAGGGTAAACTCTGACGGTTTCTCTGAATATTTAGGCTTGTCCCAGCCAAAAGTTAGGTTGGTCTTTTGGTGGCGAAAACCCTCAAGTTCTCGGGCAGAAAACAGACCGGGTGGATAGTCGTTCGGATCCACATCTGAACCGACACAAACCACGTTCGTACCAGCCCATGTCCCATAGTACAATAACAAATAGTCGTCCACATAGGAGCGTACTAGAGACAAGAAGTACTGGTTTGTGAGGCCGAGTGACACAACATCTGCAATGTCTTCGCAGGAAGAAAAGACGAGATGGTGCAATTCTGTAGGAAGGTTATAAAAGGTGACTGCAGCGTCGAGTCTTTTTTGTTCAGTGGCCTGAGTTTTTATTTGCTTCTGGCGTAGTGAAGAGTCTGCTTGCACCTCGTCGTCGCCGCTCTGATACTGCGCTAACGGCTCTCGGTTATATTGCGGCCGAATTGGGATGACCAGACGGCGTATTAGTTCTCTTCCTGCATATTCAAAAAGCATATCATCCAGATCGCCTGACTCAGGCACGGTCAACTTGGCTCGAGGGGCCACGAGCTGAAACATCTGCGCCATCTTGAATCCGTAAGATCCTAGGATTTCGAATTGGTAATGAGGGCAAGAAGCTAGAAGTAAGTTGTCAGGAGGGTTGGTCTCTAGAGCGTAGTCAAGGCACCAAAGGGTAGCAACTAGGTCGTAGTAGGGGTTAAGGGCTCAATATCATTGATTCCCGGTCTTCTCTTCCTCTTCTAGAAGGGAGAGTCGGTCCTTTATATAGGCATAATGCTAGTTATCTCCACTTTCAAGGACCCTTATATCCCCTTATGACCCTAGTACCTGACAGAAGTGGAAGGGAAGGTAAAAAAGACAAAGCAGCGCAGAATGAGGCGGTTTGCTTTAATGCCTAAGTTATTAAGGGAGCACAAAGGCAAACAAATTCTACCATGGCAACCGCTCGCCACAGTATCCATGTCAGGTGCATTAGTCACCATAGTGGAGATAGTGGCCTTGCGTATATATAAGGGGGGTTTCCCCCCCTTAGATATTGGAAGGCCAGGGGCCAATTGACCAACTTCACCTACCCTATGGCTACTGACCCCTTATACCTACCTGCTATGTGACTGCTTCGAGGCTCTATTCACTCTGGAACTAACACCCCTGGCAATCCATAACCAATTGTCCAGCAATGGCGTGATCACTTATCCCTACCTACGATATGTACCTTGGGTACCACTATGAGGAGAGAATTGTTGTTCAATGTATGTCCATCGTCATAAATGACAAGATCTAGCTTATGTAACATATATACTTCATACCTCAGGGATTTTTCAACAGGAACCCCTGCTCAATTGCTTGGTACAAGTTTGGTTAGGTAACTGGTGCCATCTAAGAGATTGTCTAGTTTAGTCTGTTGTTATAGCGCAGATGCGGGATCAGCCTGAATTGGTGTTCAACATAGCTGGATTATTTATCATTCTCGAATGACATCTAATCCCGTAGATAATAGGCCATCGTAACCGACCGCTTTACGGTTAGCCGAAAACCATGCACCCCAGATGCATCGTGCGCTAGTTGACCCTAGATACGTACACATGATTTATATCAAGCTTGGCACCCCTATTTTCAGTAATAGTGCCTAAACAAGATATCACGACTATATATGTCCTACATCATTGGTCACTATTAATGAGGATTGCAACATTCAATCAAGCCCATATAATCTTAACCGATACTAGCCCCGGAAGGACCACGAGGCGTTTAGCCTAATCAATGTCATGATCCGCAATGTGTGAATGACCAAAAGGCTGTATTCTTTGGGGCAATTTATAAGAAGGTATCGTTTCCCAGCGAGTGAGAATAGTAACATTTTCAGCCACTCGTCAACACTCTTCTCACCATGCTGGCATCTATCTTCCTCGCAGCTGTCGCCCTGCTCCCGGGAGCTTTCTCCCTTCCTCAGCTTGGCGAGCGCTTTCACGCTGAAGACTCGAATGCGACTCTGGAGACCAGACAAGGTTACTACTGGTCGTACTGGTCTGAGGGTAGCGGCAACTGGAACTGCAATAACGGCAATGGGGGCACTTACACAGCGACTTGGTCTGGCAACAACGGCGGCTTCGTTTGTGGTAAGGGTTGGAACCCCGGTGGTAGCCGGTTAGTTGGGCAGTCTATGAACTGGAGGTATCAAAGGTTGAATGCTAACGTGGTATGGCAGAACCGTGAAATACACCGGAACTTACACGCCAAAGGGTCCCGGCTACCTTTCTATCTACGGATGGACCACCGGACCGCTGATCGAGTACTATATCATGGACTCTCATGGTGACCTCGCACCCAATGAGCCATGGACTGCTAAGGGGAACTTCACTATAGATGGTGAAGGAACGTATGCAGTGTATACTAGCACTCGAGTCAACAAGCCGTCTATTCAAGGCACGGCAACCTTCCAGCAGTATTGGGTGAGTGACCCAGATGGTGTAGCTCTGCAGGCTTTACTGTAGAGCTCACACAATCCTCGAGAATATATTCTGATCTCAATCTTCTAGTCCGTACGTAATGAGACTAGGGTGGGCGGAACCATCACTACCCAAAAACACTACGATGCTTGGAAATCATTTGGGTTGAATCTTGGAAATCATAATTACAGTGAGTCGTGAATTCCTCTACATAGTCCTTTTGTGCAGTCCCTGAACTGACATACAACGTATAGTGATCCTTGCAACGGAGGGCTATACCAATGGTGCGAATGGACCTAGCGGCTCATCATCTCTCACTCTTAGCTGAGTCGAAATATGAAGTGGTTGCAGAGCATTGGCTTTATAACAGTTGTGTGGATGATTGAACAACGGTTCCATGTATACCGAATCTCCAAGGCCTACCATCGGCTTTATGAACTGGACTTGATTTATCCTTGCTTCGTAACTGTAACCTAACAATATTCAATGTGTCCTTTTAACTGTAATTGGCCTTGCAGCTATTACCATTCAAATTATGTTCATTTTGATCTAGTAGTTAGTGTTCTCGACTCAAGTTCTAGAATCAAGATCGTAATTCCTTCTTAGGCATGCAAACAACATGGACTGATATCAAGTTGTTACTTATACTTATTAGCTATGATTAGCGTGTTCTAAGACTTTGGTCTTCCTACGCGATCGAGGGGAAGTGTAGTTTTGTTCAGAATGAGGCTGTGAATCGATGGGCCACGATGTAACCTAGCATGTTGAACTAGACTAGACCTCAAACAGCTACATCCTAATGAAAACTGAAGTATGATGGGAACAGAAAGATTAATCCCCATTTGTAAGCGGATTACGTCGTATATAGAGTCATGTGCAGGTGTTGATATTGAAGATTCGATGACAGCTGGAAGTGGTTGCTGTTGTCGTGCGATCGTACGCGCTGAAAATTGTGAGTTAACTATCTCTGTGACATTACGATGTCTCGAATGACACTATTTAGCCCCTGCTAAACTAGTATCAAAGACATATGTCTTTACAGCCTAGTTGTGTTATAATAAGTATTTGGCCAATATTATTTGGCGCTTACGATTATAATAACGGTCCCAACCGTGTAGAAACGTAGCAAATCGCCTTTTGGGCGATGTTTTATTGTTCAAGATGAAAGTACTAATATACAATGTCTCGGGAACTTTTGGCGTATTGACGGCCGCGCTGAGTCCCGACGCCCGACGAGTCCCGACACATTCTAAAGAAACGAAGACTATGTGTCGGTATTCGGGGCTTATTTCCAGAAAGCTACAAAGAGGCCAATCCTTCAGCTCTCCAGCCAGGGGCGGTGTCTTGCTATCGGCCGAACTGGAGCGGTATGACACGGAACCGAAGCAAAAAAATACCCCAATCAATCAAACAATACTATCCACACTCGGAATTTACAACTGTCTCAAGACTCCGTTTATTCAGGGAGGGAGGGAGCTGATCGTTCGAGAATAACTAGCGTCAAGCCGATACCCCTAATTCCGTAAGCTGCGTCATAGATCTGTGATATCTTCATTGTATGCAAATGCGACGTAGGGTATTGTCAGGTAATGGCGGTCGAGAGAGCCTATAAAAGAGTAACACGCCCTTGTTTGCTAAGCACACCAAATTGTTTGTCTGTCTAAGCTCCTTGCACTGCTTACTTTGCGGAAAATAGAAATAGAACTATCATCAACAATACATTCAATTTATTCTTAATCACTATCAAACATATAATCACAACAAACATGGAGGAAGAGAACGTATTTCAGAGCATGAGGATGCCGCGTCGGCCCGTCAATGTCGTCCCAGCCAAAGAGGGCGAGATTCTCCAGCTCGGCCCCGTCAAATGTCGCATCATGGAAGACGGCTCTCGTACCGGTAAGCTCCGCCTTAATCCCCAGTCCTGTATCTCCCTTGCGTATACCCTTACAACAACGAGGTAACACTCACATGTTTTATAGATAATCGCATTGGTGCTGCAGAATTCACGCTTCCACCCAACACGTCAGGACCACCAGGCCATTGGCACGAAAGTGAGCACAAATCCGCGTGACCTTACCTTTCCTTCCAACGAGTCTGGATTCGCCTCTCTTGACGAAGGAAATGCTACGCGAACCCGGATAGCCTCTGAGCAACCCGGAGCCCCCTGGGACCTAAGCAGATAAGGGGCTGTGGTTGACACTGACTTATTTGATAGTGCACGACGAGACATTTCTCGTGACCAAGGGCACGGTCCGATTCCATCTGCCCGACGGAAAACATGTCGATGCCAAAGAGGGGGATTACGTGGTCGTGCCGACACGAGCGCCACACACCTTCTCGAACCCGACAGGAGAAGAGTCGATTTTCTTCAACACGTTCACGCCGGCATACTACATCAACTATTTCAAGCTGATGGCGGAGATGACTGCGGGCGGCGGTCGTCCGCTGACCCAGGATGTGATTCGCGAAGCCATGTCGAAGTATGCGACCGTACCTGCTACCGAGATGGGTCAATAGGCGGGATTCGCATAGAGTGGCGGGCGTTGCAGCATGCGTCGTTTACGGAAGGCGACTTCGGTGCTAGAGACGTATTAGATCGCAATACAAGATATTGCCCGACGCAGAGAGACGCAGATGGATAATCTGTATGCGACGCTACTCTGGGCCATGAAAAAGATCTTGTTCTTCATCGATCAGAGTCCTGTCGCGAAGCTGCTGATGAGGATGATTTCACATGGAACCGAGGATTCTCAGATGACGTAGCAGTTAAGCTCGGAGATGAAGTCTAGACTTGTCGTTGCTGCAGCTTGCATCCCCTCTGCAGCAGGTAGCAATGAAGACGAGACTATCGATAGACAGGACTGCAGATATATAGCGTAAACTTAATGAAGCATGGTTGTGAGAGATTGAGATCTGGGCTACGTATGTAGACCGTCCTGCCTGCAAAGTGATTTGAAGGTGGTGTCAGCGGACGTCGCCGTAAATGGTAGGTCAAAAAGCGTGGGCTCTTGTCTGAGCAATGAGAGGGCAGGATCTGCCAAATAAAAATGCCGGACTATGATTTATACAATTGAACAACGACAGGCAATCACTCGTCTTGGATTAAACTCGTATTGTTTAAAAGTAAAATAGATGGGACAAGCGTTCTGGTTGTCTGGTAATGCCGACCGGCACTTCGTAAATTACAGGAATGACTGGAGGCAAAAAGATTGAGAAGGAGAGCCGACTGGAGATTCTTTATTTGCCTATGTTCGCCTGGCTACAGTACTTAGATTGAGCCTGTGGGACAATAGTACACCTCAGGTAAAGGTAGGCACTTAAGCTAGGGGAATCAGTCAGCACTGACTTCAGCAAGCGCTAGCCTGGCGATGCGGCGATTTGCCCACTAATAAAGGCGATATTACAGTGCAGAACGCTTACGGCGGGCGGCATGCTGATGTAAGGGGTTGGTAAGGCTCGGTACGTATCTCGCTCGCTGCAGCCCGGCGGCAGTGGGTACGCTAGAGGTGGGATGGTGGGGTCTTGACAGCTCCCCGGTTGATTTGTCCTTGATCGCAAATCGCCAATCTCAACAAGCCGCATCGAATCATGGCAAATCAACGGCCACCTCAGGAATCTTCGCGACAGTTCCCCTTATTCTGCCTTACTGATGCCCGGATTTGCTCACCATAGACACCGCAAATTCTCAGACATGCTTACAGCTGAATCACGCTAGAACGACAATGACAACCCACTTGCATACACTCCCTACCTTGGCATACCTAACCTACTCTCTCACCTAGTGAGCTGACTCTAGCTGTTTTCTTCACTCATTCGCGGCCTATATCAGCAGCAGCTTAGTATCTAGACCTGCCATTGTCCCTGCAGAAGTTCCGCCACCCTTTGTATATAAATCTCGCATCACATCCCATCCACATTCCACCAATGCGCTTTCTTCCGCTCATCATCTCCATCCTCGTTGCTGTTGTATCTGTAGTTCTCTACCGAGACCAGGTCCTCGACTTAGCAGCAGTCAGTATCGACATCATCACAAAACAATTGAACGCTCTAAAAGACACTATCGTGTTGAACTGTAATAGTGATATCGAGTCTTCTGCTGCGGCCACATCCAATTCTCCGTTCTACAGCCCGTCTGAACAGCTCGTTGCAACTGAGATGTCTATCCCGCGTGCAATCCGCAAGGTTTTCCTTGCCGTCGAGCAATCTGAGGGCGCTGGTGCTCGTGTTCGCCGATCCATAGGGACACCACAGCTGCGCAACTTCTCGCCGTTCCTGATGCTCGATCACTTCAGTATCAAACCAAATTCTGGATTTCCTGACCACCCCCATCGCGGGCAAGAAACGTAAGCCTTCATGATACCCCACATGTCTTGCGAAATTGACATGCGCTGACGCTTGGGGAATCTCAGTATAACCTACTTGTTGACGGGTGCCGTCGATCACGAAGACTTCGCTGGCAATTCGGGCACAATTGAGGCCGGTGACTTGCAATTCATGACGGCTGGGCGAGGCATCATGCATGCTGAGATGCCACGACAGAATCCCGATGGGAGTGCCAATGTGGGCTTGCAGTTATGGGTCGACTTACCCACCAATCTCAAGAAATGTGAGCCACGATACCGAGATCTGCGTGCCAAGGAGATTCCACAAGTCGACATCAGCGACAAGGTGCACGTCAAAGTCATCTCAGGGCAGTCGGGAGGTGTGGATAGCGTCAAGGATCTCGCTTACACACCAGTGTGGATATTGGACATCGATATCAAACCCGGTGGAAAACTTACGCAGCCGTTGCCTGTGGGATGGAATGCGTTCTCATACCAACTTGAGGGTTCGGCCGTCTTCGGGTCAGGCGACGCAAAGCAAACCGTCGAGCAGTACCATAATTGCGTGTTTGAGGCCGAGGGAGACGTTGTGAATGTTGAAGTTCCCGAGAACGCAACCTCAAACGCGCGGTTTGTGCTCGTGGCCGGGCAGATTCTCGACCAGAAAGTCGTGCAGTATGGTCCCTTCGTGCTGAACACGCCGGAAGAGGTGCGTCAAGCTCTGTTTGACTACCAGTTCCAGACGAACGGCTTCGAGCGAGCCAAAGATTGGGCGAGCGAGATCGGCAAGTCGATGGTACACTAGCCGCCTTTTCCTGTTCGGATAATGTCCACCAGCTCTTTCATCGGGGATGAAACCTCCTTTTTTTTCCTTGTATATAGCCTTTTCATCCATATTACCTCATTCAGTTAGGCGTCCGATATCATGTAGCATCGTTTATTTGGCGTATGGAGGACAGGATTATTGAAATAAATAACCTCGTGGTGGGATAGAATCAATGAGTTGCGAGTTCTTTTTTGAGTGATTTTCTTTTCGACAGCCATTATAGCTGCCAGTCCTTGGAGTTGAGATTTCCCTTTCCTGTTCCTATTATTTATGCCTTTCTTACTGTAGGAGGAACCGAGGTTTGAGTTTCCCCCCGTGGTCGCCTCCTAGGGAATGGTTCAGGTAATGTCATGGCCCATGCCAGCCGACGAAGCTCGCTCGGAGGAAACTCTCTATCGGCCCAGAGGTCAATGTTCCTCGGCAGAAGCCCAGTTACCCGCTGTAGCCGTGGACTACTCAGGATGGCCCTTGTTCTTCGTGCTTGGTCACTCGACGTTAGCCCTGGAGAGCGGGGACGACGTGATTCTGCCGTCGATGCGCAGCTTATGCGCTCGGTATTTTGCCTCTGTGGTCGGCCAGATCGTACTACAGAGCCAACCTCTTGTGGCGGAGAAGGAATTCGAGAGCCATGGGTACCATGAGCATGTGCGTTCCGCCTCTTGGTATCTGATGGCAACAAGGCTGCAGGCCGTGACGACGATGACGATGATGAGAATCGTACATGTTGCTGTGATTGAGTACGGGTTTCGCTCATCATCAAGGCCTCGGCTGAAGGAGTCCTGCGCTGCGGCTTTGGATGTGGCATGATGTTGGCTCGTCGAGCTAGCCAAATGCTTGCTTAGGGAATGAACAAATGAGGATCCAAAAGAAGATACGAGGATGTATGCATATGCAGTCTCAAGACGTACAATACAGTATTGCACCACAGTTCAAATGCAAGTGGGAGAGGAAGAGGGGAGGAGGAAAGCTGAGATCATCAACACACAGGACAAGACTCAGCCTGGTCTTATATGAATGCTTCCCCTCATCATCTCACTTACACAAGGGTAACAGAGGACCAACGCACTGTTTTGCAAGCCTTGTATGTCATTTTCTTTTCTATTACCCCCCAGGGAGAGCTCCGATTTGTTCTTGCACGATGATATCACATACGCGGCTCCGCTTACCCAATGGATCCCCTGTTGAGGTCAGCGTTGCATACAGGTCGGCAAGCGTCCATATGTATTTAAAGCACTTGCCGAGCCTAGGATGCCTACCATCCAACATCCTACCCATCTCACCCAGCCTTAGATGCCAGTAAGAGGAGGCAAGGGGCGAACTTGTTGGCTATTATAGCATGCTACGGTAGCTTACAAGCAGGCTACAATAGCTAGTAGCTGCATGGAGTGACTTGCTTGGCCTGAGAGACGTTTCGGGATAAGACGGACGGTGCTTATTGGCCGCTGTCGTTGTCTGACCGCTTGTGGATGACACATTTGGCCTCAGCAGACGCAGATGCAGACACAGACATGCATGAAGAGTGCTACAACAGTGCTGTATCGCTAGCAGACGGCCTTGCTATTGGTCCATGGAGTCTTTGTGTTGCATTGTTTCGCAAAAGACAGCCGTATTACCGCACTTGGATTGCCGGCGTACCTAACATATTATCTTGTAGAATTTGGAGAGAATTGTGAAGGTTAATAGAGAGACAACTGTTAGTGCTCAATTACTATTGTTATTCACTAGGTTCGCTAACAACATGCTGCAAACGGGCTAACCTAGATTACCTAGCTTCTTAGCTTAGGCATTCTTGTCTGCTAGCCAAGGACTCATCGGTCCCGTGATTCCGGGCTTGTGACTGTACTATCGGAGGCCACCAACATGGCTATTCTTCCTTATTTCCCCGGTGCAGGAGCTTTAATGTTCTGACCTCATTCAATAACGGATACCGCGTTAAATGCTAGGTATATTTCTCAGTGGTTGCTGCATTCCCTTCACACTTTACGTCTCGTTCACAGTGCCACACAGAGGTTCAAGTTAGGGGAGATGAGTGCAACTTGTGCACTGTGTCAAAAGTTCAGCTCTGTTATCATAGCTATCATGATGGCCTTCAGTAAATCTTGATGCATCAAGATGAGTGTATCATGAATAGGTTTTAACTGTAAGGACAGGCTGTACAATTGTGATCTTTGCTACCTAGTATAACAAATTAAGTACTGTCCTTATTATGCTATTTCACATAACACTGTTCTACCTATAGATAGACATCTCTTTAAGGTCTAAACTTCTAGCTTTAAATGGCTCCTATAGTAAGAGAAGGTGGTGAATTACAACACCTTTTTCTGCATCCCCTTGAACCCTCGAGATAGGTACATCATGTAATCATTTCATATACACTTTCATATCCACTTTCATATCCACTTCACTATCATTCACCTGGATTATGTAAAAGGCCAGGATATAGCAAGCGTACATGTATAGCATTCGATATCACTACAGAGCTAGGTAATGTTGCGAACCGGAGTGGCTTGAATAATAAGGTTAGAGATTTTCACAGGTAGAGAATTGAATACGCTTATACGCAGTCACCGGTCCTTCCTTATAACTCTTAACCTACAGAGCGAACCTAATTTCCCAGTCATCTTTTCTACACAATCCTCCCTCCAAGAAAGGTATTCAGACTGAGCCATGATTCTCGTTCTTTCTATCGTAAAGTAGTAAGATAGAGGCTAAAATGGCACCGGATCCTAAGTCGCAGTTATCTTGCACGTTGGGGGGACAGCTGGTAAGTACCCATGAGGATAACTTTCATTTGTACTTGCATATCAGAGTACAAGGCATCTTCTTCAACCTAAAAACGTACTCTAAAGGCCCATCACTTTTTGAAACACTCGGGTAAGCACATTTTCTATAACAACTACTAATACCAATTAAAATAGTACGTATGTACAAGAGGCGAAGTTCACGTTCTCGGCTGCTATCCCCACAATCTATGTGCAGATGGGAATCAACTATCCCAGATCGAGTTATCAAAGACAACTATTCACAACACTGTGAACTGTGTAATGGTTGCACAGCATCAGTGTTACGGCGCAGAAGTCGGCAACAGCGGCATTGTGGAATGTTACTGGTGTGACAGTGTTCGCTTGTCTTTGCTCGGCTGTCACAGCTCCAACACGGTCACTACACCACAAATATGCCCAGGGAATATTGGAATCACAGCGTTGTCAGACCATCCTCTAAACGCGGAAATTTCCAAGGAACATGTCCTATCATTGGATTCAAAGTCCACAGTTGACAATGGCGATGAACCCACGGGGATCACAACCAATGGAAGCGTGAATCGTCGACACGCAGCCCATCACCACACAGCCAAGAAGAAATTCAACAGCACCCTCTGCATTGAGATCATTGTACCCATTCTAGGTTGTGCCATACTCTTGCTTGCGGCGTACTTCCTTTTTCGCTCTAGAAAGAGAAAGCAGGAGAAAAGTAAAAAGAAAGAGGAGAGTGAGGAATCGGCCATGGAGATGGGTAACTTAGGAAGACGAGAAGAGCGAGATTCTGATATTATTGGAGCACCAACTATGCCCACGGAGAACTTGATGTCCAGACAGAACTCTTCGGACACCGCTTCTTTCACTCGTCCTCGGCGAGCGCCTTTCCCTCCCCCTGCCTCGCCCCCGCCTGACCGTCCGCTACCACCGCTTCCGGTAAGGGGACGTAGACATGCGTCTATGGTTTCACGCGGACGTGGAAACAGGAACAGGATGGGAAATCTGCCTCAGTGGCCACTTGCCGACGGCATGAACATTTCTCCATCCGCTGGGGATGGCCCTGACGCCTTCGGTCTTAGTCATATGGGTCAGCAATGAGACTCTACAGGCCTACTTAAGTGCCTCGTTTTACGCGTCTGAAGATGAGACGAGAAAGATGATGCATGATAATGATAGAAACGTGGTATGACGCCGGCATCGGATAGGGCGTTTGGCATTAGATTAGCATCTTACTTCCATCTTTACACTTTAGACTTTAGTTATCTTTGCGATATGGATTAGTTAGTTATCTCAGATGCCAATGAAAGGCATAAAAGTAATATAATGGCCGGAGTTCCGGTTTTACAATAACCTTTATGCACTTTTAGGCTTGTTAACATGCGTAAGACCATACCGTATATGATTCCGTATAACATTATCATTGTCGCGGCTTGTTTCTTTCTCGATGCTTTCCAGCTTCAAACATATGTAAGCTGGTTGAGAAATTAGACGAGCCCGTGTGCTACATTAAGATCAACGCCGAGACAGAAATGTAAGAGATCAAGGTGTCTTCTACTCTATCATTCCTAATTTTGCCTCGCGTTGCACTGATTCATATAATAACAAGGTGCGCCTGCAGAACCTAGGCCGCGCAGGCCGGTAATTGAGAACCTAATTGCGACAAGCCACGTAACAGTCTTCCGTCGCCGTGGTTAAACCTAAATCTGCCTACTTATCTATAAAGTGAAGGCCGTGCCCGACAGAAGAGTCGCATCTGCTGGATTGATTTCCACATCTTTTCACAATAAACTTGGTTTGCTGTATTATACTGCAAACCGAGGAAGTGTGACGCGGGAAGGGGGGGATATAGGGGTGTCCTTAATGATGGCCCCTACTAAAATGTAGCTCTCAAGTGAGAAAATTGTTCTTTTCTATCGCCAGTGATAAGTATATATCATTATACAATTATGAGGCAAATCTTCAACCAATCTTTTGTTATATGGTCGTCTTTTGTTCGATTTTTTAAGCGCACTATGTTTTATCACATCAGTCAGATATCGGTGTAAGGAAGTACAGTTTACTAATTGTCAGGTATTAAACTTTGGGCCTACTTTTTATTTCTCGACTTGTTTCATGGCATGGACTCTATAGAGGACAAATGATTTGACGCCAACTAGGCGCAATGAAGAGATTGTAACTTTTTACACCATTGATTGAGACATTATAGAAATTGCCCAGCTGTGTAGGGACTCCGTGATTGCAATGCACCAATCCCCTCCTCCAAATATGTTTGAAAGACCTGGCTGCAAGCTGTAGTAAATGAAATGCTGAATGTGGTCGCGAATATTGAGGTTTGCAAAACCCCTGTAAAGCTCAACGAAAAGTAGGGCGATGAGAGCTGCCCATTTTTTTCTTGGTGTCCGTTGAATTGCGAGCCTGCAGCTGCAGTATCAAAGATGCCGATGATAGAAATAGCCAATCCAGATGTGCACATGTGTCAAGTCAAATCTATCGAGAAGCAACGTCAAAGCTACACAGGATATTCTGCGATTCATGTGTCACAATCTCCTACAGTTTGGGGTTAGCAAGCCGCGCCTAACCAAGAAAAACTCCGAGGGAATCACAGAGTGATCAAACTAACCGGTTGACTTATTCTTTGTGAGATGCAGGTGAACCCTCGTGCTTAGCGGCGGACCGGTCACTGCACGCTCTAAACATCCTCCCCCAGCTCTTCTTCTTAGGACAATGCGCATTGTCTCTATCGTCTTCGCCGTCGGAATCCAGCCTCCCGTATTCATGCCAAGGGCCCGGATCGTTGGATAGTACGTAGTCAATCGTGCCCCTCTCTTCTTCTTTCCGCAGGAATGTTGTACCGTCGTGCGCAGGTGACCATAAGTTCATAAGGGCCCCTCGCACACTCTTCAAAGCTCCGGAGAGAAACGATGCTACTCTTTTTCTTTTTCTGCGGCGTCTGGCCGGTAATGTGGGCCGTGTGTTCTGCTCGCACCGAGAGCCGTATGGGGTGTCTTCTGTGTTGGTGAGATGTGATATCTCTCGGCTGCTCGGGCCGGCTATTGGACTGTGTTCTCGGTCGGGTTGCGCATTGTGATATGGGATGTCGCTTCTGGTGAAATGCGCTGCCGGGTCTGCCCAGCTAGGCCTTTGGTGACTCACCCCTGAGAACATTAGCTTGCGTGCAAGTGCGCCGAGGTGCTTTAGTATCCGTTTGTGTGAGGATGGGAAGTAGTCCCTGTTGATTGTCGGAAAGGTCTGAAGTTGATATTCTTCGAAGCGAAGAGACTTGGCCAGGCAGGTTGTAGATTGCAGAAGTAACGGAGAGGAAGTCTCGAGGTTCGCAGACGGGACAGGATTAATTGCCAATGCATCTGGCCAACAGAGCTACCGGTAGCAGTCAATGGTACAATAGGGGCTTCCATTGTACTATGGGAACCATGGCAACCAGTGTTCGCTATCCATTGAGACAAGTGAGCACCTACCCGTGGCTGTGGTCTGTCAGTAAATTAGATGGCACTTGCAGCATCCACTTGTTTGCTAAGTCTTGTACATACCGGTATTCATCTCTCTGCTGTTCATGGATCTCCTGGGTACATGAGCTCAGTTCTTGTTTTGGCTAGCTAGAAAAGCCATTGATACCGGCAAACATAGGTAGGTATGACGACGGAGAACACTATCAACAGGTTCTCTGTATAATGCCATCCTAGACCGTGGGTTCTTGACCTGACTACCTGCACACCGAGCATGGCCTGGGAATACCACCAGTAGCTACGTCGTTGACACCTGGGCCACGCTCTTGGAAGCCCAAGAATCAACACCCCCAAAGTCTCCGGGATCTCATTGTTGGGGATTCATGGTTGAGGTCATGTTCGCAGGCGTTGTGAACAGTATGCGTCTTGTCATTTAGCATATCTGGTATCAGCCTCTGAATTCAGTCGGCAATCTAGAATGTCGGGGTTGGTATCGATCGATCTCACCCGCACTGTCTCGGCATCCAACTGTCTGTATACCTTTGGGGTATGTAAATTAGGTAATTAGACGGGATCTTGATCATATCATCTTTCCTAACCTTAAGTATCTACGTATACTGTTTGCTTTCCCTCGTACAACTTTCAATATCGATTTGGCTGCTCTTTAGCCTGATCCTACTATTTGCAGTTGTTATGCATGTCCGGCGATAAACCAAGCAAGCTTCACACGTTTTCTTCACAACTATATGTATGCAAACGGCAACTTAAAGATACACATGATCTATTTTGAAATACTTGATAGGGTATGCGATTGGATACTTATTATGTATGTCTTAGTGAGTACCTTAGAGGTAGTGAACCCCACGGTACAAGTAGTAGATACCGTAGTCGAGGTACCTAGGTATTTTTCCATTTCGATGAGATAGACCTATTTATAGCATCAGCTAAGGCTTAATTCTATCTAGTCACGGCACTTCAGAGAGCTGGCGGTATACCTAGCGCCTACCAGACACCTATCATAGTACTAGACTCCACGCTGAAGATCATATGCCAAGCAACTAAGACACACCACCGCTGCCTATTATTAGTGGATTATCAGGCTTCT
The DNA here is from genome assembly GCA_022385695.1 of Xylaria arbuscula. Classification (NCBI taxonomy): domain Eukaryota; kingdom Fungi; phylum Ascomycota; class Sordariomycetes; order Xylariales; family Xylariaceae; genus Xylaria; species Xylaria arbuscula. The sequence goes on from MU279350.1 coordinate 152,631, forward strand.
GTCAGGCAATAAAATTAGCCCACGTCGATGTGTCTGTGTATGGGCAGGCAACTGCAACTTCTCTTATGAGTCTGGAATATCAGTGCGTGTCTTTCTTTACAGTCGGAGTCAGCGATCACCAGTGCCACTGCTGGTATCACGGAGGGTCAGTGTGGTCCACGGGTTAGTCAGCGCACCATGAGGGAGGAACAAGTCTCGGCCAGCTCGAGCTTTGAATTTCTCGAGTATCTACCCCAGAAGCACTCCGAGTCGGCCACAGACCCGGACCTACGCGTTACACACAATGCCTTCTGGAGTTATTGTGGCCCGCTTCTCACAGAGGGTGAGGAAATACCGCCGAGTTTCTACGACTGGACAGGCGCAGTGCTGTCGGGTCCTCTACTCCCGCGACTGACGCCATTCCTGGAATTCGTCAACCAAGTGCTGAGAGAGCATCACCTTGACTACTACTGGCTTACTATTCGCGCCACCAAAGCGACGACCGAGTTTGACAAACCGAGGTGGCATACCGACGACGTGTTTTTCAGTGTCCGAGGGGGTGGTCTCAGGCCGGTGCCACGCGAGAACGACAGTAACAGAGCCATGGACTTGCAGACGGACTGGAAACTGTGCACCACCTTATTGGGGCCGTCTACTATGTTCATCCCGCCCGAATGCCAAGCCGAAGCGCGTAAGACGCAGCGGTTCACGAGGAAGGCTTTGGCCACAGAGCATGACTGCACTTCCATTCGCTGTATCGCATGCGCTGCTACGTCCGATGCCGTCAGAGAGCGGCTTTCCACGGACCTAAAACCCCTGGGTAAGATGCAGGCAGCGTCAGGCGAGTGCGGTAAGCGGATCAAAGTCTCCCATGTTCCACAAGCATCTGCAAGATGAAGCAAAAGATGACGATTACTGAACCTCACGTGTTGTAGCGTTTTTCCGCATTGGCCAGGAGAAGGGCGCTGTTCACTCCGAGCCTCCCATGGATTGTGACCGAATTTTCGTCAACGTCGTTCCTGGCAAGAAGGACGAGTTAAAGAACCTGATGACTAAGTGGGGGATGAGCTTCCCAAGGTCGTGGTGGATAGCTCCAACCGTCGCAAGAGGTCCAGCGGCCAGTTGATAGTAATATTGACCACATGACCACATATCTTGGCAGCTTTTGAGTTGTCATATCAGACCACATATTTGACGATATCTCACGCATCCCCGGCGCCAATATCGCCACGTTTGCCATGTCACCCTGACATTGATATATTGCTCCGATAATCCCTTGTAGTCGACCGGAACGCCCTCGTGTATGCATTGAGGCGTCATGAAGAAAAGTGTCTCTCACATCGTTAGTCTTATCATTCCTAAGATGCGCCACTCATAGGAAAGGGAAAGGTCGAATTCATAACTGCCCACTCAGAGTTGCAGAAGACTAAACGTCAACGTGAAAGACAAGTACCCTGTCAATCCATGACTGAAATATCCAAAAACATGCAGTGGTTTTCAACCATTCCGCATGTAGGTGATTAGGACGAAGTTCACGTCATTACGCTTCGTCTACACCTGGTACCTCGAGTTTCGAAAGACAGGAGTGACGGTAACATACGCTCTCTCTGCTACGCTAGAGACAATCCCACGGCCCCATTATCATCACAGCGAGGTCGACACAGACTAGACGCACAGTTGTTGTTTTGAACCCTCCACCACGGCAGGAGTTTAATCAAATACAAGGTTATAAGATATGGGCGATGCTGAGAGTTGCGTCATTATCCAAACTCAGCATAAGACACATTTAGCAACTGCCGCCCAAATCAGCTACATCACATAGGCATTTGCGACAAGCTCCAACGTGTTTCTGACCTCTATATACCTGCTCTTCGAACTTCTCGGCGTAGGTCAAGCTTCTATACAGTATGCAGTACGTGGTGTTTCCAGTTATCTGCCGGCTATGGGATCTTACTTAGCTATTAACCCTGGTCGCCCACAATTTTGTGCACTCGGGTAAATAGCTACGCATTTTGTCACCTCCACCGCGTCCTGCACGTGGTTAGCCCATGGTTAGAGATCAGGGAAGGTAAAGCGTACAGGTACACCACTAGGTTCCCAGCCCTCCACAAGCCGACTTTCGTACAGCAAGTTCGGATTGCCTCTCAGCCCGGAATCTGTCATCACCGCGACATCTTCCCTCTTTTTCTCGACCGAACTTCTGACATATTCAAGATACGGCGGGTTTCCTGGCTTAATAACTAGAACCAACGCATGAGCGAATGAAGCGAGAAGAGCTGTATTGTTACTCACCATTGTCTGCAGCAAGTACAGTACCGATCGCGATCATTTCGAGTTCTTCACAGATCTTCAAATCATCTGTGTATAGTGGTTTGTAGTGGTCAAGAAATAACATGTCGATTTGCGTCAATGTTCCCTCTGCATGCAAGCGCCTTAGCGAGTCGGAGCTCGAACCAACGACGACCTTAACCATGTCGCCCAGTCCTGCGAGCTGGACTAGGCTAGTGATAATCTTGCCGAACTCGGGGTTCTTCTCCAAGCTGTAGTAAACAGTGCCTCCCCCTTGCCGCAAGGCCGCGGCAAAGGCGATAGCAGAGTAGCCGACATATCCACCTAGTTCGACCATTACTTGTGGCTTCCGAGCTTTGATTAGGTCTACGACGGTCTTAGATTTATACTCGCCGATATTCATCAAATACTTTCGAGTACGACCAAATTCGTCGATTGCATCAAGAACCTTTTGTGGACTTCCCTTGAATTGGACCACATTGGGGTGATTGAGGATGAATTGCAGCAGCTCAAGCTCACGGCCATCGTTGAACTACAAGACTCAGTGTTAGAAATATAGCTGATGACTGGAAACACTGTGTTCACACTGACATAGATATCTTCCTGTGGCTGGTATGCCACGCCTTGAAAGGACTCCGATCGTGAAGCTTCCATTCCTAAAGAAGCTTCTACACTCAAGCTTAGAAATGTCTTGAGCTTGAGTTTCTCGGCCGACAAATGATAGGCTGTGTGGGCCCAAGTAAACAACAACTCCCGCTCTCGAAACGCTCTACTCTGAAGAAGCTTTATTCCAACGCCAGAGTGTCATGTGTCATCAGATGAATCTTATAGTCATTGACTATCTCTCTAAACCATTTTAGAATTCTCTCAACATCGTTGTCCCCTGCTGGCGTAAGCGAAAGAATTGGGATCGGGAAATCTTTGGCCATGGAATGTCGACAGATCTGGCATGAAAATCTCCACTTCAATGCGCTTTCACGTGTCAAATGTGTCTATGATCACTTCATTAAATGGCTAGACCCGTATCAGATAATATCTTTCGCTCATACGGCGTAGAAGGTAAAAAGACATGACCACCTATACCCATATCTATTGGTCGGGAGCGTCTTCCGATCAACTACCTGCCGGAGCCACCCTCAGATCGAATTGACAGCTCGTCGTCTCCCCGATGGCCATGCGCCATATCAAACAATACAAAGGCGCTGTCGGTGAATTGGTTATGACGGCATACATTCTGCAATCCTGTTTCTATTTATGGCTGCTAGTCGGTAGGAAATGAACCTTGTTTATGCTTGACAAGTTGGAGGCCCGTCTCTACTATATCCTGACATTCATAATACCGCCAAATATCTTTTAGCAGGCTTTTAACTCCGAAGCCCTTCTAATCTTCACGCTATTGCTATGTCGGACCTCAAAGCATCAGTCCGCGAGACTGAAGCTGGTTTCCATGTCGAAGGGTATGAGAAGATTGAATACGACTTCACGTTCGTGGATGGTATCTTCGATATTTCCAACAATCACCTCGCCAAGTGCTATAATAAATGGGGTAGGGTTCTTGCCGTAACAGACAAGAATGTCTATGCCCTATACGGTCGAAAGATGGAAGAATACTTCAAACATTTCAATTTAGACTTCACAGTTCATCAAACCTCCATCGGCGAAAAAGCGAAGACCACCGATACGCTGCTGAGTATTTGCGATTCAATGACAGACTTTGGCATCATTCGAAAGGTGAGAGTTTCCCACTTGCGACAATATAATCTACCACAATGCTTACGGTAACAGGAACCTGTACTTGTTGTTGGAGGTGGCCTAGTTACTGATGTTGCCGGGTAATTACTACTGCTCTTCAACTTAGGCATTCGCGCTTACATTGACGATCAGTTTTGCCTGTGCTGCCTATCGTCGCAACACGAACTTCATCAGAGTTCCTACTACGGTTATTGGCCTCATCGACGCGAGCGTCAGCATCAAGGTAGCCGTTAACTACGGTCGCTATAAAAACCGCCTAGGAGCATATCACGCCCCTTTACAGACCTTCCTCGACTTCGGTTTTTTGCGCACTCTCCCTATTTCCCAGGTTCGTAATGGTTTCGCAGAACTGATTAAGATCTCGTCTTGTGCTCATTTGGAGGTATTTGACTTGCTCGATAAGTTCTGTGAGCAGCTTATCGAAACCAAATTTGGACGTACCGAGGGATCCTCAGCAAACATTCGCAAGACCGCAGATTTCGTATGTCATCCCTCAAACTCAAAATAGATCTCACTTATACTAATCTGGGTCAAGATCAACCGCGAAGGCATCTACGAAATGCTGAAACTCGAATCCCCAAATCTTCATGAGATCGGACTAGATAGGGTTATTGCCTATGGCCACACGTGAGTCTTCGTCGCAATCACATCTACCCTCCACATACATCTAACTATACCTCGAGCAAAGATGGTCACCACTCCATGAACTTATTCCTGAGACACCTCTTCGCCACGGCCACGCGATTTCTATCGATATGGCGTACTCTGCCACGCTCGCGAATCAAAGAGGACTCCTACCGGACGACGACCACCATCGCCTCCTAAATCTATTTTCAAGAGCTGGTCTATCGATTGACCACCCCCAATTTGACGACCAGGTTCTCGATAAAGGAACTGCAGCCATTTTGAAGACCCGTGACGGATCCCTGCGTCTGGCAGTACCGAGCCCCTTGGGATCTTGTACCTTTATCAATGATGCCCACTCCCAGGAACTGAGAGGCGCTTTGCGCAAGCATAAGTCGCTAGCGAAGACGTTCCCTCGTGAAGGTGCGGGGATTGAGGCATATGTAGATAGTAGCGACACAGGCTACTCGGACTTGGCGGCCGAGAACATAGGTGTCGGTAATGTTTTGAAGACGGCGGGTGCCAAGAGGCCAATTGGTGCTCAAGATGGAAACATCAACAAAACACCTCGAAAGGGTCTCGTGAGCGGGCATGACGAAGATACCCCCAAAGCTGCTATCAACAGCTTTGAGAATAGGGTCAAGGCTCAGGCTTAAACAACTATAGAAAAGATGGGTACGGCCTTAAGCAATCGAAGGCATGGGTAATGCGTATACGGCATACAATTGCACGTTCAAGACTCGTTCATTTCAATATATTTAAGTAGCTTCAGAAGGTGTCACCCGTTCGAAGGCTTGAAATATATATTGGGAGCCATTTGGAAATACGTAAACCTGCAGCCCATTTTCTCGTCTCGTAGGCTATGGTTTGGTATTTACATCTGCGTATATGCCGTATCAGAGGAATTGTCTCAGACTATCCAGCTCTCTCATTATCATATACAGCGGTGTCAATACTTTATTTTACTATTAGCTTCATGGAGGCTAAAATAAATGCACTTCGAGCCGCGTCTTAGGTTGGGAAGAAACTGGTCAAGGTGATGACGTCTTTGCCGCATGTTTCGGTAAAACGTCTAATTCGAATCCCACCTGCATTACGGGTTAGCCATGAATCATTAAGACCAAGATGGTCTCAAAGGTACCCACGTCTCTAGCTTCTGATTCGCACGACATACTTTAGCGATGGCCGTGTGCTTCAGATAGTTCCGTCACAAGACCTGTGCTGATGCTATGTAACCATGGGGCTGAAGACCACCACATTCCTGATCCGGAGTACACCTCATACCCTCGCATAGTAGCTTTTCGAACATATTCTCTAGAATTGGTATTTTTGTAGCGTACTCATTGGTATGAGTAATGGCTACTCAGAACGACACAGCTAAATGTTTTGGCTTGGTGTTTCTAAGCCTCCTCGTTTTGCCAATGTCGCTTGTTGTGCTATGTTATTCAACACTGAGAAACATCGTCCATCCATATTCCGAAACACTCCAAGATAGTGTCCAAAATGGAACTTCGCGAAGGACAATCCTCGTCACGGGAGTGGGAATGGCAAAAGGGCTGACACTAGCTCGTGCGTTCTATTTGTCCGGGCATCGTGTTATAGGTGCCGACTTTGAAGACCACATTATTCCATGTTCAGGCCGGTTTTCAAAAAGCCTGTCGGCTTTTTATAGACTGCCAAGGCCGCACGAATCGATTCATACAAAGACATACGCCGATCGCTTGGTGCAGATTATCAAAGATGAAGAAGTCGACCTTTGGGTATCGTGTTCAGCTGTCGCCAGCGCAATAGAGGATGCGCAAGCTAAGCAGAAGATTGAAGATCGGACTTCATGTAAATGTATACAGTTTGATGTGGCTGCTACATCATTACTGCATGAGAAAAACACATTCATGCGCTATTGTCTAGAAAAACGGCTCTCAGTCCCGGATACTCATGAAGTTACATCCACGGAAGAGATTACTGGATTCCTCTCGTCATCAGCGCTCCAGCACCCAAGGAGAAAATACATCCTGAAACCTGTCGGAATGGATGATGCCAACAGAGGAGACATGACCCTTCTACCGCTCTCTTCCGATCTTTTGACTAAAGAGCACCTATCTCGACTTTACATCTCACCTTCTTCACCCTGGATTCTGCAGCAATTTATCCCCGGAGGCGAGGAGTACTGCACTCATGGCCTCGTCGTGCACGGAAAGTTGAAGTGCTTCGTGGCGTGCCCGAGCGCCGAGCTGCTAATGCATTACACGCCACTCCCGCAAGATGATGCCCTCTGGCACGACATGTGGGACTTCACTATGAGATTCTTGGAGCGTTTCCCCATGGCGGAGAGCATGACGGGGCATCTGAGTTTCGATTTCATGGTTGCAAGAGGAGATGGGGACGGATCTGGAAAGACCGTCTACGCAATCGAGTGCAACCCCCGTGCGCATACGGCTGTAGTATTGTTTGCGCAGCACGGCCGAGAGATGCGAGATATGATTCGGGCATACTTGTCTGCAATTGAAGGGTCAAAGGACGCTCCGTCCACTGCTGAAATTGTCCGTAAGCAAAAATTGGGCTCCGAGAAAACATTGGTAACGCCTCCCGAGAACTCCCTGTCTCGATATTGGATAGGGAATGATGTGGTTTCGCTATTGGCTTATCCAGTCTTGGACCTTATCACAGGGTCTGCGGGCTTCGGAAATTTCTTCGAATCGGGTTTAATTCTCCTAGGCCACATGATCACCTGGAAGGAGGGGAGCTTTGTAACCTGGGATCCGTTGCCAGCCCTCGTTCTCTATCATGTATATTGGCCCCTAAATATACTGTCGGCTTGGTGGCAAGGGCGACGTTGGAGTAGGATTAATGTGAGTACTACGAAGATGTTCGCTTGCTGAGCTAGATAAAATTTCTTCTAATGTTTTTATTTCTACCTGTGATCTTGAGAGAATTCCCTAATCGATTAAAGTACTCCTACGTTCCACTCGTGTTGGATTAGAGAAGTGAAAGATGCTCGCATCATGAAGGCACACTATCACATACCAAGACCTCAACGATCATATTGGCTGAGTCAATGACCTCATAGATGCATCACTAGTCATATATTTTAACATCATTAAGCAGCTGTGCCCAGACTTGGCAAACAGTCTGGCTATCGGCTTCAAATGTGGCCGAACCATGCCAACGCTTCAGGATCAAAGCTGTTGCTCTGAAATCACCATGTGCGAAGCGGAGCCCGACTATTTCACGTGTACTCTTGGCGAAGCCGCAGTCTTGAAAGAACAAGGCAAGCTTGCTCGATCATACCAGACCGTTCTACAACTTGTAGAAGGTCGAGCGAAAGACGACCCGAACTCGCCCGCCTTAGGGTTCGCCAATTCGCAGGAGAAGCCGCCCATGAAAGGCATGTGCACAGGACAGACTGCTGCAATAAAATTACTAACTCTCTAACGTAGAGCCGGGCTTCATCACCTTCGCCGAGCTAGATGAGTTTTCGCAAATTGCAGCATCAGAACTCAAGAAAACGCTCCCGAAAGACAGCCATAGTTCATCTGTCGTGGGGTTGTTCTGCTATAGCAGTCTAGATCTTGTCCTCTCCTGGCTGGGTCTCTTGCGTCTGGGCCGAAAAGCGTTCTTTTTTGCGTATGATATAAATATAGTTTTATATTAATACATAGTACTAACTTCTGCACAGTCCGCAATTGGAGCTCCGCGCTGTAGAACATCTTTGCCATGAAGCCAGCATCCAAGTTATCATAGTCGATGAATCTCACAAAGATGTACTGTCACAGATTCGGAGAGATATTCAAGTCATTGGAATCCCTTCTTATTATGGGAAACGAGAGTCGAAATCCGATACTACAGCGACGCGAACTGAGACGGGATCAATGCCAAGTATTGCATTTTTCCAGCATACATCTGGCACCTCATCTGGACTACCGAAGCCCATTACTCAAACGGAATGGGGTGCTGTAGGTTGTTTGCTGGTCTTCAGTGACTCTAACCCGAAAGCCACCTTCACAACTACGCCGTTGTATCACGGTGGTCTCGCAGATGCGCTCCGGGCTTGGACAAGTGGAGCCATGATATGGTTCTTCCCCGAGGATATGATGCCAGTAACGGGTGATAACGTTGTACTGGCGATAAATAACGCTCGCAGAAGGAGCGGAGGGACATGTGTTAAATACTTCTCCTCTGTTCCGTACGTACTACAGATGTTGGCTCAAGTCGAAGGATGCGCTGGAATAGAGCTTCTGCGATCGATGGATCTCGTCGGAGTAGGAGGCGCTCCCCTACCGCAGGCGATAGGAGATCAGCTCGTGAAATCAGGCGTTAAGCTCCTCTCACGTATGGGCAGCGCTGAATGCGGATTCTTGATGTCTTCCCATCGCAAGTATAACGAAGACAGAAATTGGCAGTATCTAAGAGCAGTGAGCGGTCACAATTCATTAGTATTCGAACCTCGAGAGGACGGACTTTCAGAACTAGTGGTGAAGCGCGGTTGGCCCCTTCTGCTAAAAACAAACCGCGAAGACGGATCCTACGCCACGGCGGACTTGTTCGAGCCGCATCCCCTGATTCATAACGCTTGGCGGTACCATGGACGGGCGGACGCGCTTATCATACTCGCTAATGGCAAAAAGTTTGACCCCTCGCCAATCGAGGATGAGCTTCGGTCCTGCAATAAGATGATTCAGGATGTGCTTGTATTTGGAGCAGGTAGAGACTATCCTGGGGCTATATTGTTCACTCGTTTCACAAATCTTTCGGATGACGACTATCTAGGCGCGGTTTGGCCAGACATAGAGCGATTGAATTCTCGGTACTCACAGCACTCTCGATTATCACCACTTTCGTTAGCCATAGTTCGAGTAAACGAAGGGGAAGAGCCTTTACCAAAGAGCAGTAAAGGAACTGTTCTTCGACACCAGGCTGAGATTCAGCATGCCAAGCTCATCAACCAGGTCTATGCTAACCCAAGAGCAGTATCAACTCAAATTGATATGTCGGACGATGAGCTGGTACAATACATCTGCGAGGTATTTAGAGACGTTCTGGGTCGACAGATCAACCCCGCAGAGGACATCTACTCACAGAGTGTGGATTCAATCGCTTGTATACGGATCACGAAGCAGATACAAGCTGCACTCTTCTCATCCCAAGCAAACGTATTGCCTCAGAATATACTTTACAATAATGGTACTATCCTCGCACTGGCAAATACTTTGAGGCAAATCCGCGAGGGACGAAGTCTCTCGGGTCAAGACGACGAAGAACAATATGAGCTAATGCGACGACTCGTGAAAAACTACTCTATACTAGATGATTATGAAGACAAAGGTTCGAAGAAGAAGAAAGGTATCGTTGTTATCTCGACAGGCACAACGGGTAGCCTTGGCGCTCATGTTTTAAACGGACTTATCGATGATTGTCGGGTAACAAAGGTATACTGTCTCCTACGCGGACAGTCGGGTTTTGCAGCCAAGGAGCGTGTTTCCAAAGCGCTCGTCAAGAGAAAATTGCGCACCGAAAAAGAGCTGGAGTTTTCAGAGACATACGAAAACAAGATCTTTTGCCTGCCATGTAACTTGGCTGCTCCGAGCCTTGACCTGTCGGAAGAAGACCGGTCGTGTATGATCAGAGAAGCCACTCACATTATTCACTCGGCTTGGACAGTCAACTTCAATCTCGGCCTCAAGTCGTTCGAAAGTCAGATTGCAAGTACACGAGATCTAATACAAATATCACGCGCTAGTGGCGCCGAGTTCTTCTTCATCAGTTCCACTGCGGCAGTCAGTAATACCGGGTCTGGTGTAGTGCCGGAAAAGGTCTCATCGGAGCCCAGAGATGCATCCGCGCTGGGATACTCGAGGTCGAAATGGATCGCAGAGCAGATATGCGCTTCCGCGTACACTCAAGCCGCTAGAGAAGGCTCAACAGGCTCACATGGGAAGCCCAAGGTCTCAGTCCTCCGTGTTGGGCAGCTTTGTGGAAACAAATTCGGTGTTTGGAATACTAGTGAAGTATACCCGTTGCTGCTTTCAACGGCAAAGCTGACATCCCGTCTCCCTGATTTGCCGAGTGAGTCCGTCGACTGGTTACCTGTTGATATAGCTGCAATGGCGGTCATCGAGATTGCTTTACCTCGTGACAATGACAATAGCCCAAGAAGCATCGACCATCCTGATATCCCTGTATATCATGTTCTCAACCCTCATCGGTCACCTTCATGGCGCGAGATGCTTGACTGGCTATCTAAGGAGCCCGGGAGCACCCCTTTCGAAATCGTTCCCACATCGGCATGGATGGAATCGCTCGAGGCAACAATGACCGCCGACCCTGAATCGAAACACCCTTGCCAAGCTCTTGTAGGAATGTGGAAGCAACGGTACATTCTGAAAGGCGTTGTAAATGGTTCCAGTCTCTCGACTCAGCCTCTTGTCTTCGATGTATCCTTTACGCAGCGTGTATCACAGTCGATTCGCAATGTAAGCTCATTGAATCGCCAGCGAGTAATTAAAATGTGGGAATGGCTGCAGGAGAATTGCGAAGAGCAGGAGTAACAATTACTTCTCTCTCTATCCTTCTTCGTACACTGTATGAGCTACAGCCTTGTTTCCGAAAATAAACTTTCTTCGGCGGACTTGCTATAACAAGGACATGCCTCTTCATACCTGCGATCGCTGATGCAAATCCAATGGTTACCACTTCCATATGGATGGTCGTCGATACTGCCACGTGGACCTAGGCAAGTTTCGGCATGAATACACATATTAAGTTCAAAACAATAGTCAATTTGCCGCCTCTATCTTGTTTATGTCAACTTCATACCGTAACGCTTCGCTGTAGTTGTACAAGCTCATCGGACAGCCAACAAGGAACAACGATTGTTTATCTTTACGGATTTCATTCTCTAAATTCTTTTCTTCTCCTATTAATTCCCTCCGAGTTTATCGTTGCTTGTGCTACGTCACATGCAGTCTCTTCCTTAGGGATTCATCCCTGACAGCGTCACCTGACTGCTAAGAAACCACACCCTCTCTAAGAGTCACAAGCCAACCAAAATGCTGAAGAAGAAAAACAGAACTCTGTTCAAGATCCGCAAGCGCCGTCAATATATTAAGATACAACGAAGGCGGCTACTTCGACGGGCTCGAATAGCATTGACTAAAGCACTGCGGAAACTACATATTACGACAAGGGGCCAAAGGGATCCAATTATAGTAAACGACGAAAACAATAGTAACACAAGTCAACCAGCTAACCCTCCCACGGTCGAAGCATCTACAAGCCAGCCTAACCCCTCACTTATCGCTACCAACGATTCTAATGGTCGCCCACCTCCACCTACTCTTATTAATGCAATCGCTTATGGAAACGGGAACGAGTGCAGGCCTACTACGATAGTCTTACCAAGCGACCCGGGAAACCTGTCGCTACAACATCAGGCTGCTCTTAGATCATTCCAAGAGATGACGCTGAATGGCGACGGGAGTTAGCATCCTGCACTATCATTTAACTATGAAAACCGCAGCACTATATTTCCAGTATACTGTTGCAATACCTCTCTAATAAAGCTTCATGGGTCTATCCTACCTGGAGAGATGGTAGATGAATATCAAAGAGAATAAGCAGAAGTTAGCATTAAGAATCCCACCTACTGCCATCACGAGTAATAACGACATCGAACCAAGAAAACTTAATAGTTGGTGGCAGCTGATACTATTATTATAGTTACAAATGCGGTACTCATTTTTGCTATCTCTGCCGGAGCGAACAGAGACCTGTCGCTGCACTTGGGAGGTGCGTCGGGAGTTATCAAAATTATCATTAAGAGCGACATTGACTATTAGATTATCGGAACTACTTCACCCCTTTCTACGGGAGAGCTCGGACTAAGGCTGGACTTTTGCAAGGCCGAAAGGTGAAAAGTAGGCAAGAAAGGACAACATGAGATGAGACGACCGCGAATGGGTGAAGCTTAAAATATAAATAAGTCAGGATTATTGGTGTATTTGGAAAGTAAATAGCACGATACATGGACTGGGTAATGTTGAATATCATAGCAGCTAGCGATTTCCCCCTCAATACCGATTTTAGGTAGATTATAGCGTCTCCCCATAGAATTTCTTACTTTGTTTCTGTTGCTCTTCCATCTTGATGATGTTGCTTATGAGGGAGAAATTTCATCTCATCGACTCTCGTAGAGGTCTATAACTCCTCTTATCATATATACAAATACACCTTTACTAGACGGCCCCTATCCTCAACCTCCTTATTCTCATGTCGTCCATTGGAATGAATTCAGACTACACCATTGCAATCGCACAAATCTGAGTCATAGTTTTCAAATTGTACTTCATCTATATTTTTTATTAATTCCTCACAAGCTACGAAATCTGTTTGTCAGTGGTCTCTCAACCACGAGTCAAACAGAATGGAATGGAAAACGGATAGGTGAGTCCAATCTTCACTCGTCCAGAAAAGAAGGATAAATGTATTGCCTAGAGCTAATCACCGGTAACACTCCGGCAATGCATCAGATATTAGATTCTTCGTTGATTTTTGATTTTTTTCGTTTCAACTATCATTTAAGTGTTAATGTGAAGGCGATGTCCATGGCAAACAGCGGGGTCGTGATTGTGCGTAATAGCAGTTCTTTACGGCTCATTTCGTCTTTGCTAAAAACAGCATTGAATGCTGAAAAAAATCATGTAAAGCTGCGATATCCAGTTCAGCACTCTAGAAGTCTCTGCTGCGAGAATGGCCTGATATCTTCTATTTAAGAAAATATTTGAGGTCAGTGGCGTTCAGACCATTGATTTTATGACTCTCTGGAAGGGTTGAGGCGATGCAGCTAAATACCTACGCATAGATAAGGGACCTACCTTACACACTACTGCTAGCGTTACCAGCCCAATGGGAAGGTGAACTGGCCAATGAACCAACCCAATCCGAGAGACGAAAGTTCGCGGTCGCCGATTACATCTTGAGATCTATTATCTCATTCGCGCGCTCCGGCCGTCTAGTGTACAGTAGTGCACGTCCGAGATCGAGCCCACAAACCCCTCCAAAGGTCGGCCCGCCTCCCGTGGGGTCCTGACGCAAGAAAGTCTAGAGCCCTCGATTCAGCTTTGACTTGACATGCATTAGTTGCGCCCATTGAACACGTCGCTGCAGTGCTACGACGGGCTGTCTACAGGATTTGAAGCACTAGATGAATGGTGTAAAATCAAGTCTGCTCAGTGTGGCGATGCGACAGCTTGGATGGCGTCACCACTCAGCTGCACTACTGACTGAGTAGGTAGTAGATGTAGGCGTTGAGAAGGCGGTATTGTGTGGCTGGTAGCGGATAAATTGATACATTGTTCAAGATGATACCGAAGTGCCTAACGCGGGTTAAGCACTTCCCAGTTAGGTCAAAATCCAGTGTATTTCATCCAATACTCAATATGAACCAAGTGATGAGAATAATGACAAGAACATCCTAGTGTAGGCCTCCGCATGGCATGGCAATGCTTGGAGTCCAAGCTAGAAGATCTGGACCAACAGGCTTCTACCCATGACCTGCACCGGGTCTTGTCCCGGGTTGTGCCTTGCATCATCACAGAGACGAACAGGAAAGCGAAAAAAAAAAATCACGTATACCGCTCAGAGCTGGCAAAAGGATTGGATCAATTGCAATTGGATTGTTTGTCAGAGCATGAATGTAACCGTAGCATATCACGAGCACTGACCCGAGGGTTAAACAGAACAGGCCCAGGAAAATTAAAGGGGGGATTAACATACGACAGACAAGGCCGGGTTATCATGATTGAGATATTGTAGAAACACCTTGGTTTGTAAAATTTTGCAAGTAAGGAAATAGATACATTTACATACATGCCCAGTGATCATAGGCAATGGAGGTTCGTTTGATCGCCATTTTTTGCTCGACATCATGTTTCGATGATAGCGACGTATTGAAACTCGATCAGCACGTGTTGTGACCGAGAGGATAGGTACTACGATTCAATGTCTCACAAAAGACACCAATTGTTCGTCCATATCTTCTTTTCCAAGTCTTTTTCTTTTTCTTTATCCATTGCCAATTGATATTTAATCTACTCTGCCTATGCTATGTTGCTTCTGTCGGTACTACATAACATGTACGGACAACCCCTCGGGCTTGTCGCCTCGTTACACAGTTATTGACTCGGCCGGATAGAGCTGAGACCATACGTAGACTGTATCGAAACGGCCGAGAAAGAGGGGGCAATTTATGTTGCAAACCCAGGATGAGCCGTTTTGATAATACACGATTTATTAAAACGCCGCTCCTTAGTCACTTGGATATGCCTGTCCCTTATACCAGGTACCTATTTGCATCAGTTCTGGTTAGCCGGTCCAGAAACACCGATGATTGGACGCTTGGCCTCGTACCTACATACTGCTTGCCCGGGTTTGTCAAAGCGTGGTAGGGATTTGTTTGTTCATGATAGCACATATAGATATATTTGCGCATACTACTATACCTTGAAGCTGAAACACCAAGTAGATTATGCACGATGAAGAAAATCAGTGGCCTCCACCTTTTGGTGTTCAGAAATGAATCATTATATACGTTCTTCCCAGCGAGACGGGCGTATGGGTCCTGGCATTTCCAGACCATTGGGAGAGGGTTAGAGTATGAACATACATACTGACCTCAAGTATCTGTCCAAGCTGGAATCTCTCGGGGTGGCTGTGTCGAAGGGGGGTACCCAGTATCCATTGTCTACACTACGTAGACTTGCACGACAATTGACACTACACTATAACTCAGTACGATTGGAAAGAAATAGAGCACGAACTGGCAGTTGTTATAAAGTAGTGTATATATCACGGTCACTATCACGTTGAAAGCTCAGCGTTGCAAAACCACCGTCAGCGTGTTTATGGGTCAGGCGCTAGAGATTGCGTACCTAAGTGAGCCATGTACAAGGTCACAGGGGTATAAAACGTACCTAGTCAAGTTCCAACGCTACTGCAGTCAGCCGCTTTATACCTATTTTAGTAAAGCTTTCGCTTTTTCTCGCCCCATAGGTACTTCTGGAATGCCTATTTAAAAGCCGAATTTTTTTGTTGTGCAATATGCCTTAAAAATAAAAGATGTTATTAAGGTTAAAGGCGTTTCGACTAAAAACTTAGCTATTTATTGAATATACTGTTGTTAACTATATTGGCTTTTTATGCGTTGTATTGTTTGTATATAAATTGGCTACTTAATGTATTATACTAAAATGCTGAGAGTGGGTTAGGTGGAGAAGATAGTCAGAATGACTTGACTAGGTACGTTTTATACCCCTGTGACCTTGTACAACGATTTGTGGATAATCTGAAAATGATTATTCAACATGGGTGAAATATTCATGATACTACCACGCTACCTAGTTCTGTGGCACGCTTGCCAACATGAATGTCAGGTGGGATGAGGTGGTACTACCTTCAAAGCGACCATTGCCGGAGCTGCGAGCCACGCCGGGCCTCATACATATCTGATGACATGGCAAACTCTCACCTTGAGGAACATGTTTCTGCAGTAATGACGTGGAAGAGCATGCATAATACTGAAGAGTAAGATCCCTTTGTTCTGTGTTCCGAATGGGTAACTGGTTTCTCGCATTTGAAACTACTGTCTAACCTAGAAATGTAGCAACTTGCGATCACCTGCTCCCTCCTAGGTCTGCTTTTGGGCTACAAGAAAGCAAGCAAGCACACGTACTGATGGCAGTGATACTGGTAGGTTACTAAAGGAACGATTTCCAGTAGTGTTGTTGTACAAGCACGTCTTTTGATCTAGCCTTGTGGACGTAGTAAAAGACTCTTATAAGTGAAAATGCCGACAGTGGCACTGGCCAAGCAACCTGACTGGTAGTGCAGCCAAGCTTGAAGAGGCAAGTCTCAGCCAGTCATCATCTCCTCACCAAACGGTTACCTTAGCAAGGGATTTGGCATGCGCCTAAATCTTCTTGATCAGCATCCCGACCTAAAGTGATATCAGTATCATAACTTATGACCAGGCTGTCTTGAGGTAGTATTCGCGTACCATCAAGGAGACATCTGCTTGTTAGAAACTCTGATAACTTGAAACAGAAAAAAAGAAAACAATGCCCAATACTCATTTATTTATCCGCACATGCCCGTTGAAAGTTTATCATTCTACAATTCCAGGCTGACGTGGTAGTGTAGCTAATCTACCGGCTTCTTCCGCCTCTAAATACTTTGACAAGTACCTACCTAGGTAGTTAAGACAAGGCGGACGACGTGTACTACGCAGTATGTATACACTAGCAATCTATCAACTTAACCTCTCTAATACCTGTCACAAAGTCCGTTGCTTCAGAATAGCAGCGGCGGATGACTTTAAGATCTTGCAGGACGCAATTGTTCGTCGTAGTGTACAGTAGGTAGTAACTACCTAGCAGTAGGAAACATCTTAGTGTCTCTCAAGTGGCTTGGGTCGACCCCCTTTCCTTTACCCTTACCGGGAAAATGGTAGGAATAGAGCTTGCCAGTAGTGGGGTCCAATCTAACGGGCAGTTGATTCATTGGCCGAGACATGGGGATCGATGGGGCTTTCCGAAATTTCTCGCGTCCAAGGATGTCCCAGCGCCCTGCATTAGCGTTGCCGGGCGTCCAGTACCTGAGCCTCAGTGGTCAATTGCATCGCAGTGACTTGGGATCTGGTGGAGTCAGAGGACATTGCGTTAGTGATATCCTCTGCAGCTCCTGCATTCATTGCTGCCCACATGCCCAATTACGATAACAGATCGAACGCCGTCTCTACTACTACCGGAGTACTGGATACCTAACATCCAATTCCCATCAGAGAGCTCTGCTCCATTTCCATGCGACGCTAGCTTGAGCACAGGGCGTGTTGCAGCCTCCCCCGGTCAGAACCCGGTGCAGCCCCTGTCCCTCAACCCCTGCTCTAGGCGGCGAATGTCTTCTCGCGTCAACCCTTTATCCCCTCCCTGGCGAAGTCTCCGTCGGGGTAGCTTTGTAGCGTACGCTAGATAGACTGGTCCTCTCTTAACTCTCATTTTTTTCTCAATGCAGATCGTTGGCTGCACTAGCATACCCTGCTAACTACTTAGTGTACGCTACAATACCTGAGGGCGAGCGGTAGGTAGGTATGTGCTTACCAGACTGTCACTAGCAACAAGAAGGCCTCTTCTTCACCCACACTCGTTTCCCTCCCCCCTTCAACACTCTTAGCAACGGTGGTGTTGCGTATCTAGTGAGTGAAGGTCGACGTTGGTTCCACCATCCCCCGTCACTCGGACTCGGTGCACACTGCCTTATCGAACATCGTTGCCGTAGTGTAGTGGCACTGTAGCATACTCTTATCCCTCTCCCCTAGCATCTGTACTAGCATCCGCCGCTATAGCCTGGGTATCACGTTTACGTCTCCCTCACACGCCATATCCCTCGCTCGCCCCTTTCTTCCCCTTCTGTCTTTCCCCCGGTCCCTTGGAGGAGCTGCAGCGAGCCTGAAGCTTCTTCCTCACGGGTTATTGTAAAACGGCGATAGCTCGTCTGGTTGGCCGTGTCATGTTCTGTGCTTCCTCGCGTTCGTATTAGGCTTGAGCTTCCAAGCAGGCGGCCATAACCCACCCACCGGCACTTACGACATCGATTTCAGTCACGACTCACTTGCTCCGACCCACGTCTTCTCTTCATTTTACGGCTGGCGCCGACCAAGCCTCCACGATTTCTGCGTGAGGCAGCTTTACCTCGCCCAAGGCACTGAGTTTCTAGCAATTAGCGACCATGGCACCATCACTTAATACCCATTCTTCATTCACGCGGCCGGGCACCCGCGACCGCGACCGCGACGCCCGGCCCGGCACGCGGGACCAAGGCGACAACAACCTCATTATACCCAGCCGGACGTCGTCTCTTCACTCACGCATCACCCAGCCCATCCCCGGTACTCTGAACGGCAAGCCGCAGCAGCGGACTCCCAAGACCCTTACTCATGCCTACATGGTATGTGGTGTTGGCCGTGAGCCCTCCCAGTGGGTGAAGGCTCCCGCTCCGGCCCAGGGCAAGATTGGTCATATGAAAGGCGCTGTTGGCCAGTTCTGGCTACCAGAGATTCTCGGTAGCAGCCCGAGACTCGAACAGGACAACGACATAGCTAGAGCTCTGCATGCTTCTATGCGCGTATGTGAAGTCCAATGCTACCCCCGGCTTCTCACTGTTAACTTGTGTATAGGCTTGTTTCCCCCACGATGTCGAGATCTGCACTGGCCGTAGCCAGCCTCACTGTGTCCACCACGCTTTTGTTCTCCAACAAGACTCATCGCACACGCTTTATGGAATTTGCTTGCGTGTGTGGTCGCGCGCCGACGAGAAGCGAGCCGAGACGATTCGAGACCTGAGAAAACGCACCGAGACCGATTTCTATGACAACCCAGATGAGACTTATTGGATCCCTTACTGCCTGTCTTTCCTCTCCCGGTATCCCCTATACAATTTGCTCGGAGACTACCTTCGAGGAATGTGGATTCATTGGAACAAGGCCACTAATCTTTTTCATGCTGAAGAGGTTTCTCGGATCCTCAGCTTTCCTGCGCCTCGGCTGAACGACTTGGTTCGCATTGATATGAAGGATTATGCTCTGTGCTACCAGTTTCCCTCTTCCCCTACTGGCTTCCAGAACTTTGCCATGTGGCCGCTCTGGAGTTGTTTGTCAATCCCTAATATTGTCGGCGTAGTCGAAGCAGCAATGTCCCCTACAAAGCGCATCATTTTCGTCAGTCATTATCCTGCTATGCTCACTGCTGCGGCTGAGACTGTTCGGTTCTGCGTTCGTGTTTATGAGTGGAGTGGCTTGTATGTGCCTGTTGTACATGCTCGTCACGCAACGGATCTTGTCCAGGAACCAGGTCCATATATCTTGGGTATCACTGCTGAATGCCGCACGCTTTTTACCGCGCCCACAGATGCTCTCGTCGTCGATCTAGATCGCAACTTTGTTCTCACATCAAGCCCACCTACTGCTCTAAGCCCCAGCCAGCGAAACAAATTCGTTAACCGATTGACTCAGGCACTGAGTGGTGATGTGACTCCTTCTGGTGTTCCACACCATCTTCGATCTGCTTATGGAGGCGGGAAGCTTGTTCCTGCTGGGCAGATTATTGTGATGCGTGGTGAGGTTGAATCGATTCAGGAACCCGAGTGGTGGAATCAAGATGCTATTATGGCCGTAATGGATCATGTCTGTGAAAAGATGGTATGTACTTTTGCTCTCCTTTCTTGTTATATTATTGTTCTCCCACCAAGGCTTTCTAAGCAGAATGTTAACATGCTTTAGGGACGCAATACCGGATTGAAGGCGGTTTTCGGTGGCTCTGTCAAGAAGCCTCTAATGACGAAGGTGTCAATGAGACATCTTAACGAAATTGTCAGAGAACGTAATCAGTACTCACGAGACGCTATGGAAGCATGGCAAGACTTCATTAACCTGAAGGGCCGTATGGATACCGAACTCGCCAAGGTTACCAAGAGAAACAATTATTTGGTCGAAGAACTGGAAAGCTGGAAGCAACAGGTCAGTTCTCGTATCTGGACCGCCTATCTACACCTGCTAATTCTTATACACAGTTCCTCAAATTCGAAGCTTTTGCCGAACAACTCACCAAAGAAACACAAGATCTCAAGAGCAAGATTGAGAACCATAAGCGTGAGAACCGCCGATTGGTCAGTCTTGTCGACCAGCAAAAGGATGATAACGCTCGTCTCGCTGTACGTTTGACTGGCACCGAGAAGCAGCGTGACGATGCTCTTGAAGCACTCGTGCTACAGCAAGAAATCGCGGAGGAGCTTGAGCGGGAGCGGAAGCGCAATAAGAAGGAGCTGGCCGCACTGCAGCAGACAAATGCTACCATGGTCCGACAGCGAGACGAGGCCCGCCGCGTGGTTCTGCATCTGCGTAGCTTGATTGGCGGACAGTCTCATCATATGGAACACTTGGTTCGCTCCCTCGCAACTCCAGATGACTTGATGAGTGAGCTTGGAGATGGCTTCGACGAGGAGGACGAGGATGTCGAGGTTGAGTCTAATGGTAAGTGGCTGCATCAATCTCAGAATGGAACAAATACTCATTATTTCCTAGGTCGCCTTGCTACTCCCAGCCGAGGTCAAGCCAAGCGGATTTCCGCTGCCAGCTTCAAAGACGTAGCAGACCGTCATCTTAAGGATAAGACTGATGCTATCGCTCACATTATTAGAAATATTGCTGAGCAATGCCAAGCTGCCGTTGAAGGTCTGCAGCTTGCCCACGATGCTGAAAGTGAGCGACCCAGGCCGTCACGCCGTACTAGTAACCTCTCGGCCACTCACAGTGAGGATGGCCATGACAACTCCGCTTCTGCCTCGGAGGGTGGAGAGGACAGCCTGCTCCATCCTTCAGGGCGGTTTTCCAGTGTACCTCCTACTCCGGATTTGATTCCCAACCGCAGCAGCACTTCCATGTCGTATGCCTCGACAATGACGACTCCAGAACGATCAAGCCAGCAATGGCATGTTTCGAGCGAAATACCCACAAAAATCGTTGAAGATGATGAGGACGATCTAGCTGACCGGAGTGAGGGCGAGGGAGTTCCTCAGGACACTGGTGTCATGAGCAAGCATAGCTTGCTTCATCGAGCCTCTGGTGCTCGTATCAGCGCCTTCGGCAGTGCCAGGTAAATCTGACGCACTCCGCCATGATTATAAGGTGTCTTTTAGAGAGAATATGAAAATCGTTTCTGCTAGGCTATTATGAGACCTAGGGGCGCGGATTCTCGTGTTCTTTCTTTTCTCTGTGTATATTGGGTGTATTGTTCGATTTGGTGCCGATACAATCGGCACCCGGCGTTGTCCCGACTGGACTGGATTTTTTTTCCCATATGCCTGCTCTCCGTCGCCATTCTATGGCCTTAGTCGACTCTATAATTTTCTTTTTACTCGTCTACATTCGAGACCTGGGAGCACATGGTGTAGCAGTTGTATTTCATAATGGTTCATAAAGAACCGAGATGGGCTGGGCTCGCAAAGCACTCAAAAGGATGAAGCCCTTTGTGTCTGTTACCCCGCGACTCGCTTGTCTAGCTTAGAATACTATCAGTATTTATTAGATACTTCGTTTCGCGTCTCTCACTTGCTCAAGTTCACCACCCTAAATACTTTGACTAGTATTGAATTCAAATAGTATCCATCATTTAAACTGTGTGTAACTTTCTTACAGCCATAGTAGCAGATCCATCTGTATCTTTCTACTATCGTTTAGCATTAGTGTGTAATAGTAAAAATGACATGACACTCTGCATCGTAAACCTGCAATATTTCATTACATCATCATTACAGACAATTAGCCTCCAAGGACATTACTTTCGATGTAAATTTGTGAAAGTAACCTCGCAATTCCCAATTTGCCCTGTGGTGGGGTTTATAGGAGTGGGCAAGTCGAATGAGCGTTCTGATATTAGCAACGTTCATTTATGTCGTTATTTTGAATTTTAGAAATATCAGTGTTCATCAAGGTCTAATTCTGCTATAGTTCAAGTCCCGTTTCCTGGTGATTTGGGCTACAGTACCAGCGTAGATAGAGATATATGCAAGGTGTTTTCAAAATACCAACTGATACCGAGGCTGTTGTCCCCAGTAGCTAGAAGAAGCAGACCATCTTCTGAAATTAAGAAACCCTGCTACGCGTCCCTGCATCACTTTTTTTTTTTTTTTTTAAACGAACTCACCCCATTTTGCACATAGCTGCAGATTTATCTGTACCGCACGGGCTTAATGCATGTGTCATCTGCGTGATTCGAAAGCGACGTATGCTAAATTCATACGTTGGTCGAATATAGGAAGAGAAGACAAGGAATATTTTCGCACAGACGCTCGATATGGCCACCATTATAAAAGCGTCGTGGCAGCGGTGATTTGCATGAACATCTGGTGAACAGGTTGCCCAGGCAGGGGCTTGCTGGTGGTTAGACGTGGCGATTTGGAGGTCCACGGGTCTCTTTGCTTACCCCGATTGAAGGACTACCTAACCGAGGAGCCCTCGAATCTTGGAGATTTGCGGGTGGAATAAAGGGACTCTGTCTTAGCTACTGTAGTAGACAAATATGTATCTGTATCGCTTGACTAAGTCTTTAGACAGCCGAGCCTCGTGCGACGTGCTGACATCTGACAATTCAACTTAAATCTGTCTTCCTCTCTGGTTTACCTTTTTGGTTGAATCAAACGGAGGGCTCAGCGTGCAGATTTCTTTCCTACTGTAAGAGGGGTTAAGGATGAGTGGTAGATATACTGAGTTGCCCCCTTTCACCCCAAGATTTCATACCGCGATAATTAATGTAAGCAACGCAGACATCATTTGACAACATCTTCGGGAAGAAGAAATCAACTCGGCGTAAAACTGCCACTGGTATCCTCTTCTTCCTTTCCCTTTTTCTTCCCCTGTCTTCTTCCTCTCTCATCCGCTCACTCTTCTGCGCTTATAGGTAATGCCAACAACAAGAACCCCAGCCTTGCTGATATCTGTATGTGGCTCTAAATCATCACTTCCTCTGACCCGAGGGTCGAATTGGGCAATATTTAGATAAGATCCGTGACGGCATCAAGGAATAAGTAGGATATTAGCCGGTTGATTGTATGAGTAATGTCTGACTTCCTCTCCTCCCCACCTTTCCGGCTCCACCGGCATTGGCTTCTCAACCACAATAAGAACAAGTCGATGTTACCGGTAAGAGTATAGACTACACAGTTGTTTTCATGACGCCAGCCAGCCTCTGAGCGGTATAGGATGGATAGTTTGGGCTAGGAGCCTGTACATCATGGCAGTTGCACTACGGGATCTCCCGAACGAGACCCTGATCCTGATACTGCGCTTCCTCGGCGCAATTGACCTGCAGTCTGCGATCCTCGCACAGCGCGTGAGCAGGCGGTTTAGAGACGTGCTTCAAGATGCCGTACTTCGCAGCGAGTCAGCAGACTCTCTGTCGGATTTCTGCTACTCTGGGAGCAGCAGAGGGGATGTCAACTCGTTCCTGCAGAGCAGATTTACTGGCCTCTTCAGCTCCGCCGACTGCTTCACGGCCGTCGAGCGCGCGCGCTACTGGGTCCTGACGCTCGATGGCGACGCGAC
Organism: Xylaria arbuscula; assembly: GCA_022385695.1. Lineage (NCBI taxonomy): Eukaryota > Fungi > Ascomycota > Sordariomycetes > Xylariales > Xylariaceae > Xylaria > Xylaria arbuscula. The sequence goes on from MU279350.1 coordinate 176,419, forward strand.
GCTGCCGTTCCGGCGTCTGCCATGGGCCACAGGGGTTTTATCATCGCGGGATGCGTTCCTGCGGCCCGAAGCCTCGTGGCGGGGTCTCAGCCCAACATTCGGGACAGGTCCGCGCACGCGTCGCCTCGACGTCGTCAAGAGCTTTGAGAGCGACACCGCGAGTCCCGTGGCGTACTTCCAGGTCGAGTTACCGGAATCCGGGCTGAACATGGGTCTGCTATACGACATTCTGCTCTGCGAGGAGGCGCTCTACGGGACTGATACCGGGAGCTGGCAGTTGCTTTTTGGCAAGAGCTTGAAGAGCTTTGATGTACTGTATCGGTGGGGCTGCTTTATTATTGATGAGCCAGGCGAGTCCCAGCTTGTGAGCGAGACGCCCGATGCGGCTATCTTGTTTGTTAGGGGCGGTGACGGGTGCAGCGAGACAGCGCTAGATCAGGACGAGTGGGTGCCGCAGCGCTTGGTGAAGAGTCGCGAGCCCAAGTTCTTGGCCTGGCAGGGCCCTTTGGTAGATCCGGAGGACACGGAGTGGTTTCAGTAGAGTAGGTTCGGAGGATTGTTGGATCCTACTGGCCTCATTGCAGTCATGAGTTATGTAGTTGAATAGCAGCCCACTTAGCTACTTAAGTTAACAAGACATGTACAGACATGTGAATACAACTATCCTGCCCTGTTGGTAACATCAGTAATAGCACTTCTGTGGTATGACTACCTTACGCCAGTATCAGATAGCACATCACGAGAGCGCGCGGCCTGACTCCCAAAGAGATAGTCGGCTCCGTTGCCGCAATTCCGTTTCTATCTACTTGAATGTTTTGCCCTGCTCTCACGCAAAACATATTATTGCATATATGACGTTAATACGGTAGAAAGAATGTACGGGAACGATATTCTGATTTATTATCATGTTGAAGAAACCAATAAGTAGCCATAAGTCACTACCATCACGTTCTTCAGCCCTAAGCTTCGTCAATGGCTAAGGATATTTACTCTTTCATTCATAGATGTCAACTCAGTCTTGTCTCCAGCGGACCACTTGCTCGAAACATATTTTTTACAATGCAATGGCATTTCCATAAGTAATTTCTAATGTTGAGAGCTGAGGTAAACATATCCTTTGAAAGTTTCTTGAACTATGTCCGCACTGCTATCAAACATGAAGTCCCTTTAACCAATGAGAAGTAAATCGATCGGCGTCAAGGGGCCCTCTGCTCGTGTCTGACCGAACATCTGCTAATCGTGATACTCTTCGGCGACTCATAACTTTCATCATTTCATCATATAGCACTGCTGTAGAGGTGGTTTATTCTCATGATGGGATCAATGAGTCTTGTTTATTTAGATTAGAAGGCGGTACTATTTCCCCATCGTAGTCATAACAGTTCGCAAGGGGGGTTCTTTTAACAGACAAGGTATTGGGCTTAGCCAGCATACCAGAGCACCTGATTAGAAAGACCTGTCATGCAATAAAGGCACCAATCCCATGGCACCTCAGTGGGCGTCGTTTGTTATAGGCTGTTATCTCCGAGATTCTGACACTGACGAGACATGTGTATACCCTTTCGTGCACTTGGTCTGATTATCTGTCGATCACCACCCAGTTAGTCAATGATTCTGTTGCATAAGCAAAGTCGGATCAACTGTTGAACAGTACAGTAAAGGATTCAAAGACAATACAGTAATACAAAATGGATATTGAAGCCGAGGACGTACAGTGTCGATAGAGTACTCGGGCGCTTCTTGCCTTCGTCTTCTACCCGCTAGTGCTCTCAGCATACAGGGGAGGCTTGTGAGGAGGCGCAATGGTTCGTAAAAATGCTGTAGGGAAGCCTCGTTGACTTTCATGTAGAACACAGATACTGCACTAGATGGCCTCCGTTCTGATCCGATCTTATAACTTATAATGGACCAGTCATTTGGCCATTTGTATAATCCTGAAGAGGGATGCCATTGTTCGTAGTGGACAGTTTAGACGCCACGGTCCTCAGCAGAACCTAGGGCAACTTGAATAGTCAGGAATAATCCATCTGTAACTAATCATATGCTCTGAATGAGACCACTTCTTCATCTCTACAATCGTGATGGATGTTCTCGCGGCGTATCACTGAGACGTCGAGGGAGGGTTGGGTCATTATTGGTATCTTGGGACCCAATCAGAGAACCACCAATAGGAGAGTTTGTCCCAACTCTTCCCCTCTCCTGCAGCCTAAAATTCATTAACCAGCGCACATGCATTCCAAGAACCCCAAGTGTACTACGAATCTCGGTAAGTTGGTCTTTGATTGGTAAAGTTTCGTTAAACAGCATTACAGAATGCCGACCCTCGACTTCGCTGAGAGCTGAAGAGAGGCGTTCGACCTTGGCTTCCATCGTCTCGAATAACGACAGAAAATACTGGTCCCGTGATTCGTAGGGGGCTAGATCTGACGATGCTGTATTCTCCGGTAAACTGATGTCGGTCATTCCTTCTGACGCATTTGTCGTGGGTACGGAGAAGCCCTTGTTTTCTAGGAACTTGATGCGGCGCTCCTTCAATTGGTCTTTCTCTTGGAGAGCCTTGAATCCGGCCCGAAGTTCTGCCAGCTGTTCTCCAACGGGCCCCACCACTCTGTATTCGCAAAGCCGCGCGTGCTCATCAAGTTCTTTGCGTCTCACCGCAGCGGTGCAGCCAAACGGTGCAAATTTGCATGGCGTTTCTACTTCTCGGCATTCCTTCAGATGATCGTCTTGTCTGTGACGCACAAATTCGGTTTCACATAGCTCACAGCGTTTCTTTCTATTGGTACAATGATTGTCTTGGTGCTCCTCCAGGTCGGCCTTCTCGTACGTGTTATCGCAGTACTCGCACTTCACATCGTAATGCAGACATCCTTTCCCAGAATCTTTGCGGGCCACTGCCTTATCGCAAGAGGGATGCGGACATGGCACATGGGTCTTGTCACAGTAGCGAGTAACGTGGTTTTCAACAAGAGACCGGGCCACCACGAGATGGCAACCGCGCGGTCTGTTCGGGCACCGGACGAGAAGATTGTCGAGCTGGTTATGAATGATCTTAGGAGCAGTTCGAGTCTCGGTCGCTAGTTTCAGTGGCAGACGATCGACGGGGCAGACGGGGTTCAGGCTGTGGGCATGCACAATACATGTTTGGCAGAAGACATGGTCACAGTTGGTGATGGTCGGCGACACCAGTGGCAGGCGGCATATCGGGCATATCAGATTCTCGTCAACGTCGCCGTCGTATTCGAGCGCCCTGAGGTCGACAACAGGCAGCGCGGACGCACCTGGCACGAGTGGCCGCAGAGCGAGAGTCGTGGTTGTCAGCACCAAACCCTCCTCGGGTGTGTTGGGCGGCGGCATCTTTGAATTATTGGTACTACTAAGTTCTCTGTTGCAAAATCCATTGAAGGCTAACTTGGACTTGAGTAACGTTGTCTGGTATGCATTCCGGGGTTCTCAACTCAAGTCCGAAATCGAGGTAGTAAGGTGTAGTTTGTCGTCATGTGGACTCGAGGGTGGGAGGTAGCTGCTTCAATTACCTAAGTAGGTATGTACATGTATCATTCCTTGTATATGCATAGAATAATAATACCTACATGTAGTTTAGGGAGTCACCTAAAGGAGACTGGTCTGCGGGGTTGAGACGTAGTTATAGGTAGTGACAGTCCCAAATCAATTAAGCCACGTGGGGTTCGAGATAGCCACTAAGCTACGCGTAGGTATATGTCCTAATTACTGGACGTAAGTAATTATAGTCTATTTCAATAGCCTTGGAGGCTGTATTGGTGTGTAAGTGTAGTCTGCCTGCAGGAAATGTGTTGGAAGCATGCGGGAGAACCTTATTTTCTGCAGGGAATCCTGTACAGGTTGAAAAGTCGAAATTGGTCAGTATCGATTCTGCCTTGGGGGCTTATACGGTGCGCGGTCCGAGTTTCGTTGCATTGCCTGTCCGCTGGCTTGCCTACCTAAATATCCTGTGCATCTGACATTTATATGTAGCATGGCAGCTGCTTTTGCTTCTTCTTCTTCTTCGATCTGTTCATTCATTTCTTTGCGTTCAGTTTCATTGGTGACCGAGATTCTTTGGGACATAGCTGGATTCGCCATGGAAACTTATACATACACGCCTCTCAACCTGGAAGAGCCTGCCTTTCGTCTTGTTCGACTTTTTCATGGTGTAGGACTACAGTTGCAATGTGAAATTATCCATGCTTTCCTCGAACCTGAGGACATAGTGGATTATGAGGCTGTATCCTATACATGGGGCTGCGTAACGTATGGCATTTACTTCATCGAAGTGCACGGCGAAACCATCACCAAGCTGTCTATAGGTTACAACCTATACAAACTTCTCTTGGACTTGCGGCACCCATCTGAAGACCGCATACTGTGGATCGATGCAATCTGCATCAATCAAGACGAAAAAGACACATCTGAGCGCAATCACCAGGTTCAGCAGATGGTTGAGATCTATAGAGGAGCTCAGCGTGTGCTCGTATGGCTTGGACCGTCTACGCACGAGATGAACCTGGCCATGATGTTTCTGGTGAAAGTGCAAACCTTGTACAAGGACATGAAAGAAACAACTGAGGAATTTCAGGAGTGGGCTCGGGAAAAGTTCCCAGCAATAGGCAGTCCAGGCCACAATAATCCCACACAGCTTGGCCTCAAGCAAATTTTCGATCACCCATGGTTCCGCAGGATATGGATCTTGCAGGAGGTGGGGAATGCACGAGCAGCACTAATTCACTGCGGGACAAAAAGCGTTTCGTCGGCTGTAATCTCTTTGGCGCCTTCGATATTGAAGATCGGAATAGATTTACACTGTCAAGCTGTACTCAATCTGATGCCCGGATCACCGGCGAGGGGGAAAACGGGGAAAACGCGTCGGCCGCGTAGCAATCTCCGGACACTACTGCGATACTTTCGCGATGCCGAGGCCACCCACGAACATGATAAGATCTACGCGCTTCTCGGGCTTTGCTCAGAAGAAGACAGGTGCTTGAGAGTCTCCTACGAGAAGCCGATATCTGCTGTTATTTCCGAAGTCATCTCACAGGTTTGTCATTATGAAGTAACAGACACACCCAAGCCATTGTACGATTCAATCCGATCATTTCAGCGGGATCTGGACTACCTAGACGAACGAGTTATATGTAACCTTGCCATCAACGGATACGTAAACAACTTGCGGTGTACCATGGAACGGCAGGGTACAGAGACTGAGGTCACGGAGATGCTCATGATAGCTAGCGTCAGTAATCGGCAGAAAGGCAGCCAATTGGTTGATCTAATTATCGAAAAAACTAGAAACTCGACAATTACCGATAAAGTAGTTCTGGCTGCTATTCAAAACGAGGCTCAAGGCAAAGAAATCCTCGATATCATTCTCCCACGAGCCGAAGAAGGAGTGATCACTGAAGAAGTGGTTCTAGCCGCTATTGCAAACAAGACACAGGGCAAAGAAATTCTCGACACCATTTTGAAACAGGGCAGAATGATAAAAGTTACCGAGAGGATGGTTCGAGCCGCTATCCTAAACAAAAACATAGGCAGAGAATTCCTGAATGCGACGCTCGCCCACCAACCAAGAGCAAGAATCGGCGAGAAGGTGATTCTAGCCGCTATTGCAAACGCGAGCCACGGCAGAGAATTCCTCAACAGTATGCTAGTACATGCCCAAAATCTAACAATCAGCGAGAAGGTAATTCTAGCCGCTATCCGACAGGTGAATCAAAGCAGAGAATTCCTCAATATCATGCTGGTACAAGAAAATCAGATAGCGATTACTGAAGGGGCGGTTATAGCTGCTATTCAAGGACAACGTCAAGGCAGAGGGTTTCGCGGAGGGTTTCGTGGCATACAGCCACAACTCGAAGAATCATCCATTAAGGAGTTGGTAACAACTGGCGCCAGCGACCGAGCCCAACACAAAGCAATCCTAGGCGTTATTATTCCGCAAGATATGGAAATCACAGCAGATGAGGTCGAAGTACTGGCTATTCTGGTCATAGGCGAAACTGGAAAGCTCCTCGATCTTGTTTTGCAACAAGCCAAGAAGTGGGTTTTCACAGAGAGAGTGATGCTGGCCATCCTCGATTGCATTCGCCAGCATACATGGCAGATTGAAAACGCTGTCGAGCAAGTCAAAGGACGAGCCATTAATACGAAGGTAGTATCTGCCGCCGTTCTCAAGGACAATGGACAGTTCCTTGGTCTCATTTCTTCAACTGGCCGAAAACACTTAGTGATTGGTGCTTAAGTGTGACGCCAGTTCGCGTGAGCAAGGAGCATGTATCTCGATATACCCCGAGGAGACTCAATTACTAAAAAAGTGACGAGACCTACTTTCAGTCGCGACACAAGTCCCAGCTGCGATACACTCACATGTTAGGATCCTCGGTATGCCTCACGACAGACATACTATTATACACAAACGGCAACATATTGCAATCAAGCGACGAACCAAGACTCGAATGAGAGGAGGAGCCTATTTGAGTGGATCCTGGACTGGGAGAAGCTGTCTTGAGAGGTGATGGCAGATGCGGCCTTGAAGAAGGAGAGCTGTTGCGTGGAAGCTACCCTACTCCAGTTTCTGCTAGGTCATGGTCTCCAAACCATACCTATTCCAAAGCGAAAGTGCGACAAACGTAAATCTAGTCCTGGAGCATAGAAACCGCGATTCCGACGGACTTGCGAAGGCTGTCGCAGAAGTGGTTAAAAACACAAAGCATATTGTCTCCCTTGTAGCCTTTAAAAACGACGTTGGGGTCTGCATACTCAGTATACACTTGATGACTGGCGAGGCAGTCTGAAAAATACATGAGACACCCCTACACCACAGCCATATCATTTTCGCGGTGTGGGGTGTCTCATGTATTTTTCAGACCGCCTCGACTGGGTCGAGTAGGTAGCTTTACCGGGATTGCCTATCGGAGCCCGCGGGTGCTGCCGAGGACGTGGTATCGCTGTAATGCCGGCAGGTGGGGCAATCCGAAGCAGCATTGACCAATGATGTCGATATTAGCACCCACCCCTGGCCTGGGGTTCAAATAATGGCGGGGAGTTTTTATAGTCGAACTTTCTGCTCAACAAATTCCCTGAAAAAGCGAAGCCGCAGCGCGCGGACGCCCGAAAGTCTAATCTTGCAACCAAGGTCCAAGATTGGATACTTGGAATCTTCCAGTTCATCTTTTGCGCTATTTTTTCTATTCGAAGACTTTGTTCGTCAATTGAGCTGATCCGCTGCCTACCTAGCTAGGTGAGCGAATTGACGAGAAAAGGAAACAGAAAAGTCGAAAAAAGGGAAAATATAAGAAAAGATGGGATTCACTCTCAAACTCACCAATCGGTCCCGGAAGGGGTTGAAGGATCTCCCTTCTACGCTTTCCCTTCCAGACGACGCGACAGTCGAGTTCACGAAGAAGGAGATCGCTCGAGCCACCAAGACATCCGACTTCAACCGCATTGGCATCTTCGACCCGGTGTCTAAGAAGACCCTTAAAGACCGCAATGCCCTGGTGGGCGAGCAGGAGCCCGTTATGAAGCACGGAGAGATCATAATCAAGGATCTTGGTACGAGCCTTCCGATTGCTTGGTATGATACACAGAACTAATAAACCAATGTTGTCTTACAGGTCCGCAAATATCATGGAGGCTCGTCTACCTCTGCGAATACTTCGGCCCGCTCGTCTTCCACCCCTTCTTCGTCGCCGTCCGCAACTACCTGTACCCGGCCGTCTACCCATACCTGAAGAGTGTCGTGCCGGTGCCCACCCCCGCCGCCTCATCCGGGGCCCTCACCTCCGTGCAGCAGGCCGCCTTCCTCATGATCATGGCGCACTTCGTGAAGCGCGAGCTCGAGGTCCTGTTCGTGCACAAGTTCAGCGCCAACACGATGCCGGCCGCCTTCATTGTGCGCAACTCACTCTTCTACTGGCTCTTCGCCGGCCTGCTGGGCGCCCTCGAGATCTACGCGCCCTTCTCCCCCGCCGCGCAGGCCGGCGACTTCCTGTCCTCACCCCTCGACGTCCTCGGCCTGGCGCTGTACGTCTTCGGCGAGCTCTGCAATGCCAACGTCCACTGGTATCTCTCGTCCCTGCGCAAGCCCGGCGAGACGGCGCGCAAGATCCCCAAGGGACTGGGCTTCAGCCTCGTGACATGTCCCAACTACATGTTCGAGATCATCGCGTGGATCGGCATCATCCTCATCACGCGCTCCCCGACCCTCGTCGTCTTCATCACCATCGGCTCGTACTTCATGTACATCTGGGGCTGGGGCAAGGAGAAGGCCTACCGTAAGGAGTTCGGCGACAAGTACAAGAAGAAGCGGTCTGTCATGCTGCCTGGTCTTTTGTAATGGAACTCTACATAAAATAGAATGTTAAACGAGTCCTGGACGGGCCCAATGTAGTTGTATAAACAAGTCTAGAAGGGTCAAATTGAGAGCGTGGAGGGTTTTTGAAATTATGAGTATAGAGATCTGTCACGACGCATGCAACTGGTGCACAATAACTCTACCTAAAGTATACATAGCTCAAAGAGAAAGAAGACAAAGAAATATAAAATGATATACCGTTCCCGATAAAGTATCATGTCCCGTAGAGCTTCGTAAAAAAACAAACTCGCCGAACCTGTTCAAGTCCGCCTCCTAACGCCTTTCTACCCGAGATCCCCCGGCTTAGCAGCCCCCATTGTAAATTTGGCAGAGCCTGCGGAATCTTTTGGCTGATGCTATCGCCATAAGTCATTCGAATCACAAATTATCCACCGCCATCTCGTTTGCCGTGTTGGTGGACGTGATTCCATTCCATGTAGAATGTTTCTTAATCACGCTGCCTTCTGTTTTGCCGATGAGACCCCTATATGCAGATCCGTCCCCAAAGCCTCCGTCAGACTTTCCAGGATAGCCGCATCAAGAGAGACGGTAGCGCTCGTGGAATTTTGTAAATTCGATACCGAGTCGCCAGGAGATGTATTCAGAGGTGTGCGTCCCCCAATTACTGTAGAGCTGCCATCACTTCCATCCACCGCTTTCCCCTTTTCTTTCTTAGTAGGCGCAGGAACTTTGTCTTCGCCCTCTCTGTTGCGCTCGCGTAACTCGTCTACACTGTTCTTGCGACTCCCCGCTACCCCGTCGCCGTCCCGCTCACTCTCACTCCCTGACGAGTAACTCCCAGAGTAATCGCTGCCGCTACTCCCCTCATCACTACTGTCTGCACCGCCGTCCCTCACGAGCCTCATAGTCTCCTCGAGGACCAGGAAGTCTCTCTCGAGCACCTCGGCCCAATTCTGGACGTTGCCGAGCTCCTTGATCTTCCGCCCGGCGTCCTTGGCGACTTTGGCGAGCTTGTCGTTCTCTTTGCGCAGTGCCTCCGTCGCCCTCGCGACGTCTTGCTCTTGCCGCGACAACACGGTGGCGTTGGAATGCAGGATGGCCGCGCGTGACTGCAGCTCACTGTCGAGCATGTTCGACATGGATGCTATGAGCGCCGCTCGCGCCTCGGCCACGTGCAGCTGCGAGTCGCGCGAGGGCAGGTCCGAGTCTAAGGACATGGTTGCGATGCTCGAGCCGCCGGGCCCCGGCCCCGCTCCGTGGGGTAGAGCTGGACCTGGCCCGGCGCTCACCGTTGTCGGCGGCGAGGTCGCGGTGGTTCGCGATCCGGACACTGATGGTGGAGCTTTGGAGGCGGTGGAGGGTAGAGATGGTGGGGGCGGATATGATGAACTGACCACTTGAGCCGTAACTGGGGGAGAAGCGGTGTGGTCGCCTATGGTTAATGCCGTCTTCGACGAGCTCCGGTCCTCCTCGGGACTGGAGACCGGCGGAGGTGAGGGGACCTCCGGACTGGCCGGTGCGGGTTCCGCCATCATCTGGAACGTTGCGTCGAAGTGGGTGTTTCACCTCAAGTGCACACACAGTATCGCGAGGCGGACGTGAATCAGGTATGCGACGGACTCCTAAGAATGAAACGACTTGGCCAGGTGGATGAAACGACGGTCAGAATTTGGAAGCTACTAAACTTGTAGATGGTCGGAGCTATTGGAAAGTGAAGCTCGGAGTTGGAGCTCGTGGCATATTGCGGGGTTGGTTTCATGATGGCTAATTGGGCAGACGGTTCGTTTTAAGCACCACCTGCATGTCATGGCCTTTAGCGACTTGCCCAATTCGATGAGAGCCGTCACACATGCATGCTAGTGGCAGGGAAATGGTATGCTCGTGACTGGCCATGATTCGGACTTTTGTCTAGATGGTGTCCTACCTAGTCAGTGTCATAGGCTATCATCACTCGTCCCAGTTTGCCTCGAGACGACCTTCCTCACGCTGAGTACTGATCCACTCCTCGCTCGCCAGGCCGCGCAAGAATCGACGTTGGAGGTCTATAGCATCCTTGTGATAGTCGCATGCATAGTCACACGCCGGGGTATCGCTCTCGCCAAAGTAGTCGCAGATTAGCTTGTGACGACAAGTCGTGATATTCTCGCAATACTCGGCTAGCGCTCTCACGCTTGCGGCCCTGGCCTCCCAGTTTGAGCTCTTGGAGTCACGGTCTCGCATAATGAGATTACAGACCCTATCTCTGTCTTCCCGGCTGTAGTACAGATAACAATAGGAAGCATTGCCGTCTCGCCCGGCTCTGCCCGCTTCCTGGTAGTATCCTTCAAAGGATTTAGGAACCCTCCAGTGAACGACGAAGCGCACGTTATCCTTGTCAATACCCATACCAAATGCAGTCGTGGCCACAATGATATCGAGGCCTGGCTCATTTGATACCCACTTGGCTAGGGTCTGTTCCTTGACTGCTTTGGGTAGCTTTGCGTGGAATGGTTGTGCACCGATACCTTCCTGACGGAGCTGTGCAGCAAGGTTCTCACATTCATCGCGAGATATTGTGTAGATGATACCCGGGACATTGTCTAACCTCTCCCCAAGAGCGTCCAGTTCTGTCTTCCGCGGTTCCTGTGCTCTGCGCTCATAGACACTACGAATCCATTTCAAAAAATCTTCTAGCCGACGGTCATCCTCATCACGTGTAAACCGAATCTCGAAGTGAAGATTTGGGCGGTTTGCAGTCATGGTAAACGACTTGAGCCGATCTGGTTCTGTATCAAGGCACAGAGTATGCAAAACATCTGTCCGTACCTGGTCGTTGGCCGTGGCCGTAAGACACATGATGGGTACCTCAGGGAACGATTCCCTAAACCAGGATAATCGCTTGAAGTCTTTTCGAAAGTCATGTCCCCATTCCGAAATACAGTGTGCCTCGTCGATGACAATACGGGCCAGTTCCCGTTGCTCGTACACAATTTGCAGTCGATCCCGAAAGCGACTCGTTGCACACAGCTCAGGGGTAACATAAAGGAGTCGAGTGCGCGGGTGTCCGGTCTTCAGGTCGCTGAGGATGGCATCTCTTTCTGGAAGAGGCGTGTTACTATTGAACGAGCTGGCGTCGATACCAGCAGCTCGCAAAGCCTCTACCTGATTCATCATTAAACTCAGCAAAGGTGAGACAACAATCGTAACTATCAAAGTCAGTTTTGCAGGTCTTTATACTCCTATTTAAAGACACTCACTTCCATGATCAACCACTGCGGGTAGTTGAAAGCACAGACTCTTTCCAAACGATGTTGCTGCCTGTACAAAGCTAAAAACTGAGTCAGCTCTTGTGGTAATCTAGCATACAATATGAGGGTTTCAGGAGTATGGCAAACCTATGATTCATAGGTCTAGCCCAACTAGAGCCTTCACCTCTTCAACATGGTCTAGATAAAGCCATACGTTGATTACAACTTACACATCACGGCCATCCAGAGCAGCCTGTATTATCTCTCGCTGAAATGGGCGGAAGCTTGTCTTGTTGAACTGGCGACGCAAAGTGAAGTCGAGGTCGATAAACGAGTTGGACCTTACTAGACTAGGCATCTTTAATAATGTGTAGATAGTCACCTATTATGAGTTTCTTCCCGCATCCCCATCAATAATGCAGGGAGAAGAGCGAATAGAACAAGGGCCTAGTGAAGTTGGTTGGTACCAATAGTCGTCAGCATACCGATCGTTCTGTAGATAGTGTTTGACTACTGCTCGTTTGAACAACTGCCCTGTACTATCTGTCAAACCTTGGAGCCTGTAGTCCTTGCGAGAGGAAGCTGGACAAGCCTCAGCAAACAGTGAGTGGCATGCAATCCTGCTAGTCGAATGGATTTGCTTGTAGGTGCAGATCGTCGGGAATCCAGAGTACCTGTCGATCCGCCTAGTCTTAGACGGGTAACGATTAGATCGCGTTGGCAGCCCGCTACAGCACCCGGGGCAGTGCCGGCGCAATGTTTAAAGCCAATTGAGTTTTTCTAGAAGCGTGCCTATCGGATCCAACCCCAGCTTCTGAGAGTTTGGCGTGGATTGGTAGTGCAGCAGCATTTAATGTTCCCCTGAGCCGGAAAACAAGCAGCAATATCAACAAACCGTTGTCGAGGATGGCTTGCTGTTGGTAGCAGTCTCACTTCTTCGTAGGAATTACCACCATCCCAACACATAGATGTCGATCTGCCACTGGTCTCACAACATGGACGATCTAAGCTTCTAGACCATCTATAAAAATTGTGAATTATAAAAACGTCTGCCTTTTCTCCGCTATCGCGTGGAAGAGCACTGCCTAGTGCACCTGTCTAGCGCATACCTATTGTCTGCTAGTGCATACTTACATATGTAGTAGTGTAGTGCAGCCGAGCAGGTACGCGAAAAAATAAAAGACTGTGCGTGCAATCAATATGTACTGTAAAAATAGAGACACCCTATAAGAACTTTATACTTTCACGCCCCAACGGGTACCTGCCTGTGGTTCGCGTTTTTTGACCAATCTGAGTCCAATTTGTTTGCCATGGCGCTCTCAGCTCCCAGGCGCACATACTTAGTAGCTCGAGCGCCTCGGTTTGTCCATTACAGTAAGTACTTACTGATACACCAGCCAGGGTAAAAAGGGTGCTGAAAAATTGTTTCTGATCTTTATGCGTAAAAGGGCATCTCAACATATTAGTATTTTCACAGTATTTATTCTCAAGGTCACCCAGCTGTGCAAATTAAAGATACCTGCAAGGTAGTAATTGCTTACATAGGGAATTTAAGTATAGGTACTTAAGAGTTGGCAGAGTGTACAGTAACACGCTGACGGGTAGCGGGAGGGTTGCACCCCTTGTTCTGATTTGCTCACTGCAAGGTTGTCACTGCCCGTCCCCTTTCCAGCTTTCCAGCTTCCCAAGTTTCTACACTTCAAGTTGGTATTGTCAAACACCACACCCCTCCCCAAATGGACTATGTACACCTGTGCACAGTGGGTACGCATACTAAGTACCTAATGTAAAAGCACCTGCAGCAGTGCTAGGTAAATAGTGACAAAGGCCCCTTGATCACTCTCTGCTGTCTACATGTATGTGTGTACCTGCCAACTTGCATGTCCAACCACTTGGTATCCCCAGTCATACATTACACTAAGTACAACTGGAAGAAAAAAAAAGAAAAGAGACAGTGACAACAAACAGCATTGGAGTTCTCCTCCCCCACGCTTCAAGACGAAGGGTCCCTCGCTAGGATTCAGCCAGCCAGGCACCCTCACATCCTGTTTGTCCTACCCCCAAAAGCAGCTAACTGACTGGGTACTGTACCTTGGCAACTCCCAGCAGCTGCACAGGAGAGGCGATCAAGGCCAGTCCACCTCAGTCCTCCACTGCCTACCTGATACTACCTACCTACTCGGCCTGTTCACCTGCTGCTAGACCAAGTCCCTAGACAGAACCCTAGATCCTCCCCATAAATTGTACATTAATAATTAGGTACAATACGACGTCGCCGCGCCCTGGAGCTCGTCCCAGAGTCGCTGCGTTGTTTCAACACCACCCGTGGACAGCTCGACTGTCGGAGACGCCAAGACCTGTCGTTGAAACACTTTCGCGCATCCCATCCCATCACATCCTGCCGCCACTGTGCTGTGTTGTGGCGTGGCGTGTCGAAGCCAGTCCTATCGGATCATCCGCCGATTTCAATTCTCCCAACCGTTGCTTCTTCCCCAGTGCTGCGCCGCGCCTCTGCACTTCCCTTTTCACCAGCGGTGCCCTCTGTTTCTGCGTCTGCCGCCGACAAGATCGAATGCCACTGTTGTCCGTCTAGGCTCGAGGCTTCAATTGGCCGTCCGCTCCTCTGACCCGGCCCTCAGAACCCGCGACCCGCATTGTTCCGAGCCGCATGCCAGTAGAGCCCTGAAACGATCGCCTGTCTCTGTCCCGCCTTCTGCGTATCACCGTCCACTTTCCCGCCCACCAGGCTGAGGACTACGCCATGAATACTGCCTCGGCCAGCATGGTCGCAGCCGTCGTCCATCCTCACTCTCACTCGTCCTCATCCTCATCTAGGGGGCTCCCGATAAATCCAGCCCAAGGGATAAGACGGATTCCTCTTCCAACTTTCGATATGCCTCCGCCACCGCCACCGCCGCCCATTCCCGACAAGTACCATGTGTCTTCCTCTGCCTCTACCGCTTCTAGCGCGACGCTGTCCGCATCCGCTCCCATGTCTTCACCTCAAGTCATCAACCTTGCTCGGGAGAAGATGAAGACCGCTCTGCAGGACAACGAAAGTCAGGCAGCTGAAGCAAGTGGTGTGAGCAACGAACTAAAACCCGGTGTCACTATCGATCTCAGCAACCTAAGTATCAAGCATTTACCGGACGAAGTGGTGGATATAATAAAAAATGAACTAGAGCGGTTGGTTATCTATCTACAATATGGCCCAGTCTTCCGACCTAGCTCTAACTTCGTACAGGTTGGCTTTATCTCACAACAAACTGACTTCCTTTCCGGCGAGGTTCTCAGAGTGTACTTCACTCCGGTATCTCAATGTGAGGAGCAACCGTATTGAAGAGTTCCCACTGGTAGTCAGTATTACCCTACGCGAACCAGAACGACAAGTTTACTAACAGATTATTCACAGCTATGCGACATCAAATCCCTTGAAATCCTAGATTTGGGCCGCAATAAGATTCGTGTCCTTCCGGCAGAGATGGCAAGGTTAACTTCGCTCAAAGTGCTTTCTGTTCAAGAAAACCAGATAGAAGAGCTTCCGCTCTGTCTAGCAGATATGATCTCTTTACAAAAGCTGAAGCTGGGTGGCAATAACATCACTTTCCCGCCTCAAGAAGTATTGCGCCCCCAAGCAAGCAGTCCACCAAATGAGGTACATATAAAGCAGCGAGAGGTTGCTGAATTAACAGTCACTGCGCAAATCAAGAGATTTATGAGACAACATGCTCAGAGTCTGAGTGAAAGGGAAAATAACGCTGAAAACAATGGAGATGGTCTTAACGACAGCAGCGAAACACCGCGGATGCCCATAAAACGAGTTACCAGCGGACGCTTTCCAATCCGAGTCAATGGCAACGATGTTATGGACCTTCGTTCGCCAGTGCCTCGACCACCTCCCATACCATCTAGGTCGCATGCACGTGGCCTCTCGCAACAAAACACGGCTATTAGGCGGCCAAGTGTCATGCCTCTCACAATTGGTAATCCTAATGAACGCGTGCGGTCAAATAGCGAGACAGTATTGCAGGCAGGTCGGCCAGAGCGCCTGTCCGAGCGGAATCGGCGGATGGGTATCATGTCAAGAAAGCCAAGCGAATTAGGAACGTTAGACGAAGGCCAAGCGCACAATCGTTTTAGTCACTATCGTGGTCTCAGCCATGGATCATCTATGACCGGAACATTAAACACAAACGGCTCTACTGCCAGTCCAGGTAGCCCTGCAGGCGCTGAACCGCTTCTCCAACGGCCAGACTATGTCAGACGGCTCTCTGTTTTACCTGAACAGCGACGCGAGTCCAAGGTTTTTGACCCAATCTTAGAGTCTGCAAAGGGTATTCTTTACGCAATATTTCAAATACACCCCATGATCCAGCTCTTTACCCGGCTGACAAACGATGGGACCGCAAAACGTTCGAGTCTTGAATTGGTATTTTATAACACAAACGTCCACGTCGAAGAATTAGAACGGGAAATCGAGAAACACGAGAAAGCCTTTGAGAGCGGGGGCCATGCGCCACGAGAGAATGAGAATGTGCAAAGAGCTGTTGTCACTTTAATCAACGCGTACAGTCGCCATATATGCACCCTACTAACAGACAACATGGACACCATCGTTGACAACGGCGATCCTCGATATATTCGCACCATGATGATGCTGCTTTATAACAGTATCATGGAGCTTCGAGTCTCTGCCTATGAAGCTTCCAGGGGTAGTGCTGGATACGTTCCTAGTTACAGTGGTCGTTGGGCGGGGCTGGACAATACAATCAAACCATACTCTCGCGAGAACTCCGCAACCCCAACAGCTGGACGTCCCGGCATCGGTGCAAGATCACGTATCGGTACATTTGTGCACAACCCCAGCAACCTCAGGGTCATGACCGGCGTTTCACTACCCTCTTTTCACAGCAATAATCGGACGGCTCAGATACTGGCCGCCACACCCAGGTCTGGTGAATCTTTTGCTTCCTCGAGCACTGATCCGCGGTATCCAAACGACTTCCCTGCGGAAGAGCGTCAATTCGAGAAGATATTTTTATCTTTACAAAAGTCAACCGATTTGCTCATGCGTACGTTGCCCAGTCTGAACGTCCAGTTCAGTAATGGTAAGCGCAGCGCAGAAATCCAGCGATGCCCAGACACTATGATTCATGCCTGGAAGGCATTGATCGCAAAGTGCGCAATTGCAATAAGAGAAACCGAAATTCTGAAGATGCGATTGTCTATGATCAAACTAAAAGAACCAGGAATCAGAACTGACGCCACATTCTGGAGTCTTTGTAAAGGATTCATTGATTCTTGGGCTGAATTTGGAAACAAATTGAAGCAAACTATGGACCAGGTCAACCTGCCACTAGATGTTAAGAGCCGGCTTCGACCTATCCAAATCAGTGTCAAGGAAACGAGCAGCTTAATCATGGCATCGCCCTGGGGCATCCTCTTTCGACAAGCTGGACATTACTCGGAAACATCGAATCATTATTCGCCAAATCATTACTCATCGAACTCTACCAGCACACAGATGCAACTACCCATGACGCCACAAAGTGCTGCGTTAGGTCCGGCAGCTCAAGCCACAGTTCCGTCAACTCCCCAGAGCGGTTCCTTCGCCAACATGTTCTCTGGGAACGTGTTTGAACGGGCTGACGCCTTGATCTCGATGGGAGGTTTGAATATGTCACGGACTAACACGATGAATAGCGCGTCGACGGTCTCTCTCAATTCTCTCTCTTCGGTCACGTCTGCAGGGGATGAACGGCAAGGGCCGTCAGTACTGAGCCCTAACGTAACCACGAGCGCTGCCACTTATCGGCTAAATGGTGGAAACAAGCCTGCATTCTAGGCGAGTCTTGCTTTATTTCTCCCAATCCGACGACGAATGCACCACAGCATCTAGTTGTGCGTAAGCATCTGGCCTTTTTACTACAAGCCCCTTCGGGGGCATCCCCCATGTCCCACACGCTACTTTCCAGGGAAAATACTGGTGGTAGCCTTGTACATTACATCGCGACAGCTTGGCAACTACCCCTAGCACCCACCGTCGCAAATTAACATACAAATGCCTCATCGGATGGACATTCAAAGTCCAGGAATCCCTTGCCATTTCTTCTTTAATAACAGCATTGCATATATGTTTGGAATCCCTGGACACGATTTGGAGGTGGGATCTTGTTCAGCAGAGTAATAGCATTGTCAACTGCGGGAACGACAGCATCACTGGTAAGGCGTTAAGAGGAATAGACCGGTTTGTTGTTCACCTATAGGAGCTGGCTGCCTTGATTGAGGCGCTACGCTGGTTTGAAAAACAACGGTGTCGCATGGAGAGAAGGGAGGAAATAATGTGAATGTCATAAAATCATAATGTCTCAATAGTAAACCACCAAATCGAGTCATCTAGTCAAGACTTTCTGCTTTCTAGT
Organism: Xylaria arbuscula; assembly: GCA_022385695.1. Taxonomy (NCBI): domain Eukaryota; kingdom Fungi; phylum Ascomycota; class Sordariomycetes; order Xylariales; family Xylariaceae; genus Xylaria; species Xylaria arbuscula. The sequence continues at coordinate 194,403 of MU279350.1, forward strand.
GCCTTTGTGATTCTTGTAAAGCTTTATTATTTTTACTTTAATTTAATTCATGTTTGACCCCTATCTATGTATAACTATGCTGGATTGGCAAAATGCTACCAGATTTACATGTTAACTCGCTTTGTCTAGTAAAAAAATATGTATATACCTTGCTATGTACCCTTCCTGGATCTATATATATGGTTAAAAAAAACATGCCTTCGACCCCGGGTATTCGTCGGGTTACACCGTTTCAAGATACTCATTCGACCGTTTTCACATAGTAACATCAACCCTGGGTATCCACTAAATTTTATTTTCTGTCGCCTTGCGCTCGTCTATCTAAGCGTAACGAGCTCCTCGGCACTCGTGGGGTGGATGGCAACGCACGAATCAAGATCCTTCTTGGTAGCGCCCATCTTGATGGCCACTCCGAAGCCCTGCAGCATCTCACCTGAGCCTAGACCCATGATATGTAGGCCGACGACTTTCTCATTAGGCCCAGTGGTGATGACCTTGTACTTGGTGGGAGCCTTGTCTGAGGGATCCATCATGGCGTAGTACATGGCTGTGAAGTTGGTGGTGTAGACCTTAAGGTTCTCGCGGCCGTATTTCTCGGCGGCCTCGGGCTCCGTCAGGCCGATGGAGCCGACTTCGGGGTGCGAGAACACGACGCTAGGGATGTTGGAGTAGTCGAGGTGCGCGTTGGCGAACAGGGCAGGCGGGCCGTAGAGGCGCTCGGCCAGGCGGCGGCCTGCGGCAATGGCGACGGGGGTCAGTTCAGCCTTGCCGATCACATCACCAATGGCGAAAATGTTGTCGACCGATGTGTTCTGGAAGTCGTCGGCGATGACGTGACCCTTTTCGTTGAGCTTTACGCCGGCGCTATCGAGGCCCAGGTGGTCTGTCTCGGGCACGCGGCCGACGGCCCAGATGAGGTGGTCGACGCCGGACAGCTGGCCCTCGCCGTTGCTGTCCTTGTAATGTATCGTCAGCTGGCCGGTGGCGGCGTCCTTGTCCACACGCGATTGCGACGACTCCTTGTGCAGATGCACGCCCAAGCGCTCGTACTCGGCAGTGACACCGTCCTGGATCATGGGGTCGAACTGGCGCAGGAAAGTCTTATGGCGAATGAAGAGGTGAGTCTCGATGCCCAAGGCGTTGAACATGCCGGCGAATTCGACGGCGATGTAGCCGGCGCCTACGAGGGCGACTTTCTTGGGCAGGGTTGCAATGTCGAAGAAGCCATCGCTGTTGACTCCGTACTCGGCGCCGGGGATGTCGGGGAAGCTAGCGGGGCGGCCGCCGACGGCAATGAGGATGCGGTTGGCGCGCACCGTCGTCTTGGTGCCGTCATCCAGGGTGATCTCGACGTCGTTCCGCGATAGCAGCTTGGCGCGGCCGTGGACGTACTCGATCTTGTCGTTAGCCAGGTTGCGCTCGTAGATGCCGTTCAGCCGCTTAACATAGGCGTCCCGCTTCACCTTAAAGCTAGACCAGTCGAACGGCGCCGTCTCCTGGAGGTTGAAGCCGTAGTTCTTGCTCTCGTGTATAGCCTCTGAAATGGCGGCAGCGTTGAAGGTGACCTTCTTGGGCACACAGCTGTTCATGTCAGGAACCCGTCTCCATCACACTTCGGCAGCAGGCAGGACGAGGCTTACCCGACGTTCACACAGGTGCCTCCCAGCCTGTTGGACTCGACGATCATGGCCTTGGTGCCAAACTTGCCGCTGGCCATGCGAGCAGCACCGAGGCCGCCGCTACCACCGCCAATGACGAGGAAGTCGATTTCCTTGGAAATGGGAGCCATAATGCGTACAGACGAGGAGAATTGTCTCGAGAGGGACGTTATCCGTGACACGGCCGTCCTGGGGAGGGGGGAACGAATCTTGGTGGTGGTGGTGGTGACGGCAGCAGGAAGACGAAGACGAACAGAGGCGGATGCGGGCGTAGATGCAGATACAGATACAGATGCAGCGGTCAGTCTGCCGAGATATGCCAGCACCTGCATTTATATAGCGGTGATCCTGAGACGAAGCGGAGAGAAGCAGAAGCCCGCGGTGGGTGTGTTGGTGGGGGAGGGGAGCTGGGAGCTAGTAAGCGGGGTGACGTCTTTGCAGGCCTGTCTCGTGTATGGTTGAATGCTAGGTTTTTTGATTGATAAGACGGATACAGGTTAGTAAGGCGTCTTGCACTGGCTCTCGATGCTTCGCCGTGCAGCAAGGCGCAGGTAAGAGAGGGATCACAACAGGACAGTGCTGGATCTGGTTGGTTGCAAGGTTGGCTGGGGGTCTAAATTAACTGTAAAACAGCGTTAAAAGTATTTGGCATTAGAGCTTTATTAATCTGCTGCACGTCAGAGCTGGAGGTGGGATGTTGCACGGCATACAGTATTTAACTGTATCAGGTAATCTGTATCTATAATGCAAGGAATTTTCTTTTTAGATTTGGAATCTGCTGTAGTGTCGCGTACGTACAGAGAGTCAAAGAGACAGCGTTGGGGACCATTAATAATCACTATAATCCGAAACAGACACAACCTTTTGAATTTGAGAGCAGGTGGACCCTGCAGATCGCATCGAAGGCTATACTCGACTGGGACATTTATATACGTAGGTTAGGGTACTTACTTAGAATAGTAATTAGCGTTAGATCTAGGCGCGGAACAAATATTTATGTACACCCGACACTACCTTAGATCTTACTTGGGCAAATACTTCCCCTTCGCTTATACCATTTGATATATGCCAATCCAAGCACACCTGGACATTCTGATATTCATACAAATCATATAAAACGAACATGACAAAGCCCTGGATATAGTCTCATTGGTATTTCCATAAAGCGCTTCTAAGCTCAACATGGCCTAGATGCCCTGCACAGAGCCGACGTGACGTGTGACCTGGCCACACACGAGGCGTGCAGAAACCACCAGGATTCCCCATCCTGTGCCATCATGGGAGTGAGTAATCCCGCTCTTGGCGTCATCCCGCGAACTCTGCGAGCCGAGCAGCTGAAGCGCCTCTCATTCCTCTGTGGCCTACCCGTAGGCGGCCGGAAAGATGACCTTATAGCGCGTCTGACGGCCGCCGCCGCGTCGCCCCCGTCACATTCCCGGGCCAGCCCCGTGGTTTTAAGCATCGACCTCGGCATCCGGAACCTAGCCTTCAGCCTGATGACCCCTGTCTCTGCCTCTGCCGTTGGTAAATCAACCGCGAAGTCGAAAAAGATTAGCAGCGGCAACAGCACGAACCAGTCTTCATATCTCGGCACAAGCCCGCCGGCTATCAAGCTGCACGCATGGAAACGTCTATCGCTTCTTGACCGCGCTGCCACTAGCGGCTCTAGCGATGGGGACGTTGCTCAAGAAATAAACACGCCGACTGAGGCTTTTGCGCCAGCCGAGCTGGCGAGGACCGCCAACGCTTTTCTCCAGGAGACAGTGATGCGGTCCATGCCGCTGCCGACACACATCCTGATCGAGCGGCAGCGGTGGCGCAGCGGCGGGGCGCCGGCCATCCAGGAGTGGACGGTGCGCGTCAACACGCTGGAGGCCATGCTTCACGCTTCGCTGCGAACACTGCGTGACATCGGGATCTGGAAAGGGCAAGTGACTTCTATACGGCCCGAACGCGTGGGGCAGTTGTTTCTCGATGCGGAGAAGCCAGACCCCAAAGGTATTGGAGAAGATGAGACAGATGCGTCGTCAGGTCGCAAGCCAAGGGGAAAGTCAGCAGGCGGCCGGAAAACAAGCGCCGAGGCCAAGAAGCTGAAAATAGACCTCCTGGGACGCTGGCTCGGTCAGGGAGATGTCGTTGTAGCGCCGGGTAACAGTGAAGCAGGCATCATGCTGGATGCGTACAGGGACGCGTTAAAGGGCGCTAAGCGCAGCCGCTCGAAGCGCGTAGATGGAGATGAAGAGACCGGAGAGAAACGTCTAGTTCTCGACTCGAAGCTGGATGATCTTACGGATAGTCTCTTGCAAGGCATGGCGTGGATGCGCTGGCAGGAAAACATGGCCTTGTTGCGGTCGGAGAAGGGTGTCGAGCAACTCCTGGAATAGGATCCACATATATGCCTGCTATGTTGGATTTATGAGAAATACTATCACCGCATCAGTCGCGAGTTTAGTATCACCGATAACCGTCGATATCACCTATCGAGACAGCCTCTCGCATCTTCCAGTATACATGTTATGCTACTAGATAAGGGTAGTTCGATCTACTTCTTATATAAAGCTCATGAGCCCGCGTATACGGCATATAGAATCAAGTAAATGCAAACTCTCTCAACAGCACTTTATCAGTTAAAAAGGAAGAACAGAAATAGAACAACATCAGCAAATCTTAATCACAAAAACAATACATTGGATATCACAAAACCAGTATATTGCCTAAGAACCAATCACTAGTCAAATCCAAGTCGTAGGAGGCGGCGGTAAAACAGAAGGATACAAATCCCATATCAGACGCCCCTGAAGATCAACCCCAAGCCTCGCAGCCTGGGTCTTCACAATCTCATTACACGCTAGTGCATTATACTTGTCTGGGTCAGCCCTATAATGATACTCATACGCGACGGCGAAGAGGTAATCGCGCACGAAGACGGTGCCGGAGCCCAGAGGGGGGGATTCCTGGGAATAACATCGGCATGCCCACTCGATGTGCAGGATGTCCAGGTTCAGGGGCCAGTGCGTGTACGGATCGACCATTATGCGGCAGCCCCAGGGCAGTAGACCCTCGATTCTGTCGGGAGACTGGGAGCGTTTGGAGGAGGACATGGCTTGTGAGGGTATTTAGATAGTCAATATCAGGTTTGTGGGTAGTTCTATTCAGCGAGAGGATGTCTGGATCTGAGTGACTGTTCTGTTTTTAGAATTGTAATAAAAGCAACGGCTATGTGAGATAAGAACTTGAACATGTGTTGGTACTGAGCAAAGTGGGTTGGTTACATTTATTTCTGTTCACTTATTTGTTTGTTTGTTTGTTTACGGAAAATAAAAGTATTTCGCCCTCGATTGTGTAGTGAGTTTGTCTCATGGCAACCGCCTAGGCGCGACTTAATACCGTTTGCCCCTTTGAAGGGGTAACACCAGTCTTCCTCACAAATACAGCTGAAAAGAATTCACATATCATGATTGGACTAGCAGAAATGCCTTGCATTCAAAACTCTACTAGTACAGACATCCCTTGACTTATTTAAGTTCTTGTCGACAGTTTTACTTTGTATGGATGTTGACTAGGCGTACGCGCGTCTATGCAACTAGGTAAAGTTTGTTAAAATTCAGATGTATACATATATTGTAATAGCGTGTTCTTAGGATATATTTGCTTTTACGGTTCGACCGGAAACTCCACTCTTACCCTCTCCTCGAGCCTTTGTAGGCATGATATCCTCTCAACTCTATGTAAGCCAACGCCGCCGTGCCTCCCAGGCCTTATACACTAGATAATATACTTAATACGGGTACGGAGGATTACCGTAGCCCCCTCCCCACTGCTGCTGCTGCTGGGGGTATGGGTAACCCCCTTGCTGAGGGGGAGGAGGTCCACCATATCCCTGGTTTGGGTACCCTTGAGGAGGACCATGAGGACCGTGAGGATTGTGATGTTGACTGTAAGGAGCACCCCCATGAGGAGCACCCCCGTGAGGAGCACCGTGAGATTGATCTGACCCAGTATAGTAGCTTGCAGCTTCGCCCTGAGGAACAGGATCTTGATGATATCCTCCGGACTGGTAGTGTGACGATGATCCGCCATAACCTGACCCAGGCCGTTCCGAATAGTTTGAAGATGGGTGACCACCGGTTCCTGGACGAACACCTGGTCCGGCACCCATCGCGTCCAAGTCCCGGGTCGCGCACTGATCCCATAGAGACCCCTTCGGCCGCCCGTGGCCAAGCTGCTCGAGGTACGAACCGTCGAAAATACCGCCACCGTGGGAATGGCTATGGCCTCCACTTCCTTGTCCGGCTTGAATGTGGTTCTTTCCATTGCGGACTGACTCTGAACCCAAGACATGATCAAGCTCATGTCGGCGTGGGTGCTCATTCGCCCATTTCCGTACGGTGTCAAACATGCTTTTCTGAATCTCGACGCGTTCATCCCGGATAGCTGGATGATGAAAGGCTCTGCTCACATCATTGATGACTTCCTGAACCGGCACCCCAGGGTTCTCCCAGGCATATAGGATTCGTCTAACAGGTTATTAGCATGGAATTTAGATTGTAGCTAGTAACGACTTACGGGACAACGTATTGAAGAACAGTAGCGGCAATTCGGCCGGCACATGGGTTCAGGACATTAGTAAAATGATCCTTTGAGAGCATAGAGTGGGTTGGGTCCGAACAGCGAGGATTCGTCCAAGGCTCGAGCTGTGAGTGCGCACTGGCGCTGATGACATTTGAAGAACCATCCTTGAGCGCCTTCGTAACCGCACTGATAATAGGTCTAATGAAAGGCGCCAAAAGGCCTAGAACAAATGCGGTCAACGTCTCACTAATTTTTTCTATTAGACTCTCAAGTCCAGGAATCTTAGCAATTCCTCTGTTGATCGATTTGACAATCTTGTCGCGGAAAGCCAGAATGGGGTAAACCTGCTTAGAAACCTTGACGGGGTCGAAGCTTTCGCTCATACCAGGGACGATGTTGGCGTTCGACCTTGTACTAGAGTAAGCGCCAGTCCGCTCGTTTCTTTGCTCCTGTTCTTGTGCCATCCGCTTCAAGTCGCTTGCCTCTGATGCCATCCCACCTCCTATACCGGGTAACGAGCCAACGAGAGAAATGAAGTCGGAAGCTCCGCTGCCACCACCTCCGAAGAGGCTACTACCGAACCCTCGGGAACCGCCACCGCCGCCGCTGGGCCCGCTGCTGTTCTCGGAGTTCTTGAGGGCGATGTCGAGTTGATCAACTTCCGACTGGGTAAAGTGATCGTTGGCCTCGCCCAAAACGGAATGTAAGAAATCAACACCGCCAAAAGTACCCGTCACGAGAGGGAAGACACGGCGACCTTGGAGGTTGATTTCAGTGCTAGTCCCGCAATGGGGGAAAACGTTGTGATAGCCGAGTTCCCGCAGGGCCAATTCACAATAATTACTGTGAGCACTGAAATCCTCCATACAGTGGAGGGCTTGCCCGAGGCATCGCAATGCCTCGCAGAGATCGTCTTCGTTGCCTCTTCCATGCGAGCCACTGGTGTACAGCCGCCCATAGTGGATACTGCGCTCAAAACTGAATCGGATATAACCTGTGCTCGTGGCCCAGCTACCGCGCTCGTTGGCAATGTAATTCTTCATACCCGTGTGGGGGTCGATTTCGGTTTCCGCGGGTAAGACAGGCCCGCGGAGTCGCGGGTCAAATTCTCTAGCATCCTTGTTGTCGGCGTAACCAAGCGGGTTGTCAATATGCTCCTCTGGGCGATAGACGCCGAGCCGTTCGGCGGTGACCTCGAACTCCTCGGTCGCATAGCCATTTGCAAGAAAGGAGAGCACCCAAACGAGGATTCGAATGGTCTCAGCATTGACACCCTTTAGGCTGCCCACATCGACAGCCTGCGAGTAATCTCGCAGCCAGTTGCCAAAGTAAGTGCGCTGGACAAGTAGAGTTGTCCACTTCTTACCGTACAAGAAAGCAACGGTCCTAGAGGGATTATATCAGGTGGGCACACTCGTCAAGAGGTCAAAGGTCAGCGGTGCAGCTTACTTGAGCATATCCTCGATATCGCCATGCCGCCAGTTGTGGCCCTCGACCTGAGCGATGGAAGGGATGTTGCCTGCGCCGAAAGCAGCGACTTTGGCGGGCATCAAGACCAGGACCAGTCCCAGAATCAGCAGCGTACTGCCAAAACCGAGCCTCGGAAGACCCATATTGGCGATGCGGCTCCTCGTGCTCCGGGCGGGATGCCAATATATCGACCGACAATCAGTTATTGCCGTTCACGAGGGTGTTCGTGACGAGGCGGGAGTGAGGATGACGTGAGCAGAGCAGAATATGCAAAGCGAGATGAGTTGAGTAAGTGTTAGAGCTCGACTCGAACGTTTCTTTCCGGTGAGATGCCAAATGGATGACGGCGGGGTAGCTTGGTGAGAACGGGTGGCTGTCATTGGCGGGGGAGGCGTACAGAGAGGGGTGACAGGGCTGATTAGTTACACTAGTGATGCAATGACAGGTGCCGTCGCAACCGGACAACAGGTAGGTAATGCCTACAGTAGGATGGGTACTTGAATAGGAGATGTTCAGTACAGGTATATACTTACTAAATACCTAGGGGAATAAACAGATAGGTGGATTAGGTGAAGAGCTGATTGATGAATGAATGGTGTTATTGTGTGCAGGTACAGAAAAAGACAATGAATAATAGAGAGAGAGAGTGAGGTGAGTACCTAGGAGATGGTGAAGGAGACGAGGGTGCCTGATCTTCAGCTACACAAATCTAAGTAGATGCTTACCTACGTATGTAGCATTCCAGAATGGCATCATACTTTTAAAAATAGTACCTACCCTACGTACCTCTTTGATACTGTAGTATTTACATACCTACCTATTCTACAGTGAGAACCTTTAATAGGTCCTTCAAGAGCCTCATTGCTCATTGCTACCCACGCCAGCTGAGAATGGGCTTAGCTGATCTACAGCGGCTCGGCAAATCGAAATCAGCTTCCAACAGCTTTACATATCTCCATTCTCGTCCTTTCAGTGTGATTGAAATCCTAGTGAGCTGAAACATTCACCTCGGCGAAAAAGAAAGCTTGAAAAAACAAATTGCAACATGTCCCTAAAATTAGCAGGTCTCTTATAGCCCCTGTTCATCAGCCATAAAAGAACCTTGAAGAGAGCATTGCATAGCCTTTGAAGGCATGCCAACCTTACGAATCTGGCAGAGGCATCTAGACACTTACTTACTTAGGCATACTGCAGGTGTCATCCGATTGACATGGGATCAGCCCTACCTATACTTACATACTAGGTAGGTATTTACCTGTTTAGTAACTGATTCGATGTGGAGCTTGGGGGGGGCAGTAAAGCCACACCCATGACGTACATGAGAGGAAATTCATAATATCTCACGATAGAATCGCAAAAACGAGCTTCGCTTAAATTCTGTATCCCCAGTTGAACCCCGTACACAACACATACCTATATCACCATGCTTGGTACGCAACATGTTGAATTACGCACGTATCCTTGTAGCCATCTCTTATATCCGAATCGGAGATAAACAAAGACCCCAGACTGTGTCAAACGTTATAGCTTACATTGTACCGTATGAGACCACTCTTGTATTACTCAGCTTGCGTGCACACTGGCACTTTTGCGAGCTCAACGTCGGTGCGGTCATATCATCAACGGCTTACCGAATTTGTGAGCCCATGCAGTACTGCACATGCACCGTAAGATAGACGGTATGACAGACCAGCTATAATTACATGTCCAGTCAGCATGTAGCGGTGAGGCCGGACGGGGCACAAAGAAAGTCGCATTATTGATCCGGGTCTCTGGCGGGGAATGGGGAATGTGATGTGGAAGATGTGTAGCAATGATCTAGGTACGAAATCCGATTACGTGCGGAACATTTTGGGGTGAGACAGTCTCTTGGAGGTTGGGTTGCCATGGTTTACTTGTGTGAAAGCTAGAGAACTGCCAGATAAGCGTCAATGAGGCGAATGGTCGGGAGAGCACGCAGTAAGAGACGTCAAGATAGTATCAATAGCAACGAGTGTACTAAACTGAATCTCATAGAATACGGTATATTTGTTCATGTGACATGTGCTCAAACCCTGTGGTTGTTGTCGTTGTCACTGTTTGCTAACAGAAGCCTGCGGGCTCAAAACAGCAGTCGTGATATCTCAGTTATTGGGTAGTAAATATCAATTTCAAGTTTCTGTTTAAAAACAACTGTATTGTTCACAAACAAAGGACAATTCAATTCGATATAAAAGGCTGCCGCTGGCGACGAGTCTTGTAGCTCGAAAATTGCATTCTCTTTATTCAACAAGCTAAACAATCCCATTCAAGGTAACAAGATTCAACTACAACGCGAACAATAAAGATAAAGAAAAAATGTCTGATACTGGCTCAAGGACCATTCCACGCCTAACCGTCTTAGATTACGGCCTCACTAGAAGACTCCTTTCAGCCGGAGGTGTAGACAAACAATTCATGGAGCCATATGTCAATGGTCGGGCAGACTATATCTGTTTCGGCATTGGCAATGGTTCTAACATTTTCAACTCTTATTTAGTATCGCCTGAGCTGAACTCATATATCACTGCATTCGTTGAGCTAACCGAGACTGAAGAGATAGGCTCTAAGCGGCGATGCTTGATGAGATATCGCGATATGATGGTTGACAACTACCTTCATGCCGGCGGAGACTTAAAAACTTGGCGATACATAGGAGCAAGTCATATCATCAATAAGGCTACACGCTTTGTGATTGAGAAGACCTTTTTTGAACGTGGTAAGAACTACAGGGACGGCGGCTCGGTTGAAATCCTTCCCAGCGACGAGGATTTTACTGATACAACGCTCGCAAATCCGTTCACGCGAGGCGTTCAGGGGCTTTTACGAGCGTATGAGAACGAAATGGACATGGCAAAAATAAAGAGAGTCATATTTGTTTCAGGGGGCACGATAGCTGGGTTAGTTGATGACGAACCTGATTTCAATCTTCTTATAGAACTGTGCAGGCGAGGGGAGGAAGGGTATCCCGCTGATCAGGCTTCCTAAACGTCCTAGAACAGCAGGTGCCTTAGAATACATGAGTAGATAATAAATTAATTGATTCCTAAAACCAACAACGCAACAATGTAGGCGAACATGCAGTGTGAGTTGGTAACACAACCAACATGCCACCGGAGCTCGTTCCGGACAGTAAATTCTTTGGATAGGATCTGTAAAGGGTCGCTCGGTTGAATTCTAGGATCAGAAGGTCCTAACTTCCGTGCGGCGGCGTTGCGAGCAACGGAAGGATCGTAGCCTTGTGTAAGTGGTAACCCCAGAAAAAGGTCAGTGCGTAAACCATTCTTCCTAATTCGCCATCACCCTTCGACGACGTCGTATAGGGAAGGAATCCTCACCGAACCTCTCTTCCACTACGAATTGCCTGTGGCCAGCATCCGAAGGACCGAATAAAACGCCCACGCACCTCGGCTCGGCACCGTGCAGACCTAGTTGACTAAGTTCACAGTAACCTTACAAATTACAAGCCTTACTACCCTCGTGACAAACGAGCTCGGGCCGGGGTGTTGGGGGCTACCCGTTCATGATTCGTTCGCAAGAGGCACGGCCCTGGGGTACATGATTGGCTGGTGTCGTCGCAATGATTCCAGCTAGAGCATAAGGGGCTGAGCCTGCCATCCAACTCGGACTTCAGATGGGTCAGACTGCATCCCAGAAGTGCAGAGCCACGTGTATGACCCTCCCGAATCGGACCCGAGAACTGGGTACAGAAATGCCAAGGCCGTGCCGTTGAATACAAGGCAGTATGTGATGCGATCTCACACCGATTTTTGTGGCGGTAGAGGAGCAGTTATACAGAGCATGAAAGTTCGGTATAACTACCTACTTATTCCACAATTCTCAACGTGAGAGATCAGGGGTTTCGAAGTAATCAGAGCCACTATATAAGTACTTACTTTTGACAGGGAGCCTCACTGGTCCAATCGGTATGTCATCGGTGGATGCTAGTAAAGAACAATGGAGCTCGGCTGCCAGTTAATCAGCTTGGCCTCATTCTAATAATACTAAAGAGCAAACTTACCAAGTCTTACGGATGCCAAGACTACCAATAGTCAGACCAAGGTTGTATTACGCTAGAATCCATGGGGAAAAAGGACTGGCAGTTGCAAGGTAGTATCAATGTATAATGAATAAGAGGAGCCTGGACTTCCTTTCGTTTGTTTGGGTCGGATGCGTGGGTATAGGCGGAAGCGGCAAGACAGGCCCGAATGAGCGGTGCGAGACTCGGTCAGCGTCATTGGTTCTAATGCAGGAAACGGGCACATAACGTAGACAGTTGTGAGTAATCTATGGAATTCTCACAGCGATTTCGCCTTATGTTACCGATCCTGGCCGTACGGTTCGGTCTAAACCTATACTTCTCACGGCTGTGTAACATGTCAAAATCACCCCTGAGAGACACTTACTTGTACCATGGTGTACCGATGCGAGACAATGTCACACTGATTGCTAGCAGTCGAATCTTGTGTTTGCGAGGGTATAACAAAGTTGGCCGTGTTTGTCTTAACAAGCCTCCTCAATAATAAAGCATCTACGAATCATAATGAAGCTAGGTATCTGAGGATTTGAAGTATCAGTACGAAAGATAACGATGTATGTATGGTGACTTGTTTTCCTCGATAGGAGAGGTAAAGGGATATGGGAATGAATTCAAAGGGAGAGAAATACGATGTTGTATACGGAGGTGGCACAGTGAAGAGGCATGAGTGTTCCGAAATGTAGATATGCGGTCAGTGTAATTACCTGTGACAATGATATAAACTGCCGTAGAAGCTCTGCATGCTCTAGGATCGTACTAGGCTATACTAGCCGTTCAACGCCATAACGTACAATGTTACCGGGTAGATGATCCGTAACCTCAGGATCATATATGTGCGGCAAGGTAGGTTACGGAAGCGAGCCGTTGAAAGCAAATATCCGGACAGTGTTGCCGACTTCGGGTTTCCCAATCCGTAATGACTACAACAATTCAACATTATACGAGATATTGTTAGTTGCTGTACGTTGTTGATCAGACAAAGTTGGTTGGTTCGTGGCCAATCTGGACCTGCCAAGTTTGCAACCATCAGTAGAGTACTAAAATCGACTTTGAATGAAGCAGGCTGCTTTCACTGTTTGCCTCCGTGTGAGTTTGATTAAAGGCCGTAATGTTAGGCGGACTGCAATGATGAGTTTCGACCTCTAAATGGTACAAAGGTCAGACATGAGATCAGAGACAGTATATTACTTGGCATCGATCTTAATCAGACGTAGGATGAGTCACGAGGTTTGTTATAGTCGACAGAGCACTGCCCTAACTCAATGAACTGTGTAGACAGCGTTATGATCAAAGCTTGTATCTCGAGGTGTCGAGTCGGTGCCCCCAACCTGTCAGCAGTTGTGCTATTTTGATGGCGCTTACCATGGCGGCTGAGACTATCGAATCGGATCAACCGTTGCTGAGTCAAGGGGGAGAAGTATAGGCTGGGAGAAAAGGTAGAGGAACCTCTTCGTGACTAATGGCACTCTAGTACCAGGAAAATGACCTGAATAGAAACAAAACGACAAACCCCTGTTAACTCCCATGTATGGTTTGTAAGGAAGCCAATTCGGGAAGCGTACCCCAGAAAGATAAGTACGTAACTTCCTATACCATTGGAAGGAGCTGTTTGTCCATATGTGTATATAATGAGCGTAATTCCCATCATTCGAGAACTCCTTTGCGCTTCGTAAACACCACAACACTACATCATTCTTGTTTAGCAATCAGATCTTCGAAACTCATCACCAATTCTTCCCACGATCCATTTTCACTTACTCACGTATCACTTCATCGAACAACATGCCTCTTACTTTGGGAAGAGACATCTCACCTTGGCCGCAGCCTCTCAGGCAGCCATCGAGCAAGTCTCCTCATATCCTGGTCATAGGAGGTGGCGTCGTTGGCCTAGTATCGTAAGTTTAACTATCAGCTCGAAATATAAAAAAGAAGCGTACTGACTGTGTTCTCTCGGCAGGTCGTGGGTCTTGTTGGATCGTGGTTACCGAGTCACAATATTGAGCAAGGCGTGGACGAGCGATGAGGAACGCTTGACCTCACAGATAGCAGGGGCACTTTGGGAATATCCGCCGGCAGTGTGCGGCCAGCACACAGATGCTATCTCGTTAGCCCACTCCAAGCGGTGGTGCATGACGGCTTACCACATATGGGATGCGATTGCTTCCATCCCGTCCCTGAGCCAAGAATCGGGTGTGCGCATGATGCCGTCAGATTTCTTTTTTCCCGACAAGATTGAGAAAGACCCTCGGGAGTATTCAAAGATGGCCGAGATTATGGCGAGTGGCGTAAGAGGCTTCTATAGAGGGTCCGACATTATCGACGACAGGGGGGTCGATCCGTCGTATGGCGCCGTCGACGCCTACGAGCTCATGGCTCCGGTCATTGATACCGACAAGGCCATGCACTGGCTGACATCGCTTGTGCAGAGCAAGGGCGCGCGCCTTGTCACCGAGACCATCAAAGAGGATCTCATCAACATCGAAGACTCGCTGCGAGCCAGGTTCAAGGCGGACGTCATCGTCAACAGCACCGGGCTGCAAAGCTTGACGCTCGCAGGGGACTCGACCGTCTACCCTATCAGAGGAGGTCTCATCCGAGTCATCAATGACGGCACAGTGTTTCCCAAACTGAATGCCGCGTTGACGATTACGGCAGATGCGGCTGGCTCGTCGAACGAAATCGTCTTCCTGGTGCCCCGGAATGACAACATCCTGCTCATAGGCGGAATCACCGAGCCGCATAAATGGGACCTGGATCTGACGTTGGAAACGCCAATTATTCGCAGGATGCGGGAACGGTGCGACAACTTCCTGCCTGGGCTCAAGGACGCCCGCCTCGACGCGGACTACCCGCTAGCCCAAGGACTACGGCCGTTTCGAGGATCCAACGTCAGGGTAGAGCGGGAGCTTCGGAGACCAGGGAGCAAGATTGTGCATTCGTACGGCCACGGAGGAGCAGGCTGGAGTTTGTCATTCGGGTGCGCCCAGGACGTTGCAGCGTTGGTCGACGAGACACTCCATAACCTCCCCGCCAGGCCAATGGGGGGCCGACTTGGAGGACGGGGAAGGATGGAGATTACCGCGTCCCTGTGAGCGAGACAACAACGGATACAGCAGTTATACGGGAGGCGTCCCCACGGACAAAAATGGCGGCGGCGGCGTTGGTGCGTTGTGCGTTGGTGTATTGGTGAGACTGAGAATTCTTACACTAGACAGCAGCTGATTGGGTTTCCTTTTCCCCCCCTTGTCTTTTATTGTTTTTATTTTTTTCGTTCTTTCTCGCAATAGGCAATACCTGATAGATAGGCGATAGACAGTACCTTACCTAAGGCAGATAATATATTTAGTGGGTTGCATGCTTCAAACTCGCCCTACCTACTATGTACTCACCTACAGTGACTGTAGGCAATGCCTCGCACCATGGACACCCGAGGAGGTAGGTAATAACATCCCGATGTGTTGATGAGTCCAGTTGGCCGTGACGAGAGGCAGGCCTTGGTCGAGGTGGCGGTCGGCAATAGAGATCTGACCACCCACTTCAAGTTCTGGCCCGTCTCGCCTACGTGCGTGTGCCACGACAATTCGCTACATGTGTGTGCTACGCATCCTTGCGTCGAACTACATATGAGTAAGATGGGCGGGTAGATGCGTGGCACAGGTATGTAGGGAGTTAGTCGATCGCCGGACACGGCACTACCTTGAGGAGAATATTACTACCTATAGTAGTACCTACCTACCTACAGAAGTAGGTAGTATATTTGGGGAGTATACTAGGTATGATTCAGGTATGGAGTAATGCAAGTAATGTGTTCAGCCTGAGGCGGGCACAATCGGGGGAACCCCTGAGGAGAACAAAGTGCGATTGCTAGGCTATGTAGGTAAATGACGTCTACCTAGAGGTATCACGATAGGAGCAGGGCAAAGAGAAGGCATGGCCCGATTTCCTCCCCCGCTATGTCAGTGCTTTTGTATTTATTAAGCAGCGTACCTTAGCTACATCCTAATTGATTGTAATACGACGTAGCATTAAACCTTGATAGTGCTATGAGTAGGCACCCCACTAGGCAGGTATCTTTGTTCTAATAGGGAGAAGGACAAATATTACCTCCTATTAAAGTCCATTCGTATTACTAGCACTTGTCTTATTTAGCATAGTCCTTATAGAAAAGTATTTAACCCATCTATTTAGTATATTCTTTCCTACTGTATGTAGCCAAACGATCGCCAAGATATAAAACAAGAGATTTCATTGGGCATATATATAGCTGGATCTTGTTGAACCAAGATTTTGGTATACTAGATGCAAGAAATAACGCATGGGCAGTACTGCATAGGTAGGCTTTTAGAAGCTACCTAGGTACACTAAGATTTTGCTACAGCTTTACTAGTAGCATCTCTAGAGCAACAATCACAGATGCAACTGGACAGCACTAAAAAGTATATGGGTGCCTACGTAGGTTAGTAGGCGGCTTACACATACCTATACTGCCTTACATAGGCACTTCATCAGCTGAGAACTTGCATTCTTGTGACCGGGGCTAGGTACCTACGTCACGACAACAGATACTCTTTGACCTACCTAACAGTCCTGAGTACATCCTAACCTAAGTAAATCTTGCTTCTAGGTATGCATGCAGGTACAATATATTAAGTTCTCTAGAACTCTATACATACCTATGTAGTCCTTTGAGCTTTTGGTGCCATGACAAGTTAATATATACCTAGGTATACACAGAGTTAATACTGGTAGTTGATTCTGCTGCTTTAGGTACGTACCTGGAAGTAACCGTTAGGTTTTCTCTATTAAATATGCATGCTCGTAGCATCTACGTTTATACTGTGCACTCAAGTAGCGGTCTCTTCCCAAATCCTGCAGCACTAGTAGTAACACGACGAAGCGCGGTACGAGGATACCGTGCTAATATTACTGTAGCCCGCCTACTGCAGGGGCGCTGGAGCTCGGTTATAGACAGTACGAGAGGCTCTTAGAACTTTTGACGTCGTCCGAGGTCAAGGTTTTCGCGGTACACCTAACCTTTCACTAGCCTGTCGACGGGACACTTCAACGGTCCGCCCTAGTTCATTGCCCATACTTCTGCCCATAAACAGGAGAACATTAATTTCCATCTTTTCATTGCGTTCCAACCTTCATTCTTGCCCAACCAACCTCTACCACTTCTACCACTTCTACCACCTCTGTACCTCCATTGGAATCACAACACCATGATACCTACAAATCTTGTCAAGATGATCCTGAGTATTATGGATACCCTGTAACCCCAGCCTCGTGCTGCATCGTCATTCATCACCAGCTGGACCACTCAACACCGCACACCGAGTTCTCGGTCCAACTCACACCTCTCGCTTCCGAACCTGCTGCTCCGAGGTCTCCGGCCCTTGAAGATCAGCCTTACTGATCAGACCTGAACAGTTACACAAGTTTCCTCCATCTCACTGTGTCAGATTCTACATTACTATTCAACCTGGAAAAGCCAGAAGATGGATGATTCCAGCCTTGTCTCCCACCAACTCCAAGTCCCTGCTGCTTCTCGCGAGGGCAAAGCCCATCCCGGGATGTCCGGCGGGCCTTTCAACAACAAAGTCCCGCAGCCG
Organism: Xylaria arbuscula; assembly: GCA_022385695.1. NCBI lineage: Eukaryota > Fungi > Ascomycota > Sordariomycetes > Xylariales > Xylariaceae > Xylaria > Xylaria arbuscula. Next base: position 211,772 of record MU279350.1, read on the forward strand.
GTCGAGATAGTTTCCAGGCGCAACTCGCTAGCCCAGAATGTCTCCCAGGAACCTCATATCTGCACCGGTCGCATGCTCGGGCGTCCTCGGCCATCCGCCCACCAGCCTCCCATCAATTTCTCCACGGTATGCGATGGTCTGTACAGAAGTGGATACCCTGAGACACCAGATTACCCCTTCTTACAGAGTCTTGGACTGAAGACCATTGTCACGCTAGTGGACAAAGAGCTTCCGGATGGCTACCAGGAATTCATGCGAGACAACCAAATCACGCACAGGATTTTCGACATGGCTGGTACCAAGAAAGAGGACATCCCAATCGAGATGATGCGTTCTATCCACGCAGTGGTCTCTGATCGTGCAAACTACCCCCTGCTTGTTCACTGCAAGCAAGGCAGACACAGGACCGGATGTGTTGTCGGCGTGCTTCGCAAGTCCAACCAGTGGAATATTGATTGCATCATCGACGAGTACACCGCCCATGCAGAACCAAAGGTGCGCGACGTGGACATTAAATATCTTAATGAATTTGAACTCACACGCCTCTTACACCCATCACAAGCGATGAGTTCATCTCGCAAAACCGGTCGACTCTATAGTCGACTCCACAGTCGATTCTGCAGGCTAGCTGTTGTGACAGTCTTAGTTTTCCTAGCCTGGTCACCATTAAACAGATTTCATACCTCAGAATCTTCTCTCAGGTGATTTCAGTCCACAGAAGCCACACTGTCATCCAACACAACAGCGGCCACGCCTGCATACCCTGTTGAGAACATGGAAAACGAGCTTTGTTGTTACCGCCTTCAGCACGAAGGATTGAAAACCTGCTATGTCGAACTGGAGCATGGTTAAACATATCCTCAGAATTGGACTAGACTGTGCTAAGGGCCACAAAAGAACAGAAGGACGGCGGATAGACAGTGTCATAGACTGGTGCGATAAATAACAGCAGTGTATAATATTTCTTTTGTTTGGGGATGGCTTGTGGGGTTCTATCAACTTTCAGACGGCGTACGGCTAGGGACAGAGACTCTCAAGAGCTGACAAGTCTCACGGAGTTGAAAAAGACGGGTCAAGTTAACATCACGTGGCAATGCTACTGTGATTTCTGTTTTGGAGGAAGAAAGCCGGTCTACACTGAGTTATCAGGGAAGAGCATAAGGCTTCGTTAGTTTGTTTACATAGTTGCCTTTTAATTTATAATATAAAGCTAGCAAAATCTGCTTCAAAGTTTCATTCTTTCATTCATTGATCATTATTACCGACCCAAATGGAGTCCAAACTCACATCATGTAGAGATGCAAGGAGTTGCAGCTCTACTAGTAATTGTACACGTGATGATCATACAACGCTCTCGCCACTGCCAGATTCAAATACCCTGTTCTCAACATTCTATTCTATACATCCACTTTACACACTGCTTTGGTTTGCTAGGTCCAACGGGGGTTGTCTTCTCGATACTGTTTCTCCTTCTCGCGATTCCCTGTGGCGTACACCCAGCCAGCAGCCAACACATTGACAACGCCGATGCCAATAGCAGAGCCTCGCACGGCGCCCCTTACCGAGAACTTGCTCCGGAGACCACCGACGGGCTTCCGCCGCAGAGCCAGCAATGCGTACGTCCCGCTCGCCGCCGTGGTCACGCCCGCGCTATCGATCTTGAACCCTTGCAGGTTGGCGTAGCTGGAGAACAACAGGACGGGCACGAATAATAAGGGGAGCGGCTGTGCGGGACGTAGGTGGAGGGCTGTTATTAAGGTTGCGAGGCCAGTTGGCGCGAGGGAGGAGTCTGGCAACATGATATGTGAGTTCAGAGATTTTATTTGTTAGAGGATATGGAAGGAGGTTGTTTCATCTAATTTGGTACTTACTGCCCCAGGCTTCTAGCTGTGCTTTGACAGATTTTGGTGGTTCTGGTACCGGTGATGACATCGTGAAAAGAGTGCTCGAAAACGTAGGATGGAAAGAGTTGCCAGGGGTGATCGATTGGTTCACAGCCGTACCATTGAAGTGCCAAAATCAGTTGTATTGATTTATTTTTGTATAGGTAGGTTGAATATTGCTGTATTATGGCAACGACTACCAATTGAGCTCTAGAAGCGCTGTGTAAACAAATTCTTGTACAATGAGAGACTTGGGAAGCTATCTACCTCTAGAATGACACAATCATCATTTGTTGGTGGAGCTCAGCTTGGCTCGGCCATGAATTGGCGACCCTTGTTTAACCCCTCCGCAGTGCTGTAGTAGGGGGCAGCAGGAAATAGACCACCTAGGGGTGCCATCCAGATCTCCTACGGGTGCCAGCTATATCTCCAACCAAAATCCAAAGTATCTGCTACCTACATGCACTTCAGTACCTATCTTCAACCTACCTACTTACCTACCTACCTACCTACACAAATTGCTAGCTATTTTAACAGGTATAAAAAAGCAGATACTAATTATGCTGTTAAACCCAACTTATTATATTTACATAGCTACGTAAGCATGTTATACTTAATTTCTAGCTAAAATAAAATAATTGTTAGCTGTGTAAATAAGTGCGTATATACGTCGCAGTATGTAAGTACAAATATATTATTGTAGCATATACTTAGGGTACTTTATTTTGGAGTGGCGTACCCGAATTAGGACACGCTATCTCCTTTTTAGGTTAAGACTTGGCACCCGTAGGAGATTTTGATGGCACCCCTAGGTGGTCTAGCAGGAAAGATAGCTACAGCGGCCAGCCAGACAGGGCCAGGCCCGGCGAGCCACAGCTGATGCTTTGCGCTGACGCTGGCCAGCCACAACCTCAAGAGCCACGTTGTTGTTGGAAGAAGCAACAGTGCACCTAACCCATGCCGCCTATGCCCATGCTACAGTACCTACCTAGTTACCTACCCAGCACATCGATAACCACTACCTATTATACTATTATTAACCAGGTTGTGGCACGGGCAGGTTGAGACTCGAGAACACTAATACCGGTACAATACAACGCCATCGCATCGCCATCATCTATCGACCGGAGGATTGGACAGCCTCGCCATTCGCCATTCCCACGGCCACTTCCAACTTCAATTGCCCAACAGCCCGTGCTTTCAACATCGGCCTCCGTCCATAAGCCTCGACCACAGATAGGGAGTGCTCTGGCTTCGCAATTCCTGGTCTGCCGCATTTAATCGCCCACCCACTTGCCGATCTCGATGTGCGCTTTGAACCCATCATAATACGAATCCTATACCTACATCATCGAACCACGTCGTCTCCTTTCCGGCTCCCCAACTCAAGGCGCATTTCATTTCATTCCTCTTCTATTCCTCGCTTTTTCTTTTTCTTATAAGCAGATCTATATGAAGCGCGCACATCTGTCTGCTTAGCTAGCAAAAAAAGAAAAAAGAAAAAAAAAGGCCGAGTGAGCGATCGGGAGCAGAACCATCCCACCATGTCCAGCGGCAAAGCCTCCGGCAATGACGCCGGCGCGGGCGGAGCGCGCTCACGGGACCACAACCAGGGAAACCAGGAACGGAAGTGCACGCCGGAGCAGAAGGCCGCGGTCTTGCGGATCCGCCGGTGCAAGGTGACGGCCTTCTACGAGATCCTGGATCTGGAGGCGGTGCGGTCGTCGTGCACGGACAGCGACGTCAAGAAGGCCTACCGCAAGCAGAGCCTGCTGACACACCCGGACAAGAACGGCCACGAGAATGCCGACGAGGCCTTCAAGATGGTCTCCAAGGCCTTCTCCGTCCTTGGCGATAAGGAGAAGCGCGAACGATACGACCGCTTTGGTACCGACCCCGAGTCCAGGTTCGAGAGCGCCCGCGCACAGGCCCAGAACCCCTTTGGCGGATTCGGCGGACGGGGCGGTGGGGGAGGTCCTGGAGCCGGTAGGGGCGGCATGTTCGACGACGAGATGACCCCCGAGGAGATGTTCGCGAGGTTCTTTGGTGGCGGCTTTGGCGGCGGACCTTTTGGGGCTGGCGGTAAGTCGAAAGTGCCTCAATCTAAGAATAATCGGGCAGTGGAACTAATACGTTGGGCTCTCATAGGTTTCGATACCGGACCGCAATTTGTCTTCAACATGGGGGGTGGAAATAGGGCGTTCCGAGTACATCAGTTTGGCGGCGCAGGCCCAAGGAGGAGACCACAGGGCGATGGGCAGCCGGGACAAGAACAACGGCAAGCAACCGGCTGGGAGACGTTCATCGGCTTATTGCCAGTTCTATTCCTATTTGTATTCCCCCTCCTCACATCTCTATTTTCCGGCTTCGGAGAATCCCAACCCGCCGTCCCGAACATGGTCTTCGACAACCCGCTGGCGCCGCAAACATATCACCGGACGACGCCGAAGCTGAACGTGGACTATTACGTGGATCCCAACGATATCGCCGGATGGCAAGATCACAGGCTGCGGCAACTGGACAAGGAAGCCGAGGTAGGGTTTGTACGCGTGCTACGCCGTCGCTGCGATACGGAATTGCGCACGAAGCAAGACCTCGTCGACAAGGCGCAGGGCTGGTTCTTCCCTGACCCAGATAAGATGAAAATCGCGAGGGACTTCGAGATGTCCTCTTGTAAGCGCTTGGATTCTATCGGCCTCTCGCGGTAGCCCCCGTCCCCCGATGAGACTTGTACCTCGCACTCTCCTTTCTAGCATGCGTATCGGCGTGGAGCAGGCCTGCTTTCGGGATGGCGTTCCGGGCTTTTCCAAGGGGATTTGAAATGAGGCATGGCAGAGAGTGATGGGATAGCAGGTTCATATATAGGTATATTATATAATATAATCATGCGATAAACTTTTCATAATCACTGTTTATACATATATTTTTATAAAATTATTTATTAGTTTATAAGCAGCCTAAGTTAAGGTGGCAGAGTCTTGGTGGTAGTAGCCATTTGTGTGGTTTATTTAATCACCTGCTTTTGCCTCGTTCTTCCATGAGCCTCTTTATATTTCTCTCCCACCCGCTTTTCCTCATAGATGGCATGATCGATCCAGTTCTAATATGTAGTGCTTATACATGTCTAATAGATATATCAAGACTGGGTACGATGTACATAACGTGTACAGGTCTTGTCTTACAGTCAGATGGGCACCAACGGTTTATTAGACTTTGCTAATTATACGAACTAGACTTCCAACGGCACTGGAAGATTCACCGAGTGATATCGGTGGCACACTTGTTTCCGGCCCTCTGAGGAGTAGGGTCGAAGACGTCCTCACTCAAACCGCGTGCTGGTGGAAGGCGATGACGAGGATTTCATCTCCTACGAAATTGAAAAGTTGTTGCAACGGCGCATAACCAGGACAGGATGGCATCCCACATTAGAATACCCTGTCCACTGGAAGGGTTTCGAGGATACGGACGTCGTCCTATGGGATGGCTTCTAAGGCTAACAATACCTACGGTGGCCGATTCCTAACGCCGCATATTTTGTACCTGCAAGTATTTTGGCGCAACAGAACACATTCGTACTATCAAGCTCGTTTGGATCAAAATGAGTGAACCTTGCCTCAGGCATCATTCAATTATACGAGCCAGCTTTAAGTACATACATTCAGCTACATATTGCGCTGCTTGGACAAATAGCCTGCTACAAAAGCTCTGATCTCTGTTGCTTTGTTTACTAATAACGGCGGTCCCTAGGTAGCACCAAAATATCTGCGCGTGGTTCTTGCCATAGCAATACGCATTGTTTCAATCCAGCCAACCTGCTTTGGCCTACACTCTACCTACCTACCACCAATTCAAGTATTCCACCCCTAGTTTAAGTTCTCCCACACCAGTGCATCCTGTTTCAAACTGCTCTGGATTTTCCAGCTGGACGTTAATCCGTTGGCTGCTGTTCCAACTTCCTTCAACCTGCACAAGTTCTCTCTACCTTACTAGGTTCCGCTCCAATATCACAAGCTTCCCTCAATCCCGCCGCAGGCATATCGACCACCGTAAATACCTACCCTCCCCGAACAAAATGACAACTTCCGCGTTGTCTACATACATCAATAGTCTCTAAGCGCACGTCAATGTCTTGGCAGACAAGATTTCCGAATAACACATTGCACCCATGAAAATCCAACAATAAATGATAAGAACATTGTCGTCTACCTATATAAGCATGGATAATATCGTCTACCGTGTTTCCCACGGCTGCATTCTTATAGTGCCTATATACATCATCATACAAGCATTAAATGCACTATGGGATGGTTTTTCGGATCCCATGTATCCCTTTCTTCCGCTTCACATCCACCCCTATCCCATAGCTTTGATACATATATATATCTACGACCTTGCTAGTCGCAGAAACACGACTGCTGGTTACCTAACACATGCAAATATGCAACTACTGGCACAAGTTGTTTGTCATTTTTGTTCATGTAAAGATAGTTGCCCTCTCGTAGATGTGATCGAATTTTATAAATACATAGGTCATTAGATTGGACCAAACACTTATCAAATTGGGCGAAATTCCAGTACATTTGAACCAGGATTTTCCAAGAAATCTAGATTGGAATATGATAAGTTTATTTATTACGTAGAGATATCGCTGCTGCGCACTATAATAACCCTAAGCACGCTTTATGGATATGGATCTATTGTTTCACAATATGCCAAATCTGGCTGAAGTTGACTTGTCTTTCATCTGGAGCACATCTCCCGTGTATTAGCTAGATGTATTATATATCGCTTCGGCTCCGGATTGATCTTAGTATGACGACGGATACAGTCCCCCGAGACTTCGAGGTGTGCGTCAATGCGGCCAGCTCTACCTTCTGCCCCGCCGAGGATCCATGGCTTCGTTCCGCCTGTAATCGCGCATCTCTTTGGTCCCGAGGCTACCGAGTCCGCCTTCGCTGCGACGCTCCCATCCACCGAGCCTTACGACGAGACACGTCGCGTTATCGCCATCATTGCTGACCTCGGTGGCAAATGCCACGACGTCCTTGGATCCCTGCTCCGGCGTTTTGGCCTCTTTCACGACATCAACTATTTCCTGGTCGCTCAGTGTGCCCGACACGCCGTCTGACATGAGGACCAGGAAACTGTACTGCGCCGCACCCAGGTCCACACGCGTGATTTCCGGCTCGGCAGACACGCCCAGGCGTTTGGATCCGATATCGCCAAAAGCGCGAGAGTTGGCGAGCCCCTGAATGCGCTCCTCACCAAAGGAATCCGTCACAAACGACGCCGCAAAACGTCGAAGACGGTGAGACTCGCCCGGCGAGCTAGGGTGATGATCTGAGGTTAGAGGTTTAGCGAGGCCGGTGGCTGTCTCACAGAGTAAGATTCGGGTATCGCCCACGTGGGCCACGAGAAGCGTAGATGATGCGGCAGGATGCCAAAAAGGTGCCGGAGTTGGTGTGGATATTAATGCTACTGATGCAGTTGAGCCGCCCTTGAATCGGATGCGCCCACCAATCCCGTGTCCAGATGGAGGGAGATGATGTGGCTTTCCAAGGATTTCGTCTCTATTCACGGCGGCATCAGAAACATAAGGATCGTCTGGATCCTGCTTCTGGGCTTGAGCCGAGACGAAATCCAAGTCGGCACGGAGAAAGGCGTATGTGAGGACAGTTTCGATAGTACTAGGCGCATCACGTGTGGCATCAGCAGATTGAGGAGACACACTGAAATGTGGCGGGCTAAAGCGGCGGAAGTATCCGCCTATGGTGCTTTTGTACTCGTGCAATAGGTCCCTCTGCAATTTCAAAGCTCGATCTTTCGATAATTTGGCAGGGGTCGGTGAGTTCCCGCTGATGGCACCCGAGTGTTCGTTTTCATGGATTGCACCATGCTTGTTCACTTGAGGGATGTCGGCTTTGGATTGGACCTCCTCCGATCCTTTCATTTCAAGATTATCCAATGCTCGTCGGCCACCCTTCGCAACGTCTGCTATGGATGGAATTGCTGTGTTCTTATCTGTCGAACCCGAGACGGTCTTGGCACCGGCTTTTTTCCGCAAGCTGCTTTTCAAGCCGAATTCAGAAGCGGCCTCTTCGATATACCCATGAAGCTCTTCCCGGAGAAATTCACTACATTGTGTGCCGCCATGGCCGTCAAAGACGCCGAAATAGAAAATCTGGGGGTCGCCATACGGACTATCAGCCGAAGTCCCCTCTCCACTCTTTTTCATCGCACTTCGGACCAGACTGATGGGTGCCCGTTTGGCGAAAGCCGGCATATCAATAGTCCCGGCCTGATTGGTGTCCTCATTGTATGGACGCGAGCCCCGCGACTCGGTAGCACCGAAGTGATGTTTCGCGCTCCGAAGAGGAATGCGAACAACGGTCAGATCGCGCGTCGGTGGCAGATGCGGTGGCGCAATCGGAGCAGCACCTGACTGGGCACTATGGGGAGCTGCAGCGGCCCGGGGCAAGTGGTGGTGAAGGCCCGGCGGCGGGCGCGAGTCGGGATGCAGCGAGGACGAGGGGAGATGTGTCACGAAATACGTGTGAAATCCCCGACGGATGATTTGCGGGGCCGTATGGGGTTTATTTGGGGCGGCCGCCGTCGCGCTCGTGGCATCGTGATCATGATGTTCCGACCTGCATCGTGCGTGTGGCTGGTGGTGGAAACGCCGGGTGGAGGGCGTGTGGTGGATTATTGGCGCGCGGGCTTGTGACTGGGTCGCACAGAAAAAAGCAATGAAGCCTTAAAATAGAGAGGCATGTCTCGTTAGCAGCGATACACATATGGACACGCACGTTGGGAGCGACCTCACCGTATGTGTCGTTGAGGGACCACCTCTTGGGCGCACCACGGTGTAGGCTCATTGTCCGAAGAGCGCAACCCTCGTACTAGACCATCGACGACCCGTCGGGCTTCGCGATGTGCAGACGACTATTAGAGCGGAGCGACAAGGAACCAATGACGGTGGCGGCGAAGACGACGACGACGACGACGAATATCGTCCATGGACGATGCGCAAATGCGTTCCCACAGTAGCTAACGGAAGCGGAGTGATGGTGCCGAACAGAAGCGATGCCGCTGTCGTGTATGGGGACCGAGGGTCGGTGATGTCAGGCGATGGACAAGTGACCGGAGCACCGATGTAGGGGCGGAGGAAGAGCAGACTGGCAGTGATGGTGGTGATGCAAGGCGAGTCCGATAAGTCCCGATGTGCCACTGCGGTCTATCTCCCCCCTAAGGTAGGCATGTACTACACTACATGTAGGTTTGGTGTATGCAGTGTAGGTACAAGGCGAAACCGCAATCGCTCGGCGGGTCCTATTAGGTCACTAGTATGCGCTACTAGTACTGTACTGCACTGTACCTGTTCCCGAGTTCAGATGGTTTAGCTCGGTGCGGCCAGATCTTTCCAAGCAAACATTACCTACTGTTGAGGTCAATACAGACATACATAAATGAGATAATTCGTTTCGCATGGATGACTTGGGCGGTGGATGGTAGACTTGTTGCGCCAGCACAGTTTGCGATAGCTGTCAACACCAACAAGGGCTGGGGATATACAGTACACAGTAGGTATCTTGGGTACTTGCAAGTGGGGCTTCCCGAAGGGGATCGGGGGGGCATCCTAACCGGACTTGGCGCTAACTGCGTCCTGGCAATTGATTAATCGCGATGCTTTTAAACATTAGGTACCAAAGGTTCGGTAACGGAAGAGGGCAAAAGTATAACAAGGGCTTCTGTGTCCCTTGTCCATATAACAGAAACGAGCCCAGTGCTTTATATCGTGACTAACCCTATCATTCAAGCACCTTCACTCACGAAAACTCTCCCTTCATATGTTAGAGAAGGCGGGTGCCGGGCACCGACTGAGGGGGGCAAAGTTGACGATCCATATGCTAACGAAGATTAGGTTGCTACCTACCTGCATATTCCACGTTACAGAAGAGGACACCCGAGGGGGGGAGAAAAGTACATCAATGGCAATTGAACCGTAGGGTTCCTTGCAAAACCTGCAAATGCTGTGTATGAGTGTCCCACCATTTTCTCATGGACCTTGACACTCCAACTGTGTATGCCCCAACTCCAGGCAGTATCCAGGTACACTAGACTAGATCAGCTGTAGTAGCTCATGTAGTTGAGGTAGGCTTTAGAGTCTAGAGAAGCTAAGCATTAGTTGACGTGGGATCTACATCACTTATTCATTGTCGTCGTTTTAGTGTACACTTCGAGTTAGGCACGTGAAGGATAAAGTAGCAGAACCTGCTCGATGTCGTCGTCGCTTGATAAGTTCCTCTTCTATGGCGAAGCCGAGACTGAGAGGCACACGGACTTTTTTGTGATTTTTCTGCTTTATTGTCTTTTGCACTGATTAACAGAGTAGAGGTGATAAAGAAACCGGTGGCCAAGTATGGCCGGCCCCTCAAATCCTCCCACAGTTCTCGAGATCACGGAAGATGGCTACAGGACCCCACCACCCGGGAGCCTCTTCGTTCGAGGAGCGCCACCGACGTCGCCGTACCGGCCTCCTGGCCTCGAGAGGAATCACTCTGCAAACCCCTTTCAACATGCGCCGCAGTATAATCAAGACAGTTTAGCGAGGATGATATCCATTGCAAGGATGGAGTCAAGGAGACGCGGCAAGATTGGCATCCGGGACAGGATCTGCTGCTTTCAATGGACTTGGTTCACGATGGTGCGAGTTCTTTATTTTACCATAAATCAAAGCTTTTATTGTGCTTAGCCGACGCATGCTGACGAATATTGTATGTATTTGTATGAGTAGACTATGGTAAGCAGATTATACGTCAAATAAAAAAAAACGCGGCGAGCGTCGATGCTATACCATGCTTAGAGTGCATTGTAGGCAACGGGCGGTATAGCCAATGTGTTATATTCCGGTGAGATGCTTAATCAGGAGCTCTGCTATGTCGGTGCAAGAGTCAGATGTTAACAAGATTTCTCTAGTATCGAAAGCTTACGATGTAAGATGGCTTGAATCCGTGGGCGTCGTATTCTTCCTTCTGAATCTGCTGCTGTTTATCTTCAACTGTGTCTTGATAACAATGAAGTTCATTCTGGTGCCTGGTAGCTTCACGCACTCTTTCCTGGACGAGGTCGAGTCCCTTTTCATCCCTGCAGTGGTAAGTAATCGATCATATAGAACACCCCTACCCTGGGGGCTTATAGCTAACACTCAGTAGGTTGTGTCGTAAGTATATGTATACACCTACGCCGAGTAGAGGCATCGATACTAAATCGCACGGATCAGTATCGCGATAATCATGACCAATATCACTCAATACGGGTGTCCCAATACAGGGCCGTGGCTACAGAGCGTCATGGAGGTGCTATTCTGGGTCTACCTCGCAATCAGCGTCGTTGCAAGCACGGGAATGTATCTGGTCCTATGGTCGACCCAGTGAGCAACCAACGTCCATGCTCGGATAACCAGAGAACATGTCCTAACCGTGGAATCTGCGCAGAGTCTTTCCCATTCAAACAATGACGCCCGTATGGGTCTTCCCAGCCTACCCTCTGCTCCTGAACGCGACTTTTGCCACCAACTTGATCCTTACTGATAGAGTTGGCCCCGGCGACCCGAGGAGCAACAGGGAAGCTATAGCCGCCACGGCTTTCACGGCGCAGGGTACTGGCTTTCTGATCAGTTTCATGATATGCGCTGCCTTCATCTATCGGCTCATGACCCAGAAGCTGCCGCGTGATATGCAGCGCCCTGGTGTGGTATGGTGCTCCTTCGCTTTGTCTCGATGCTTGGATATAACTGACAAGGACAGTTCATTTCTATTGGGCCGCCGGCATTCACCGTTGCAGGGTTAGGTATGAGATTCTTATTGTTTCCATACACTTTCTATGTGCTCTCGGTCTCATTCGTCTAGCATTTCGCAACGCATTACCCGCTAACTCAGAAGATATCCAGTTTCCCTAGGACAGCAAGCCAACAATATCCTCTCGCCTGACTACGCAGGTCGCGCACACGCGGTCTTCATCATCGAGATCTTATCCACCCTCCTCGGACTTTGGCTCTGGGGGCTCAGCGAATGGTTCTTTATAGTTTCCGTGGGCTCGCTGTGGAAATATCTAAGGACAGATCGCTCAATACCTTTCCAGATGACATGGTGGAGTTTTGGTGAGTGTATTCGCACTGGTCGTTCCTTTCTCGACTTGTCTAGTAGAGGAACGTTCTAGTTGGCAACGCTGATCCCGGGTGATATAGTATTCCCAAACACCGCTCTCGTGACCGCTACTCTGGCCTTGGCCAACGCGCTGGATAGTAGCGGGTTGCGGATTTACGGGTGTGTTATGGCGGCGGCTCTAGTTTTGGTCTGGGTCATCGTTTTTGGGAAAATGCTGAGGAGTCTTTGGACTAGGCAGTTGCTGTGGCCCAAGGAGCTCGATAAGAATGTTTAGAGAAGGGGATGATAGATTTGTAAGTATAAGCAATGCGACGGGTATAAAATGGAATTTCCAAGTTGTTCTATTCCCTTAGAGACAGCAGGTCGCAAACTTCTTGATTAGCTAACTTGAATGAAGAAGTCAAGGAACTGGTTGCGAGTTTGTCTTATACAAATTGAATATGGCAGTTATATACGCATCTTATTCTTGTACGATCACTCAATCTCTTCGATTCTCGGCTTCGCGCGTCTTCCCTCGTCTGTACCTAATACCGGCAGACTAGGTCTTGCCATGTCTAACCCTGCAATCCGCACGGATGGTGGCACAACACCTTGGTCCTGTTGCTTCGGTACAAACTGTACCAGACGCAGGTTCTCCAAATTTTCGAGCGCATCTTGCGCATGTTGACGGACGAGCCCGTCCTCATCTGTCTGCTCAACGTACCCTAGGACACGCGCAACATCATCTTCTCTTGTCGTGAACCCCGCGCCAAAGCCTAACCCACCTTCTTTCCTACTACTTACTAGGCCTGGCCCAAGGCTAAAGTGACTCTGGTGGTCTCGAGCTTTTCCTAACGCGCTCGCAAATATTAATATGAGCATAACAGCTGCGCGCCGCAAGATCCCCGCTTCTAGCACACCAGCCTCGAGCATGAGGACATCCAGACTTAGGGCCAGAGCAGCATCAACGAGCTGCGGAGTGAAAGAACGAAGATTCGTTTCGAGGCCGGAAGCAAAAAGAGAGAGCGCGGAGGCTCTAATCCGCATATCCTCGCTACCTCGTTTGCTCTCCCAGCCTGAAACGATACGTGCGAGGAGCGCATTGCGCGTTCGTTCTTCTGATGTTTGATCTTCGAGATCTAGTTCTTCTTCTTCTTCTTCTTCCCCAAGAGGGAATGAATTCCGTGTACTATCTCCAAGCCTAGCTTTAGCTTTCAGTTTTCGCGCGGCGGCTTGCTCGGCACGGAGCTGTTGCTCTTTGGTCTTGGGCCGGTGAGCGCGACGCCCTGCCAGCGCGAGAAGTGCCTCGCCAACAGATGCGGCGAGATCACCCGCGAAAGTCTCGCCAAGTCTCTGCATGAGCTGCAGCAATGCCTCACCGAATCTTAGCCGTGTATCTGTCTTTTGCCGCTCTGAGGCGTCGACGTACTGATCCAGTACCTCTCTGATAGTAGAGCGCGGATGTCTTTCTGCCAATTGTACGAATACTTTGATTACTCGTAGGTTAATGTACTCATCGTCGTCACTGAGCAATGACGAAAGAAGGACTAGCGTAGCTGGAATGTCCAGGATTGCACTATTGGCTTTGATAAGAGTACCTAGTAGGTTCAAGCCCTCGGAGCGCACGGGTGGTGGCGAGTCAGCTTGTGTGATATATGATAATGCTAGATTGTATGTCTTCTTATCTTCGACTTGTCGCTCTGTTGGCGTAGTAGGTCTGTCAGTAGGGTCTTCTAATTCATCTCGATATTTTAGAAGTTGGGACAGATTGCGTGCAGTATGTGAAATATCAGCCTGCTGTGCGAGGCTGATCTTCAACAGCGAATCTTCGATCGAGGTTAATGTGTTTTCAGGCACATCCTTCCGCTGGAAGCTGGGTACGGTAACGACCAGATTCAACAAACTCAAAGCCACAGACACTGCATCATCATCTGAAGACTCCGTGTCGAATTTGCCAAGGACTTTGCTGACGAGCTCGAGCAGTTGCTTGGAGTTTGAGATCAACCTGTCCGGCACTTGTTCCATCATCTCCTGAAGCATCCTGGCCTGAATTAGCTGGACTATTGGGTCTGAGTCGTCATTACCGACTACCAATTTAATAGATTTTGTATCTTCCCTAGGCGCAAGTGAGGTCTCGAAAAGTTTCAAGAAAAGCGTTGATAAGTCCATGTCTGATGCAACTCGTTGCAGGAGCTCAATGAATGCTGATATCTTAGAATCCATAGCTTCGAGATTCAATTGCGTGAGTCTCGTGCTTTCGTTGTCATGTAGTTGTTTGATCTGAATATAAGAGTTTCCGGTCTGCTCATAATACCATTGCAGCCCTGGCGCGCTGAGGGAGCCACGGAATAGAAGGTCGTCCAAAATTCCTATGTATTTGTCTGCAGATCCAGCAAGCTTAAGGTAAATCTCGATGAGGGCTTGTGCTTGTTGACAATATCCCTCCTTCATATGTGCAGCTGGAAGCGGCCAGGACGACAAAGCCCATAGGGGCATGAGTAACGGGCCAAGCAGTCTTTTGGTGAGACCTGGGTTGGGATGTGAATTTAGCAACGAAGATAAACGTTTCAGTGCAACGTATAGTGCATCAGCCTGAACTAGGACCGCGCGTTTTCGAAGGTCGACTACCTCATCAGGCCCAGCACTGAAAACCAAGGGTTCAGCTGGCGTATCCTTGGAAGATAAGGATGGGTTGATACAAGCCAACATCGGCTCAGCGAATTCTTTCCACCCGGGTGTTCCTTGGCACAGCTCAATGTCAGTAGGCTGGTTGCACAATAGGCCATGTAGTTATCATACCAGGAGCACCAAGTTGCTTCCTGCCCAGGACACCGAATCCAATGATATATGCAGCAGCTTTGGTAAGATCGAGGCCCGCATCCCCATCCAAAAGCGCAAGAAGCTGCGGTGCAATGCCAGAAAACCATACGTCAGGTTTTACAGAAGCAGGTGGAACAGATAGAAGATTCGATGCCATTTTCAAAGCCTCCATAGTGATGTTAGCACCTTGTTTTTGGGGAGCAACAGCTTCTGATACCCTGACCGTGCTTGACGGGTGAACAGAAAAGACGAACTCCAAGGTCGCCCGGACGCCATCAGGTCGTTGGGGCAGCAGTGTAAGAATATCCATCAAATGAATGCGAAACCATTCCGGGACTCGGCCGGGCTTAATCAGGGTGTTCACCGAAGACATCAGAGCAAAAGTACCTGCCCTTCAAAAAGTTCAGAAAGGCTGTGAAATGAGATGGTGAACTGATCGTGTCTACCCACCTCGATACAAGAGCCATAAAATCCCTTTGACCCTCTGAGCGAGACTGTTCATCAGCTGTTGGTTGAAATGCCTTTAATCCAATCCTCTCCAGAGCAGAGACGAGGTTCTCCTCTTGCTTGTCAGGCTGTTTGACGTCCATGATGAGAAAGCTGGCTGCACTCGTTTACTTCAGAATCTGATTGCTAAGCGAGTTTCCCATATATACTAAAAGCCGATTCACAAGCTAAAAAGGGGATGGTGCATTGATCTTAATCAATAGGTAGCAGAGTTCGTTTTTGCTCGTTGCGCATCCTTACCGACTGGCATGAAAGCGTAGGTAGTCGTGAAATAGAAGATATATAGAAATGACGGCACACATAGTTTGGACTGGACTACCTGGTAGATACATGTAAAATGCAGCAGCTGCTGTCAGGTGCATATTTATGCAGTAGCACTAATAGCTGTGACCTACAGGTAGGTACTAAGTCCCTAGCAAGGGCCATTTCAGGTAACTGCCACTAACTTTGCCGTTACCGTCACCGTCACCGTGCAGAAACCGTGCAGACGGCCGCAGGTCGATCGGCCAATGCAACAGTGAATGCAGCCACAAACGCAACTCTACCTAGTACAACTCCACGTTTACATAATAACTACTACGACTACACTTACAGTTACCTTTCTCAATAAGTAGTTCGCAGTCTCTATCCTAGGTAGTTTTTTATGTGAAATGAGCTAAACAGACATAAGTTCCTGGTATATGAATTAACTTTGATTTATACCGTGTACTAAAAAATAGTCATCTAGCAAAGTTTCCGGTATAAAAAGCAAGCTATACTCAGCTCTGGCTTGCTCTCATGGAGATCTAGCAGAAGCACTTATATAATACATTATCCCTGGATATTAACAATTTTGCTGGCGTCATCG
Organism: Xylaria arbuscula; assembly: GCA_022385695.1. Lineage (NCBI taxonomy): Eukaryota > Fungi > Ascomycota > Sordariomycetes > Xylariales > Xylariaceae > Xylaria > Xylaria arbuscula. The sequence continues at coordinate 227,974 of MU279350.1, forward strand.
TAATGCTCTGTTCCACATCGAGGAAAACTCGTATGTTTCTTCTCTTTTTTATCAGCTGTTCTGACTTTTTAGTTAGATATTGCTTTTGTTTTTAAGGGTCACCATTCTCTAACGAATACCATGTCTCAGACAGTTTATCCTTGTATCATCGAGGGACAGCACTACATATACGATATCAGTATACACTGTCAATACCTATCATTGTCTCGTACAGACTTCTTCGCGCTAGTCTACTTGCTAAAAGTGCCAGGAGGTACCTAACCATACCTACTAAACGGTAACCTACAGTGCCTACCTACTACACATAAGGTAAATTGTGATAAGTGACAAGTGGTCATAGCAACCAAAGACACGCGTAGCCCATTAACGCGCTTCATTAAAAACCAGGTTCACTCATCTCCTTTAATCTCCCTTTCTTCTTTCCTCATACTACCAACCACGTACGACACCAGTCGAGCCAATTTTTCAATGTGTTGCCCGAGGAGCTCTGGTCCCTGATATTACGTCGAGATACGAGCCTCTGCACGTTTCCATGTCTCTACAAGTCCGTCCAAGCGGAACCTCTTTCGCCCGCCCTCCTTCCGGCAAGGAGCGGCTCGCATCCACATAACTCGCACGTCGCCTCCGCCATAGTCCTCCGATTCCCGTTTTCCGAAAGGAATGTCCTCGGACCCCTTGGCCGGTCTCTTCCAAACCCACACGACATGTCGCTACTCGAGGTCATCGCGACCTGCCGTGTATGCCGCTTGGGGATCGTCGTGTGAGGTGGGCCAGCTAGTTCTGGCTGGGGATCCGGCCGTAGGGAACGGTTTCGGAAACTTAACCCTAATTGCTTCCTTGGTTCTCAGTCTTGCGTTTATAGTCGTCCGGATCCGCCTTCTAGACTGCCCGTTGACGTTGTGATTCTGTCCTGCTGAAAAGCAGGGTCGGATGAGCTGTCTTCTAGCGGTGGAAGGGTGGTGTTGGGCACTCCAGTCGCTTTCTGCGCGTGAGGGCCTCTGCTATGAGTCGATTTGGGAAGAACCCCTGGTCTGGGGTCGCTCGTCAGCACTGTGTCGCTGGAACTCGTACTCTGGCCAATATGGATCGTGCCGGTGATGCTCAGCTTGCTTGTCTGTTGGGAGATGGGTCGGGTTCAGCTTGCTGTTGTCGGTTGGGTATAATGCTAGCTTCTCGTGCTGCATTGCGCTTCTGAGAGTACAAGGGAAGGGTGTAATTTTGGCCACACACAGTCAGAGGAACGAGCATTTCACCATCCCCCCCACCGTTAGTCTTCTCGTCGAAATCACCTTGAACCAATCGGTCAGGTGAGCGAGGATTATCACGGGTTCAACAGAAATACTCAGCCTCGGACATTTACCATGCCTCCTTACAAGCCCTGAGCACCCAAGTCTCTCTTGTCGCACCCAACCGCCGCAGCTATCGCGTCAAACCGATATTTGTATCAGCGTTCACCGATTCATCCAACCCGCCAGCCATGGCTTGCTAGCTCCCAGTGCTGCATTCCGGTAACAGCCACTAATGCATCCTCGGAGATCCGGCCAGGCGCATTAACTTTCTCTTGTGTGCTTATCCCACAATGACGGAGGACGCCATGTGCTTCGAACTGCCCCGCCGCGGTCGAAGCTTCCTCTGCTCTTCCCAGCAGGGTCGAGTCGAGACGATAGTGCGGATTTTAAAGATGTTTTTGGCCGTACGCAATGCCTTCCTAGCTGCTCATATGAGCTCGATGGAAGCGAACCAAAAACTAGTCTCTGTTGGCAGTGCGTTCATACAGAAAGAGGTTCTCTTAGGCGGACGTAGAGACACGGACTGTGCCGAAGCCCGCCGATTTCATACCAATCTTGGAAGACGGTACACATTCGCTTCGAAGTTGGTAACAGTGGGAAATATGGGCAATCTGCAAGGTGTAGCTCCCTGTATTGATTCTTTCGCCGGGACCCATCTCAAGTTGGTGTCAAAGCTTAGTGCTTGTCCGGTATTGAAACAAAATGGGTTCGACAACACTACGCAAGTGAGCTCCAGTAGGCAATTTTTTGTACTGAAGGAACCAAAGACACTTTTGTCGGAGGTAGTCTTAGGCTGTTCTGGTCTGATCGCTCTGGCTTGTTGGATCAGAGCAGCCCCCTTTTTAAGGGATAAGTCATCTCGGAATATTGTGTCTCGGTCTAAGTGCTGATCATATTGCTAGTACCTCGACAGTCTGTACGTATTGGGATATATATTTCCCCTCAGTTCTGTTAGGATCATCCTTTCGATATACTTGGCACAATGGGATCCCTATATCCCGTGTATCACGAATGACAGATGCGATGTACGCCACTAGATATGTTCGAGCTTAAAGCAGACGTAAAGGCCGCTTCAGATTTCGACCAATCCAGGACTCGACTTTATGAAGAAAGGCACAACCCATCGTTATTTTCAGTCGGGGTGTACTGCCATGTGATAAAATCGAACTTTCGTCAGCCAGTCGTACCTGGCTTACAGAGACGTGTGCAATAACCTGGTCTCACAAATAATGTTGTCTGTAATGCACGAGCAACTGGCACTAGGCGCAGGCTTGAGCGGCTATATCTATATCCAAAGCTGTTTGTTTTCCTTGATAGGTACAATTTAATTAAGAAATAAACCATCTCCCCCCTCAGTTTCTTTGCTCGTGTTGTAGAGCTCGCGGCATTTGTTGTTCATGCTCTCCGAGGTCTTGTATCTTGTGTGTCTCCTGTGGAATCAATGCGACTGCGTGATATATGCAACATGCGTAAAGTATTCTTAGCACATCGCTCTCTACAAACCTAGTCACGCCCGCGGTAATGATACGATACAACATTCTACAACCTGCCAATTGATCACATAATAGTACGTTGGATCGAGATAAGTGGATGAATTCCCAGAATGGTTCTAGAAGGCGATCTTGAGGCATGGTCAACAGTGAGTCTGCTTAGACAATTACGGGGCAATTCACGTCACTAACAATGAAACAGAAGCAAAGGCCAGATCACGGCAACTGGTGTGAGCAACTACTAAGTTTTACTTTCTTGTTATTTAATTAAGTCTAAAGACGTATAGGTAGGGTATATGACCGAAGTCCGCCCGCCGCATCATTCAGTGTAAAAAAAAGGAATTATAAAGAGTGATTGTTCGACCCCCAAGCCAGACAGAAGTCTATCTATACACCGAAAGGCAAAGGTATGTAACACATCAGAGAAGGGGGCCGAGTGGCGTGGCCTGGCGGGGTAGTGCCGCGCCGTTTCACTGGTCGACCATTTACTGCGATTTCTCGTGCTGGGTGGAGACACGCTGGAGCGAGACAACTATGAAACATGTTAGCCAGGGATCCTTCAAGCAAAGGGAGATCATTAAAAAGCTTACCAAAGTCCTCGAGGGAACGTTGCTTCTGGCTTCCCTTGGGCGACTTTCCGTGCATAAGGTTGTCGAAGCCAGTGCTGTCCTGGAGGAAGTAGTAGACACCGCCCATGACGCTGAAGATACCAAAGGAGAAAATCCAGATACGGACGACAGCGACAATGTGAGTATATCCATGCTCGAACCAGCCGAAAATACAGAAGAGAGTGGCAATGATATCAACGAGGAAGATAGCACCGGTGAGTTGCCACGAAGGAATGGAAGACCAGAAGGGACCGTTAGCACGGGTGATGAAGATAAGCCAGTTCTCAGTGAGCGAAATCTCGAGGAACAGAACTTCATCGAGGTTACCGTTGTTCTGAACAATACCACCGTTCTCACCGTTGGCATATAGAGTAGTGACAGTAATCCAGGTTCCGACAGCGAGGATTATTCCGAGAATGACGGACATACCCCAAAGCTTAGGAAGGTTCCATTTGACGGGGCTCATGGAGTAAGGAGCATTGTCGTAGGCGATGGCCAGGGTAGCGACATCAGCAAAGATGGCAATGAAGACAACAAGCTCAATGTTCAGGGATCGGTTGAGGATGGCAATCCACAGACCAAGGTAGATCTCCAAGTGCAGAGAAAGGGCGATACGGTAGACGACGTAAGCATACATACGGTGGAAAATCTGGCGAGAAGTCTTGAGGGCATCAATAATAGCACCAAGACCAGGAGCCAAGAAGACGATATCAGCAGCGGAGCGAGCGGCATCAGAAGCACCCTCGACGGCAATACCAGTATCGGCCTTCTTTAATGAGGGAGCATCGTTGACACCGTCACCAGTCATACCAACTAGGTAACCACGCTGTTGCAGAATCTCGACGACGTTGTACTTGTGCTGGGGGAAAACTTCAGCAAAACCATCAGCAGCCTCGACGAAATCGTAAACCTCAGAACCAGGCATGTCACCGCCGCCACCAAGACCAAGACGCTCAGCATTGTAGACATTGGTACCAAGACCGAGTTGACGAGAAGTTTCACGAGCGATACCAACAGCATCACCAGTAAGCATCTTGATGGACAGACCCATGCGCTTGGCTTCGTTGATAGTGCGGGCAGTGTCGTGACGAGGAGGGTCAGAGCAGGGCATGATACCGAGAATTTCCCATGCACCCTCGCCACGCTTGCGGGCAACACCGAGAGATCGGAAACCACGAGTGGCAAACTCAGCAACTTTGTTCTTGTAGGCCTGGTCGATATCCTCAGGGACGGGGTGGTCCTCAGCAACAGTCTTCAGCACGAACAGAGGAGCGCCCTTGACGCAGGTGATAATCTCGCCCTGGGGAGACTCGACAATGGCGGTAACCTTCTTGGAGACAGGATCAAAGGGGTAGAATTCCTTGACAATGTACTTGGAGAGAACACCCTTGGCACGGGGGTAGTACTTCAGAGCCTTGAGGAAAGCCTTGTCAATGGCATCAATACCCTTCTTCTTGCGGGAAGCAGCCAAGCAAGCAGTAAGCATGAGGTCATCAGGCTCAACACCAGCAACAGTGAAGGGCTCGGAAAGAGACAGCTTGTTCTTGGTCAGGGTACCAGTCTTGTCAGAGCAAAGAATCTCGACACCAGCCAGCGACTCAATGGCAGAAAGCTTCTGGACAATAGCCTTCTTCTTGGCGAGGAAAGCAGCACCGACAGCCATGGTAGTAGTGACGACAGCAGGAAGACCGACGGGAACACCAACAATAGTGATGGCCAAAGTGAAGCCGAGGATTTCTACGATAGGGTTGGAGCGGTAGAAGGAGGAGATCCAGACGACCAAAAGAGTGAGAATAACCAAGACCAGCAGAATCGTACCAATACCGTTTAGAACCTCAGTGAAGTGACCAGTACCGCCAGAAGCCTGGCTGACCAGAGCAGCAGCGCGACCGACGAAGGTGTTGTCACCGGTAGCAGTGACGACCACGAAGGCCTCACCACGCTTGACGGCAGAGGAAGCAAAGCACTGGTCGTTCTTGTGCTTGTCGACAGCGAGAGACTCGCCAGTGAGGGCAGACTGATCGACTTGGAGGAAGGCGTCATCGGTAACAATGCGACCATCAGCGGGAATGATAGTACCCTGTTGACGCAGTCAGTAAAGTGTTTGCATCGTTGATGTGCGCGATTTATGTACTCACCTCTTCGACCTGGAGGATATCACCGGGAACGACCTGAGGAGCCTCAATCTCCTTAAGAGTACCGTCACGGAGGACAACAGCCTTGAGCGCCAGAGTCTTCTTCAACTCTTCGACGATAGAACCAGCTTGATATTCTTGGATGAAACCGACAGCAGCGTTGAGAAGCAGGAGACCGATAATGACACCAAAATCAACCCAATCTTCCAAACCAGCGGCAAGGACGGCGGCAGCCTCCATGACGAACTGAATAGGACCGACGAAGAAACCCTATATTGCTGTGAGAAGTGGCTCAACCGATACCAGCGGGGAGGAACAAGCATACGAAGAATTTGAGGAGCAGATTCTCCTTCTCCTCCTTCATCTGATTGAGACCATATTTGCGACGGCGGTTCGTAACCTCAGCTATCCCATTGTTAGCGACCCATATACTCAGCTAGTCGATGCACAATTCTTCGTCTCCTGACTAAACAAGCTCAGGGACGGGACCAATTGAGCTCGATAAGGTCCTGTCGACTTACCGTCTGTCAGACCAAGACGGGTGTCGGTGTTGAGCATCTCCTCAGGGATTGTGCGACCCTGGCCAACGGCCTGGCCCTCCTCTTCTTCCTCTTCGTCATCACCACCATCGTCGGACTCGAGGTCCTCGATCAGCGCATCGATGTCCTCATCTTCATCCTCAGCCTCTTCACCCTTGTTCTTGGTGACGGTAGGTTCCGTGCTGGTGTGCTCGGTGCTGTGGTGAGTGGTCTTCTCCTCGAAGTGGCCCGACTCGATGTTGGTGTTGAGTGCCGGCGCGGCGGCAGAATTATTAGGCTCAGCCATACTGGCGAGAGGTATTGCTATAGTCGAGATCTACTCGCTAAGCCAGAGCTACTACTATTGATGAAAAGCGCGTTAGATGGACATGTATCTCATGTATAGGCAGTTGCAATGGGTGTGGAATGCTGCTGTTGCGAGGACAACAGAGAAAGAGGTCCGTGTCTCAGGAATGCGCGTAGGAGCTAGGGGAAATGATATGGCTGCAAGCGAGAGCCTGTGCTGAGACCAGGCCGAGGGCAGCCGGGAGGAATTGGGAGGAGATGAACCTACAGGAAGAAAGACACAGATGGGTAGGGGAGGGGGATGGGGGGAGAGAGAGCGTAGTGGAAGTCACCAGCGTCGAGAACCTATTGGGAAGTTGACGAGTCGGAATGAACAAGTCTCTACGCGGTAAGAGAGGAAAGAGAAAACGAGAACGACAATTGCGACGGGCAGCTCGGATTTTTAAAGGACAAAGAGCCCCAGGACGAAGCGCGCGAGATGATGGATGGGTCCGCCGAAGAAGCTCTTCTCCAAAATGGGCGCAAGTCAGGCCGGGCCTGGTCACTCGGAGTCTCGCGACCTCGCGCTACAGTGCGGACCCGCACGCCCCATCCTGCCCATTCAGTGCGCCGGCCTATCAGTGCGACGATGAATAAGGCAGCCTCAGTGGTCAATGGCCACCAGCCCATTACCCATGAGCCTTAGACGGTGATATTATGCGCTACTTAATGTCCTGTACCTACTGAGTCCACTGTAGCTTAAGGGTTCAAAGCTGCATTCGTCATCTTGAAGGTAGAATAATAGTAGGAGTACAATTTACCATTTACCGGCATATTAGGTATTATCAATGGCACTATTAGGTGGTAAGGAGTCATTACCTAGGTTCTCAAGCAAACTTTGGTACCTGGCTAGCTACTCTCTAGCACCTACAATAATACCTCCTCGAACTCACAGCACGCGCATTGTTCGGCCGAGACCCCTTAGGACATTTACCCAAATGTAGTGCACTTACTCATGGTTGAGAAGCTATTTTAGAGTCAGACTACACCCCTTCTCACAATGGTTCTCTCCTATTCTAGAATTGGGCAAGGAATAAACGCCGTACCTAGACAATGACAATGCGAACAGGCGAATAGGTAGTGCAGTACTGAGTGCTTTATCTCACAACATTGATAAGAAGCATCTCTAGTGTCGTATTTAGGCCTGCAGGAGAAAAATCTTGACCTCCACGCTAGATACTGTCTGTATGCAGGGAGTGACGCACTGTACCACCAAGTTCCTAATACAACGCCGAAAGTGCGGCGCCCCACTTCGATCTAGTGGGCATCTCTGGTCGGGACGAGGGTGCAGCAGTACAGTGGTACATGTAGGTAAATCACTCACTCAACTTTTTTCCTCACTTGCTTTGCCATGACGACAGACCGCAACAACGCCAAATATGCCTCGACTCGCTGACTTATTCATCTACGCTGCTGCACATCTCGCTGCCCAAGAACCATGTTGCGCCCGAGCCAGCTGCAGAAAGCGCTCCGTCTAAGCAATTGGCCGCTGTGGTCGACGACAAAGTTCACACTACGTTGTATAAGCTCCTTGTTGTTAGGTGAGAGTGACTTTGTTTTGATCAGAATTTTCCGATCAAAACAAGGTTTCCAGGTCGTTCCTGTTTCTGTTTCCGTTTCTGCAAGCAACAAGCCAAGCCAAGCCCACACACAGCACGGACGGGCAGCACAGACCATGCCGATCCCTGTAGCAAGCTAGACTCACTATATACTGTGTAGATGGTATCTAATACTGTATATAATACTGTATTATCTGCGGTAGCTTGCTCAGTTCCCTACGCCCTGCAGCTACCAGGCATGCTTCTGCCCCAGTCAACCCCAAGTCCCCGCGGCCTGTCCCTGCGCAAAACCCTGTCGCTCCTTTTGTCTTCTCTACAGTACTCTTCCGTAGCGATAGCAGTGGTGTGGTGCGTGCTAGGTCTACATAAAACTGACGGACTACTACAATGCGACTAGGTGGGTAGGAAGACATATCTACATTAGTGTAGTGTGGTCCACGGGTGCCCCTACACTACTGTACGTACCTAGGTATGTACAGATACGCTATACCCACTAAAGATCCAGGGCGAAGGTCAGCTCAGAGTTCAAGCTGTTAGGTGCTTGATAGAGAAATTCTGGTAATAAAAGGCTAGGGATTCGGCCTTCATCGGTTCACCCAAACCGTCCTAGTCAGCAACCCACAGTTGGACGAGTGCGCGAGTCGCGAGGCCTTCTGACCTTCGCACACTGTACACCCGGACACATATTTACTCTTCATACTGGCTTGCGCACTGTATCTAGGTCCACCCTTCACCATGCAACATGAACTAAATACCGACACTTCTTGTTGCTATGAGCAATTTAAGTTCTCAAACAGCCACGCATGCAACACGCTGGCACGAGACGAGGTCCCAACGGTGACCTATACTTAGGATCCCTAAGATCCATTTCCGGCGGTTCAAGCTGGATCCGTTGCGGCAAGCGTGTAGTGTCAAACGGACGAAGTTGCCCTTGCATCTACCTATGGTAGACTGGGTCATTGAGCTATTTTCCATACCTTAGGAACTACAGTTAATACCCAGCCTTTGTAGTATCGTCACGAAACGTCGCTTCAACTGAAGGAGTCAAATGTCGGAGATTTGTTTACTATATACCAAGTACACTAGATGAATCCCTTACATATAGGGTCTCTTGGTCGTCCCACTTTCCTCTCTATTCTATCCAGCAGTACTGCTAAGATGTATGTAAGTGTGCTCGCACTAAGTATCTACAGCACCGTCTGTATATAAAAGAAGATGGGGACGACTCTTCCTATTCTCCAGTTTACTCCCACGCGACCTCTGTACCTATTCGGCGCCGTGGAGCAAATCCATTGACTTGACTTACACTAGATTTGTGTCGAGGCGCCAACCCCACGTAGTGCCAATTCAGTATCCAGTTGTAGATAATGCGTGTAGGTAGTCCAAAGTTTGTATATATAACGAACTACCTACTATCTTTTGGGTAACGCACAGAAGCTGTTAGATTTGGCCAGGGTAAATCATAATCCAACAATCTGCCCGAGTAGGCAGTAGAGAAAGGATGCATCTAGGCGGCTTAGTGCTGGTCTGACTTGGCTGACACCTACGTCATAGGATCCTATCTGGCTGTCCTGTCAGCCCTTCTCCAAGATTCCTCCCCCTTGGACGGGTCCGGGACGGGTAACAGGTCTTTAATCCATACACCGTACACTACAGCGCTATACGTATGCTATGGCTACGTCCGCATTTGGCTGCGGCCAATTTGCTAAGAAGCCCATCCTACTGCACACGCTATTAACTACATATGGGCAGAAAAGGACTCTCATTCGGCTCACCGACACACTGCTACGCGCGAGGCCCGACAAGACACCATGGTGTGTGTAGACGGTGGACGCTCGGCCCAAGTGTTCCGACCTGTCCGGCCAAAGCATTCGCTCGGCATGACCGTTTCCCCACCACCTCTTCGCGCTCGGCGTGTATACTACTACTAAGTACGCAGCATAGAGGAGGTATGGAATTGGTTTGCGGTTGCGGCAATTCTTTCTTGCGCTTCTAGAATCCGACTCTTATTCTACACTACGGCAATTTCCCGTGTCACGATCTCCCATCTGCAGCATCTTAGCTCCAATCAGCACTCCCGCGTTCTTGTGTCAGGGATTTGCCACGACGAGTTCGGCCACTATCTCTGTCACGGCTAACTAACGCGGCCATCTCTACTAATACCAGCCTTTCGACGATGCTCTATCCGTTGCCAAGACTTCACCAGTAATTGCATCAATGCCACCACTACCTAGGATATCTGACCATGAATATCGCGCTGCACTACACTACACCTAAAAGAAGGCCTTGCGGCCATGACGCAACATCGCCAAACCGCAGGGGAATGTCTGCCTCGAATGCGGTAGATCCTCATGTGCCGGCTTGGCTCGCTCGAGCATTACTCATCCCAGAACCAATCCCCGTCCCTACAGTAGTAAAATTCACAGCTGGTGGTCAAGCCCGCCTTGACTTGGTGCTCTCTCGCTCTAGCTGCAGCTCATTCGCTCGCCTGCTCACGATTATCACCGTGCGAACGCAACGTACAATGTCGCATTGCAAGCAAATGAAAGCCGTCATGACCCATCCCTGTCAGATACCCACATTCCACGAAATCCCCCACAGCAACTCGTGGACATGGCAGCCAATCAGATCAACGATTGGTGATAATATTGACCAAAACGGGATTCGCCCTGCAAGGGTTCAGCTCTTAGTCTCATCTAGTGTGATTGCGTTATTACAGGGCCGTACTCTGTACTGGGGCAGGAATCGGGGAGAGCAGACTCCCATCGCTTGTCTTGACGCTGCTCCTCGGCCAAAAGACCATTTGAGGCATGACTAAGAGCAATATCGCTCAGTGTATACACAGTGCACGTAGCACAGATACACTATATGTATACGCATGTACGTGGAGACGAGGGTCGCAACGGAGGATCGCAAAAGCTAGCATCTTGCGACCTCCACGCCCAGTCCTGCTACTGGCCAATGGGTTCTTGCTCGGACATTTGAATTGGTCTATCTTACAGATTACCCATCTTTATTATTATTATCGCAGTTCCCGGATTATTTACACTAGTGTAGTGCACACTACTGCCTGCGACGTAGGCGGCGCAATGTGCTGTAGGCTCATCAAGACTTGCCGTGTCTCGGGGCAGACGACGGAGGAGTTCGTATTTCCGGAGAGCGAATTGCAACCAACGGCGAGCGTATCCGGCCAAGACTACCTACATATAGACATACGGATAAGATGATGCGCGTATAAGTGCATAGGCAGAGGTCGCCAGGTCATCCGGTCAAATGACGAAAGACTTATCAAAGCCAGCGGCACTATCCAATCCTGGCCTGCATGTTTACAAAACGAGAATGCCGCAAAATCCGCGCATTCGTACTAAGTATGGCAAAAGTCAACTGATCTTATCTCAAATCCCAATAGGTATGCAGAAGGCACCAACTACCGAACAGTACAACAAGGGCCCATGTCCCGCACACTTACGCGGATGAAACTTGAACCCAAGACTAAGTTGTCGAAATTGAAACAGCCGCCTTCGAAGCAATTGCCATGACCTCTTTTTTTTCTTACCTAGTTCAAAGTTGTTTATCACAAGACCACCTACAATTTCTAGGTGGACACTATTCCCATTCACTCCGTGAGACCCTGAGTCAGCAATCAGTATCAACTTGATCGCATTGTCTTGTCGAGAAATTTAGACGGATATCGGACCAATCGAAGCCCGTAGGGGCGCTACTTGCGCTACTCCAAGTCCGCCTTGAAAAAATTCGCCTTTCGCTCAGGAACAAGCGTCAATAGTACACTACGGATAGCCAAGCCAAAACAGCTGACTATATTAGTTTCTTCAGGGTCTGCTAGAAAACTCAAACTCACTACGGCGACTGTCCAATCGATTAGTCGCCCGACAGTGGTTACAGCTTTAGGACAAAACTATCAACTGGAATGTCAAACAACGGATTATGCGTCCCGTGGGCTAAAGCCTGCGTCTAGATCTCAGCCTTGTTGGACTATTTACAGATTTCGTGTTCAAGTGTTCGAAGCGACGAGTACGCAGTATTGACCTCGAATATCCGGCTGCCAAGATGCGCATAGCTCTTGGCATTGGTCTTGGGTTATTCATTCATTCAATAACGGCATCGTAAATCAGTATCAGTTTCGCTTAGCCGATTGCAGCTTGTGTTCTAGCCATATTCTACCCCTTTGTGGAAGCACAGTATAAACCGGGGTTATCTCTATTCGGAAATTCACTCACTTAGACTCTAAACCTCACTACATCGAGAAACCTCGGCATATATTGTTGGCTTCACACCACCCTCCCACTATGTACTGTATAATTGACCCGTACAGAACCATAGTCGGTACCTCACAGTCTCTTATAGTTCTAAGTTAAAATCCATAGGTGACCTCAAGTCGAGGTCGGAGTTGCTCAAGCGAGTTGGCCAAATCATTACATCTCATAATCCTCAGTGTACAGTCACATATAAGCCAAGGTTGGTAAACGTGGAACAAAAAAAATTCATCGCCTCGTTCCATCTCCGGCCGAGAGTCTCGCCATTAGGGTACGAAGAGAGTCGCACATTGGTACAAAAAAGACTTTAGCAGTGTAGTACCAGTAGTAGAAAGGGTCATTAAACGGGCTTAGCTCGCCCGAGTCTTTCTCCTTGCCGTCGTTAAAGAGGCGGGCGGTCTCGGATAAATCCAACGACACGAACCCCAAGCAACCCCCGAGATTTCTCGCGCCAAGACAATTTCGATCTCCTCTCCGTCAACAATTCGCCCGGGATCTTGTTCCGGGAGCTATGCGACATATCATACATAGGACAGAGATCCATCCGGATAGAATGCGCAAATTCTCTGCCGACGCCGCCGTATCTGACATGCCGGTACCTGAGGTCGATACAGTATATTCCCTCAATCTCCATTATCACCCCCGCCAAGCTCTTCTCAAATAGCCTACGTCGCCGAGCCCGAGGATCTCTTGGTGGCGTCAAAACATGTCACGTCTCTAGCTGATTGAGTACTTGGCATATTTCCAGGTACAGTGACTTCAATCCACCTATCGCAGGGGACAAACACACAGCCACTGTGATATCGTCTTAAACTTCTCTTTCCCGTTCTTCCTTAGGTCCGTCCTCATTCGAATCCTGGTGATATCATACGAGTCTACATGAAGTCTACAGTATGTACGTAATCATGTAAAATAGCCAGGACCGCTAGTGTAGTACCTACTCGGCACAGAGATTAAGAGTGTCGTGCGTTTCGCCTCATAATGACAAACAATACAGCAACAGCAACATACTTGGTAACAGCGGCGACAAACATTCGTATTGTCATACACCACCCCCGAGTGTTTCGGCATTCCCAGCGGGTGGAACAAACCCTCCCCGGGGATCGGCAGGGGTGTGGTGGTTGGTGGATGAGTGGATAATTCCTGACGAGCCAAATCCGCCTGCAAGCTGGTTCCCGTTGACCCTGACCCCCAAGCTTGGGCCTGCTTGCATCGCACATCGCGTTATTTTTGCGTTGCGTTGCCCTGCCCCCCATCCCCCATCCCCCCGTCCGACCTCTCCGGGGTCTGTAGCACTTTCTCTGCCCACTGACTGCACTGTCTAATATCCTGTGGTACTGGCTTTTGTCCCGGGGACGCGGGGGAGGAATATTTGTTGCTAACCCTAAACCATGGTAGGGCAGACGCAAGGTTGCAGCAGAAAAACATGGTAGCTACCTCTTGTATCTACATAGTACGTACTCACTGGTATGTAGGTACAGTAGAATTGCAAAATGGCAATTGACTGAAAAACCGTTTCTAATTGTGATAGATATGAGGCTTTTTTTTTTTTTTTTTTTTGCCTTCACTCTGTCCCCAGTTTTAGCCCGGATTGTTATCAGGAAACAAAACGAAACTCACTTCTGCCCTGCGACACACCCTAGCCACATCCAATCCCCGTACGTCCTTTTGTCATTACTTACCTACTAGGTATACCTTTTGTTAAAGGCGTATTTCTGACATGACGTTATACCGGTTATTATTGACTCTTGGTTCGGGCAATTGAGCATCTGACATTGGAAATTGGTAAGAGAGCTATTTTGTTTTATGGCGCTGTACCTGTACTGTAATTGCAGCTGCGCCCCTGGTAAGCCAAGGGAAAAGCCGCTTTTGCTGTGTCTCATGGGTGTTGTTGATCATTTGGGTGGCTAAGCACGCTTAGGCTGTGTGCTTGCTACCGTATCTACTGTCTGGCATCTCTTTATTTGAACTTTCTGTGTCTGTTTTACGTTAAAGAACTTGGCCTTGGCTTCTGTTTTTACTTGATGCAGACCCTGTCTAAACAGCCTGCTGCAACCGTACAGGAGGGTCTGCAATCTGCATCATGCATAGATCATCCATCCATCCGCTACGGCAGGCAAAAGTAAGGCAAGACAAACTGCAATGCTATGTATCATAGATATGGTGTGTCGCAGGTGTAGGGTAAGTAAAGTAGGTACCTTCAACGCTCGTAGCAATGCAAGTTCCATGAGAATATAGAGCCATTTTCCCCGACTACTTACCTATGTTGAGATCATGACCTTCCATCCTCCCGAGAGCCAAGCCGTATGTAGCGCATGTCGAAAGCTGTGCCACGGCTTGGCGCAGATCATTCAATTCGATTGCATCTACACTACCCTATATTCCCTCTTTCTCTGCACGCAGTAGATGTAGGTTTATGTATGCAGCATGCAGTACATACATATATCCGTACATGAGCCTCGTAATCATGTGGGTGAAGAGCGGAAGACAAGCCGGCTAAGAAGTGAAATACCCTGAATAAATCTGTAGTGCCGGTATAGGTACTTAGGTAGGTAGATCTCATTGTTTGCTTTACGGCCTACTTACGACCTTGGCTTGGCTGTCTGAGCCAAGACCGTCTATCGCGGATTCCGTGGCGTGACACATTCATTTGCGAGAGTGAACCACGTCTCGTCTGCCTAGGCTGCTAATTCTAAAGCACGTTTTAGTGTAAGGAGTTATATCCTGGGTACGCAGCGTAATATAGGGGTCCCAAGTGCCGGACAAGATCTCGGGATAGTTACATCACTCTAAGCACATTGCCTGTCGAAAGTCGCAGTATGAGATAGGTAGGAGAGGATCTTATACACAAGTCCATACTAGCTACTCATGTAAGCAATTGCCACCTCGAGAGACTTAAATATCTGAATTATTGCGTATATTCCGGTCATATTATATGTAAAATATGTGAACGGGAGCATTCGAGCCGTGAAACGGTCTCGACCGATAGACAACGTCGTGTTGTTGTACACCCCATTGAGTAAACTGTTCTCTACAGAGGCAACTATTTCGCGGCCGCAAACTGTTTCAAACTGGGCAAGTTTGGACTCCTCACCTCCCGTTGGGTTTGGGACTTGTGATATGCTTGTGCGGTTTCATACGTCCCTATGTTCCACGATCAAAATCTTCATTATATGCTAGGCTTTGTAGTTTAGTGGATTGTCTATTTCTTCCTCCTAGGGATTCGGCTGTGAGTATAACCCTCGTTTAACGCCTTAGATGTTTCGAGTAGCCATATCGATGAAGCGATGGTGAGGATCTAGTAAACCTATTATTGTATGGTCATTTAGATATGTCCGTAGATTTATCGTCATACAAGTCAATAGTCAGTAGAGCGTGAGTCGAGGATAACTCGTTGCTAAGGTCCATAGCGGAGTAGGAGCTTTTCAATACTCATTCTACCGAAGACATTCGAATAATCCATCTTCAAGATCTCATCCTGCCTGGAGAAATATGGGATTTTTTTATATCGTTACTGCTTGACGCATGGATAGGAGTGAATCAGTCTCCTATAAGTAACTAAACAGATGTTAGTAGCTGAAGTTTACGACATTCAGTTGACAATTCCGCAAACTCACTCGTAGTTCACCTGCATATAAACTCTTCAGCTAATCCTTCAGAACCTATCTGAACGACCACTTGTGACCCTAGAATAGTTTCAAAGCTCGTGTCTCATTTAAAAGCGACCTTGGCCAAGTAACACTCTTACGAAGTCACTAGATTCACTGAATATTTGTAGGTTAGAATCCGCTTGGCCCCCTTTTTCAGTACTGGGCAGAACTAGCATTCAGTGCCTCACGAAGTCTCGCGAGTTCAACTACGATGAAGATGAGGCTAGAACAATCTGATTATCACCTGAATCAGGCGATAAATTTACCTGTACGCTGAGACATTAAGAAACGTGAGTTCCCAGGGCCCAGTAGAACAATGAATGATAGTTTTCCTTTCCACCGTCCTTTGCACAGTCCCTTTAGTAACAGAGAACCTAGTAATAGCACACTTATAGTTATTGCATCTTTATCAAAAGTACACAAAATAGCGAGAATGTTCCAGGTACGTGAAGCGCACTATGTAGATCTATCCACAGTCGGCAATATATAGGTACCTCCAGCTCTTCCTGTATTTTATAACCTCAATTCTACTTTACAAGCACAAACCTTTCAACCAGCTCTTGACAACAAAACTGGCAACTGCACGAAATACCAAAATTCCAGTTACTCCAGCATATCAGCATGTCCACCTCTGACAGCAACAAAAGAAACATTGCTAACTTTGGCTCCGATCTGATATCTCGCCTCCCATGGTATTCGATAACCATTGACAACTTCGAACTATGCTTTTACATGTGGCTCGAGGTCCAGAGGGATCTCGAACCAGCATTCGCCCTCCTCCTGATACACATCGAACAAGGGCGGTTCAACGAGGAGGATGGCACAGCCATTATATCTATTAGCACTAAAATGATAAGTTTCTGGGCGGACCTCGTGACATTCGTCGGTGAGGTCGTAGAGCATCTACCGGACCCGCACAGCAACTTTGACGGACACGAATACCTCACACGGAGCCTCGAGACTCTCTGTTCAGAGTTCGAGCACCACAACACCGTTTGCAGGACTTTATTTGAGTTTATTCCTCGCCTGAGGACTACCAGAGCGTATGATGCGGATTTTGTGGCTATCTGCCGTCTCTATCTACCACAATACACGTCCAGGGCATATGAAAAGCCTGTCGGTGAGCTGTGGAGACTAGCAAGATATTTGGAAAGCCAATGGCCGAATATGTCTATACAACGCCCAGGAACCAGAACAGATCTTCTATGAATCAGCTAAATTGACTCGAAACCAGAGCTTCGGACCTGGTGAGGGAAGATGCCCTACAAGAAATGTGGTTGACTTGAAACTTGAAGCGAGAGCTCACTAATGAGACTACGGACTAAACTAATCACCTCCTTTTCTCGGACTGCATAGACCTGGAGTCTGGAGCATCTGGCTAGAGAATATGGCAATTACTGTCACATGGTCGCGATTAGAGTTGCCGGTATTTTATGATATCTACCTTATTTCTCGGGAATATTAAAAGTTTCTGGATTAGTGGAATACACAGGCCCATAACAAATGTGCCTTCCTGTATCAACTTATGATGTAAAAAATTGACCAACCAACTCCCGAGAGCCGAGGAAAAGGTATGGAACATTGAATCAGTCAGTTTAATGTATTAGTAACATATTAGTATTCTCACTGGTTTTTTTCCTAGGCCTCACCCAAATATCATAATTAAACACCCCTCTGTTCTCGTGCCGCTAACAAGTCTGCCACTCGTAAGTAAGAAAAGAGAAAGAGTAAAAGAAGGAGAAGTAGGAGGGGAGAGAGAGAGAGTATACTGCAGAGCTAAGCCCACATTCGCTTAAGAGATAAATAATCCGGAAACCCCTTATACTGCCAACCAATTTTCTCTCAAAAGAATTAGGCTAGCTGTATTTATTCAAATGAGAAGACCTTCCTCTAGCAAGTACCGTATCCTAGGAGTGTACAAAAACGCTATCTCGGCACCTATCCATCCACTTGACAATCCTACCTACTACTCACCTTAAGCTAACAAAAACTCGTCTCTAACCACAAACAAATACTCTCTGTTGCTTTATAATCTTCAGGGAATTGAATGCATATACTTCAAATCAAGTACTGGTCTGTTATTCGACGCCGCGTCTCCCATGGTTTGACAACATGGTTGATATTCTAGCAGCATGTCCATAAACCCATAAGCGCCTCAAAGCTAATAGATGATAAACCTGAGGATTTTATCGAGTGAGTATGTCGAATCGGATCAGAATATCCGTCTCCAGAGAGGTAATATTATGCAGATCTAGACTGCTACTATACTTTAAGTAAATCAACCCCCACGCTTTGGACTCGAAAGTATGACTGTTATAAGGCACAAAGAATTCCTACGAAAGGTGTTTTCGAAAATTTCGCGCAACAACAAGCGTCGTGCATCAACCTAAAGCACGAGGTTTCTGATAATACCTGTACCTCCGCCGCACTACAAGCCATCAACATTCTCGTGCATACCGTCTCGGCGCGTAGTACTTGACCAAATTAGAGATATACTACTTATCGACTAGCAACGCACAGAGCTCGGCAAGGCCGAAATACACGCTTTTCTGGAATCATAAACTGGTGAGCAACTCACTATGTTGTGAATTCTATTATTCATTTTCTCATGTATGGATTACTAATGGGCACACCCGTCCATATAGTGACTTACACAGTTATAGCTTAAGCACAGATCTCGAGACTTGTAGAGGTGAACTATAATGTTTGGTAGTCTCTCAATAGGCTGTGTTGGTTACTAGTTTGATTTTGATATTGAAAGCCAGAAACGTACGTAAGGTGTCCTATTCATTACAAGTCCTCGCCCCGTGACCCGACGCCGTGAGGTTGAAACTGATTACTAGTTTCCGATATGTTGGGCTCATATTAAAGGCGCTAGACATTCTAGATTGCAGATTCGGAAGAATAGTGATATCGAGTCGCTCACACCATCATATCTTGCATTTCATAAATGCTATAAACAATCAAGACACAATTAATGATGATGAACACACTCCAGTTTCATCCATCTGCTAGGAGTACTAAATATCCCAAACGACGGCAAAATGGCCTCCATAATCGTTCATAAATAACATCAGAAAGCCAAGAGCCTCATATGTAAACATGTCTGGTTGAACGTGGTTCACAGGTTCCGGCCCCAATAACTCAAGAAAGGTAGATTTGAGACCAAAAAATTCGACCAACAACAGAGAAGTCTATCTTGGCAAGTTAAGCCACCCATTTCCCTTTATATATTCCCTAATTTTTGTTCGTGTCCCGATAAAAGCCCGAGCAAATCCGTCTAAACGCCCTTTAATGCTTAGCAGTGACCTTGTCGCCAGTCAGTTTCTCGACATAGCCCTTGGCACTATTTGCGAGATAATATCGTTAGCAAGCCGTATTCAGAGACAGACGTAAACAACATAGAAGACGAAGAACGAGTAGGATAGAGAGGAACTCACATATCACCCAGAGCCACCATGCAAACCGTTTGCCAAACGCTCAAACCGATACGTGGAGTAACGCCACGGTACAAACCCTTAATTCCATTCGTGTCATAGATATACTTGAAAGTGTTACCGACCGTCATCTTCTTCGGTCGGTTGGAGTCCTCCTTCTTGCTCTGCATTTCGACGCGGATAACCTCGATGGGCTGGTTCCATGCAGAGAGACCACCACCGATGGCGGAGGACAGGATCTTCTCGGCGACGCTCAGCTGCTCGCCGTGCTCCTTGTTGGTGACACGGCGGATACCTTGCTCAGCGAGACGCGACAGGCCGAAGCGTGATCCCCAGTTGGTCATCTGGCGGATCGCAACAGCATTGACACCCTTGTTGATACCGCGGATACCTTCCTGGCGGTAGATGTTCATGAAGGTAGCGAAGGTGCTGGGGGGCTTGACACCACCAGCAGCCAGCTTGTGCTGAGTGATCTCAACCGTCTTCATACAGGTGCAGAAGCCCATGGTGGCATAAGCCTGGGCGACACCGCCAACGACACCACCGGCGATACCACCGCCGAACTCGGAAGCACCGGCAGACCGAGCATAGAACTCGGCCTCGGAAGCGACGAAGAGCAGCACGGCGCCTTTGGTCGAAGCTTCGATCCAGGCCCAGGGAATCAATCCCTGGTAGACTGCAGAGGAGTGTCAGAGAGATGGCGGTGAGCAGGGTCTCGTCAGAAATGGCGCTTACATCCAAGGGGACCGCCGCGACCCCAGATGCGACCGAGGGCAGTACCGAAGCCGTCGCCTCGGTTCGCAGCCATGGTGGTCTTGACGACCTCAAGCGGCTGGCCGAGGGTGGTGACCTCGAAGAGATTGAGGCCGGCGCCGAGCAGCAAGTTGGAGAACTTGATCGGCTTCTTCTCGAGCGTCTTCTCCGTCAGGGGAGGCGCCGTACCGGCCGGGGTAGCTGCGGACATAACTCGTTGTCGTGGCTGGGGAGGGGGGCCTGACCAAGGCAATCGGGTGCTTCGTCGCGGGTGGGAGAGGGAGGTCCGAAGATGGATGGAGAGGTATTAGCTGTTGGTTGTGATGGAAGGAATGGAGGAAACGGTTGCTCGTCGTATCGTGAGGCTGACAGGAATAAATGTTGCGAGGAACGTAGGCCGGACCACTGTAGGCTGGGGCAGACCTCTACCGTATTCGGCTAGATAGCGCCAAGCCGTCGGTACCAGGGTACAAACGCTGCTATAGGCCGGCGTCTCGGACTATGCCATATATAGCAGTAAATCATCTTAGTACAGAATAGACGCAGCGCCAAGGGGCGGCTATAGTGATTGGTGCGTCGGGCTACTGGTCGGGTCACCAATTCTCGCTGGCCGGCCCTCTTACCGACGTGGACCGAATAGCCACGGGCAAGTCCGCCCACGAGCTCGGAACATGTGCGATCATGTGCGATTATCCGATGCCCATCGTGTGAAGTTGCCTCGCCGATTTGCCATGTTACGGGTACAAAGCCGAGTTGTATCCGAGGCAACGGAAATGCACACCCGAGCGAAGGCGGGCGTCGTTGCGCCAAGCCCGAAATCAGCAGTCGGTTATTACTGTATAAATTGATGATGATCCTGTAACTACAATTTAGTGATTATACGGTATTTCAGAAACATGTAGGTATTTGTCTCTCTGAATGCGGTGACCACTGCACAGTGCAAGTTTCCTACCTATTTGATGCAACTAATTGGGTACTATGGATTCTGCTATGGAATACTCTGTAAGTGTAAAGGATTCAACAATTGAACTGTGCATGTAGTTGAAGTCCAATGGCCAATGTTCGGCGGTTTTCCCAATATAGAGAACAGGGAACCCATAGCACGCTATACTATGTATGTGCAAACTGGACCACTTTTTCATCCTACAAGGTCCATGGCGGGTCTTTTGCGGCGTCTTTTGCGACGAGGGGTAAATTCATACATGTACAATGTCATTCTTCCTACAAGCTCTCGACAAATACCTGCCACAACTAATACGAAAACCGCAATATCTCTCTCTGACTGCTTCAAGCTTTCTTTCCCAACAAGTGCTAAGCCTACTGCCTACCTGTACACCGGGCATCGGCACAGTAAGCTATACCACCCCTCACCTCACCTCATCTTCTCTCATCCTCCTCCCATCTTTATCCCCATCTTATCCACGGGCGTACCCACTTATCCGCGCTATCGGCGCTCAACACATTTCGGACTTCCCCCAAACTACCTATCTAACTAACACGACCCCTGGAACTGTGCAAAAGCGAGCGATTTAAATTTGTGCGACAGAGAGTTCCATTTTCGCCAGGACTTTGGGAATGACTAAGACGGGCTAATATCGAGAGCATAGAATCCTGGTTGGCCGCTCACCGCCAATGAACAGCGGTGCTCCTACAGCTGGTGCGTTACATAGTAGTTGTTATCTGATCTGACCTACCACCAACCTGAATCCTTGCTAGGCCGACCAGATCCCACGTACCGAATCTGGTAATTACTATCTACAACAGAATAGTAAATCTTGAGACGCGAATCTTGCAATTTTGGTTTACTAGTACAAATTGAATCGTATTCGTTCCTGGTAGACCACAGTGACACGTATACGTCCTAAACACATAATCATGATATATTAATGTACAAGCGCAGCTTTTGGTATCATCGGGGACAGTCTCTAACACAACGCCCCCATTGATACAGAGCCACCCTTTGACCGTCTATAATGTAGCCTGTGTTCCGCACTAACAAAAAAAAAGCAACAATCCAAGCAAATTGGTTTTTTCTATGTTTTTTTTCTTTCAGTTGGAAACATTTACAGCTTATTGGTGATTTCGATCCACTTGGCAGTGGAGAAACTCTTGGGGCGCTCGATCGGGGCACCGACGGCACGGTCGATGATGAGCTGAGGCAGCACACCAATGGCACGAGACACACCGAACAGGACGGTGTAGTAGTTGGCCTCGGTCAGACCGTAGTACTGGAGCAGGACACCCGAGTGAGCATCGACATTGGGGTAAGGGTTCTTGGTCTTGCCGTGCTCGGTGAGAACACCAGGGGCAATCTTGTACACCTGGCTGACGAGCTGGAACAATGGGTCGTTGGGCAGCTTCTCCTGGGCAAAGGTGCGCTGAGCCATGTAACGGGGGTCGGTCTTACGCAGGACGGCGTGGCCGTAACCGGGGACGACACGGCCCGAGTTCAGGGTAGACCAGAGGTAGTCCGTGATGTTCTTGTCGCTGAGATCATCGCCGATGACCTTCTTCATCTCAGTGAGCCAGTTCAGCACCTCCTGGTTGGCGAGGCCGTGCAGAGGACCAGCCAGACCGTTCAGACCGGCAGCTAAGGAGAGGAAGGGGGAGCTCAGAGCACTGCCAACAAGGTGAGTGGTGTGAGCGCTGACGTTGCCACCCTCGTGATCAGTGTGGATAGTGAGGTACAGACGCAGCAGCTCGACGAAGTCCTTGTTCTCGCCAAAGCCGAGCTGGTTGGCAAAGTTGAAACTGTAGTCCTTGTCCTTCTGGATAGGCGCAACCTTGCCACCCTTGAAGACGTTCTGGTAGATGCGGGAGGCAATGTTGGGGAGCTTGGCAATCAGGTCCATGGAGTCCTCGAAGGTGTATCCCCAGTATTCCTTCTTGTTGATACCCTTGGCGTAGGCCTTGGCAAAGGACGAGGTCTGCTCGAGGGCCGTAACGGCGATGGAGAATTGGGCCATGGGGTGGAGGTCGGTAGGGCAGCGGTCGATTAGCTCCTCGACAAACTTGGGGATATCGGAACGGGCTGCCCATTCGGCCGACAGATCACGGACCTGCTGCTCGGTGGGAACCTCACCAGTCAGGAGAAGCCAGAAGAGACCTAAACAGTCAGATTGAATATAATCGAGAGCGCTCAATATTGCACATACCTTCGGGAAGAGGCTCCTTGCCACCGGGAGCCTTGGGGAGAATCTCCTGGCACTCAGGGATAGTCTTGCCACGGAAGCGGATACCCTCCTCAGCGTCGAGGACGGAACCCTCCCAGACAAGGGACTTGATGCCTCGCGCACCACCGTAGACCTGGTCGAGAGTGACCTGGTCGACGACCTTGGAGCCATGCGCTCTGCAGAGGCAGTAAGCATCATGCCAATAGCGGCGCAAAATGGAAAAGCTTACTTTCGCAGTGTCTTGATCTCCTCAATCTTCTCGGGGAGCAGCTCGGCGAAGCGCTCCTTGAGGGTCTAATTAGGCGATAGGCTATCAGCAACTTTGGCCTGAGGGGGGTGATAGTGGCATTGGCTAAAGATGCGGCATACCTGAGATTTAGCCGAGTAGCATCGCGCAGCGTTGAAGGCAGCGGTTCGCGAAGCAAAGCCGGGTGCCCTGAGCGAAGTGCGCAGGGCGGAGGAGCTAAGACGGAAGGTAGAAGCCATGATGCGATGAGAGCAGATAACGATGCGAGGCTGCGGATTGACAAGACAGACTACAGGAGAGGATTGGCGAATAAACGCTCACGTAGAAAGGGTGAATATGGAAGAGGGAGAAAAAAAAGCTATTGTAGAAATAGCTCAGGATGATTTAGTAGAAGCGGCAGGAGTCGGGTTTGATGGGGAAGGACCCGGCCAATAGGAACCCCTGGTTCAGCTCGGACTTCAGGATGCCACTTTGCTTACCTAGGTATAACTGCGGTATTACAGCGGTATAGGTAGCCAGTAGGCTGCCTACGCTACGAGCTAAATTGCATCATGTCGCCTAAATCGGTAAATTGTTTAAGGCCGACCGAACATGTCTCCGCGCCAAGGGATATCTCGAGTCTTTACGTAGATTATTTAAATACTCAAACAGAACACAATATCTAGGTATATACCTATGAGCCGGTGATTCGAGATGCGACATCATCACCGCAGAAGTACAGAAATAGTATTATCTTTGAATAGCGGTGACCAATATCGGCACCACGCTTAACTCTGTACTCCTGCCTATATCGAATAGGTTAGTAGGTATGTTCAAAGGTTAGGTAAGGTATGGATGGTTGTTGGGACATACCTAGTGCTTTGCAAGAGCCGCAAGAGCTGATCCAAGTACATTATATATACTTTTTTGTACGTACATATACTTCGTCAGCTACTTTCTACCATCTAATACTGTATCTACGTACATACAGGTAAGATATCACTTAATACGGGAAGTAGACACGGGTGCAACAAGAATGGTAAGCTTTAGCACTGCTCTAGCCCGAGCGCCGTGGTGTTACACGTCCAAAGTGATCAATAAGATGACTGTTCACTTCTAGGCAGTGTCAATAAATCCGGATGTCCCTTGTTTTTTGATGTTTCATACCCGTCATAATATTGCAGGAATAAAAAGTACTTTGCCCAGGCACTGCCCAGAGATGGCCTGGCCAAGTTTCGGCTATCTATGAGTGCATATAGTGTACCTATGTACGTACTAATGTACTACCTACAGGTAAGCACTCACTGCCCTCGTATCTACCTAAGGTTAGGTACTTACAGAGAGTGCGAGGGTGCTTACAACCTTAAAGTACACCTCAGCAAAGGTAGTCCGGCGCTTGCTGAGTTTGATTGGTTGCTGCTAACCTCACCTGCCTGACTCTTCTTTACGTACCTCCCTAGCGCACCTAAATGCTGGCTTGGAACTGCCGCTGTTCCCGCTCCACATTGAAATTCTCTGCAGCGTGCAGTATAGAAGGCCAAGCAGCTCTCCCCTCATCTTCCCTTTTTTTCTACAACCACCGACCGCTCTCGCCATCTCGCGACCGACCACCATCATCCATCTATCCATCACCACGACCGTCGCCGCGCATCGTCACCACGACCAGATAATAAAGCGAAAGCAGTATCGCCGTCTTCGCATTCTTCGTCCGCCATACAATACGGAATAGTGCATCGCGATACAGCACTGGGACATAGCTTCGCATCTTTTGCGACGCCTCGTACTACTACCACTATTCCTCTTTGCGTGCTGACTCGGCTCGTTGTCAATTGCCCTACATTGCATTTGCCTGGGTCCAAAGCACTTCAGATTTCGCGACCTCCAATCCATACCCCCATTGCACCCAATATCCCCCGCTGCAAGTCTGGTTTAACTTGACCAGCGGTCCTAGTAGTCCATCACACATCGCCAACCCACGTCCTTGGATCTCCTTGCCTTGGATCTTCTAGCCTTGCGCGCTCCCTCTGTTCATAATCACACAGCTGTCATCACTCGTGAGACTGCTCAACGAGATATTTCTGCAGTCTGCGCATCCTTCCTGCGACAGCCAACCTTGTCGGTAGATTTGACCCTCCAGGCTGTAACTACTCTCCACCAAGTGTCCTCGTACAGTTCATCATATTTAGTAGTCAGCAGCGTGCTAGAAGATATCTGCTCGTCTGGGTGATAATCAACACCCGACGCAAGCAAGCGCTGTTTCTCTGCGAACGTCGCGATACTACTATTCTTGCCTAGCTGCGTATATTTCTTCTCGTCGCCAGTAGTCAAGGGATAGCTCAAGAAGCCACCATGGCGTCGCCAGTAGCAGAGTTAGAGGCTGGCCTGAATGCCATGCAGAATCTGAAGCCCCCCGGCGTGTCTGGGTCTCGTATCGCCACACTAACCGCTCTCTGCGTGAACAACGTTCAGGTAAGACCGCACATCGTATCCCGCGCGCGATACCGTTTATATTCTATACTGACATTCCCTCTTCTGCCGCAGTCTGAGTCCGTGCTCATTCAGAAAATCTACACTCACTTCAAAAAGACCCCGGCAACGCACAAATTGGGAGTACTCTATGTCGTAGATTCTGTAACTCGCAAATGGGTCGACCAAGCAAAACAACAAGGCCAGGCCATCAATAGCTCTGCACAGGATGGAACGTACGCTGCTGGCGTCCATAGAGTAACGGAGTTACTTCCCGTCTTGATGAATGACATAATTCAAAATGCCCCCGGAGAACAAAAGGTACGCTCTATTTGAATCGCATAACTCACACCCTGTGCGCTGTAATATTAGATTCGCGTCGATAATCAGCCAAGCGAGTTTTTGGAACTGGCAGACCCACGGCCTTTGACTTCACTCTCATGGAGGCTGGCAAAATGTGTCGTTGATGATTCTGAACATGCATTTACCTAACTATTACGAGTAGGAGAAAATAAAGAAGCTCGTTGATATCTGGGAGAAGGGCCAGACATTCCCTGTATCCATGATTGAGTCGTTCAAGCAGAAGCTCAATGCTCCACCGGTCTCTCAAAGTAGGTCTTCCATTTTCCGTTGAAGTAGCTTCAGCTTTCGAGTGCCCCGTGCATTTTTACAAGTCCTTGTATCTGATTTGTATGTCGATGACTATAGACGAGTCGACCACGCCCGTGGGTAGTCCCCCACCAGGCGCCGGCCTTCCCGGGTTGTTCGAAAGCAAGCCTTCTGTTACTGAAGCTCCAAACGCAATTATGGAGGCTCTCGCAAATATTGCCCGGCAGAATATCACCGCTCCACCGACGAGCATCTCTGTTCCTGCCGCAGCTAGCCCTTTCAGTATCCCACCGACACAGCTGGGTCCTGTTTCACAGCAGCCTGCATTACTAACAACACAAAGCCAATCTTCAACTCCCGCTCCTGCTCCTTTCCCGGCAGCGGCACACCCTATTAATGTTCCTAATCTACCATACCAGTATGCGCCACAGGCTCAAGCTCAGGCTCCTATTCAGACTCAGCCTTTTGTGCCCCCGGTGACTGCAAGTAATCAAACTCCCGGGTTTCCTGGCGCTGCTCCAGGTGCGGCGGCACCGGCAGCAGCTAGTGGCGTAGACCCTAATGTTCAGCAGCAGCTAATGCTGATCAAAGTGCTGTCGGATCAAGGCATCCCTATGGATAAGATACCTATGATCATAGCAGGAATACAAAATAGCAGTGGTGCTGTTGCACCTCCTGCCCCACATTCCATGCCTCCGCAGCCTCAGCTCCAACCCGGTCAACAACCTTACGGTAGTGTCTGGGGTCAAGATGGCTTCCGAACAGACGAGTCACGTGATCGTAGCTTCAACCAAGTGAGATCCCCCCCTAGATACCACGATAGATCAAGATCACGTTCCCCTCCGCGTCACTGGGACCAACGTGGTCGTGATTACGGGGGGTTTGGGCCCGATTCACCTGGAAGTGGACGGATGGACGACCGTGACCGACGTGGCAGAGGGGATTACCGTCAACGTAGCCCACCAGGTCGCCGTGGCCGTAGCCCAACCCCCCCTCAGGATTTCCCTCGTCCTGGTGCGAAGTGGGTCGAAATTGATAGAAGCTTACCACAGGGTCATATCAAGGGTATGTGTCTTAGAGATCTCTTGGATAATCCTCGCTAATAACGTGACAGTGTTAAGCAGAACCCTCTTTGTTGGAGGAGTGACGTAAGCAACCGCCCCACGAATCCTTTTGGGCTAAGTGGCTAACACGTCGAACACAGATGTTCCGAGGCCGAGCTCCGGTCGGTCTTCGGCCGCCATGGCCAAGTGCAGACATGTATTGTCAACAAGGATAAGCGTCATGCCTTCGTCAAGATGGTTACGCGAAGAGATGCTGTTCATGCGAAAGAAGCGATGGAGAGTGGCAGTTTCAGAGTAAGTAGAGGCTTTTGGGTATCAACTGAGGTTTCGACTGACATGTTCATAGACCCGCTGGGGAGTAGGTTTTGGTCCTCGGGACTGCAGCGATTATCAAACGGGCATAAGTGTCATTCCGATATCGAAATTAACGGAAGCCGATAGGAAATGGATGTTGACTGCCGATTTTGGCGGCAGTGGTGGCCAACCGATTGAGACAGGTCTAGTCGTCGAGGAGCCTGACATCGAGATTGGTGCTGGCGTATCTTCCAAAGCTATCAGTCGGCGTATGCAAACTGATAAAGGTGGTAGACATGGTCCAAAGTCCAGCCGGGGTGGTGACGAAGATGACATGGGCCATTGGCGAAATAAAAGAGACAACCGCCACGAAAACGGCACCCCGATTGAACAGTCCCAAGGCCCCGCTGATTTCAGCCAGTTTCCATTCGGTATAACGACTGGTCCGAACGGCATGCCTGTCTTTCCACCTGGATTTGTTTTTCCCGCCCCAGATCAGTATAACGGCACCGGATAAGTTTCGCGGCGCTGTATTAGGCGTGGGCCCCAAAGATCTGAGTTTTCTTGCAGGAAGGGCACCGAGTGTGCGTGGTCGTATTGTATTGTATCGTTTTTAACAGCACTAGTAGTCCCTTGTATGGTTGCATGGATTGGCGTTAGGGATGGGTCATCATGGCCAACTCCTCGGTTAAGTCTATGCACATGAGTTAATTACAGTACGGATGCCGTATTTCATTGAATTCGAGGACGAGGACGCATTACTTCAATTGGTAGCCATGAGCATCGAAAGACTGCTTGTTGCGATGGGGATAGCTAGCTATGTCGGTAGCTAGTCACAACGTCCTCCTCACTCGTCGCGCTTCGTTTCGTTTTACATCAAGTTCATTTGTCTTGGCGACAGCTACAACAAATTTTTTACAATGGTGGCTGAAAAAATGCTTGCGCCTGTTTTTTTAATCTCTAGGTTCTAGTTGCTTAGCAAATGAAACCGTGTTTATGAATGTGTTATTTGCGAGTACAAAGAAAAACTAATCAATGTTAATTAACATAAACTACCCTGTAGAGCCAGGTAAGCTCGCACATAAAAATTGCCTTAATTTATATTTAAATCACTTTTTATTATACACCTCCGAGTCCTTGTTTAACAAATCACACCCTTGTATTTAAGATATTTTAAAAAAAGTTTCTCAGTTTTAATACGAGAGTTAAAATTAAATGTCATAGGCTGCCATGGCAGGTGGCCATTCGGAAGCCTATATAACGTACGGAAGCCCGGATACTCCAGTTTGGAGTATTGCTGACCTTTTGGGTTGGCATAGTGGTAAACGGGCTGGCCGCTATGTGACATTAAAGTAATTGTTGAAAGTATTTTATTGCATGGTAAAGGTTGAGATAAAAGGCTAACTAACGGGCTAAATGAAAGGACAAGAGGTATCTCGATAGGCTAAACGTTAAAACATCGATCGGATCCTAGACAGCCTTTTCACATGCTAAAGAAGGGCATCAAGTTTCATCATCATCAATAACCATGCCACGCCACGCCATATGCATGTAAACTAAAACAAGGAGCTAAAGTCGATCATAACTCAATCAACATCTTCATCTTCCTCATCGCTATCTAAGATGCTGCTCTCGTAGTCGAGCTCGATAAGGCGATCGTCAAGCTCGGCCTTTTCCTTCTTTAGCTCTAGCCAGGTAGCATGATCAAAGATATCTTGATTTTTAGAGAATTGCTCGTGATCATCATCGCCATCGAACGACTCCTCATCGTCTGGCGGATGGGTGTATAGATCGTTGTGCCAGCCATTGACTAAGCCATCTCTTTGCTTTAGCTGTCGTAACAACACCGGAATTGGGGGAACTGGTCGACATTCCTGTTGTTTGGTCTGAAAAGTCGGCAATAAAGGCGCGTTTTCGTCATCGTTGACGTGTGCTTCTTTTCTGAATAGGCCAGTTTGGGCGTAGTTAACGCCCTGCACAGCGCCGACTGTGCGATCGGCGTGGAGCACCAGCTGAGCATTTCGTAAAAACTCCCTGCCGATTTCCTGGCCTTTAACAGGCTCATCTGGAGGAATTTCACCATGAGGTTCAATAAAACGCGGTCGACGAATAGCGCGCTGGCCGCCCCCGTTCGTTTGAACTTTTAAGTAGTTCGTCGGGTCAGGTTTAGGATCCTGCATCTCTGTATCCTCTAACGCTAACAAGTAGACTCGCCCGCTCCCATCTCCGACTACTAGTTTAGTGAAGTCGGGAGAGAAGGCACCGTAGGTGATTGGAGCCGTTGCCTCGACGAGGTCTTTCACCAAGACACCAGCGCCGTGTCGAATATTCCAAACCTTAACCACACCATCAGACGAACCCGTGTACAGACGGTCAGCCGTAGTTGCCCAGGTCATGAACTTGACGCCAACGTCTTCCAACTCTCTTTCCCCTAGAAGCTCTTCGACGGGATCTGGAGGCTTGTTAGTTGAATATTATCGATGTCCACGTTCAAGCTTACCACCGTGCTTCAGGACACACATAGGCCAGTCGCTTCCAGCTGTGTCCCACACATAGACTTTACCGTCGGTGCAGCCAGCTGCCACATACGAATAAAGTAGACTGTTGGGCCTAGTTCCGTGTCAGCG
Organism: Xylaria arbuscula; assembly: GCA_022385695.1. NCBI lineage: Eukaryota > Fungi > Ascomycota > Sordariomycetes > Xylariales > Xylariaceae > Xylaria > Xylaria arbuscula. The sequence continues at coordinate 258,491 of MU279350.1, forward strand.
AACGAGATTCATCAGAGTAGGAGTGTATGTCATGGGATATATACATAATAGACAGCTCGTTGATGTCAATAGCCGCACAGTCTAAGGTCTTAATGGCACCGTAATGGCCAGTCTCTCGATTCGCCTCAAAAATTCGAATCTGTGTCCGAGGAACCTGATCTGTCTTTTCTAGAACTTGAGATGCTGAAGTAGCGGCTGCAAAACTGGCGCGTGAAGGGTGCCACACCACCTCGAACACATTTTGAGTTTTAGCGCTGTTTACTTTGACTTGGGTTTTAGTGATGGTGTCCCAAAGACAAAGCTCTCCAGAGTTACGTTTCTCTTCTGGTATTTCGTGATCTTCTCCAGTCGGACTTCTGGGGGAATATCCGATAAGCAGAAGATGGTTTACCTGAGGGGCCAACCCCCATCGTATCGCGGCTGGGTAATAAGCCCATTTTTCAGAGGGTACGTAATCTTCGTCATGTACTCTCGTACACGAGTATGAGTGGTATGGACTTCTCGATATGTTGGACTGGTCGATACGGTAGACTCTCACTGCCTCCGTTGGCACGTCAGCGGCAGTGGCTATAGTACCCTGCCCATTTTTGGACGCAACAACGAAGTTGACATTACCGCTATGGACCCAAGTCCCCATGGCTATCATGGTATCATTTTCAGGTTTCCAAACCTTTACCGTTTTGTCAAAACTGGACGTAAAAGCCAAGCCACACGATGGATCGTGATCGGAGGAGACTACAGACGTGAAGAGCCATGGGTCTTGACTTGCCACCATGGAATCCAAAGCATTATCTCCGATAGACACAACTGGGCGTATGATTCGATGATCTGGGTACGCGCGTAAGGTGTGTGTTACGGATGAGCCGAACAGGAGATTTCCAGGTTTGTTGTATTGCTGATTATGGGAATCAGAGTGAGTGGTTGTGCCACAAACGAAATGGTGGTTAGAAAGCCAGCTGACAGTCATAATGTCGCCGGCACAGTTTGTCCACTCGACTTGCGGCTCAAGATAATCTTCTCGGTTACTCTTGGCAGTGGTTATAAAGTTCTGATACGTTCGAGTGGCACCTAGCCGGTTGCCAGTGACTTCCCTCGACAACAACATGGCCGGTATCTTGTTGGCTCGAATCGCCTCACTCTGAGATACCGCGTTGTTTTCCTCAACGAACAGACATCTGGGCACGGAGTTGAGCCTCTTTGCGTAAAGGTCATTCAGAAAGTTCGTGATGTCGTTGGAAGAGCGCTTCCTGAGTGACATTGGAGGGGGTTTATCACCAACATATCCCTTGGCATGTGCTTCGGCCAAGCGATTTTTGATATCAGGCACCTTCTTAAGAATGTTTCTGAGATCTCTGAGGGTAGATCTTTGGTTGCCGACAGCTGGTTTGCCATATAATGTCCTAGCTAATTGCTGAAGATAATTGATTTCAGCGTCATTGAAGTCGACGTGAAAAGCTTGAGATGAGGGAACTTGAGGTAGAAAAGCCCTTCCTAAACCTGCTATGATTTGCTGCCGTTCTAGTGCTGGCAGGTACGGACGTAGGGGTAGGCCGAATGAACGAGGTTGCGCTGTTTGGGAGGGTGCTAAATTGATAGCTTTTCCTGACTGCCATTGACTTGCTTTGGCTCTGGTACGCGCTTGCTGGGGGGTCACTGGCCCTTTTGGTGGTCGACGCTTAGGGGGAGTTTGGATAGCGGACCTCCTAGATACATCAGGTTCATCATCGCTCTCGCCTTCGGGGTCGACGGCGGAATTGTCACTGCCGTAGTCACCCTCATCGTCACCGTAGTGGTCGTCGTCGTCGCCTACGCTAACATCGGCCGCGCCAACATCGGCATCAAGATCGTCAAAATTACCGACGCCATCGTCATTCGTGATGTTGTTGTTGCTATGATCGAATTGCTTCTCAATGGAAGGTAGGACAACGGGTGTTGTTGCGGATAGCGGAGATGCATGTACAGCTACAGGAACAGCACTGCTGGGAGCTGCCGAAGAAGGCGCAAAGGATGGGTTTCGAGTAGGAAGACGGTAGTCCTGGACATGATTGATATCAGCACCGGTTATTTCCCCTTTCACAAGCAAGCACTTACCGGGCTGGCCGTAAGCTGGGCCACGAGTCTAGGAATCCCAGCGGCAATTATCAACTCTCGCGACCGCTCCAGGCGTCCGTTGCCCTCATTGAAGTAGCGCTCGAAGTCCTTGTCAACAAGGGTCCTTATAACCTTGCCGCCAATCTTCTCAATATCGTATACACCGGCCGGCAGCCCGTCGGTGGCGCGTTCTATGTGGGGGAAGATCTGCTGCTCGAGGCATTTCCCCAGCGACGCCGCAAGATAGTAGCGGCGACGATACTCGATATCGTCTGCTAGCTCGCCAGTTCGTTGGCGCTTCAGGGGATGCGCCACATCCTCACTCCTGCCCGTCTGGATGAAGGGCGGAGGAACCCCGTTGGGGGCCGGCAGATGGGTCGAGCCGGGTGGACGCCGTAGTGGGAAGCTGTGCTGATGGCCACCAATGCTTTCTGTAGCAGTATCATCATCCAGAGTCAAGTCGATTATATTTGAGTTTGCAGCGGTCGATGAACGACCTCTGGTTGCCATATTGGCAGCATGGTTTTATGGTTGTAATAGTTTGGAACACATTTAATCAGCGGGGTTAGGCTAAGAGTTTAATATGAAGTGGGTCGTGCTTTTTAAATGATATAAATTCCATTAATTTTAGCTTTTTTAAAAAAATATTTAAAATATTTATATTTTTATAATAAAATTTTTATTGTTTATTATTTAATTATAAAATATTTTTAAATTAATTTTTATTATTTTATTATTTATAATTTTAATATAACTAGTTATAATTAAAAAAATTTGCAAAATTTATGCATGTTTACAGCAAGTCATTTCAACCTTTTATAATGGGCAATTATAACTACATATAGGCAATTGCAGCTTAAGCGCGCTTACTTAGTGTGTTTGTTTGTAGTTGTCATGATATAAAGCTCTCCAGGAGCTCTCCATTGGCGATCTTGTTTCAGCTACGTGGGCGACGCCGTTGTAGGTCATCCAATGCAAAACTATATATACCCATCCATTTTCCTCATTAATCTAGCATATTGTAAAGGTTGTATACTAGCTTAAGGCTTAATTATACCTTATATTAGGAGAAAATAAACTATTGAACAGAAAACTCATTTTATTCAAGTTTAACGGCGAGACGTGTTTAAATCAAATAGGTTGCGCGGTAAGCTCCCATAGCAACCGTTTCGCGTCAATGGGCTATGCGCGCAAACCAATGCATTAGATACCATGCTAGCGTACGTTTCACTGATAACCACTGTGTACACGGCCTAAGATAGCTGTAGCTGGGTCATGTGACACCTAGTCTGCGCGCGCAAGGCTTGCAGGTCGTTACACAGCGATCATAGCCGCCATAATGGTTCCTCATAGACGTGATTCGGCATTGAAGCACTACTTACTTCAGAAAGGTATGCTTTAGTTTTTAATTTTTAACATCTTACAGCTAAGCGTTTAAAATTAATATAAATGAAATTAAAATGCTTATTGCAAAGGTTAAATATAATTCACGTAGTTTAATCCACAGCCTCGTGCAATATAAGGTGAAATTAAGCAAATGTGTAATATAATGATTTTTCTCAACTTATTCAAGTCTTATGATTTGTATACATAGAAGTAGCTATAAATGATGAAATTTTCACAGGCATTATTCGCTTGATACCGCCGATGCCAATGTAATGCGGAAAAGACGGTGAAAGATAGTCTCCGGCGATTTGGTATTATAATTCATGTGCTTTTCTATATCACTACATGGCATCAATAAGATTACAGCAATGGAACAGGTACCATCTACTCTTAGCCTGCCTTCTATAGCTTAGGCTTGATCTTAGAGGCCTCCTCGTTAATCTCAATGTACATTCTATCGATATCAGCCTTAAATTTCCTGGCCGTTTGAGGTCTCTTGAGTTTCAGGCTGTCACAATGGTTAGCGGGCTATTTCTATGATGCATCGCGGAAGGATATAGAGTGGTAAACTTACGTGGGGGTCAACAATTCGTTCTCGATGCTGAATGGCTCAACATCCAAGACACAATTTTTGACGCGCTCGTAGCCGTTGAACTTCTGCTTCTTTCCAATGTCGTCGAGTTGTTTCAAAACAGCCTTGACCACCCGAGGGTCTTTAGCGGCATTCTTGATACCAGCGATATCTTCAGGAGCAATAGTCTGGTTAAGAATTTTGCTTGCAAAAGGCGCGAAGTTGACCGGATCAACCCCAAAGATGGCAACCAGTGAAGACTGGGTGCCTTCACCATGGACATAAGCCATAGCGATAAGGTTGGAACTGCCCATATACACGTTCTCGATGCGCTCCGGCGAGATGTACTCTCCTTGGGACAACTTCAAGACATTCTTCTTGCGGTCGATGATTCTGATACGTCCCAGTTCATCGAATTCAGCAATATCGCCAGTGTGGAACCATCCGTCGGCATCCAGGGCTTTGGTGGTCTCGGCTTCGTTCTTGTAATACTCACGGAAAATAGAAGTTCCCCTCAAAAGAAGCTCACCACGGGGTCGTGGCTTGTCCGTCACTAAATACTCGAGGTCTGGTTGGGACTCCAGGCAAACCTCGGTACTAGGCAACGGAGGACCATTGTTGCCCAGTGAGAAATCGCCTTCCAATTGGCAAGATGTAGAGGCGTATGACTCGGTCAGACCGTAACCCGAGGCAAAGTTATTACCGAAGGCGGCCCGGAGGAACTTTTGGACATCAGGGTCCAATTGCGCACTTCCACTCACCATGGAGCGACATCGATCCATGCCAACAGCAGCCCGGACCTTGGGCGTCCAGATACGGTCGTAGAGGAAGTGCTTATTATGAGCTTGGCCAGGAGGGAGCTTCATATTGGCCAACTTTGTGTCAATCACCCGACGAGAGAGCGCCCCTCTGACACCATCAGCCTCAACCGTCTGTGCCCGGATGCCCATGTTGAAACGGTTGAATAGACGTGGGACTGAAGGAAATCCTGTGGGTTTAAGAATCTTCAAGTCGTCAACAAGTTCCAGCATGTCTCCGTGGAAATAGCCTATCGAGGCGCCCTCACCCAAGGCGGTCTGGTCAATCAGTCGTCCGTAGATGTGGGCGACCGGTAAATATGAAATGTTTGTGTCATTTCGTGTGTATTGACCAGTGGACCGACCAGCAGCCACACCGGCTACACAGTTGGCGTGCGTGAGGACGACACCCTTGGGGTCACCTGTCGTACCAGAGGTATAGTTGACAGTGATGATATCCTCAGGGCGAGGTGGACGGGGAGGGTGTGCAACCTTGGCTCCCAGCTCTTCTACCTCTTCCATGGACCAGACCTGGACCCCGTTCTGTTCAGCGAGGGCGTTCAAGATGGACCTCTTAGAGTGTCCGGCTTGTTCACCCGCATCCAGGGGGTCCATGGAGATAATCAACTTCAGCTGGGGTATCCGCGGCGCAAGGGCCAGGAGAAGCGGAATGTGCGGCAGCGAGGTCACAACGCAGGAGAGTTCGGCATGCTTGATGATGAACTCGGATGTGTCGGGACCAAGGGTCTCGTAGAGGGAAACTGAGAAGAGGGATTGGGTGACGAAACCAAGATCTGGACATGAATGGTCAGCTTCCGCAGCGCCTCTGACAGACAGGTTTGGAATGAAGAAGAATGCCTACCTGCGATCTGCCACTCGGCACGGTTCTGGCTCCAGAGACCGACACCATGGTTCCCTGGAGGAATGCCGATGCGGCGGTGCAGTTCGAAGACGCCGGACCCAAAGTTTTTGGCGCGAGCGGCTACTTCGGCGTACGTCTTCCAGACATACTTGCTCTCCCAGCTTTTAGTGGCCGGATTCCAGGGTCGCGTGCCCAGACATCTGTTATTCGGGAAGTGCTTGGCACTGTACTCAAAAAGATCGTAAAAGGTACGCGACTCGGGGTCGAAGGTCTCGAGGAGGGGCTTATCTTGGAATTTCCAGTGGCGGTAGATGGGCGTGCGGCCTTCACGCTCGGTGCCGGGGATGGGAACAGCGTAAGGCGCGCCCGGCGGAGGTGGCGTTGCGATCTCCTGGATCTTGGCTGTGATCTGGGCGGGTGTCGTCATGGTTGTTGAGCAGGGCACCGCCAGCGCGGGAGCCAATCACGAAATTGAGGTTTGAGGTGTGACAAGGGGTTTAGTCTGCACACGGAATTGGTCACCCTGTGAATGCCTGCATTCCCAGATGTGTCAGATAGCATGTAAAGTCAATTGATGAAGCGTGCTCGAACAGCCACAGACAGCGCCAGGCTTCAGACGCCCTCGAAGACAGGATAGGGGTATGGAATGGCTCACTGGTCGTGTACTGGTGACGGCACGAAGATGTTCCTGTTCCAAGACCAGAGAGAGCTCTCGAAGGTAGAGAGTGACACGATGGAAAAGGTGAGATGTAAATCACGAACTCAGATAAACCGCGACAAGAGATTACAGGAACGACACAAAGGACATGAGCTCTTCTTCCGCGACTCTTCTGGTATTGAGACTTACCTAGGCAGGGCCCACCGACACCGCTAAGGCCGTGAAGCCGAGGCTTATGTCTGGATTCGACTTAGACCATTGGCTAGCCCCATGGGGCTGTGGAAACATCGTGACCTCCAATTCCTCGGTGCCGGCGACGACGGGGACAATTTGGAGAGAAAATGATTGGCTCGTGCTTAGGGTCCGCTCTGGGGTCGGAAATCATCATCACAGCCTACCTACTACCGGTACGTATTTGAAGCTGTAGCTACTGCTGTCGAGGCTGCGAGTGGAGAGGCGTTGTCGACAGCAGCCAAGACAGACAGACAGCATGTAAGCAATCATACGTCTGACATGGATATACTGAGTACCTACCTGAGGCAGACTGAGGTTAGGCACTTCCTTAGCGTACATAATCTACAGCACGCCAAAAGCTGGGGTCGTGATAAGATAAGAGTAAAGCGCTACTACCGAATAGTAAAATCTAAAATACGAGGTAGACATGCAGGCGTCGGTTCACATGTTTTTTTGCTGGCCCTCTCGGTCGGTCACTTTTACCGACCAAGGGGCTTGACTGAATCAAGTCAGTGAACCAGATGACCTTAGACTCCAGCCGAGTACTTTAGGCAAGGTACTAAGCTCTTGTTACACTTTACGCCATTTTAACACACGTGGTAAGACCACCTGGCAATCATAAAGATAATCGGACTACCTATGTATAAGTCAAGCTACACAATGGCAGACCAACATTTAATTATGAGGAACGGGCTCACGACTTTATGATCTCAAGATGAGAGAAATCATAAAAGGCAGCGCAAATCATGACAGGTATCATATCATTGATTCGTCATCTTCTGTGAGATCCGTGGTGATGCGAGACTGCTTGGCTCTCGCAGCCAAGCTACCCAGAGCCGCCTTCTGACACTCCAAGCCGTTTCCGACGCGCTCGAGGCGTGCATGTCCGAATGTCAACCACCTTCAATGACAACAATCCGAACTTGGCTCGGTCTCTACTGTACCGTTTCAGTGCTGATTCTCGTTGCACTACATAGATTTTCGCTATAGGAAGTTTCCAGGGAACTTGGCTGCTTGGCAGAATATCAACGTATGCAAGTGGTCTGCGGCGACTCTGTTGCAAAAGTAGACGGCTCTATCAACGCTAAGCGGCTATCAAAACGATGCTCAAACGCTCGAATTATAGGCTGGGTATTAGGTGCTACCTTCCTATAATTAACCCAACACCTGCGAATATGAGCATGCTCCTATAGATTGTCAACACCTGGCTGGTATTCATTGAATTGATAAGACGGCCGACATGCATGCATCAAACTCGTCCTCCAATCCTCGATATTCATTTATTATAGACTAGCAGTATTCTCCCCATTGCTCGTGCATGAGAATTTCCGGCACTTGCAACGCCTTCGCAGGCACAGTTTCCTCATTGGCCTATAGTGTGGCATCGGGATGAAATGCATAGCCGTCACCCTAGTCGTCCCTGTTTCAACTGGTTCCAACGAACGTATCGCAACGCCGAATTGGGACGGCGATCAGAGAACCGAGCACCTTTGAGTGCTTGCCTGGCCACTCCCAGGCCGGCACGTCTTGAGCCTAATATGGGTGATAACCAACATCAGCCACGTCGAGTTACATTAATGCAGGGCACTTCCCCTATCCGCACGTAGTCTCCCAACTTTCAAGCCTGGTGCATTTCCGTTCCTTGACAAAGAATATTGTATACTGGTTTTCCGGTGGTGCTGCGAAGATTTAATCGCTGTTCATCCTTCTCCTTTTTCTCATTAAAGTGCACTGGTTGCAATATCACCTCGTCCATGACTACCGGTACACACCGAGACGTTCGCTACCCTCATCGCATTCCCAGGCTCCTCCGATCTCATACGAAAATGTTTTCCCCAAGTGTCATCATCCTAGGGCTGAGGGTTGCTCAGTTCACCTTTGCCTTCATTGTGCTTGGACTGTCAGCATTCGGTATGTGAGCTGGTGAAAGGCGAATAAGGAGAGGCGAATATTCGAAATTAACATGATGTTCCTGCAGTCGTCAACTGGTACAATGTCGATACTATGAGCGTTCCGCCTGCCCAGGTCGGCTGGCCACTATTTGTCTCGCTCTTCACTATCATTTCCCTGGGAGCTCTAGAGGGACTTCCGAGATTCGTCCCACGATGTATGTATTCTTCGAGTGAAAGGATTCGGAGCGTAGAGGAGACTGATCCACAATTCTAGTCTTCCACCCTTACGCAGCTCTCGCTCTCGAGTTTAGCAATGCCCTTTTCTATCTAGCGGGCTTTATTGCCTTGTCGACTTTCATGGGTGGGCTGTTGTATTGCCGCGGAAGCGTGTGCGGTTCAGCTCGAGCGGATGTTGCGTTCATGATTTTTGAATTCCTTCTTTGGGTTGCCTCGACGACATTGACGAGCAGAGATCTCTTTAAGAAAGGACTCGGCCGCCCAAACCACGGACAGGCCCCTTTAGGCAAACCGCCGATGAAGGAGGCTCCAGCCCCTTAAAGCGCAACGGCCTTGCCGTCGTCAGTCCCCACTATACCGAGATCCCCTTGTCCCCGTACCAGTCGGTGTGGGATAATAATGCCCCGCTGACGCCGGAAACGAAGACGGGGTGGGAACACATCTATCTCTATTTCCCTGGGTACTGGACAAGCCGAGGTGAAGGTATCCGTCTCCAGTGATAGGCTGATGAACAAACTATTTTTTTATATTTTGTTACAGAGATGGATGGAACGGGACTATGTGTTGGAGACACGAGAATATGCTACTACGGCTTCGTCTAGATGACAGCCACATAAAGAGCGGTTTGGCGAATGCCATAGCACTGACTAGAGTTTTGGAGTTGTCTTGTTTGAACACATACGACACATATTAACCTAGCATATATGGACTCATCCCACGATGAAAAGAAATAAACCTAACAATTAACTATTGGAACTCTTATCACAATTGCTGTTCAGATCGGACCATACATCGAGAGGTTAATTCTGAAAGACTCCCATTATTTAGATCCTTACCTACTTGGGAACCCTAATAACTCCGTCAATACAGTCGAGTACGTCTGTCCTCCCATCTAACAGGTAACTAGCGTGTCGCAATGCAGACTACGAATGAGGCAGTTCAATAGTCGGGTGTACTACGTACCTAGTGTAGTGCAGTCGGGTCGGATGAACCCCGCTGTTAGCTCTAAGCGCACGTACATTAGTGCGTTCTGGAGCAGCTCTAGTTGCTGGCCCATCGACGATTACCCCGCCATGGATGCAGAGGTAGGATTTTCGCGACGCGACCTTTTCGCTAGATATTTGGGCACCTCGACCTGCACGAGATCGACATACTCGAATAACATCTAATAGTCTCAGTAAGCAATGCCGCACATACCAGGTATAGGTTTAGTACATGTGGATGTTGGCTTGTGATGTGTCAATGCTGCATATTGAAGTTCACGAGAGCAAAATATCAATCGAACGCGGGGTAGTATGCGTCGATCAATAAGGTCCGGCCAGGTACGGCTCAGTACTAAGTAAGTTACAGTAGGTAGGTAGTTGGTAGGTGGTATTACGCCGAATAGTCCAGTACCAGTATTTTGAAATACTCACTACGACCAGCCTAACCCAGCAGGCGAGTTACCGACAAAGCTGTGGCAGGCCCCTCGCCTGCTTCGCGGCCGCCTGTTCATGCATGTAGCCTGCCCACAGACAATCACTTAAGGCGGAATCGCACATCGTGTCCTGAACCCACGATAGCCAAAGAAGGTTGGAACCGATGGCGTGCTTGGAGAACCCCGCTGGAGCTACGGCGAAGCGGCGAATGAGGACTGTCCGCCGTCCATCGCCAGCCATCTTCCCCCACGATTCGACGATGACGCCAAAGCAGGGCTCGGTGTCGAAAGAGATGCTAAGGCCTGGCACGATGTACAGGACTTACACTAGGACGGAACGAAGCAAAGAAAAGAAACGAAAGAAAAAGGAAAAGGAAAGGAAGTGCACGCGTCCATGACTCGTTCAAACGGAGATCTATAATTGGGTTGAGGAAGATACCTATTAGCTTTTGGCTTTACCTTATGATATTATAGACAGGCGGGATTCGTCCCTGAATTTAACTCGATCTCCCCCCCTGTCCTCTATATATACAATACAACCTGCTTCCCTTACCAATTTACCCTACAGACCTAGATTCACCATCTTAAGATCTCGTTTCATATATAGATCTCATTACGTGACCATCTACTTACATCTAACTGCACAATGGCCGAGGAGCTGAGCAAGAACTTTGAGACACTCCAGCTCCACGCGGGGTAAGCCTTACCTGCTTACATCTACCCCTCCTTAACTCGACTGCGGTGTAGCATGGCGGATATAAACACATATATGACTGGAGCTGACTGGACCAAAGCCAGGAGGTAGACCCTACGACGAATGCCAGAGCCGTGCCTATCTACGCATCAACTGTTAGTTCCCGGCAGCCTTACCTAGACTTAAACCGAGCAATTGACTGACGAATATCATCTAGAGCTTCGCCTTCAATGACTCGGCACACGGCGCGAGGCTCTTTGGCCTCAAGGAGTTCGGCAATATCTACAGCCGTATCATGAACGTAAGTATAAGCTATGAGGAAATGAGGGGAATAAATAAGTTAAAACAAAGAAGAGTGAAGCTGACATAGAACCAGCCTACCGTCGATGTCTTCGAGAAGCGAATCGCAGCACTCGAGGGCGGCGTGGCAGCCCTCGCGACCTCGTCCGGCCAGGCGGCGCAGTTCATCACCATCGCGGCGCTCGCGAGCGTCGGCGACAACATCGTCTCCACGTCGAACCTCTACGGCGGCACCTACAACCAGCTGAAGGTCTTCCTGCCGCGTCTCGGTATCAAGACCAAGTTCATCGAGGGCGACAGCCCCGCCGACTTCGCGGCCGCCATTGACGACCGTACCAAGGCCGTCTATATCGAGAGCATCGGTAACCCGCGGTACAACGTGCCCGATTTCGAGGCCATCGCCAAGGCTGCGCATGAGAAGGGCGTTCCTGTCGTGGTAAGTTGCCCAAATACACACGAACCAACCTCGCAGTCCTTCGAAAAATTCGTGTATGAAAGCTGACTCGGGGATTCTCTTTGCACTAATAGGTCGACAACACATTCGGCGCCGGCGGTTACTTCGTGCGCCCCATCGAGCACGGCGCCGACATCGTAGTGCACTCAGCGACAAAGTGGATCGGCGGACACGGCACAACAATCGGTGGTGTCATCGTAGACAGCGGCAAGTTCGACTGGGGCGCGAACGCGGCGCGGTTCCCGCACATGGTCGAGCCGTCAGACGGATATCACGGGCTGAAGTTCTGGGAGACGTTCGGCCCCATCACCTTCATCATTCGGGCCCGCGTGGAGATCCTGCGAGACCTGGGCGCGTGCCTGAACCCGTTCGCGGCGCAGCAGCTGCTCCTGGGCATCGAGACGCTCAGCCTGCGCGCCGAGCGGCACGCGCAGAACGCGCTGGCGCTGGCCAAGTACCTCGAGACCTCGCCGTACGTCAGCTGGGTGTCGTACCCGGGGCTCGAGAGCCACGGCAGCCACGCGGTGGCCAAGCGGTACCTGAGGCGCGGCTTCGGCGGCGTGCTGAGCTTCGGCGTCAAGGGCGGCGGTGCCGCGGGCAGCCAGATCGTCGACGGCTTCAAGCTCATCTCCAACCTCGCCAACGTCGGCGACTCCAAGACGCTCGCCATCCACCCCTGGACCACGACGCACGAGCAGCTGTCCGACGAGGAGCGCATCAGCTCCGGCGTCTCCGAGGACCTCATCCGCATCTCCGTCGGGACGGAGCACATCGACGACATCATCGCCGACTTCGAGCAGTCCTTCAAGAAGGCTGCTGCCGCTACGCCTGACGGAGGCGACAGCAAGGATGCTACTGGAGGGAAGAAGGCAGATGCGCCCACTGTCGTTTAAGGGAAAGGAAATAAAATAAATAAATCTAAAGTAAAGCGCAATTTATATTTTATGGAGCGCAACTGAGGTGAGAGGGAAATACTTGTTGAGAACTTTATACCCTTTGAATGAATAGTCGAGTAGAGTAGAACTATAACCAATCTCACCCTACCAACGGAACGTCCCTGATTGCTAAGTGAATTGTTTTTGTTCATCCGTCTAGCAAGTGACTTTTGATGGCATCAATAGTATAAGTAGAAATGTCCGGGTAGATCCCCCTCAGGGGTCGATTTTGGTATCCATGAGTTCGTATAAGTGGTGTACTGGATACCCGAAACTCTTCCCTGATCTTCGAATCTTAACTCCCAAGATGTGGTAAGAATTGGATAAAATTAAATAAAAATTAATATGAGAAATGTGACATAATATCTAATCAAATTAAACATTTTAAAAAGAAAAAGAAAAAAAAGCATTTTGAGTTTGGTTTTGATATCGTAGTGATGCTAGGTAAGTATATGGAATAATGAAGAGGTGGTGAAAAGTGGGAGAGAGCACTAACGCTATTGGTCAAGACACCCCTGCCTAAGACCAGCTTGACAGCGCTTTTGCATCATCAACACAGCTAGAGCTCAACGCAGATACTCGATACTGACTATACGACTTTCCGACCTACCTGAGATATCTTCAATCCACCACTGTCGCAAAGTCAATTCCATTCTACCCCACCGACAACAGAGAAACAGACAAAATGATGCTGCTCCCATCAATACCAAAACCGGCCCTCGCCCTCCTCATCCAGGGCCTCCTCTCCGCCGCCCCAGCCTCAGCGACAACACTAACGCTGAGCATCCCGCCCTCCCCGCAGGTCCCAAACCCAGCCGCCCTACCGCCCTCGACGCACGCGACATTGACGGGTCTCGGCGCCTCGTTCCGCGCGCCGCTGACCACGGCCAACACCTTCGTCTTCCGCAACCTCACGCCGGGGTCGTATCTGGGCGACGTGCACAGCGCCACGCACGGGTTCGCGCCGCTGCGCATCGACGTCCTCCCTAGCGGTGGCGACAGCAGCAACAAAAATGCAGCGGGAGGGGATGCCGGGGCCGAAGTGCGGGTCTGGGAGACGTTCCGCGGGAACGACTGGGCGAATACAGGCGAGGAGATCGGGGCCCTGGCAGAGGATGGGGCGTTCCCTGTTAAGGTGCTGGGGTCTAAGGTTTATTATACCGAGCGTGGCTCTTGTATGTTGATTTTCCCATCCCGTATTTCCCCTTTCCTGTGCTTTATTTTCCTGGGGTGGGGTTGAGAGTGGACGTGGAGGGAATGATGGTTGAAGTTGGATTGTTGACAAAACTAACTCGATTGCAGTCTCTGTCTTGACTATTCTCAAGAACCCTATGATCCTTATGGGTCTAGTCAGTTTGGTTCTTTTCATCGGCATGCCCAAACTAATCGAGAACAGTATGTGTTCCCTTTCACCCCTCTTCCTTGCACTTTCTCATTATCTCTTATCATGTCTAAAATATGTGTCTTGATACTATCCATTTCTCCCCCTAAAGTCAACTCTAACTAATACCACCCGCCAAACAGTGGACCCTGAAATGCGCGCCGAGTTCGAAGAGCAGTCAAAGAAGAATCCCATGAACAGCCTCATGGCCGGCCCTCAGCCCGGGGCTAACCCCATGGGTAACTTTGACGTGGCCGGTTTCCTAGCTGGCCAGGGGGGTGGGAACGGCGGCAGCAACGGTCAAGGGGAATCGGAAGCGAGTTCGGGGAACGGCTCTGGAAAAAAGAATGGTAAGAAATGAGAATAAATTCATGTATTTAGAGAAGAGAAGCTGGCTACATAAACATATCTGGGTTATGGAATGCGAGCAAATGCCATCATCATTTGCTTAGAGGACGGTCAATCATGTCACCTCGCATATGGTATGTGGATGGTCTGGTTTCTAATATCTAGAGTCTTAGCACTGCTCAGTAATTTCTCAAAATCCGAGCAGAGAAGTCCCTAGGAGCCACTGATCCAATCCCCTTCAACACTCAGCCAGGCCTCTCAAACCAAGGTAAGTGAAGACAACAGGTAAGGCGTGACATAGAATCTGGAGTGGTACTCTTATCCTTTCTGAAGCTCTATCGATCATTCGCATTGGTTAAATCCGTCTAACTAGTTCGCATTTTTTTTATTTGTCTACTTGTTACCTGAACAAATACGTACTGCAGACCTTATCGATCTAGTTGCACAGACCTCCGATATTTAGTTTCCATCAGTAGAAACACATATCCCGGGACCGTTGCGTTGCGTTAACACAATTAATAGCTGCCTGGTGTCGTGAATCTCCATAATATGGTGAGATATCAATTCCAGTCCTGTCTTAACCAGAAAGAAGTATGGGTTATCCAAATAGGAGGGCACTTAATCAATATCAAGTCTAATAAAGTCCTCTTCGTCGCGAGTGTTTCGATGGAAGACATAAACGTCAGTTATATAGGGCCTGAAATATATCCTAAATTGTAAATTGCACTTAGGCCGAAGACCAATTTGTTCAGACATGTTATCCAATGCAGGGAAAACTGTAAGGGTGGAAAATCGCAATGTGTACGTTTGTTCGGGCGCTAATGCTACATAGCCTTTACCAAACCCCGAAATTTGCTTCATAAAAAAACAATGCAGGAAAAACCAGCGGAGATGCTGCCATTCAAATCATGCCCGTGGAATTCATGTACGTATGTGCCATAATTCGGAGAATTCCCATCTCTATGCCCTATTACTAATGCACTCGTCCTGGAAGCTCAAATATGCATTCTTTGCATCGCCTAGAATTCCGTAGTCTTCTAATGGCATAAGAGGCATCGCTTACGCCGCAGCTTTTATTCCAACAGGATTGGTTCAATGCTCCCTCAACTCCCCCTTAGAAATCCCCGCCGTCATAGTCTCCGCCATCCTGACCGTCATTATAGCCGTCCTGGTAGGACTCCTGCTCGTGATCGTCAACAGCATCGGCAATCAACGCGCCACCAATGAGACCGGCACCCAGACCAAGCGCCGCACCGCCACCAGCTCCTAAACCGCCAGACTTTCGAGGGGGTTGTTGTTGTTGGGCGTAGCCACCACCACCGTAGCCAGGCTGGCCGTATCCACCGCCGTAGGGTCCCGGTTGGCCATATCCACCACCGTACGGTGGCTGTTGTCCGTAGCCGCCACCGCCACCGCCGTAGCCACCGCCTCCGTACTGTCCCGGCGGCGGGCCGCCGTAGTATCCCTGCTGTGGTGGTGGGGGGCTGCTGTAGTTGCTGTTGCCGTATCCCTGTGGCTGCTGACCGGGGTAGCCTCCCCCACCGTAGCCGCCCTGCCCGCCACCGTATGAATCGTGGTGCTTATTCTTGTTGCCGCCGAAGAACTTGCCCAGGAGACCTCTCGACTTGTCTCCGGAGCCGCTGCCGCCGGGTGAGCGAGGTGGCAGCTGGTCGGGGAATGATGACTGGCTGCTGCTGGCGCCCGGGTTGTTCAGGTATGATGAGGCCGCGCCGGGACCTGTGCTGCGGGAGCGCGCGTTCTCTTCCTCCTGAAGCTGGCGCGCGAGACGAGCATCTGCGTCTTCGTCGGGATAGGGAGAGGAGCCCTTTGCAAACGGATTTGTCTTGCTATCGGTGGGCGCGGGCCCTGATCCCGAAGAGTAGCCTGGCGGTGGGCCACCGGGTGCGTCGGAGTTGGGATCCACGGCTGGGGTGGTGGGCTTCTCCCATTGTGACTTTTTGGTGTATGTGTTGACGTAGAACCTGGTAGCGCAAGAAGCGTGTTAGTGAAACATCTCATTGCGACAGCAGCAGAGAGAAAGTAGCAGAGAAAGAGCGATTATCCCCCAGCAAAGTCCAGGGAAAGACTGGGCACCGAGGCATAGGAACTCACCATTCGTTGTACTGAGCGTTCCAGCGTGCGATCCAGCCCTCCGGCACTCTGGGAGGCGGGGGCCCGGAAGGAGAGTCGAAGTCTGCCATTGATGGTTGGATGCGCTGGCACCTGTGCGCTCACTCTCGGTAGGTGTAGTAGAGAATCTGCGTTCGTATGGACGCAGAGGGAGGAGATAGGTAGGTTGATGTACGGTTATGTAGGAGTGAAGATGATCGTTATACTTGGTCTTATGCTTATGTTGATAGAATGACCTAGGAGCGGAGCAGCGTACTGGGTGATGTGGTGGGTGATATGGTGGGGTCCGCACGCTATCGAGCTTGGTGGCGGAAGGAGGGGTTGGTTGATTGGCGCTCTATAAATACCTCTACCCAGGTAGCCAATGGATTGGATTCGGAGTACAACAATATCCGAGACAATGTGGTTCAGTAGGAGTTTCAATGTTGGTAAAGTTTTAGGGATGTGAATTGTGTGTCTTGTAGATATATACAGCAATATTGCCACCGCTATTTAGAATGCGGCTGCCTAGTTATTCATCTATCTACCATGTGTGTATGTCGATATTTGGAAGAATAGCGAATGCTGTAGACGAAGTAGATGGGATAGAGGCCATTGGAAGTTGCTGCTAGTGATGCTAATGGCACAGCCCCATTCACCACTGTACATACACACTTGCCCCCGTGTTTTTGGTGGGTTTGGAGCTGTCACTGTACTGTGTGCGGCGGGGTTCCTGACGCAAAGTCTATGAATTGGTTACCTGCGTAGAACATGATCTTGCACTGCAGAAGTGCTAGACTAGATGTAACTGAGGCCTCCTACAGTATAGACTATGCCAAGATACTGTGTAAACCCACCATTGGCAAACGGTCACTGGAGCTTAGCAGTAGGTAGGCTTGCGAGGCTTGGACATTTCTGCCACATGACAAAATATCCATAATGTCTTTATCACCACGCTGCCCATATCTGGAAGGTGTGCCGCCTACCAAGTCCAGAGCATACGCAGTACTGCATACGTAAGTATTCAGTCGATTGCCGTGTCACAAGTGGTGGCGGAGCGGTCTTGGGGCAACCCGTTGAACCACTCGAATTTGGAATTTTGCTACGGCTTGTCACGCTCAACAACAGATTGTGCTACCTTACTGAACGCTTGTATGGCTACAGAGGAAAAACTCGGCCTCAGCATAGGTAGGTATTTGCCTCTGCCAGCCACTCACTGCCTGCTGCTGCGTAACTGCTATGCACCGGCATGCTACTGTTCCGCGAGCTTTTGCCACACCATATCCTGATGTTCCTTGACCCAACGATTACCGTTTCTATGTCTGTGATGAAACATGTCTAGTCCTTTAATTGCTGTCCTAAATCATGCATACCTTCAAATCACATACTATGAGTAAAGTAATTACTTACTCCGTGTCTGGTCAGCATTTGAGACTTGTATTGTCTTCCTATATATTAGAAACTAAAGCAAAAAATCAAATAAAAACGAAGAACAGGTGGAGCAAAACTTGACTCGGAAAACAAGCTTTCGTGATCCAAAGAGCAACAACAAAAGTCCTTCTGGTACTTGGACTGCACTCAGTATAAATCATTTTCCCAAAACACCAAAACCCCAAAAACCCCAAGACTCCAGAACTCCAAAACTCCACAGCCCAAAATCAGCCTCCCAACACAGACGTCGTGTACCTTTTTTTCTCTTTTTCTCTCTCTCTCTCTTTTTTAAATTTTTTTTTTTTTAGGGAATAGTTCTTCATCAAAAGTAGTGGCGCGGCTTAGGGAAATTCAAAACATACCCCCAGAGAGAGGAGGAGCATCGCAATAACCCATTACTAGCCGCCATAATGAACCCGCCACGACATCCGCTCGCGCTCTAATTCGAATTGTTCTCGGGTTTTTGGTAGCACCCCGCCGCCAAAGATGCTCACGTATGGTTTGGCAGCTTCTGGTGAATCTTCCTCTTTCGCGGTGGTTTCCTCCTTTTTCTCTTCTGTCTTGCATTGGTGAGCAGCAGCGGCCGCGGCGGCAGCGGCAACCGCAACCGCAACAATCCGGGGGGACGGGGGGACGGGACCGACAGCGGCAGCGGCAGCCGGGGTAACACCGCGGGGAGGACTCCACTGTCTGTATCGGCGGGGTCTAATACGACCAGCGAGATCCCTTTTTTTGCCCATGGCTAGGGGATATTCTGATTCTTCTCTTTCCTTCCTCTCTGTCTCCTCGCCTGGGGAGTTCGTAGGGAGGTGCTCCTCGTGCTCTGGCTTCTTTGTCTCTGGCTTATTTGTCCCTTCACCTGAGCTTGTAGGCAGATGCTCTTCGTGCTCGTGAGGAGGGGACTGTTCACGAGGAAGAGACTGCTCGGGGGGTGTCCATTGGCGCTCGACGCGAAGCCACTCGCCGGTCCCGATCTGCTCCTCCGTCGTAGATTCGTCTCCGCTGGAATAATAATCGTCTTCTGGCAGGACGATTAGCAAGCAACCAACCGACAGAAGACTCTATGTTCCAAAACCGGAACGTCTTGCAGCAGTGGACCACTATGTAACTCCGTTGACCACGTCTGGAAATATCCAGATAGTATGGGAGAGCAAGGTAGTTGTTTTGGTCATCCTCCCTAGTAGCTCATAAATACGGAGAGAAGAAGAGACAGATAACAATAGACATAGAGATAAACGGACGATTCAACTTACCGATTTTCTCCCAACTGTCAGCATTTCCATCTGGCACAGACACCGTGTCCCACTCATCAGCCAACTCTGAATCCGAGTCCGCCGCGGCTACTTCTTTCTCATCGGCGGCAACACTGTTAAGATGTGATGGGACCGAGGATAATCCTAGGGGTTGGCGGGACTGCGTTTCCATCATTTTAATCCTGTCCATCCCCTCTTTCTGGACTTCCTTCGCCCGCATCGTCGCGATCCTGTTCATGTCGTTATCCTATGTGAACTACCACTCCAGAGACAATTTGAATGGAATGGTAATAAACAGGCAGTTAGATTGGTACACCGAGAAGGCCGGTGCGAACCAAGGTGTCGACTTTTTCTTTTTGGGCGGAACAGTGAGATTAAGTAGGGGAGGGGGAAACTTGATCTGAGGCAAGCAGAGTTTGCAGCTGTGGGAGGAGTGAGTCAAGCCTGGAAGTATATTATCCGCAAGCTTTCTTCTTACTTGATATTTGTTGGGGCAAGCTCTTTTTAGGTGTTTCTACAAGATCGGGAGTCCGATTTTACCTACTGCACAAAGCATAATTAGAAGTGACGCTAGGATATGTTATATTCTTATATGTGAGCTTGCAGGATGCAACAAATCCGTCTATTGTATGAACTGATTTCTGTCCAATCTCTTAAAACTCCAGTTTGGTGAACACTGCCGTAGCCATAATTTCGAGAACAGAGTCACCTGACTCTCTTATTCCGAATCCTGCTCCTTGAAATGCTTCATAGCAAAGGGAAAAATCATACTGCATCTCTTTCGTATCTCCTATCCTCGAATAGCTTAGCAGCTTCAATGCAGTAGGTTGCGCGCTCGAGTCTCCTCTCGCTGGCATAGCAAATGAGAACACCGTCCAGGATACCCGAGAGAATGCCTTCCATAGCACCCAGCACTCCCCATCCAATCATGCTGGCTACGATACCCACCACATAAGCATAGGCGCTTCCCTTAATGCTCGTACTATCTGGGACCTGCACTTGTAGTTGTCGCGCCGTCATCACCCAAGCTGCAAAACCTAAAGCAGTCGACATAACAAAACGTGCAGCATGCAGTAGTAGCTTGGCCATTCGGTACGGCACTAAGGAAGCCGTCTGATTTCGCCGCGAAAAGGTGCTTGGCGTGAGTGTGGTGGTGGGTCCTGTAGCCAAGAACTGAATTCTGCTCAGTTGCGCGGCTGACTCCATTAACGGCAGGGAGTGGATCGACGCATATGTCACGGCTAGAGGGTTGGTTAGTACCGTAACCGGTCGTGGCGCTAGTTTCCATCCGATGAACTCGAAGAGACCGGCGATGCGTCGCGGCAGTAGGAGAATGGGTAGTCGAACAGCTAGAGATAAGAGAGTCGAGGCACAGATAGTACCGAAGACTGTGGTTGTAGAATGTCCTAGGGCCCCCTTGACAATATCGTTCGATGATGCAAGCGTCTGAAGATTCCTGTGGAAATACCAGTTGGATACGGTGCCTCCAGTTGTAGCACGGACAACTCCACTCAGGACGGACAGTGTCCAGACATACATCAGGAAGAAAAAGACGGCAAGCCACCACGTTGCAGTGCCAATCACAAAGGTTGACAGCCTCTTCGAGAAGTAGCCTCCTAGGAAGATGCGGGTGAACATCCAAAGCCATACCCAGGTCCACCCCACAACGAAAGCCAGACTGCCGAAGCCTAGCACGACAAGAGCTGGATTTGCGGCGAGGATACGACTGGAGAAGTCTAACATCTCAACGGCCCTATGTATTTCATGTCGGCCTTTATATAGAAGCCATACCCATATGATTGAACAGACGCCAGGCACGATAGCGGCATACCTCATAACAACATCCTGGAGTCGTGAACCATGATCCGGCCCTTGGAAACTAGAGATCATGGGGTATAATGAGAACGAGAAAAGAACAATAGGAACGCCAAAGAGCATGAGAAACACCAGCGGCTGCATAAAAGACTTGAGAGCTGCCATCCAGACCAGCGCAACCACCACAGAGACAAGGGTATCGACAGCCAACAGATAGAAAGACGACTTGAGCGTCGTGTATATAGTGTCTCCAATCTTGCCACCGGGCGCTGAAGTGTGCAGCAGTACTAAGATGAATGTGGCAATGAGAGAAGCGAAAGCGATCAAGTACAGCCAAGCGAAGAACTGATCATGTACAAATATTTCGCCATACATCCGTAGCTGCGGGGGGGCCGGAATGACCGTTGGCTGTTCATTTGCCTCGTCTTCCTCATCCTCATCCTCTTCAGCAATAGCTTGGCGCATGAGACGATGGTCGCGCTCGAGATTGGAGTGCGCTCTGCTAGTCGTACCTTTGGGATTACTTTTTGGAGATTTGAATTGCTGAAAGGCCGGCGGCGATAAGTCTGCTGGCGTCTCTAGAAGCAGGTCCTCCGGTACCGAGTTGTCTAGGACGGTCGACTCCAGCCCGACGTCCACCATCTTCGCGCTCTCGTCGCTGTCCGAATTCTGTCGAGTGTTGGTCTGCGTACCAGCCGTAGGCTGCTCTGCCTGTGGTTTCCGTTTGGCTTGTCGGCCTTTGAAGCTCGATTCGCCATTCCAGCTGCTCTTGATACCCATGGGTCGATCCCGGCCCTCGTATAGCCTGCTATCCCGTTCCCCACTCTGGTCTAGTGAGGCCCGGCTTGCGTCATTCTCCGAAGCAGAACTATCCTCCATGCGACTCGAGACAAACACGCGACGCGAGTGTTGTAAAGCACGGAAGTCGGCAGCCTCCCTCACATCATCTTCGTCTTCGTCGTCTCGGAACTCGTTCAGAGCGCTGTGGAATAGCGGTGCATTAGGGGTAGTGTGGTATCGGGAGGCAAAGCCGCCGAATCGAGACTGAGATGACTGATAAGGGTTTCCAAGGCGGGACTGGTACGAAAACCGGGCGGGCTGCCTGGAGAACCTCGAGGCCGCATCGGATGGTTGCCGACCGGGAGTTTCATTGCTGTCGGGAGGCCCGCCAAAGTTGGAGAGGCGAGACTGTGACTGGGAGAGGAAGCGTGAGGCATCTGCACAGACGGACGATGGTTAGACATGACGGGGCACACGAGCAGGTTGGGGAGCAGGTCGGGTGGCTTACATTCGGAAAACATGTTTTGCAAACTACACGGACGCCGGAGGAGGGAGACTCCAGCAGACGCTGGGGGTTCGAAAGGACAAAAGAAATCGGCCGAAGTAGGATTTGAGTAGCAGGTCGTCCGTGCGATCGGTGGCCAGTCCGTCTGTCGGTCGGTTGGCACGGGTGGTTGGTGATGCCCAGCAAGGCAAGCCGACCATGCACCGTCAACACTGGATGCTGGACACTGCGGACGGGGGCAGGTTGTTGCGGCTTCGATCAATCACAATAAAACAATGCCGGGCTGATGAAGCTATGTGACTATTGTAGACTACTTCTTTGTTTGTTTACTGGGGTAACTTGAATGAAAGCTGGTAAGAATGAACCCGATTCAACCGCTGTGGTTTGAGAGAAGAACGCTTGTTCGGAGAGTCGGTCAGTTGGGGTTTGTTTAGTCACAGAGACATGATGACCTGCAGCGATGGATGATGCAAGTCAAGCCGGTTGCTCCAAGTGAGTGCAGGCGACAAGGCAGGGCTGCTGCTTGCCTGCTCACATGCCCGCATACTTAGTAGGTACAGTAAGGTCGGTAGGCATTATACAGTATAGCCACTACTGTGGGGTACCATTTAGCATTTCGCTAGCGTACGGAAGCGGCCAAGCTTGATTGAATAAGCTCAAAGTCCAGGTACCTATTTAAATAGAGGCCCGCCTGGAATGAGTCCCCTGACCAGCTAGCGTATATACCTCTAAAAGCCGACCGTTGACAGCGCAAATTAGGCACCCAAAGGCTGACCACACAGGTACAGCCATTAAGACCCTGCAACATTCACGTTTATGGTAGTCAATGTACACGGACAGCTTACAACACACGAATTACCTCTGGACGGTGCACCGAGATACTTGAGTCCGGCCCAGATGAAGTAACAAACGGCTAGTTGGGAAAAGGAAAGACAATGAATAGCGTATAAAAACCAAATATAAATAGGTTACTAAGAAAAAAATATGTGACTCAAGTGGTTCTTAACATAATGTTGCTGCAGCATGGCACTTGTCACGCGAGATAAGAGGTCTTTCATCAAACAACATGGGATTGGGTTGAAGATCCCCTGTCGCATGATCGCCCCGATAAGCAGGGTCACGAGCAGACGGTGAGGTCATCTATCCACTCATAACTCAGAGATATTGAGAACACTCCCGATGCCGCTATCTAATCAGCTGCCGCCATGTATCAGCGCTCGTTATCAGGGCTTGATAGATAAATATATGCAGCTCAAAGTTCTCTCCGAAATTATATATCCAGAATATTGAATTTCCGGGCTGGGTACCTGAGGCTTGCATGGTGTGGATCGATCGGTCATCATCCGATACCTTACCTACTACCTCTTATCCCTAACACCCGGGGGAGCTTGGTTCTTAGCGCTCGCTATACATGCACCTGAGGTAGGTACCTACATAGGGATCTAACCTACCACCATCCATCCATCCATCATCACCATCTGGACTGCAACGCAAAGTGACAGCTCCCCACGTCTGCCATTGCTCTCTTCGTTTCTTGGGACGAAAAACGTTTTCTCGGGACTTTGTCAGCAAACCAGCTCCTCAATCTCTCGGTGTTCTAGACTCTTTCGCTTGTCTTTGTCTGCTGCGGATGATACGTGCTGGGCCGAGGATAGGATACCATACCTACCCATCATCGCCGCAGCATCGCCAGGACCCTGCAGCGATCGTCCTACGTACTGAGTAGGTGGCAGAGACATCTTACTTACTTATCCTTCCCAGAGCTCCCCTCTCGGCTTGGCTGGTACCTCAGTAGGATCTCTATTTCATTCTATGAGCTGCGTGCTCTTCCAAGACACGAGGCACACGACTCAGCCATTTCTTCAAACGGGCGGTTTCGAATTCCCTACTGCCGACTTTGTTCGCCTCGTTGCTTTTCATCGCCGCTCCTGATCCTTCCGTATCCTAACGCACCCAGGGACCTGTCTTGGTCCGTCCTCCCGCCACCATGACTTCCCCGCCATGGAATTATATAGCCAAGCTTGTCTGTATCGGAGATTCGGGCTGCGGCAAGTCGTCCCTCACAATTCGACTTTGTGAGGGGCGGTTTAGCCCCCAGCATGACGTGACTATCGGCGTCGAGTTCGGCTCACGGATCGTCCCTGTTGGTCCGCCGCATTCCAAGACAAAATCAAATCCTCTTTCCTCCGAATCCAAGGATCCATCGTCGACAATATCAAATAGTGTGGGCAATAGTAAAAGTTCTACCGCCGATGAAGAGCAAAAGCATATGAAGCTGAGCCTCTGGGATACGGCTGGACAAGAGATATAGTAAGCACCCTTGAAGGCCCTGCTGTCGTTTTCTCGGAGCCATGGCATCTCATCTACTACCTAGACACTTGTACGAGAGGCTAGCTCGGACTTTGAATACTCTACTAGTAGCACAAGCTAACGTGGCATGATTCACAGCAAATCCGTTACACGGAGCTATTTCCGAGGCGCATCCGGCGCCCTCCTTGTATTTGACATAACGCGACGAGCAACTTTCGTCCACGCAACGGACTGGCTAAACGATCTACGTGCGATCGCCGAGCCCGACATTGTTGTGATATTAGTAGGCAACAAGCTAGATTGTGTGCTGTCAGAGTCGATACCCGAGGGCGACGCTGCTCCTAATAGCGATAAGCGTGAGGTGACCTTTGCCGAGGCTCAGGAGTGGGCGCAAAAGAACGGCGTGTTGCAATATGTCGAAACAAGCGCCAAGAGCGGCGAGAACGTCGAGGCAGCCTTCATGCGCGTTGCCGAGCGCATCTTCGAAAACATCAATGCCGGCAAGTACGACCTCAACGATCGCAGGTCCGGCGTGAAAGGACCGGGACCCGGCACCGCGGCCACGCGAGGCGTAAAGCTCACTGCCGGTGATGGGAAGGGGTCTTCGATGACAGGATGTTGTTAATGTTTTAAAGACAGATGAAGAGAAAGCAAACACCAAAGGGCATAATCATCTAATCTAATGAGAAACGACAAGGAGGATCGGAAAGAGATTATGCGTCACCTGGGTAATCAAACCCTATATCCCGGCTGGACCATTTATCATACAGCTTAAGTTAGTATATGCTAGAGAGTGGTTCTTAGCCCGCGGAGTTGTACATATAGTATCACACACAAACACACACAAGACGGGAGACGGCACACGACAACAAATTTGGTCATTGATACCCCCGAGTAATAATGTCTAGTAGCATCTGTAACCTAGCATTGATCACCCGAGAAATAGGAGGAAAAGACTTCGCAAAGAATGAGAAGTAAAAAAGAAACGAGATTTTTTTTTCTAGCAGCCCTGTGTGTAGACTGTCAGTGTTTGGTTGAGATGAGGAGAGATTATTAGTGGCCTCGCAAAAAATCAAAGCAAGCACGAATCAAAAGCGATTACAGGGAGGTATATATTGAAAAGAGGGAGATGTATAAAGCGACTAACGGCAGTTGCTAATCGAGTCGCTAGAGATAGACCTGTTTTTTCCGTTGACCGCTTGATATCCCTGCTGATATTGTTTGCTCCCTATCCCTTTTGTTTCCATGATTCGAATTGAGAGGTGAAGTAAGAAAAAGGCTCGTACACCCGAATTGCGCAATGATTTCTAGTAAGGATACTCTCCCATTTCCCGTAAAACTCCTCCTTGAAAACCTTCCCCCCTCTCCTCTCTTGTTGTCCATTCCATGCAAAGACGTGGTGATAAGGAGAATTTTTAGCCCTGATTTTTTAGCCTAGTGTCATTATTACATTTGTAAAGGGAAAAGTACATTAAATATGTCAGGGGTAGAGTGACGATGACTGAATCGGAAAGACATAGAGGCGTCCACATTTCCTCATCATTTCAGTCCATTCCATGATACGACTGCTTGAAATTCCTTGGATGTCGTACATGCACGAATACAGCCGAATTTGTGTGTTCCGAGCCCCGAAAAATATCAGATCGAGGAGACCGCTCAGAAGCCTGGTCGCTTGCCATCAATCCAGTGCAAAACATCAGCGTGTACTCTAATCGGAGATCCTCCAGGTATCGAACCACTTCATATATTTATACTGCTGGTTGCTGCCGGTCATACCCCAGCAGACGGGGATGAAGTAGATGTAGAGACCGATGATGATGGTATACAAGATACTGTATATGGCCCACTGTATCGCCTTCTTTTGCGTTCTTAGCGTGAAGTCGACGAGGAAGCCCAATGAGAGTATGGCAAAGTAGAGAGCGGGGTAGTAATGGTGAACGTAGGTCACACGAGCCATGACGACGAATGGGAGGTAATGAAGGAACCAGCCTAGGACGGGATAGAGGCCAGAGTAGTGGATCTGGTCGATCTCGTCCTGGGTGAGATCCTTGAAACCTCTCTGCCATCTGAGGATGTACCAAACGGTGACGAGACCAACAAGACCGAGAGAAGCTGTCGAAACCCAGTACACGAATGGGTTTCCAAGCAGGAAATATTTGACGATCTTATCATCCCAACCACACATTCGCAGACCAACATTGAGTACCGGCCATTGCCACCATTGAGATGCAAGATCGTCTTGCTTGTCAGGATCCGGCACAAGTGCATTGTTGGATGTCATCATGGCTACGTTCAGGTGGATGAAGTCATGAAAGAAGGGCGATTTATACTTGCCAGGGTCTCCAGGGGGAACTAGACAGAAGAGTCAGTAAACTTATCTCGGACTGTCTGCCAGCAACTTACGCTTCTCGTTTGTATGAGCCTCCACGTTCCATTGAGTGAAGGTATCCTTTGGATTATTCTTCTTGTCACATGTGACTTCGATCTGCTTGAACCCCCATTGTGGGAGGTTTACGTTGGCGGCACGAAGGTAGCACCCCATCACAGTGTTTCTCAATCGGAAAGCTGTAGTCAGAGTTCGCAGCTTGTTCCTGTCACGCGACGCCACGTCCTTTACTATTTCAACCCTCCAATGATCCTTATCATCGCCAACTGTCAGGTTTCCATAGGAAGAGACCTCTTTTTGACTCTTGGTGACAGGAGCCGAGATATCGTGACTGTGCAGATTGCGTCCGGTCTGAGCATGAATCAAGCGAACGATCTCGCCGTTCTCAATCAGATGGGGTTCAGACTCAAAGGTCCAATCGGCAACTGAGCGGTTAGGATAGAACCACCACTCGTTGTTGGCATCTTTGTGGTGATAACATGTAACCTGTTGCTGACCGGATCCCTCGGGATAAGCTGAACAGGAATTAGCATGCATTCTTGACCCTATGGCTGACATACGTACTCTGAACATGGCTGTGAAGAAGACCTCCACCGTAACCCATATTTTTTATGGTCACTTTGGAGCCCCAAGCTACTTCCAGAGGCGAGTTGCGGCCAATTTCACTACCTTGGAGATTCGCTTGGAATAACGAACTCATCTGAGCGTCACCAGGTCCACTCCTGGTCAAGATGGCGAAATGAAGGGCAAAGGAGAACAGGTACACCAGGAAGGGTATAACAATGAGACCGACTGCACGGGCGCTGAGATGGGCCACAAGAACAGGATAGGACATCTTGGTGTTTCCAAACTTGTTCCACAAGTCTTCAATAGTGTAAATACCAACCATGGCAGTCACGAAAAGTCCGACCAGCTTGATGCTGCAAACAAAACCTAAGCTAAGTCCAGTCATGAAAAGCCAGAAGAACCACTCGGGCTCAAAGCTGTCCTTCTGTTGACGGTGGAATTTGGACCAGCAGAAGACTGTAGCAACAGTACCGAACAGCAGCATGGAATCGAGAAGGATGAAGCGGCTGATAGTGGTGTAGGAGTTTTCACACAGAACCATGAGAGTGACGAGCCAGACAGCGGGACGCTTGAAGTTAAGCTCCCTCGCCGTGAAGTAGGCTAATGGCACGCATAGTATACCCCAGAAGGCATTGAACGCTCGCATGAATGTGTAGTCGAGTTCCTCGGGGTATGTCTCGCCGGATTTGAACTCGAAGGAACCATTATACCCTGCCAGTACACCGGAGAGACCAACAAGAATCTTGCCTAGCGGAGGATGCCTAGGACGACATTAGCAGGCGACCGGATCGAAACGAGTAGCGAGATGGAACTAACACGTCGAAGAATAGTTCACGTTTGATATAGTGCGATCCGAACTTTCCAAAGCTATACCGAGGAAGGATACGTTAGCTTTGCAAAGGAATTAGCAGATATTCGGAGGAGGGCATACTGGGCTTCCTGTACGATGCTGTTAGCAATCACCGAAAACATAGTATTGCGCAGGAGGGTAATAAAGCCTAGCACTTACATCCCAGGTGACAATTGGACTGAGGCCAATCTTCCACAGGCGCGTGAAGACGGCGAAGGCTGTGAAGATCAAGGGAGCGATGAGAAACTCCCATTCATCGAGAATCTGCAGGACCGAAGAAGTCTAGTAGTGGATTATGTCAACGGTTGATTCATCGTGGTTACCCATCATCTCCCACCCACCTTCTTCGCTCCGTGTATCTTCTTCTCCTCGGGTTGGAGCTGAGTTGTCGCAGCTCCAGAAGCTGTCGAGCCGGGCACATTTCGTCGACGCGCAACATCGCCGCTCAGATCAGCGCCTGAGGCGACTGCGGCGCCCTTGTCCGCCATCCGGTTTCTTTGTCGGTCGCACGGGGGAGATTAGGAATTGGCCAACCGGGTCTAGAAAGCGAACCGGATGACAATATAGAGTAAGTATGGGATTCGGAAACTCGAAGAAATCGTAGAGAAAAAAGGTCACGAGAAACGAGTGTGGTGCGAATAGAATAAAAATGGAGGATATCCTGATCGTAGAATGACCATAATACCTCTCCGCGAGAAAGAAAACAAGTGGAAGTGATCCAGGCTGTCGACAGATGTCGAATGATGGAATAGGAGCAGGAGTAGCCAAGTGGTAGGCTGGAGATTATCTGTCTCCCAAGGTAGGTGGAGGGTACACTGGTACAACCAATTTTAGAACATTGATTTACAAGTAATAGCGGCATGCACTAAAAGATTGCCCTTTGTTTCTCTATATGCATAGAGAAGTCGAGCCACGGAGCAGGTGCCACGATAAGTCGGTAATTAGCGGAGACTAAGGACCTTGGGAGGTCACGTATGCAACTTACAAGTAGTATTGTACTTGTCGATGCACATTATACATCCGCAAGTGTCCGGCAGGGGCGGGCGCGTTCAATAGTCTCTACTTATAAAAGGCCACTTGGCCAAGTACAACCGCGTGTGGCACAGTTTTTGAGTTAAGAAGAATTTCTTTCTTGGCGAATTCAAAACCAGAGACATCGATGGAACGCCAAAATATACTCGCTGATCTTATGTGTTGATGAATGAAATACAGCAAGCTAAACACGTACATCCTCGCTATCGTAACCCAGTATACATGCACCCTTGAATCGAAAAGTGCAGAACAACCGGCTGCCGGGTACCCAAACCCTTGCACCGGGAACCCCATATCGATACTGACTTTCCCATTATCCCGGTATCCAGTATGCACGCTCTGACCTTTAGCATTTACCTATATTGCCTCGTGATGGCTGCGTCACATCCTTAATTATCGTTCAAGTCCTAACCCGCCCAATGTACGATGCGAGTTGTTTGCGAGATTGTCTTCCGCAAGCCAATATACTCACTCTAGACTCTTAATCCATCCAATTCGTAAATATCAGGGGGCCGGACCCTATTCGGGTCCTTGAATGGTCCTGGGACGCCGCCACCGTCTATATAGAGAAAGAAAAGGTCTATCATCTTTGTTTCTTGTGAGAACTAAATATGTATACGTCGTTTAGTCATCTCGTTGGTCCAGCGGCGCATATCTAGCACCATCCGCTGGGCTGCTGCTTGACCCGCGAGTTTGGCCGACCATTCTACTCAGCCATTCGCCCACGCGGCCTCGCGAGTTGCGACTTTCGGATCGAAGTCGTGGCTGAGGCTTGCCATCTACGACATTGACGGCCGGTGGGTCAATATCCAATGGAGGAATAGCCGCGTCCGATGCGAGTGGTCGTCCTCGAAGATCGAGCGAGGGTACGGGTGAACCGGCCCGGACCAGAGAGCCAGTCTCTGATCGTACGCCAGGAGTTCCGATAGCCGTGCTAGCGTCACCGAATAAAGAGTCCATGTCCTCCAACCTCACACCACAAGTCTCGGGGTATACAAAGTATACTATTGCATATTAGCGGAGATGCCAAAGAAGCTTCAAATTAGTTAATAGAAGATACTTACCAACAACGAAACTGACCACGCAAAAAAAAGCATGAAGCAAGTAAAGCCGCCACTCGATCCATTCCTGCAAGATGGGGGTCATCTCGCCCACAAGCCAGTTAAACGCCCAATTGGCAGCGGTGGACAGACTGGCTCCTTTCGATCGGATGCTGAGAGGAAGAATCTCCGGAGGGTAGAGCCACGGAATTGGGCCCCAAGAGTATCCAAAAGCCGCGTTATATAGCATGACAAATACAACAACCAGCGTAGGCGTAGACCCTATATCTAAATGAATGAAATATGAGACCAGCGAAAGCGATATAGCCATAGCAATTGCGCCCGTCAGGAGGATGACCCGACGTCCCCATCTATCCACTATATACCAAGGGGGTATAGTAGACAGCAGATAGGTGATGCCGTTGAATCCTGTCATCTTGATCGCATCATGGCCAACCCAACCAGCCGACTCGAACACGTAAGGCGCATAATAGGAGATGACGTTGATACCGTTGAGTTGAGCAAGTGCTTGCGCTGACATGGCAATGAAGACTCGCGTCTTGTAGCGACGGAACATCTCTGAGTAAGTTCGCTCGCCTTCCATGCGCTGGAGCAGAACATTCATCTTGATCTCACGGTATTCGTCTCTCGCTTTAGCATTATGAATATCACCTCCACCGTAAAGATTTGCAATGACAACAATCCCCTCTTCATCGTGATCATTGTCGAGCAGCCATCTTGGATCCAATTAGTGAGGTGAAAGAGAGAATCATTCAGACATCATTAAAAAATAGCTTACCTCGGCGATTCAACGATGATCAAGCTTCCTAGGCCCAAAAGCGCACCCATAACACACTGCATTAGGAGAGGGATGCGCCAGGACAAGTTGCTCGTTATGTAACCACAAAAGTAGTCTACCCATATCGATGTAGTGTACCCAATAATATTCCCCGAGAATTCTATGCAAGCAAGTTTGCCTCGGTTGTGAGGAGGTGAGATCTCGGACTGATAGACAGGTACGATGGTCGATAACGAACCGACCCCAAGACCAGCAACAATTCTGCCAAGCATCATCATCGGCATATTGGCAGCGAAGGTCTGCAGCGCTCCACCGACGAAGAATATCATTGAGCCATAAAGAATAGTCTTGCGGCGACCGATGATATCACCAACTCTGCCGACAATGAGAGAAGAGATGAAGGCCCCAATCTCTAGGATAGCAACCATCGTGCCGATTTCGGCTCTAGAGGGATTGTTGAAATAATCTCGAAAAAAAGGACCGCTGATTGACTGGGTTAACTTTGAAAGCCAGCCGAACAAGATAGAACATGAAGACGTACGTAATGATGCCCGACATGACACCCTGATCATACCCGAAAAGAAACACCCCTAATGAGACGAATATACTCGTAAAATACCTGCAACTAGTGAGTACTATGTTCTGCAGCATGTTCTCGGCCATATGGGACCTACACGAGGGCCTTGCCCGTGAAGCCGTGAACCCCTGTGCCCGGCATGATGGCGGCTATACAGCGCTCTCCCCGGGATATGTGACGCGGAGGGATGTCAGGAATCTGGATGGCCTCCTTGTCGACGAGGCCAGAGTTGGACCTGGAGTGCTCGTAGCTGTGCTCGTCGACAGACCGCTTGAACTGGACGCGTTTGTGGTGTTTGGGATGGCGCTTCAGGACGCCCGAGATGAGGTCGTCGTGGAGCGAGGTGTCGACGAGACTCTTGCGCAGAGGATCCTCCTCATCGGCCAACTGCTCAGCGAGGTCGCCCGTGTCGGTCCAAGAGTCGAAGTCGGCCGAGTCGTCGTCCGAGTGACGCTCGTAGGAAGCCCGATGGTGCCGGCGGTGGTCGTCGAGCAGTGACGTCGACTGGCCGTGGTCGGAACGCGAGGCGAGGGTGCGGAGGGGGATGTTGGAGGGAAGGCGGTTGGGAGTTGAGGAAGGAATTTTGAAGGAGATGGCGCTGTTAAGCAGCAACGCCGACCCGCAACAATTCTGATGCTGAAGGGGGGAGGCAGGAGGGAGTGGAGGGAGGCTTGTCCGGGCTGTCTGGCTGTCTGGCTGTCTGGCGGGAAGAAGCAATCAGCTGTCGTCTCGACCTGGCCCGATGACCATCACCGTGCAGGCGCGGGTGGGACGTCTGCGGCCTGGAGCCTCTCCACAGTACGCGGTGGTTGTACCTACAAACGAAGCCAGAGACAGCTGTCCTAGGTAGAGTCTGGCGGGAGTGGTCCAGTAGCGTATGCACGAGGTACGTATGTACGCATGTATCTCTGTATGTAGCGGTATGCACCCCCGGAGCCAATGGCTGCGACAAATTCCAGGTACGCGCGAAGGGGTGAAAAGGGTGCTAGACTGACTCCCTAAGTGAACCAAAAAAAGACAAAAAGTGAATGAGTAATGTGTACAAGTAGAAGAAAAATGCCACTTTTACAAGAAAGAGTTGTCACTGTGTGGAAGGTGAAGGGAGAAAATCAACAGGAAAAAAAGAAAACAGCAATTAGTTTGCAAGGGGATCAAAGTCTACAGGAGAGACAGAGTGTACGCATGGAACTCCTATTACTTACATATACAGTACATTGCTTAATTATGTCCTACGCATCTCCCTATTTTTAATAGCCTCTACGCTGCCTACGCTATGTGTCCATAATCCTGCTGGCACGGCCCTGGTCACTGAGATGCCCCCAATTCGCACCTACAGTTGTCGTTTTCAGAAAACAGCCAGCGGAATCAGGTACGGCTGTAGATACGGGTACATACACAAGCCACCAGAGCCGGGAGATAAGCCGGGTAGCGCAAAAGCAGACTGTGTGGGGCCAGCTCATCAGCCATTGCCCATCTTTTGCACGAACGTGGTAATGACTTTCACTTGTCTGTCTTGTCCGGTTCTGATAAGTTGACTTGGAAAAAATTGTCTGGATACTACTGCCTCGACTGCCTGGACCAAGGCTCAGCCACCAAGCGGTCAGATCAGACAAAGAATCCAATACAATTGAATGTTTTTTTTTTTCAATAGATACTTTACCCTGTTTATTATAGGGCTACCTACCTCAGATATCTGCCAAGTACTTCAGCACCCCTTGAACCCGTATAACAGGGTATCTCTAGGAAGGGTGCCCAGGTACTCACGGCAAGGTACGTAGGTAGGTATCGACATGTATTCCTGCCCACCCCCGGCAACCTATCCTATCACCTTTCTCCAACTTCTTAAAGGTGCCTACTAAGGTTCACTAGGCAGTGCTCTAAAGCACCTAGGCAGAGCCGCTATCTGCAATACCTAGGTACTGAATCAAGATAGCTAGCGATCTGTTTCCGCTTTTCCATACCGGCGTATAGGTACGATGAGGAACGCGGCAGCTATGTATGATAACGACTTAGTCATGAACTTCCAAGGTTGTTACAATATTGACATCCCGAGAGTATAGAAATTTTTGCTGCCCTCAGATTCTCTTATCCAGAGCAGGATTTACAATATCAGGAACGAGACAGCTTGCCGCACGGTATGTTGGCGTTATGCTGTAAGTTACCACGAACTGCACGGATGGCTGCAGTGTCTATTAGCACGAAAGGGATGCGATATGTTCCACATAGGTTGCATTGTTGCGTCATAGCTCATCGCTAGTGCTTGTTTTGGCGGCCGAATGGCATCTTTCAAGACTCTGTCTCACCATACTTTTGACCATACCGAATATGGATATAGATACGCTAGTAATATAGTTGTATGTACATGCTAAGATACCTGCGAAGTAGGCGAGGTAGGTAATATGTAAGGTGAGATCATTCAGCGTCTTCCCCAGACTCCCCCTCCATCCCCGCCTCACAACCGCATTGTCTAGTGTACATACATGTACGATAGTCACATTCTTAAAGACCCTGATAATCAGTCACATGGCGGATCTTGGAGTTCTGCTGATCGCTGATCACTCAGCCAGCCCAACGTCACAGCCTCGGCCACTACTCGGTCCAACCAGTATTTTTACGACTTCAGAGAGTCTCAGTCTGTCCAAAGTGTCTAAGGAGCACTTGGGTACTCCCATTCTACTACCGATTCAAATACATAGACAAGCAGCCTCCTTCTCGGCTAGTTGCCTTGCAAGCGTTCACTGTGTCATGTTCTAGTTTGCGTCAAATTATGCTAATCCAACAAGCTCGACAACACCTGTTCGATACCTTTCATGGCACCTACAGGTTGACTTATATATAGTCATCTGCCCTGCACTTAGAAATATCTAGGGGCGGCATAGTGTCTTATTCATAGTAGGTATCCTAAAAGGGACCTTACACTTAAATAGGCAGCGTCGTCAGTGCGGTGCCGTCAATATACGGCCAACACTCATCTTCCAGAGTTCGACAAAGGAGTCCTTTTTACGATGCCATTAGCAGTGCAATCGAGCAATCAAGCAAACTCGCGGCAATGGCATCGACGTCAAACGAAGCTCGCAACTAGTGCTGGTCGTACGACTAAGGCTAGAGCACCAAAGTCTGACGTAGCCGCGATACACCAGGACGGACCAAGTCCATCTACAGTTCAGTAAAACACACTTGACATAATGCAGCGCCTGACCTTCTTGATGGCATATACAACTGTGCGATGGTGGCACACGAACGGGGAAAATCCTGTTGCTATCTCCCAATGGTTAGTATCATAACTATTTTGTTTGGTACCGGTACTTGGTATTTGGGTATCAGACCACCAGGTCTCGGCTTCAACACATGTAACCTCACCGACAAACTACTGCAAACGTTGCCGGATCGTATGCTAATTGAGGGGCTATTTCCATCACCGTGCTGTTGACGAACACCCCGAAGAGCCAACACCAACCGAACTGCTATACAGTAAGCCTCACGCGCGCAGGTAGGCTCGAGAAGGCGCTGGTATGGCTAACGGCGCCGCACCCCAGTTAACATCGTGCTCGAAGCCAATTGCGATATGAATGTCATCCAACATCGCCTGTTTAGATGTACGCGCCTACATGATGCTCATTCCCCAGGACGAACAACTTCAAAGCATCATTGCCCCTTTCAACATCCACATACAATAGCGCGTGTCTCACCTTGGGACGACCTTTTTATTTCAGGCTCTCATTGCTCACAGAGCGGGTGATAGGTATGCTAGAGAATATGTTTCAACCAACCCTCGTTCTGCACAGACTGTGGACAAGAATAGCGACTTGGTATGGAATAAGACCCCGTAAACCTTAAATAGATCAGCAAACCACTTGCCTAGCGCTCTTCCGTACAGGAAGAGCGATTCATGCGCATCAGCAGACATGAGTCGTACCATCCCTTATACATTGGTAGTTTTGAATTTTCCAATCCAGGCCATATCCGACGCGATGGGGTGAATAAGAGCTGGCCTTATTATGAAATTAGAATTATGTAAGAGTCATGAATTGTCCAAAATACATCACCCCTTAGTTCATATCAGAGGTGAGCGAAGACAAACAGGTAATCCTCATCATAGGTGCACATTTCATAAGATCCTAAACGCAAGGGTAGAATCATGTAAAAACTCGTTAACCAGTGAGGGACTATATAATTATCCATTCCAGCCCCATTTCGCAACGTGGATACAGCCTACTCGTCATTGAAGTGACCTTCTCATCAATATCCTTCAGCGTAGCCGCGAGGCGAAAGATAGAGCGTCTTATGGATTCCGATATGTCAAAAGTCTATTTCGGCGTCCCAGCTTCAGCTCACCAATCGGAACCGTGAACTCATCTCAGACGGCTGAGGAATCCTGCCAGTATAAATAGCATTCCTACCGTCCTGTAGATATCGCCTCGGTCGTCGCATCGGGTATGCCAACTCATCTGCAACTTAGCGTTCCTACCCCTGCCTCAGCGTCGCGGAGCGTGAAGAGGTCGGTGACGGCGGTGACGTTGGCTAATGGGCTGCTGCACTGCGTTTGCTGAGACGGAGGATTCGCTTGGTGCCGGTCTCACTGCCATGGAACCTGTTGGGCTCGCCGTAAAGAGCTTGCATCACAGCTTGGGCCGAAAAGCAGACACCGAGATGGTTGGATATTCTTATAATATGTACCATTAAAGACAATACACTAAGAGATCTCGAAATAAGGAACCAAACCTCTTTTTGTTGTGTCTCCTTTTTCGATTGTCTTTCATAAAAACTAGAGAGAGGGGGGAGCGGGGGAGGGTTCGTCAAGCCTTCTCGCCGCTGTTTCCTGCTGGTGTCTTTCAAAATGCTCGCTTGCATATCCTGCTTAGAAACACAAATTACATTGCCTCGATTTTCGCTATCCACTTCATTCCTAGATGATCGAGATAAAGCTGATGACGCTTTCTAGGGCGGTTTAGAATTTTGTTTGGTAGAGGGTGCAAGATTAGAGGTGGTGTATCAATAGGGGTAACAGGGACAACAGAACGATTGATATTTTCAGAAGACAAAACGGGATAGTGGCTGAATGATTGAAGGCAGGGAACAGAGGCGGCCTGAGTTATCAGCAAGCTGAGCGGCATACTACCGGTAATGTACTTCTGTTCATTGAATTTTGCCTCAGTCTACTCTGCATCACTCATTAATTGAAAATCAGTGGCAGCGTCAGGAAAGAACGAAGATAGACAATATTTATATATATAGGCTTGGATCGCCTAGAGACTTCTAGATGATCATACCGACCATTGTTTTTATGAACCTGCTCTATCGTGTACGAACCGTGATCCCTCGCTCTATCGACATACTCAATACCACTTACAAGTCGGCATTAGGTATCAGAAGCGGCATACTATCCTCCCACATGCTATCCGTCCACATCTTCTTGTCACTCCCGTCGGCATTCATGATCATGATCTGACCGTAAGGCTGAAACGTATTATCGTATTGCACCGACTCATCCCTGAAGCCATACATGCCGCTATTCCACATTATCTTGCCGTCATACGCCCATACCGCATGCGCGTCGTTAGCATGAGATGTGGTGACTTGCGTGAGCTCACTGCCGTCAGGCTTGATGGTGAAGACGTCGAAACGATCTGAGTACCATCTGCTGCCATACTCTGCCGTCCAGTTAGTCTGACGTGTAAACACGATGCGTTCGCCATCGGGTGACCAGCCAGGCGTATTGTCCCAGCCCCAGGTCAAGTTTGTCGTCTCCTTCGTAGATAGATCCAGGATCCGGAGGCCGAGAGGGGACTCCGTCGTCGGATCCCAGAGGCGGTATACCAGTTTTAAGCCATCCGGCGAGAACGAAGGGAAACCTGCGTTCAGAGTCCCGTCTGTAAGGTTGACTCGCGAAGTCCCATTCGTGGAAGTGAGATAGATGGTTCCATTGCCGCTATTGCGTCCCGCGAACCATTTTCCTAGGCCGACGGCGATTTGTGATCCGTCTGGGTGAAAGGTGGGTTGAAAAGCGCCGCCGGTGCCTTGCGAGACCCAACCTAGCTGTGTTGCGTTAGAAGCGTCCCAGACGGAGAACACGTCGAAGCTGTTGAATACGTTATTGTATTCAGAGTCCGAGGTCAAGACTGAGGAGTTGCCGAGTTGCTTGGAGGTTATAGCCAGCTTTGAAGTGCCATTGTGATATTGTGGAAATACGTCCATCTATAGCCCATTAGTTATTGCCGGTTCTGTAGATATTTTGTGAGCACTCACGAAGCGGTAGTCCCAGTCGCCGTTGAAGGAGAACAATGATTTCTCGGCCTGCCGTTGGTCCCAAGAATACACTTCATAGACAACCTTGCTCCCGTCTGGTGACCACGACGGGTTCCGGAGATTGCTCACGTTAAAAGCCTTATGTGTGGCATCTGGAGCCGTATATGCAATGCCCTCGTCGGAACCCGTTTTGATCACGTACCCGATATTGGTAGTATTGGCTATATAGCGCTGCGATAGTTTCAGTTGGGCATCGTCATTGATTGTCACGATGTCCGTGCCGGTGGCAACGTCCACGCTATACAGTACTGAAGGAACGGAGCTGCCGAACTGGATGCCGTGCGCGTTATACGTATCCTCCGTGGTGATGTTGTTGTAGATGAGGCGGGTTCCATCTGGCGACCACTGAGGATTGGCGAGCGACAAAGAATCCTGGCCAATGACTTTGCGGAAGTCGGTGCCATCGGGTCGGATTATGTAGATAGACAAAGTTTGCGTGTGTTCCCAGCCTGTGCCATCACTGTGGCCGGTCCAGTCTGTGTTGCGGTCCGATGAGAACGCAATCCACTGTCCGTCTGGAGACCAGGCAGGACGAAAGTGACCCTGAGGACTGGCTCGATCGCCACGTGTTGAAGGCGTATCTGTCAAATTTCGAGTGGTTCCTGTAACCAGGTCTTTGACCCAGATATTGGCCGTGTAGTTGCCCTGCGTTGAGACGAATGCCAACTTGGTGCCATCGGGAGACAGAGTTCCGGCATCCTCGAACGAATCCGTCGCAACCAATGTCTGTAATCCGGTCCCATCTGGTTTGATGCGGTAGATGTCACTCTGCCCATCCTTGCGCCGTTCGCTTGTAAACACAATCCATTTGCCATCGGCAGACCACGTAGAATGGTAATCGAACGCATTCGTCTGGTTACCCATCAGTGCCTGGGCGTTGCTCCCGTCGGCATTGGCGACGTAAAGCTGGGCACCTGACGGCGCAATACGGTTCATGTAGAAAATTCCACTCTTACCCGCGACGGGAGTAGTCGAACCGGCAGGAGACGTGCCCGACCCGGTCTGGCCGCGGGTAGCATAGGGACACCCGCCGGCAGAGGCGAGTCCGGCGGCAACGCCAAGAACAAAACCTCCGCATAGACGCATTTTGGCAGGAAGGTGAGTTGAAGAAACCTAGATTCGGGCACAGCGACGGCTAAAGCAGACAGGAGCCATGATGCCGAGACCTGATGTTCTTAAATAGAGCACGCACGTCCCTTGAATTAGCCGTCGACTTGGAATCTCCGTTCTTCGGCCCTTGTAGAATCGCCGCGGCTCGTTTGTCCAAGGTCCTTGTGAACTTCGACATTCTTGTTAACCGAGCTCTGGTGTACATATAATGGCCCCTGCTAGATCGTCCGGTTTGGATTACTTCTTCCATGGAACGACATGATCCGAGGGCAACAAAGTCTTAGGAGTTCAACTAACTAGAAGATACAGTAATCGGGAAAGCACTTTTTACATGCGAGGCCACGTGTGCTTGCTTATCTATTTCAGTTCTGGGCATAGTATCTTTTTGCGAGCTCCTGTTTTTGGCAGATGGTTCTACCCGAAGTGCCCACTTTGAACGTTTCGATATGGTTACTAGTTCGCTAGTCTAGGGTGTACCAACATAAACGCTGCACTAGCTCTTTGAATGCCATTTCAACTCCGCGATTTAAGTGGAGAGTCTGACAT
Source organism: Xylaria arbuscula (assembly GCA_022385695.1). NCBI lineage: Eukaryota > Fungi > Ascomycota > Sordariomycetes > Xylariales > Xylariaceae > Xylaria > Xylaria arbuscula. Next base: position 298,164 of record MU279350.1, read on the forward strand.
TAAAAAACGAAATAAGAAGGGTTCTCGGCGTACAGGCGAGCCAGGAGGGTACCGCCATTCTCGAATAAGATGTTACCCGTGAGCGTCCGGGCTATCCTGGGAGAGCCTCGAAGCGTCTGTATGATTGGAAGTGTCTTGCTAGCTTTCTTGGCATGAACTTGTTCTGCATCGTATTTACAGATAATATAGGGTATATTTGGCCTTCTGCTAAACTAGAAAGAACATAATAAAAAGACTCAAGTGAACCCCTTTTTATATTGTAAAAAGGACCGTATGCTCTCGTAGTCGTATCTCAGAGTTCATTCGCCTTTAGGACCATCAGCTTAGCGTCCCGTTTTGCGGCTGAAAAGGCTTCACCTCTCTCGCTGCTATCCTAGCCACGCCCTCACTAACTAACGCACATCTAAGTTACCAAACTCTTCACGAGCAGTTCTAAGCCTTTTCCTCAGCCAGTAAAAAATTCCAATTACGGTAAGTATCGTGAGTGGTATCGAAAAGGCAAAGTAGACGAATAGATGAGGAAACAGATATGAGTGAGTCATTGTAGTTAAAGAACGTAGTGCTCATGAATGACTAGAACAAGTTAGCACCCTCTTTTTCTGACTTATGATGTATAAAGTTCAAAATCTCTTACTGCTACGAGAGTTGCCGGGAAGAAACCCCCTGTGGCTATGGCGAGAGTTTTCATCGCGGTGCTGTCCTCCTTTGCCGATAGGGAGATTCTCGAGGTAGTAAGATTGAAGTACTGCAAATATCAGTTTCGATCCTCATGTCACCACTTAAAGTCTCATTGTATACCAGAGTCTGCACATTGCTCAATCTTTTTATCAACTCCTCTCTGCTCCTCATCCGGATCCCGAACTCATGTCGGAATATAAAAAGGTCGTCGATAGAGCTAACCCCTAACGAACTCCGGGTTTTTCCCTCTTTGCTTGCAGCCCCCTCCAACGCTAGCAGAGAAAATCGAGTGTGTTGCAGATAGAGTGTAAATTTTCGATTTCTTCAGTAGTTGAGCGTAGTCGTGAGTCAGTCTGTTATTAAGGCTGGTGTACTGCCAGCTATAGCGGAGAAAGACTATGACTAGGGATAAATGCGGAGAACCAGAGACGCGACTGTATATAGCCGACGAAGCTAAGGATAGGTTGCCTTCACCTTTTACAGTGACGGAAACTGGCACGGTATACCAGATATCTATTGAGAGGATGAGCAAGCCCTAGCGTAGCCTAGCGGGCTCGGTACCTTACCTTTGGTTGCCTTGACCGGTATTCCATTTGAACTCTCGGATGCCTGGAGCTGCATTAGCTGTCCAAAGGCAGGGTAAGAACGGTGTACAGATCTTCATCGTAGACACTAGGTCGTCGCAGTGTTTGGCAGAAATTAAGAAAGCTGGTGCTGCGATTCCATAGCTTGGCATTGAATCTAGAAGCCTAATAATTCCCGGTGGGTGTAAGCGAATAATTATACCATATCGCTATCCTAACAAATGCTTAAATCAGTAGCCGCCACACTTACACAATGAATTGTTGGGGGGTTCTTTTAGATCCATTTTGATCCAATGAGATTTGCCATCTTTGTAACAGATCATCTATTTTCTCTGTTGGAGTATGACTAGAGCCTTCAGGCGACCTCCCAAGAGATTCCAAACCCAACGATTCCCAATCCTGGTTGGGGCGAAAGATCCTCGCTTCTGAACCTGTTGAAAATAAGCTAGTATCATAGATATCTTCGGCGTTGGTGATATGATCAAGCACTGATGTTGCAACAGACGTGTTAATAGGGACGACTGCCTTGAATGACCGCCAAGCTGTGGAATTTCCAGACCGTAACAAGGGCGGTTTGATATTGGGGGGTTTCTCATGAGGGGTGGAGCCTTGTAACACCATTTTCTCCTACACGCTTTGAGTTTGCTACTAGATAGTGAAGTCACAGATTCGGCGTTGTACAGCAGTCGACGTGCGCCAGGACTTAGTCTTCAAATAGCCTTGCGATTTCTGCCTTATCTAGAGCTCGCTCTACGGCATATGGAGAGACAGAAGCTTATTGCATTTTTTTTGTAGAGATCCGATAGACAATGACCTTGATGCATGCAGTGTATAATTGAAAGCAACTATGGGATCGTGGGCGGACACTTGAGCTCTGGAATCCCTGCATCTAGGCTCAGCTGGGCTTCTACCCCAAAGATGACAATAGCACATCTGTTCTTGGAGCATTCAGTATTGAGTATTGTTGGGGCATCACTATTGCTGGGTGGGCTTGGGGGCAGCCCATATTGATATGATTATATCATGGTGATAAAAAGCGTGCTATATCGAAAGGAAAACCCTGAAAGTGGCCATGGATAGCATCAAACCAAGCATCAGCCCTAATCCCGGGGTTGTATTTGGATCTATACCATGGACGTAATAAGGCATGGCTGCCGTAGTTCGCCATCTGCACCAGAGACAACGAGCTCAACTTCCATGCCGAGAACATCTGTACTTTATATAACCGTAATTGAGAACCATTGCAAGTTTTATGGCCACTCGCGTTCCCACTCTTGTTTCTCCTGCAAATACGCTTCGTACTGTTCCTGGGTGAACAAATCGCAGGCCGAATCGTACTCCATAGCCAGCTCATCCACATCCACGTGTCCTCCATCTAGAAGACCGCTAACTGCTTCTTCGCATGGGGCGCTCGATGTATCCAGTGCGATAGAACCCCGCGTGTTGTCTTGCTCCGGGCATAAGTCATGTGCGCTACCGGCACTTTGTCGGGGGCTACAGTTATTGGACGGGGATCTTAATTGCGATATGAACTCTACTTCGTCTTCCTTGGGCATGGGGCTAGGAGCTGCTTGCGTACGATCGATAGCAGCGAGCCTGTGATTTAAATCTAGCCGCCTTGCTTGTCGTCGAGCCTTACTGTTCATTCGCGTCGTTGGGTTGCAGCGCGACATCATGTCGGCCGACGGGAGCGCAGCAGAAGAAGACGAATTCCCGTTCTCGTGACCAGCTTCTGTTATCCCCTTCGTCTTCTTTTGCTTCTGCTTTCTTCGCCTTTGCTTTCTTCGCCTTTTCGACGCCGTGCCTAAGCCATGCTCGGGCGCGCGCTCGACAGCGTGCGTTGCACTCTGTAGCCGGAAGTGGTTTACTTGCTCGGTTGCAATATAGGTCTCGGCAGGTCCGTCGTGGCTGTCTTGGATTGCGCTGAACGAATCTGTCTTCTCGCGACACCGCTCGATGACCGCCTTGAAAAGTCTGTAGGTAAATAATAGAGCCCGGTTGCCGCTATTTGGCAGCCCAATCAGCGGTGATAAAGGGTTGTCAATAAACGGCCGGACAACGGATTCTAGGTAGCTTTGGATCCAGATGTCGTTGATGGTATTGGTGGAAAGTGTATCCTCTAGCACGTCGAACACCCGAAGCACTGGTAAGCAAGCGCCCAGTCTCTCAATTTCACCCCTCGTGAGGCCTGCCAGCTCCGGGAGCTCGTATTCCCGAGCGACATCATATACGTGAACAGCTGTTGCGAATTCGACCGCGTCGGTCCTATGGCATCGTGTTCTGCTCGGTTTGAGGTATTCGTACACGCCCGTGAATAGATAATGAACAAGAATGTGACCGACACCGCTAGGGATATCAGCTAAATGCAGTGTCATGTTATTTACGCAAGCCGAGGAGAGTTTAGGACTCTTGTCCAGTAATTGCTTATGGACAGAGAACGGTGGTCCGTTTGCGAAGTAAACGGCGAGAAGTGGACTCGTGTACGGGCTTGTGTCGATACTAGCTTCGAGCGGGAGTAGGAGAGAGGTCCCCGTGGATGGCTTTGGCCGTATAGCGAGCGCTTTTGACTCATTTCCTCCAAAAGACGCAGCGTTTTGCTCCATTGTAATAAATATTTAGCAGAACATTTATTCTTCCCTCTCTAATGAAAGTCTAGGAATGGGTAGGACCATTTGTTTAAGAGTGTTCAAATACTGCTTTACCAAGGGCATTGGAAGAGCTATTGTCTTGTTTTCATCAGGGAGGAGGCTGGCCAATCTCTTGTCACATTACCCTACACTACAACACTGCAGGCAACACTGCAGGGTTGCATTTTCGCGTTGTCCACTCAGAGCGGGCTGATCGTAATGAATTTCAGGCTCTGTCCAGTAAAAAGGTACCCGACTACCCCTGGGTCGCGGAGGGGTCGATGTGACATAAATGTGTGGTTCTGGAAGCGTGCCTTCTGAAGCCTTCTGAATATTGCCGCCATCTTGGTACTTCTGAATGAATACGCTTTAACCACCCATTTTTACGCGACTAGCATCAGGCAGTCGTCGATCAAAGGTCGCCTTTGATCTGTATCGAATTACCCGTACTAATTGACGATCCTACAGGCCGTTTGATCCAGGTCATCGCGGTCGAATGAAGAGTGGATGCAAACTCCTGGCTCAGCCTCAAGTGTTCCACCTGGGGAATAATATTTGGCAGGAGGATCCCAACCAGAGTAATATGCGCCTGGAGCAGAGCGACATTATAAAGAGGCTCTATTCTTACAAAGTAAAGTATTATTTCTTGTGTACGAAATATGATTTAGGAGTGCTGAGCCTACAAAATCATTTATCGAATACAGTTATCTAAGTTCTGGTAGCACTATCCAAAGGAAAATGTGCTGACATATAAACCTATGCTAGCACGTATAAAGTGTTGCGAAATAATTTCCGTAAGCGTATTAACATGTTTTTAAAGCGATGTAATGCGAGTTATTCCACTATTCCACGCATACTTGAGACTAGGCGAGGACATATCTCATAAATGACTTTCCCATAAACACATTTCCTTTCATAAAGCAGCTTCTAAAGCGATTAGCGACATCTTTGCGAAGCCCGATTGAGTTATAACTTATTGATGAACTTTATTCTTATCGAGACTCAGGTGGTAGTATAGATCTTCACCTGCTACTGCCCAGAGAGAGATAATTGTTGTACAAGGCGCTGTAAGTCGCTTCAATTACAATAAGTCTATATCAAGGGCTGGTTTAAGGGCTGGGAGTTGACTCTATTCCGAATACAATAATCTGTTATGGCTGCCTAAGACCTTGACCATTCGGATTCTCTTCCCTTCACGTGTCTTAGTTAAGCGAGGGCTGAATAACCTCACGTAGGACATCCGGAAAAATATCAGTAATAGACGGGAAGACGCGTTTCAGCGCATGTAACGTGTACAGAGGGCCCGAAACTTGCAACCTCATATTCGGGACGTGTAACAAAGTCAGATACCTCAAACTCGACTATATACTTTACTAGCGCAGCTTCAGCGGCCTCCCTAGATAAATAATGAACTTTCAACCTCGTCGAGCAGTGTTGACGAAGCGTGTTTGAGTATTGTGACACTACACACATGTTCGATGACAGTCCGAGCTTACTATGTAAATCCGTACACTTTATCTCAGAGAGCATTCTTCGCATTATTGGGATGATGTGTCTTGCATTGATTGGTCGCGTTCGAGAAGAAAAGTGCATTTTTCTTTCACAGATCTGGATATGAAGATGCCGACGCCGGAAAGAGTAGTGCTCCGAAAGGATCAACCAATAATTCACTCATCGGTGATAGTACTAGCGGTGTGACTACGGTGGCGTCTCATGTGTTGCTTCGCATGCACATTACAGATGCAACTCGATCTAAGTCGCGAGGCAAGTAGACACGCCTATTACCTCATAATCCAGAGGGTCATGCTTGAGATATAATGAGCTAAACAAGTAGTTATAACTTATAAGAAAAAGTGTCATGCATACAGTTACTGTCTTTTCACCTCGAACCTTCTGGTGATAGGTGTCTATGTGCCAATTGACAGCCAAATGTCTACTTACCTACTACCCAAAGCCTAAGTAATAAAGAAGTCATCCTTGACAACCCTTCGCCTCGCCCATCCGTCTGACTTAATAGGGTATATAGTAGATCAGTAAACCAAGAGCCATCAATTTAGACAGGGCAGTTCGGTACCGAAGCCCCCCATGTTCATCATTCTGCATGGGACCAGAAACTATTAACGGATGTTAAATCTGCAGGAAGGTCAAAGGATCACCTCTATCACTTCGTAGCCTGCTTACGATTGCACTTTAATGCACTTTTCGAGGTAGGCGGCGTCTTGCTGATCCTGTTGAGCCAATCAAATCGAACTGTACCCTGATTGCGGATTCACCCCTGTCCTGCAACCATTCAGTATCCTCCAGAGAACCATATGCTGTGTGTTCATCAAACCTATCATTATTGGTCAAAGACTACTATGACTGACGACTCAAAGATTAACAGATAGTGATTTACCCCGCCCAAGAGCCGCGCTTATAATAGCCTTTGGGTATATATATTTGAGTGAGTGTCAATCTATTGTATCCATCTCAACTGTCAACCGCACTTGAACTACAACATACGAATAGAAACCTAGCGCAATCCATCACCTATTACAGCGTATCAAAATGCCACAAGGTCACGGGGGCGGCCACGGTCACTATCACTGGCACTACGAGTGGCACCGATCCCATAACCACCATTACCACGTCGGTGGAGGCGGTGGAGGAAATATGCGTAAGATTTATGGCTGAGAACTGTCTGTTCAGCTCGACTAATTGTAAACGTTAGATGGCGGGCCCGGCGGACCTCCTAATGGCGGCTACCTCGGGCCACCACGACCCCGGGGCGGTTTTCTCGGGCCACCGCGCGGTGGTCCTGGCGGCCTTATGGGGCACGGTCACCACGGAGGGGGGTATCGAGGCTACCATTAACGGCTGTAGTTCACTTGGACGGGATAGAGTGTAGGAAGTAGGACTTTGTCGCTATTTGACCATCTTTGCTGGCTTTTGGTGTGCGTCATAGCATTGTTAGACCACCTAGACACAACCACCGGCTGAGGTGCATCTTGAGAAATCCCCAACTTTCGGCAACGGTCATTCACCAAACACCTGATGCTAGCTTTTGGAAGCAGCTGCTCATGCTCATATAACGGCTCGCTAGTATTCTATTCTCTGTCCCTTACTTTAGACCTGTTGTCATTACAGTCATAGCCTATTAAAGATACTTATTTTATAACCCAGCCTGTGTTTACGCTGTTTCTTCTAATCTTGATGTCGGTAATTTTGGGGGGAGGGGGGGGGGACAATTAGTCATTCGTACTAGGATTTAGCTATATCAATCACAATGTAGCTACCTGATTTCCAGGCCTCACCCAAGTTTATGGCACTTAGGTTGACCAACCAGTTATTTACCAACAACAAACAGCCTCAAAGACCGTATCATGTTCGCAAGGGTATAACAAGTGGGATGATTCTCCAGGTTCGTACTTGCGTGTCCGACCCTGTAGACATTGGGCTGGTTTAGAGATTGATATCCTACAAAGACTGAGTATTTTTCTAAACATATTGTCGTAACACGTATGCTAAGCCGTGCCAACGAAACAGAACGGGTCCTCATGCGGGGCGCAAAACTGCGTATTTTGAGAGAGAGAACAGAAGGAAGCCAGCGGCGAGCGCTATCCGTATTGTATGATTCTCCGGAGAAGCATTACATTAGTTGCAATAATCTCCGTTCTTGTTGGACCAGGAGCACCGGACGCTCTTAAGCACAAAAACAATAGAATGCAGCAAAAGTGGCATGTATGATTAATGAGAAGAGAAGGTGGAAAAAGTAGAATTGGACATGGAAGGGTTGTTCTATGGCCTCAAGACCTCTTGTCGGTTCCTAGCGCGCCTTCGGTGGCTCCATTGAGCGATCAGCTAGTAAGCCTAGGGCGTTCCGGGAAGGGGGTGAAAGTGGAGGGTGCCTAAATAGAAGCGGTATCGTTCGGGGCAGGAAAAGCAGCATGCCCCGGTCAGGTTTAACTGTTTCGTTGCTCTTAATCCGGCACCCTAGTAGAATCAATACGCCGATAGTAAAATGGAGGCCCGGCGGCCACAAGGAGGGCGGAACCGCCGCACTGCTACGATGAGTCAGCAGACATCTCCATATCGAGTGTTCAATATTGTATCATTCGTATTGGCTTGACCTTAAAGACCACAAAGTTCCTGCGGGTTTCCATTGAGGACAGCAGTTTAACAAAAGTTTGAAAAAAAAAAAAAAAGGCTCGGACAGAGACCAGATATATTATAGTAATCTAATGTGGACAACTAAATCCATTCCTTTAGCCTTCAACGCGCGTTGCACATGTGAGTCAGCTGTGCAACTACTCATTTCAGCAAGCCTTCACCGCGTCTGTGATCACCCCGTAGATTAAATATTAAAACTTAGCTTAACATGCAAGCATTCCTGCGGTGAACCTATGACTTTGGTTCCGCTGTAAGAGAAGGCTTGACTTCGTATTGTAAGACAAGCTTGTAGATAGCAACACTCTTCTTGAAGTAGTTACGCAGATTGGGTAACCAGACGACGCGTCGCAGAGATTGGGTGGGTAGCATGCTTGGAACCCCTCGGAGCCAACATACTCTTCATTTCCTTAGAAATAATAAGCCGAGGCCTATCTCAAATTGCAGATCTATTACAGACACCGTGTCTGCACGTCAATCACCATGAAGAAATGGGGTCCGAAGACTATCCTTCTAACTCGCTTGAGTGTCACCGTTTTTGCCTGAAGGAATTAATTATAAGTAATTGCTCGATAGTATTCAATTATTTCTATTGTAAGGAGTCTGGGCGATATGAGACATGTACTTCATGGTGGCTAATAGCCGCTTGTTGTTGCGCAAAGGTCTTCGGAACAACTCTTGTGAGCTAGTCACTCATATTGATGAAGCGTATAGGGGGTGGCTAGGGAGGTTGTAGTACAGCCACACTGTGGCTGGATTAATGAAAGGAGAACTTAGTAGAGTCTTATTATTGACATGAAGGAGAGAGGATTTAGATTATCAACTCAATTGCACACATATTTCTTCGCAAATCGAACTATGCTCTGTTTAGCGTTCCCAATATTTATTACTATAGCAAGTACCGGCCAAATTTTATCTTCTAAAATAAGGGATTAGCGACACTATCCTAATATCTCAACTGACCGGAGCTCACTTTAAATATAAGACGTTCCTCATAAATTTGCCCTATACTACTAGACTTGGTCTCAGCATATATCCTTAAACCATTGAGGAAGTCGTACGCCATTGCCCGCGCACTAAGTACTTGATGTTCGATTAGTATACACATTGACCCGCCTCACATTTTTCGCTGTTAGAGTTAGGGTAACAAGCAATAAATAGACTACAACAGGGCACCGCTCTAATCAGAGCGTGGCGGTGCCAGCTTGCGGGCGCATGCGTACCTAGTTACTTCAATTATGATGGCTCGAGATCGAGATAGATTGCACCGGCTCGCATATATATTGTACACAAGACGATCGTCGGTAGCTTCGGATTGATAGGTTTGATATTCTGGTGTCCGAGCCAGTAAGCTCCGCACTTTCCGGGTTAGAGCTAGTGCAGCCGGCAGAGCGCAACGACCCTACGGATTAGGTATACACATCGCCAGGGGTCCACATGGCCACCACCCGTTTTTCCCGGATTTGCGGCCCGTCGATCGTTTCTAGTATAAGTACGAAAAGCGAGTCAGCTAGAATAAACATCATGAGCTGTTGAACTCAAGCTCCTGCCGCCTCCGTCGTGGCAGTTTTCTAGCGGCGCTCTTTAGCGCGGCTCACAAGATGCGCCGACCTACACGATGTTGGCATTCAGGATCTAATGTGTTACACACAGCGCTAGTATGATGCTGATCATTGTGTACCTTCCTACCTTCCAATATAGTATCGAAACTTTGCGTAGTTGGCATGTGTACACGGTATCTCTGTGGCTTCGATGCTGAGGCCGATTCCATGGAAGGCACTGTTTCATCGAGGATCAACATATATGTTGTAATCGGCGTAATAACAATAGCAAATTGGATCCAATAAGATTGTGGAGGAATGGCTCCGAGTCCTGCCAAGTGCTGTATAAGAAGCTGAGTCGCCGTGTGTTGATTCAGGACTAGCCATCTCCCATCTCAAAGCCTACTCCAGAAAAACTAACGACTACAACCGCTATTACCAGAAGCCTTCATCACACAATCATCAATACTGTCACTATGCAGTTCCTCTGGGTTCTTTTTGCAGCGCCACTAGGTGCTCTAGCCCAAACAAGGGCATCCTTCACCGAATACGGATCCGGCGACCAGAACGGCTCTGGAAATTGTGTCACCGCGAACAACGCCTGTGGCTTCGCCGGTGGCGGCTACACAGCAGCTCTTAGCCAAGCGCAATTCGGTGCCGGACCTGGCCAGGGAGCTGGCCCTGCGTGTGGCACCTGCTATCAACTAACTATCGACACCAACCTGGATGGTAGTGCAACAACTCAGAAGACCATCAAGGTTAAGGTTGATAACCTCTGTCCCATCGATGGCAACCCGATCTGCAACACTCCCAACAGCTACGGTGCCGCTATCCACTTCGATCTTTGCATTGACTCTGGCGCCGCGGGCGCCTTCTTCACCTCTGGCGGAGCTGGCCTTGGATATGCCACGCAAGTTTCATGTTAGGTGGCATATCTGCGAAGTATGAAGATAACCTATGGCAGATACTTCGAAATTATTGGGATTGGGGGCATCAGCATTGTTTACCAACGATAGTATTTGACAAAATGGAGTTATGGCCACTGTCCTAACCCGAGATTAGTTCAAAATCACGAGAAAATGAAATACATTATATTATATTTATATCTTCTACCTCGACGTTAACACTTCGTTTTTCTTTGTAGATACTTTCGGAACTATCGAGAGCATACGTCCAAACACATATATAACTTATTATTTAAAGCACCATCTCACCGATAATCCGCTTGATGAAATGATAGGCAGCTATGCCAGACAGCAGGCCAAATCATACACGGTGTCATATGACTCGCAAACTATTTCATTTAATTTGTTACATAACATATGATGGGATATACCACACATAGGCTGGTTGAATCGTGATTCGATTCGAAAGGAATACTTGGCAATCTCTTTACAGTTCTCTCCAACTCAATGCTAAGATTTAGCCTTAAGATTGACTGTAAGAAGTCTTCTGCGCCTTATAACAGAAGTGACGGAGTTCTAGATACCGTACCGCAATGATAAATTGACGGAAATCTTCGGACCGATTGCTCAGTGTTACCATATAGATAGGTCAGCCCAATCGTCGCTTCCGTAGACCCAAACCACAGCTAGAGAATATCTTGTCAATCTAGTTGTTACATTTTCAATAAGGCCTAGCCAAGGCAAGTTTCGTGTGATATCCCCTTCCTTAATGAACATCTGGAAACTGAAAGAGAAGCGTAGCTACCTTGATGCTTCGTGATTACTGAACAAGTATAAGAACGATTTCGAATATCTTTGTTGAATAATGAAATTTACAAAATACTTCATGGCTAGTTGCAGCTAAGAAGGATCATATAGCTCTTGTGTTCCGTATCGAGGACTGATCGAAGCTCTTTTCTCATTATCACGAAGGACTCTCCGACTTGAATACTCGTACTCAACTAATTTTTGTGTGAACCTCGATAAATTGCTGATATGCCCCTAAACATGGTAGCGACCAAGTCATGACTATTTCACAGCGAATAATTACTACCATCACTGGATTTTGCTGTTGTAGTTGATCCTCAAGGATTTAATGCCCCTTCTTTTTCATTAAGACGGACATAGACCACAGGTTTCCACCATATCAAATACGTTCGACTCCGGCCCTCTGAGTCCATCTGAGAGTCCACTAGCTCGAAGGTGTCATGGCACATACATGCAACACTGAGCCACAACACTATCTAGAGTAGAACGTCGTTTGGTCTGTAACTTGACAGCCTGCATCCACCATATATAGTACTGTGACAGAAGTCACACATCCATACCATCCTGCTCAGGATCAAATTTATCTGCATGTAGGCAAAACTCCCTCTCTATTAGTGAAACACAACAGAGGGGAGTAAGGTGAGGAATCTTCGTTACTTGCGTCTCGAACATCTCCGTGATTGTAACAAAGAATGATTGGCTTGCTCCTTTTATATCTTTTGAACCTGAATCTAGCCAGAGCTCCGGCTTGAATTTTATATAATCTCCAAAAGCTGCTGCTGCTAGACCACGGCTCACAGTGCTTTCACTGGTATACACCTCAGTCTGAGCGGCCAGGTCAACAATCCGTACCTGTGGGAGAATGAGTGACAGACCCCACGATTTAGTTACACCTTTAGGGTTGAAATTCCCATCAACCATGGCACCTCAAGGAACCTCTTGGAGCCTGTAGCCAGGGAGGCATATCCTCAACCTTTTGGAGTAACTGCTCGTAGGTAAAGTAGCTGCTGTGCGGCGTTGACGTTGATATCCTAAGAACGGTTGAAACGGCCTCGAATTTCTTCTGCTAACTTTGCAAAGCATTTCTCATCCCGTAGCAACTAATAATAGTTTTTTCTAAGATTTCGCTTTCCCTCGTTGCTTGTAATGCCATAGGTATATGGGTATCCAAACAAGTAGCAGTGAGATGCTTGGTATAGGAAGGATATAGTCGAGAAAGAAGGTCGCCAGCTACTAGCTTCACCCTGATCAACCGAGAGTCTTCAATACAGATCAAGATTAGTCAGGATGAAATACCGAAGTCAATTTACTCTAAAGTTTGATAAGTGTGCTAGTATCTTCTCTTTCCCCGTCTCTCTGTCGATGGGCCCTACAATCAAAAGCAGTGAGAAAATCTTTGCGCAGTGACTTTGATGGCTACTCGTTGGAATTAATCTTCATGGTTCTAAATGATTATCTTCGGGATCTTGGTCGATCTCGTCATAATAGGGTGAAACGTGATGCGAAAGAACAGTATTCGTGGGGAGCATCATGATTATAATGGGGGTTACCGCCTATACGCTGGATCAGTCACTCTCACATCATTCCGCGTCAAAGCTAGTAGTAAATCATTAGTTCGTGGATTTAATTCATACTGAGATACCCGATCTTACATCTTCTATTCGACTGGTAGGGCTGATCATGTCGCTGAACCTAGTCCTACCCGAGGAGAAAAAGTCAACGGTATAGCACTAGCTACGATACTCACTAGACTCTACCAAACTACGCTGCTACGCCGTTCAAGTTACAAGACTTACCAGCACGCGATACTCTTCTAATGGGATTAGCTCTCGTCCGTGCCGCGACGGCGCGTAGATCTGTACGGCACAGAACGGAGGCGGAGATCTCGTTGTCGAATGTAAGGCAAGTCCCAGCTACATATTAATAACTACTCGATTAAATATTCGATAAATTCTCTTTCTGCTAACTGGCCAGTAAGTTACCACCCCTAAATGACATAACTGCGCGGCGTAAATTGCGCGCTTCAGTCAAGAGGGCGAGACTTGTGAAGCTAATTATGACTTCTACTACCAAAGAACAAGTATTAGAGAATGTTGTGAGCTGAATAACTATTGGAACTGTACAAGGGTTGCTGAACATGTATTGAACATATAACTATAGATCATATAGCGTGTGATAATAAGTAGATCTATAGGCTTACCATGGCCTGCCGGATGAATATTTGCTTGAATGTGTGTATATATGAATATTTTTAGTATATATGACGTGATTTGTAATCATTCATATCGTAATGCGCCTGCATTAGTTCACTTGATCCTTACGTGCCTAGCCCCCTTTTTATAAGTTACTTGTCTAAACACCAACGACTACTCGCAAAAGGGACCAGTTCCGGCACAATCCTTATGGCCTTCGCCGTCCTTACACTCGGAGATGGACCAGTAATTTTCCTTATTTCCCATGCTACTGACCAATTCTTAGGTCGCTCTGTATCCAAAGTACAAGAATTTCCCCGTGATAAAAGGAGACATGTTCTTCTATTCATATTGATTTGAGCTTTCTCTTCGACACTGACAACGGTAACGTCTTGCTTTAACCCTTGAACCTTCATTCGACGTATACCAGGGCTTACGAAATGTCTTCATCTGATCTAGCCTTGAATCCCGAGAGACATTTGCCGGATCTGTCTGGAAAAGTGATATTGGTCACTGGTGGTGTGTAAATTCCTGCTTGAACTGGATACTTCTGTACAATGGCTGATATCTACACAAGGGACGAACGGTCTGGGAGCGAAGATTGTGCTGGCGCTCGCTCAACGGAATCCTGCCAGTATTTACTTCGCAATGCTACAGCTGCGCGAGAGCTGGCTGAAAAGGCGAAGAAATCCGGGTCCAAAACACATATCACTTTCCTCCAGTCTGACCTGACTGATTTGGCCACTGTTCGCGATGCCGCTGACAAAGTATTAGCCGCCGAGCGCCGTCTAGACGTTCTGATGGAGAACGCAGGTATTATGGCCAAGCCAGCGGCTTTGACGAAGGACGGTTACGAGTTACAATTTGGCACCAATCACCTCGGCAACGCCCTATTCATAAGAAAGCTACTACCGCTGCTGCAGAGCACAGCGGCGCAGGGTCTTGACACCCGAATTATCGTGACCACCAGCCTAGGATGGCAGGGGGCACCTTCGGGTGGTATTGTGTTCGACGAGCTCAAGACCCCTCAGGAGAGGGTCTTCGGTACCTGGTTCAGATACGGGCAGGGCAAGTTAGCCAATCTTCTTTACGCCAAAGAGCTCGCGAAGCGCTACCCCGAAATCACGAGTGTCAGCGTCACACCTGGCGTCGTGCAAACTGATCTGGTCACGACGTTGCCGTGGGCTCAGAGGGCCTTCGTGGCGGTCACGACGGTTGGGATGAAGCGCAAGGCGGAGGAGGGCGCTTGGAGCCAGCTCTGGTGTGTCGGCGCTCCGCAGACTGAACTACGGCAGCACAATGGAGGCTTCTTTGAGCCTGTGGGCATCGCTTCAAGCAAGACAAGTTCTTATTCTGAGGATCCTAAGTTGGCTAACAGATTATGGGAATTTACAGAGAAGGTGCTTGAGCCTTTCCTCAACTAATGAATGTTAGGGCATGCAATCGCGTCTGGCGCCAATCGGAAGGTCGGCGAATACAGTAGGCAGCACATAGTGGGAAACGGGGAGATAGTAGGGGCGAGAAATATTTAGTCAGTCAATTTGGTGCTTTGTAATCTGGGCACATTGAACTTTGTTGTTTGATCTGATTAGAGTGGCTATACTAAGATTATCAGGGAGACTGAAATACTTAAAAGTAATCTAAGTGTTCATCGAGGACTACGTTTTATATTCAGAAATCACAACTTCTGTATTGTTTCATAAGTTAATCATGTCTTTACTGCCGGATTTGAATTGAAAGTCTTATTTAGTCGCATTGTTACCGTACTTATTGCTAAGTAGCAGAGAAATGTATGCCTACGACACCCTTGTCAGTATTACGTCTGACTAGACGGTGATAAGAAACAACGCTTCTTATAGAATATTATTGTTAGAATGAAACATGGATATAGTTCAGTATGACGAATCAGCGTTCTTAGGCCGTCTCTCGGTTCAGCAAACTGTTCACAGCTTCGGGTGGCATGTATTCCTCCACACCGTGAGCTCGCTTTGAACCAAAAAGCGGACAAAATGTTCGTAGCCGGTACAGTTTTACAGTCAATTCTTTTGAAGAAACAAAAATTACCGCGGATTCAAACACGGTTTTCAGTCTTGCGAATATACTGCGTGCATCTTTGAACCAACCTATTTCCGAACGGATGGCGGGTAACACGGTGAGCCTCACAGAATAGGGGTATATAGGTGAATATCATTACATCAGAGGCGTAAGATTTCCCTAGAACTGTGTTGAATCACAGAATTTACTTAAAGATCAATTGAGAGCTACCCATGTGATCTGATACTCTTGAAAATAGATTGTCTCTCTCTCCCTCCGTTCCCTCTCCTTTTTTTTTTTTTTTTTGTTCCCTCCCTTTCTTGATAGTCATGCTCAAGCGATTGTTTTATTGATAAGTACATCATCTACAAGTAAGAAAGGCCGACTGCTTGTCTCGGTGTTATCGAGTGGGGGTTTCGTGGCGGGCCTATTTTTCTGCCACCTATACAAATACATTAGTTTGGAAGGTATCATGTTCCTTGGAGTCACGGTCGGTGTCATGTAAACAGCGCTAAATTACCGCAGATTGTTGGCTTTGATACATTTACTTGAGATTTCCTTTCTTTTTCATAAGGATACACGTGTTCTACGAAAGTCGGGTTGAAAGAAAGTTAAACGGGGGCAGCGCCTATTGGAGTCTTCCTTGGGAGGACGACAAAGCTGTCTTAAAGTAAGAGCTTATTTCGGCTCAACATGAGACCCCTCATTATTTGCGGTCTGTCCACGGCTAATTAGCGCCGAGCACCATCATTTGTTGACCGAATAATGCCGGTCATGTCTGAGTAGGTGCTGGATAGTTGCAATTCGACAGCGGATGGCTGAGACTTGCCGCAGCTTCCGTTGGGGTTTATATAGCATTGGCTGTCGCCAGGAGCTGGGGGAGTCCTATTTCATGTTTATTGACGACTCCTATAAATAGTGTGCTCGCGAGAGTAATACAATGCAAGGAGTGTCAGTATCACATGTGTAAAACAAAAAAGGAACTGTGTATATATAGGCTGTTGGTCGCACTGCAGAACCATTGACCAAGCATCGAGGCTGAGTAAAATGGTGCTCAATGCAGCTGATCTCAGCGCGCCGCTGAAGCCGTTCACCTCTGGCGTCATAGCAGGGGTCGATCAAGTCGTCGAAATTCAGTTGTCTTCTATGGAAGCAAGGAAGACCATGGCCATTTCCAGATTCACTTGCAATTGTGCATATATTGGGGGCAGAATACGAGCCGAGCTTTTTTATACGTATAGATAGTGTATGCAGCGAATGAGATTGTCGGATCGTACCTCAATTTACTGTACCACCCGTATTAGGAAGCCGGGTTTTGGAGTTTTATTACTCCCGGTTCTGTCCAGGCAGTAAGTATCCAGGCAGTATCCGGACTGTGAGGCAGGTGCTAGCACCCCACATTACTATATGTACTGCAGTGTGTAGCGTACGGGCTCCATCCCTTCTACATAGTCAATCCAATACAGTCCATCATCCAGTGCCCTCACACGGACAGTGGAATACACGTGCAGGAACATAAGTACTTACTTACTTACATACTACGTACATACTCACCTAGTCCTGGCCTACTTGGAGACACTACTGTTAAAGCTAAGTTCATCTTGCATGATCTCAGTACATGTAAAATCAGCATATGCGCTAGGCACATAGTAAGGTGGTACTGGCCCCAGCCCAGTACACTACCGACTACTGCCAGCCCTTCCCTTTGCATGAGTAGGTATGAACCATGATGCGCTAGCTAGCCGCTATGAGATGGACTGCGTGGAGACCTCGATTCAACGGTCGTCGTGTCGGCTCTGCCAGACTCTGCCAGCAATGAATCGGGTACTGGAGACGCCAGACAACCCGCCCTGGCCGCCGGCCCGCGCTAGTGTAGATGCTGAAACAAAACGAATCTCTGACTCGATCGTTGGCTGAGGTGTTGGTACATGTACTGTCCTGGGTTACAAGTACATACGTAGTAGGTGCTTGGAGGAACACGTCCCTAGTGCGTCCTTTAGGTCCTGCTTTAGGATCGTGCCTTGCTTATTTCTGGGCTTCTTCCAGGCGCGAGTGGGCCTGCTCATTTCAAAACTGGCCACTGAGGACGCGGGCTCTCGCCAACCCCAGCCCGTAGCCTAGTCTACCGCCGGCAAGTGTCGCACTGGATGCGGGTCACTGTCGGCTTGGTCAGGTACCTCGACCATATCAATCACCCACGCACCCAACCCCCCAGACTCTCTCCTTTTGCACCTCTCGTGCGCTGTCAAGAAAACCCTCTTCCCTCCACGCCCATCGCGGTCGAGGCTACGAACCCGGACGTCGAGCACGATTTGAATCCACATCCCGCGCAGAGGACACGAAAAGCCTGAAGTCGAAGGGGGACGGGGAAGAAGAAAGCGCCTTGGAATAGACGACAACGCCCCTACGCGCGGCGTACCGTACAGCGACAGCCCAATTGTCGTTTGCCCTGAGCCCAGGCACTCGGGCAAGTCCACGCCGTTTTCAGCCCTCAGCATACCGTTAAGCCACGACCACCCATATGACAATTCCCGTCGCGGGAGCTTGAGAACATCGACGAACACCACCGAGACCATTCATACGTGCGACGGCGATAGGATTTTCAATTAATTGGCTCTTCGCATACTCTGCGACCAGTTCCAACCTGCTCGCGAAAAGAAAAAACCAACAAACCCCATAGCTTCAAAACATACTTAAGTAATTGACCTAGCGGGGTCATTTCCCGCTCTTCTCTTCAGATGGGGAGCACCCAATTTGGGAATTTCGAGGTACGAATGAGATGGAGATGGGCGCGTTGGCACCGGGACGGGACCTGTCTGCACGGTTACCAGAACAAAGGCTAACGAGAGGTATTGGTGGAAAATAGGACTTCTGCAGAGGCTCGACACTTCCCGTTTGCAATGTATGTGTACTGCGATGATGCCACTGCATGGAACTTGTTATTGATGTCAAACTCTCAGGTCTTAAGCAATAACCACAACCAACTCGGAGACTGGGGCGGATGCAAACTGACAGGCATCTCGTTGAAGAACGGCGAGCATCTGCGTAACCTCGGTTAGTATCGCGCGCTGTGTGATAACTGTGTATTCCCATCTAACAGCGCCCGGTAGGGTCAATTCTGCTATGCGGTATCGCTATCGTGACTTCGGCATTTCTGGTGCTCAAATCAGAAAGAAAGAGGGCTGCTGTTGGTCGAAGGTACGAGGAGTCTTGCTCAAATGTTTGCGGTGAGATGCTTACATTCACGTACAGAGAAATGCAGCTGTTCTTGATCGGGTTTATCATCATTGAGATCGCTGAGATATTTTCCGTTGGCGGATTTCCTTTGTCCCCCAAGGTTCGAATCGTATGTGCCCTTCATTCATCTGAAACCATCCGGCTCTGGAAACTAACAAACACGGCAGGCCTTCACGGGAATCCACATTGGAATGATTATCGCCACGACCTGGGTCCTACTCATGAACGCCATCGTTGGATTTCAGATCTTGGATGACGGCACACCTCTATCGTTAGCATTGATACTCATCTCGGCTGGCATTCTTTTCATCGGTACGGGCTATATCACCTTGGACACCGGATTCAATTGGACCGGCGAGTTCGAGGGTAGCTACAGCCCGCCAAACCGAAACATTGCCCTCTACGTTCTCTATCAGCTGGTGCCTCTCATCTTCCTGGTCGCATTCTACGTCCTCGAAGCGTTTCTAGTCTTGCGCATACTTGGAGAGCTCCGGCCGATTATTTATCTGACCGGTGCAGCGGTTCTGTTTGCGCTCGGTCAGATCTTCAACTATGTTATCAGCCCATATATATGCAACGGCACTGCAGGCAAAATTAACGGGGCGCTGTTCGAAACCCTCTTCACTCTGCTTGCGGTGATCATGATCTGGGTCTTCTGGTCCAGCATTACCGAGGATGACTGGCCCACTGTCGTACCACAGTCGGGCTATCCATAATACTTTTGGTTCACCTGGTCAACACGGCGTCGGAGTTCAGGTTCTAGTGGCATACCCGTTTGTTTTCATTTAAAGGCTAATGTTCAGTGAGCGACGAAGTTTCTAAAATTCAGCACAAACTCCCTCTGCAATTTAATTTGCGCGTACATGACCCTTAACTTATTTTGCATTTTGCACTAAAACGAGAATTGGAGAGACAGAGACAGCGGCTGGATGCGCAAGACGAGGCAACAAGTATCAGATAGTGACGCGGAGGCTGAAGGTGCATGATGGAGATATACCCTAGGAAGCGCGATTAATGTATATGACGTCGTATGATAGAAGCAAGATGACTACAAAATCAAAACTTCTGTACTCGGTTGAAGAAATCACACAGCTGATTGAGGTGCATCATGTTGCAGAGAATGCGGTTGTCCTTTATTGTTGGAATTCTCGTAGAGCTGCAGAGAGCAGGTACATAGGTACATGTAGCCTGTAGATCAGGTACCATTCCGTCATAACGGGGGCATGTACCTACCTACCTAGTGCTGCGATATGACCAAGATCTATCTAATTGGACAGTGCTAATTTATAGCATGCACGAGGCTGTGATACCAACTCTAGTACAGTGACAAGCACTCTAGCCTCGCCCTTCTTTGTCATTGTAATTTTTCCCATTTCCAAACATCATTCAGGAACAGCATAGCCGGCTTGTCGATTATCTAGGAAGATCTGTTTATATTGCGAGAAATGGTGTCATTGAGATCGCCACGCTGACGTCAAACCTAGTTCGCCTACCTCTGTCTCCTCCCTTCCGTGAGGTACTGCTTCGTCGATGCACACACCTTACCCAGAGTAAATAAGGTTCTTGGTGGCGCCTTACAGACTGAAAGTAGGGATTTAGCTATCGTCCCATTCCGTACCACCTTCCTGCGGCTCTACCTCACACCCCCGCGACCGAGATGGCCGACTCCGACGGAGACTACCAGGCCGACGACGCCTCCGAGGATGAGTTCGGCGATCACCAAGTCACCTCGGGCACGCCGCTCGACTCGCGTTCACGCTCTCGCACGGATAAGCCGAAGAAAGGAGGTCGAAAGGGAGGTAGGGCTGCCTGGGAAGACCTCCAGCGGTCATGGGACGTGGTCGTCGAGGGCGCGGACGGGACCCTCGCAGGCACCATCGAGGGCCTGCTCGAGGCACAGAAGCGAGCCCGGCTGCTGAAAGACACAACACCGCTGCAGCGCGGCATAATACGCCACCTTGTTCTGGTCTTGGACATGTCATTCGCCATGCTCGAAAAGGATCTACTGCCCAGCCGCCACCAGCTCAGCATGGCCTACGCCTCCGAGTTTGTGCGCGAGTATTTCGAGCAGAACCCCATCTCGCAGCTCGCCATCATCGGGATGCGCGACGGCATCGCGGTGCGCATCAGCGACATGAGTGGCAACCCGGGCGACCACCTCGAGAAGCTCCAGGACTGGGTAAAGCAGGACCCGCAGGGCAATCCGAGTCTGCAGAACGCCTTGGAGATGTGTCGCGGAGCTCTCTTGTACGTCCAACCCGGGTCTATAAAGGCCACAAAGGTCGCCGCCTACTGACGCTATATGATGTCTACAGTCACACGCCCAGCCACGGCACGCGCGAGGTTCTAATAGTGTACGGCGCGCTCATGTCAAGCGATCCAGGCGACATCCATGACACGCTGCAATCCCTCATAAAGGATCGGATACGGGTATCTATCGTCGGCCTCGCGGCACAAGTAGCTATCTGCGAAGAGCTTTGCTCCAAGACGAACGGGGGTGACACGTCGGGCTACAACATCGCCTTGGACGAGCAAAATTTCCACGATCTGCTACTGGAAATCACAACACCCCCTGTCACGCGCACAAAAGAACAGAGCAACGCTAGTCTGCTAATGATGGGGTTTCCGTCGCGCACGCTCGCTGCGCCGGAGACGACCAACTACTGCGCCTGTCACCACAGGCCCACCCGCGAGGGCTACGGATGCACGCGGTGCGGCACCCGCGTTTGTCGGCTACCCGCGGAATGTCCTGGCTGCGGGCTGACGTTGATTCTCTCCACACACCTGGCGAGGTCTTACCACCACTTATTCCCGCTGCGGAACTGGGTCGATGTGCCCTGGTCCGAAGCGAGGCGGTCCAAGTCCTGCTACTCGTGTCTGACACCCTTTCCGGACGTCCCTGGGCGGAGCGGGGGCAACGCCAAGGGACAGGACAAGTTAGACCGCCCTTCCGTCAAGGGCCTCAGCGAATCTGGCCGCTACGCATGCAAGGTCTGCAATAATCATTTCTGCATTGATTGTGATTTGTTCGCGCATGAGGTTCTGCATAACTGCCCCGGATGCCAGAGCGACACAAGAGGGCTGGCGCAAAACGGCGAGGTAAATGGCACGGCAATGGAACTAGACCCTTGAGAAGCGTACACGCCGTGTCTCTCTCTTGCATGACCAGTTCTTTATTTAAAGTATCGGAATGAGTTGCACCAACATTCTACGCTCCGCCGCAAGGAATGCAGGGTTGGTACGATCAGTCCTTTGAATACTTTGACGGCACTGATCGAGAGAAAATGTAATTGGATGATTTAAAAAAGCAATGAAGCATTTGAACGGCTGGAGGGCATAACTACGGCGTTTGGAAATCAGCGGCTCTTATTGCGGTGGATTTTGCAGCGGGAAAAATGGGAGATGCTTACGCTTTTATATAGCTGGAAGACGAGTTGGGTACAACAGGTAATTGCACTACACACTCCATACAGCATTGTTGGCAGTTCATTGAAAGGTAGACAATGGGAACCACTCATCACGGAATTTGATCTACGAATATGACATACTTATTTTTATTCATTCTGAAGTGATTGCGTTCTCATCAAACACATCTCCTCCTTAAAGCTCGTAAAAAGCTTATGCTTGCCATATAAGAGGAAAAGAAACCATCTAATGTTGTCCTTAAATCATGAAATTCGTGTCTCGTCGGTTGGTATTATATACATGAAATTGGGTGTTATCTCTCTCTCACTTGTAGAGAGAACCCTTGGTTGCCATTACTCACCCACTCATTGCTTCTCGCTTGTATGCATGTATATATCTACGGCATCACAATGCTCAATGCACCCCTCCCCTCCCCCTCACCCAAGTCCCCTATTTCATTGTTGATTCATTAATCGATCAATCAATCAATTATAAGTTGCCTCGCTCGGCTTGTTCGCGCTCAATAGCCTCGAACAGACTCTTAAAGTTGCCGGCGCCGAAGCCGTCGAAGTCGTGTCGCTCGATGATCTCGATGAAGACGGTGGGGCGGTCCATGACCGGCTTGGTAAAGAGCTGCAGCAGGTATCCGCCCTCGTCATAGTCGATGAGGATGCTCAGACGCTCAAGTGTATCAAGGTCCTGCCGGAGCTCCCAGGCGCGCTTCTCCGTCTTCAACCGATGGCGGACCGTCTCGTAGTAGGCAGGCGGGACGGCGATGAACTCGACGCCGCGGGCGCGCATGGCCTCGACGACGGCGACGATGTCGTGCGTCAGCAGCGCGATGTGCTGGACGCCCGCGCCGGAATTAAAGACGACGAACTCCTCGATCTGCGACTTCTTCTTGCCCGGCGCGGGCTCGTTGATGGGCATCTTGACGGCGGCGTTGGCGCTGCTCATGACGATGCTGTTGAGCGCCGAGAACTCGGTGCAGATGGTCTTGTCGTCGACGCTCCAGAACCGGTGGAACGCCAGGCAGCGCTCGTAGAAGTCGCACGCCGCCACCATCTCGTTCCAGCTCTGGTTGCCCACGCAGTGGTCGATGCGCGCGAGGTCCACGGCCGGTAGTGCTACTGATGAGGGCGCGGGACCCCGCGCTACGAAGCCTGGGAGGAACGGGCCTGTGTAGCCCCGCCGCGAGATCAGCGTGTGCGTCGTGTCGCCGTATGTGTGGATAACGGCCGTCACGACCTCGCCGTGCTCGTCTGGGCTGTTACCGCGGGCCACGCGCGGCGGCTGCACGGAAACGGCGATGCCGTCGGGCCCGGACACGGCGCGGTCGTAGACGGCTTGGACGTCATCGACGTCGAAGGCAACGTCCTTGACGGCGTCGCCGTGGCGCTCGAGGTGCCGGTGCATTTCCTCCAGCAGCGCCAGTTCATCCTTTGATATGGGCTCCTCGGCGGGTAGGTGTGCATAGGAGCGAATGGGCGATGTGAAAACGAAGCGGACGTCGTTGTTGCTCACGACGTAGGATGTGAAGTACCGGCTTCCCGTTTCTAGTCCCCTGTACGCTACCGTGCGGAACCCGAAGAGGGTATTGTAGTAGGAGGCGGCCTGCTTTGCGTTGCCCACCCACCAGGTGACGTGGTCGTAGCCGTGGAACTCTGGCACGCCGGCCTGCACTGCGTAGTCGTCTGCATGGGATGGTAGTGTCGTTGACGACTGCCGTGGAGGCGAGTTTGTGATTGCTGAAGGAGCCATGATTGGTGACTGAAATGTGTATAAGTGATTAGGGATGATCAAGGAGAAGCATTCGAAGTCCACCTGCTAGTACACTGGGTATTTCTATGAAGCTTCTGCTATACAACTAACACCAAGCAAAGAGAACGGATCACCTGAGAAGACCAATTGTTTTATAAACATGACGAGTATCTTTATGTATGATATTCAATGCAACCATCATTGTCTAATCCGTGACGACTGACGTGCCTCCTGAATGGGTTTTCCGCCCCAGGATGGCGGCTAACAAGGGAAAACGTGGGGACGGCTTGAATTCCGCACGCTAAACCCGCTGTCAACCACCAAATAAGCCCGCCTTTGGGGAAACCAACATGTTTGACAAGTTCGGAATTGCCAGTGACTTAATGTACGCGTACACCCAAGGTATCAAGGAGTCGAAGATACAGTTAAAGACGTAAGAGACGGTACTTGGGCCGAAGGTGTTGGCGCTGGGGGGACAAAGCCGTTCATGTGGGCCGAGGATAGCCGATCTGCTCAAGTAACACTCGTTAGTTATTAAGCTCGTCTCATTGGTCAAGTAACGCCCATTACCTACCAGGTAATCGGGTCCATAGCCGTGATCTAGGAGTCAGGTAACGCCACGGCCAGTTCCCGAGCTCGTGCACAGTGGGCATTATGTCCCGACGCCACCCATACCTAGACTGAATCAACCGACTGGCTTGAAGCGGGTATCACAGGAAACTGATTGTGTCTTCGATCGGGAATTACTTGAAAGCTGGCTGGGGCAATTGTCAGCATAGTACCCGCGAGCCCTGTATGCCGACGGGACGGTGTCATTCCTCCATCCCTGACTGGATATATCCGTCACCCATAATCCAAGAACAAACGGTATCCATATAAACAAGCTGCCTTTGAATGTTATACACTTCTATGCCTATTCCCATCAAAACCATTGAAATCGATTGAGACGAATAACGCTTGTCTGTGTTGACTTTATTTATCGGCCATCTTTAGTAGTATTGTCCCGAGAGAACGGTCACATATTCCGTCATGGCTCGAGGTTCTCTAAGTCGTCGCGACTTTAACGTCCTAGAAAAGATCAAGGACCCAGAAGCTAACCCAGTAACGGTGGTCATGCTTGATTCGAACCTGCCCAAAGACCCAAACATCACAGACACCTCAGTATATGAGCGCGTTTCCCAGAAGGAAAGAGACATTGTGATGGCAATCCAACAACTAGAAATGGAACTTGCGGGGCTTAGACCTTCAACATCGATGGAACCTATTAAGGACTATGGCCGATGTGTGCACGAACTGGGGCAGCTAATTTCGGAGAATCCTCGATATGCTAGTGCTCGGAACAACAGAGCACAGGCTCTAAGAAGACTGCACGGCGATACGATGATTATTTCGGGACAGCGCGATTCCAAGGCACTCATACAAGATCCGGATACAGACGAAACTTCTCGAGCTGCTTTGACGACATTGGTAGATCTCGACGAGGCAATTTCCCTTCTGACACCAAAAGGCTCTTTCGCGCCCATATCCCCGGTTGCAAGCAAAACCCTATCGCAAGCCCATACACAGAGGGCTGCTGTTTACTACATGACCAGCAAGTCAATTCGCTCGGATGGCGCAATTTCTCTTGGCGGGCGCAAAGAAGAGAAGTGGACCAAGCTTGATTTCGAAACCGCAGCGTCTCAGGATTTTGCTCTGGGAGGACGATATGGAAATGAAGTTGCAAAAGGATTGGCCGTAAGCACAAACCCGACTGCAAAATTATGCGGGCAGATTGTTCGGGAAGCGATGAGAAAGGAGTACGGCCCGGCGTTCGCGCAGTGACTTTCTCATTTGATAGAACCCGCGTTGGTGTAGTCGACTAGAGCAAGACGAAGTGCTCTCCATAACAAAATCGATCTAACAAAACACCCAGAAATTTTGTTCATAAAAGTTGTGTCCGGATTATCGGAGGCATGAACAAGTAGCTAATAGCACCTCTATATTAAGACATGAAATATCACAAATGCCTGCTCGACTGCTGGTATCGCAGTCGCATTGTTGATTGGAAATGTAACGTGACTGAAACCTCAACGGGTGCCTAGTTATTCATGACTGAACAGATCATCTTCGAAGACGCTCAAAATTGGTCTGGGCCAACGTAATTGTTCGGTCGTGGCAGCAAGCATCAAGCTGCTAATGATGCAGTTTGGTAGACAAGCCGAGACGACTTGAGGTTAAACGTTAGTTTAAGAGAAACGTATATCTAGACATTTTGAATTGGAATTATTTCATACCTTTTGGCAGACTCAAGGGTTTGCTGGGTTGTCTTGCCCTTTTCCTTTTCCTCGCGGTTGATCCGAAGTGTAGCAGCTCCTAACCCAATCACTACAGCGAAGATCGGATCTGCGACTCGTGATATGATATAAGTTGGCGGCGCCATCGCTGTCGAAATAGATGCGTATGTAGTATAACAGGGACAGAGAATTTGCTATGCTATTTAAGCTTGGTGTGCGTGGAAACGTTTATGATTTTGCTATGACAGAAACTCCATGCGTAATCGTCCGAGAGGCAAGCAAGCAGTGGAGTCGCAAGAGTTATCTCAGGCTCAGACCAGCTAGCGCAATTTCTTGACTGTGGCGTAGGTCCACTTTTAAGTCTGGCGCGTAGCTGGTCTGAGTACTGGATGCAGGCCTAGTCGTAAAGGAGTACACATAAACGAAGCACAACACTTAGCCAACCCTATACTACCATTTAACACTGCATTTTTAAGCTTTAAAAAATTAAAAAAAATAGCGTTGGAGATGTCGTTAGCAATGCCTACGCTGTAGAGTAGGTTGCATATCAATTGGACCATTTTTGACTAAGTTCTGAAGGGCTAGGGGTTAGGTTTTCCGCGTGTACCTCTTAAAATATTTTCGTATTCTGGTCGCAAACAAAGCACAGTTATAATACCTAAACCAAAAATTAACAGCGCGTATATAAGTCAATTATCTAACTTCGAACAAAGCCTATTTATTTTTATCTATTTTATTGGGTTAATAGTGGCCGAGTTATCAAAATAGATTTTTTGGATTTGTATAGGGCGCGTGTATCCCTTGAGACTTTTTCCGCATCGAGTACTCAGACGTCCTTCATAGCCCGTTCATTCAAGCCCCACCAAAACGCCACCCAACTCCACCCAAAGCAGCCACATAGCCAGGCGGGACCCATGTGGAGCCTATGTAGGACGTCTGAACTGAGATAACGCAAGAGATGGAATTGATGCAGCTCATTTAGACTCTATAGAGTGATAAAATAGTGTAAAGTTAATATGCTTCTATCAAGTGTTTATCAATGCGCTTAGGTAAGCTGTTTATGCACCTAAGTAGCGCACTCGGCAATCAGGCCGCACACCAGAATTTGTGGTCCCGCACAAGCAAAGGCAAAATCTCGGCCAATTGCACCCACCACCATTTTCGCAACTTGAAGCTCTCCATTCCTCTCGACCTTCCCGACGACGACCAGACTAACCACAACATCACCACAGCGAACTGCAAAATGAAGTTCCTCAAGGTTGGCCGAGTTGCCATAATCACCCGCGGCCGCTACGCCGGCAAGAAGGTACGTTTTACAATTCAGCACAAAATACCACGGGACACCCAGATCAACGGATGGAATTTTGCGTGAGGGAGGGAACGAAAAAAAAAAAGGTTGATATTGAATCCGGCGATATCACGACTTCTAGGCAGTGTGTGAAGGGGGATGGCGAACACCACGCATTTAACTACGACGTCTACCATTTTCGCAAATTTATGCCCCGATGCTGGCGGTGCCCGGTCCGTTCGTACATCTGTTCTAACATGGTCTCTCGCGTCCAGGTCGTCATCATCCAGCCCGTCGACAGCGGTAACAAGGCACACCCCTTCGGCCACGCCCTGGTGGCCGGTATCGAGCGGTACCCCGCCAAGGTCACACGGCGCATGTCCAAGACGCGCCAGGAGAAGCGCTCCAGGATCAAGCCCTTCGTCAAGGCCATCAACTACAACCACCTGATGCCCACACGATACACACTGGAGCTGGAGGGTCTCAAGGGTGCCCTGACGGCCGAGACCTTCAAGGAGGTCAGCCAGCGTGAGGATGCCAAGAAGAACGTCAAGAAGGTTCTCGAGGAGCGCTACACTAGCGGCAAGAACAGATGGTTCTTCACTGCTCTCCGTACGTGCCCTCACACACACTCTCTCTACACTTATATATCCATGAGCCGTGTTGTCGTGTTTACACCACCTTTACCACAATCTGAACAAAACTCGCCGCTAACTACTCCGCTACGCACAGGATTTTAAGCTTATTCATCACCTCTGCGTCGTCTGACTTCCGCGCGTTCGGTCTTTTTTCGGTGAAACGGGGGAAAGCAGGGAAACTGGAGAAAGGTCTGGTCTGGTATGGGATGTACATTCGCATGCATCACAAAACGGCAATTGCATTTAGGGTCAATACACACAAAAAAGAGACAAAACTAAAGCCAAAACCCTTACCGAGTGTCCCTAAGTATGCCAATACCCTGCCTAATGAGAGATGATCACATCGAGATGAGAGAGAGACAAGAGAGACAGAGCCAGGAACCAGAGTAGCGCCGATACCGAATAGTGAGAAAGAAAAGATGACGTCTGATCGAAGTGAACCTATCCGTTTTCCTAATCTAGGACTCACTAAAGCCATGCCACGTCATGCTACATTTTTCAAGTCACTCTGCCTATGAAACCGACTTCTCGCCCTTCCCTCCTTTATGTTCGTGTTTAGGCTTCGTGCCAGTTAGTCCTTAGCTGGGTCTCTTGTCTACTCTTGTCTATCTTCTGCATTATGTATTCTTCGTTCAGGAGAACGTCTACGGTAGCACTGAGAGTGAGATGACAATCAGAGAGAGATTTTAAGCTTTAAGCTCAGCACAGAAGTTTAGTGTAGTTGCCAAGGAGTTCGCCAAATCATATCACTCGTGAATGAACTCCAATCATTTATCAATATTCGTCAATCAATCAATTCTAATCCCTACAACTGTCTGAAATACATGGGCCTCGCAATGCATATTGAAGCCAACCATATCCCCGTACGCGACGCCGTTTCGCCATTCTATATTTTTGCCTCTTTAATTCACGAGCGAGGCAACCATGTCTTATTAGTCTTATACCTGAGCCCTACTTGTTGTAGTCAAAGGAAATTGAATCGTCTCCAACCATTGCGGCGGAGACTGCCGGGGGGGGGACACCGGATAGTATTGAAATGGTGAGACCATATCCCGCTATCCCTCTTCTTGGTATTCCTCATAATATTGGTATGAGCCAGCATTCTCACCCGGTGCTAAGCAGACAAGCTCTCCAATTTGATGTACCACATGAGACGTTCTTATGACGACACACCCAATTTTCCTGCAGCATTACTGATATATTGAGATGGGTCGTAGTCAGGGGCGTAGGTGGGAGCTAGACCGCCAAACAGAATGAAGATGAATAGTACGACTCCGCCAATGACGACTACCCTGCGAAGAGCCGGGTTACCTGAGCCAAACTCGGCCCATTGTCGACCAGCATCGCTAGCGTAGCCCTTAAGGGCTGAACCGCCAAGCTTGTAGTAGATCATACCGCTCAAAGCGATGGCGTATCCGAAGGTCTGGAGACCGGAAATAGGTGTAGACCAAATAGCCATTGAGGCTAGAACGAGTAGGACATCCTTGAGGACGCCACAGAGAGTCATGATGACTGCAGATGTCTTGCCAATCTGAAAAGGGGCATTAGTATAGGCTTGAACGGAAATGGTGGCGCTGCTTCGCTTACCAGGAACACAACTGAAACGTTGAGGAGGAATGCGCAAAGACCGTTGACGAAGAAGGTCGGCAGACCAACATTGTAAACTTCGGCCAGGGATACTCGGGGCACCTCCCAGATGAGGGCAACCACGCCATTCATAGCTGCGCAGATAGGCGCGAAGTAGTAGAGTGAAACTAGGGGATCCATCTTGTACTCGGCAGAGCTGAGTAGAGCCTGGACCAGATTGAGACGGATAGCTTCGAACAAGACACCTCCGAGCTGGTATAGGAAGCCGATCCAAACAAATCTGATCTCGCCAAAGGAAGCGATTACAACACCGACGACAATGGCCGAAACATTCGCAAGCTGTTTTAGGTTCACAGGAGCAATTCCCATTGTCCAGCTGGACAAAAGTACAGCAACAGGGGTCGTGGCCTGTCGCACGTCAAGTCAGCATCAGGTTCGATCGCTTTCGTCTCAGCACCGTCATACCTTGATCATCTGAATGAAGGCAACACTGAGGTAGAGGTAGGTCAAGTTTCCGCAGATAAGACTCAAGCTGAAGAAGACGCCGATAGGAACAATAGCGCGCAAGTAGACGCGCCCGGTCATCTTAACTGACTTGCGACCATCGAGCAGCGAGGTGTAGCGGGCCATCAGCTGGGTCGCAACGGTCGCGAAGGACAAGTGGTAGGTGGTCAGGATGACGGGGTAGGCTAAGAATGGTCAGGCTGCTTCATCGTCGCGAATGTGGTGTTGTCGCTTACGGAAGTTCAAGCTGTCCTTGTCGAGGATCCATTTGTTGAACAGGATGACCGAGGACGACAGACTGATCCAGACGCTGCATTGATCGGTCGCGATTAGTACTCGTCTGAGATCCTGGACACGGCAGGTCGAACGTACACAACGTAGAGCGCCGGATGGAAGGCGGCTTTGGGGGGTTGCGTCTTCTCGGCGACAGCACCATCAGTAGTGGACGTCGGCAACAGAGGGCCCTTAGCCTCTCGTGGGCTCTCGCCCGACACGCGGCTCTTCTCGTCGGCCATGATGACGGATGAAGAAGAGGAGGTGATGGCGGGTTATAGAAGAGGGGAAGACGAAAAAGAACAAAGAAGTTCGCTGAACTTGAAGAACGAGTGACAAGGCAAAGTAGATTACAAGTGATATGATGTCGAGGTTGTCGAGATCAGAGAGCTGCGCTAGAAAGAGAAAAGGCAGGCCAGCCCAGCATGCAGCCAAGGTTTAGTACTCAGTGGACAGAGGTTGGAGAAACAGCTTAAGAGGCGCAGCACAGACAGCCCTGGAGTATTTGGGGGCACGCTATACGGGTGTCTAAACTGGGTCTTTTAGCATGTTTGGGACAGCTTGAAGTTCCAAGGTTGTAACACGAGGTTCCAATGCCACCCCTAGTGCTCACCAGCCACTGTCCGTTCTCTGTAGGTAGTTGGACGTGTTAGGGATTGACTCTCATTCCTACCTACAATACAATAGGTACCTACTTGTAGCAAGGTATGCACACGAAAAGAGGTATTGTCGTTTCTCAAATAAAAGCTCGATGCGCTTGATCACAAATATGAAAGCTATCTTCAACTGTACTACATGTCAAGTTTCATATACCGGTAACTAGGTTACTGTTCATAAATGATAAAGTAAGGTAGCCAGTCCAACCAACAATGGCTGTTAACGTTGGTAGAATTCAGCCACGATACAAGTACCAGGCACACCCACCCTATCGCCAGTATCCCTTTCCAGGCTAATAGAAGCAGCCTATAGGACAAGTCGCCTTGGCCCCGTGCAGACCCGTGCATGTGGGTGCCCCCTAATTGATTACCTACACAATACACTGCCTCTGACCTCCAGGCAGACAAGTTGTGACCCTACTTGTCCATGTCTGTATCAAGTAAATTCGGTAGTAAGGTTGCTACATACGTAGACCTAGTAAGTATAGATAAACGAACTCCTCACATCTAGTTGATATAAAATATGCCGGTGGTTTTGTTGAAATACTTCCAAGTTACTAACCCTTGTGCATGGTCAAAGAAAGACTCGATCCCGTCTATTGTAAGAATGGCACTCCTAACAATGAGAATCCCTATAATATGCACATCTTACTTATAACTACTATGACGTAGGCGTTTGCACTGCCTACATGGTATCAGTGCGTCCCATAGTCCACTGGTGATACGTGAATGCACGACCAGCAGAACGTGAACCGAGACAGCACCATATCCGGGCCAGCAGACAGGCTAAAAACATTAGACGGTATCAAAATCACAGGTGGAATAAATACTTATTAAGTAGTTAGTTATCCTTGCTACAATCGTATCATCAAGTGTTTTCTAGTCTGGTAGATATCTCCGTTAGTAAATTCGTATGGTCGTGTATTGATCTACAATTCTCATTTATTTTACAGTCGGCGCAGTACTACAGACAGTATGCATAAGAGTGGCGTTGATAACAATGTTGGATCCATCTGATGTGGACAGATATCTACTACACTGCTTGGCAACATTACTCAGTAGATGTCCGGTGGCTGCTGTGTCAAATCGAGTGTAGAGAACTGAGTGCACAACATATAAAAGGAATTTCTCTGAAATATCAGCTTGCCTTGATACATACCTAGTATTGACTTAAATCAGATCCAAAAAAATATTCAAATCAATAATGATCTACAGTACAGAGCCCATACAAAATGAGAGGTACGAATTACACCACTGGGGATTTTTGGTGCAACATAGTAAGAATCCGCTGCAAACCTCGCTGTTGGCTGCCAGCGGCGGAGACATCAACTTGAAACAAGCTAGAAACATGGGTGGCTCTATCTGAATTCGTCTTGCAGATCTTGATGATCTCTTGTCCTGCGGAGCCACCCGTCCGTTGTGACACTGGACAGCACAGTACCTAGCCGAAATCTGCAAACCAACCTTACAGTAGGTATGCAAGTGGCTACTTGCCTACCTACCTAGCGAGCTAGGTAGCAAACAAGCAGTGGAGTCTACCGTATAAGCTACCTAGTTCTCCAAGTTGACATTCTTCTGCCCCGTGCACCCAGGGTACTTTACATGTTGCGATTCATTCTTCAGTACATAATAGAATCCTTTTTAGACGGCAAGCTTAATCAAACTGTGTTGAAAGAATTTCCGTCCCTCTATGCTGTTCTGATACCACGTGGAATATGTATGCAGTGTCTTCCGTCGTTTAGACTTATATCTTTACTTCCAGGTTTACTGTCCAGGGTTAGATGTTACCCACGCAGTAGGCCGTCCAGTTTGTCCACCGCTTCTATCCCGTGGGACGGAAACATCTGTAGCGGAGTGTGCACAACAAGGATTCTTGCATCATTCTATCTGCCGTGCCACTAATATCGTTAACAAGCCAAATCCTGGAAATGAGAAAACGAGGATATGGTCAGGATTAATAACCTTGCGAGCCCAAGTCACCTTAAGTAGTCTACACTACCTAGTGTACATGGAGTTAGAGAAATACTAAGTACATGCAGAAGACCGAGACGGATATGGCAACTATCGCCTCGTTGTCATGAGAAACCCGGATATTAGGGCAAGGGCCTACTGTATGGATGCTCATATGATAAGGGTCTTGATGATCATCAGTGCCGTAATCTGACTGCTGTGCTGGCTGCCAATCCGTCAAGGCTGCGCGGATTTCCAAACCGGATCTCCATAATTCATCGCGATACTAGGACTGACTCCGTCCCTAGCCTAATACTCAAATCTAGACTTATCGTCCACCTAAATAACAAGCTAATTCTTAATCCGCGCCAGAGCCGCACCGTACCTCCGGCCCTCGCGCACCATCAAGACTTCGGCTTCCGCTATAACTTCTTTTAGCGCTTAGCCGGCGCACCACCTAGTGTAGCAGGGTAATGCCGTGTCGGTACACAACAGGATAGATGCAGTACTTCAGTCAGCTACAAGGGGGTTCCCGCGGTCGATTCACGGAATTCAGCCCAGTTAGGTGTAGTAAGTACTGCATGTAGACATTGTAGCGTATATACACAATACAATCTGCGTGATATATACGATCTGAATGACGACTCTAAGTACGTATCGAGCATCCTGGAAGCAGTCCTACTGCGGGTGGTGCAGCGTTGACGCGTACGATACCGGTATCTCAGGTATCATTATATAAGATGACATTCACACCCATCTAATTTTAAATATCAAAAAAAATGCACCGGCAGTGCAGTTGTTGGTGTTGTTATCAAACAAAAAAGTAACATACCTACCTACCTACTTCACATGTCATTGGCGGTGTGCGACGGTCCCCTGATTCAGTGTCCATAGTCCTGCGATCCGCCCCTTTTCTGGCTATCGGCCACCCCTGACTACCTGACTAGATCTTCAGGGCAGCTTTCTGATTAGTTCTTCATAACAAGCGTCCCTGCTTGGCCCGATAAAGACCATATCAGCAAAGGTACATGATCAATACACCGTCATTAGGTTGTACTGTAGCTGAAGTTACAGAGCACCTCATTGTTTGAATCGTTGTCTACCCACCTGTAACAAATGTTCGCCGAGAAGGGCCACGTAGTCGACATCGACGGGCCGAAGAATAAGGAAAGCAGGAAAAGCAATAAGACTTTAGATTTCCTGTATTGCTATTGAAGGACGGGCGATTAACACATGTTTCTGGTGCCCTCCTGCGCAGGAAAATTTGCATGTTACGCACGTCCGATACAGCAATGTGTATAGTGAACGTTTTGACCAACAAAAACCAAATTCTGAGTGGCGCACTTAGGCATGCAGCATATTCTATATGTGAGTGGCCTTATGAGGCTTACCGAATCGGGCAATATCTGATTATCATACCTACCACACAGATACGCTACAGTACATGTACGTAGGTACTAAATTCCTTTATGATGGCCGCAACCACCTGGTCCCAATCCCTGTTCGTTTTCAGGTCACCCATTATAGATACATTATCAATTCATCAGTAAGGCTGCTGAGGAGGAGCGACTCTTAGTGTGTGCCAGATAACATGAGCTGAATACAAGTGTGACGAGATTGAGAAGACATATCGTTAATTAAACTAGTCGTGATGAAGCAACATAGCGCAGGTATCCAGTAGAAATAGTACACCTACCTAGCGAAGATTGAAATTAGGATTAGGTACATATAGCCCCTCTCCAAAGTCTTAAGCCTGGAGGGATGGGGTGCTAACGAGGATAGCGTACCAAGCCAGGTGTTGCAGCCCCACATGGTTTTTTTGAATAGGTAGCGTAGGCGAGGGTGTGCCCCTCCACCCCAACAACCCCAGGGCCCCAAAAAGAGATGCCTCTCCCCTTCCCATGAAGTGGTTTGTTCTTCCAATGCTCTAAATTTTCTCGCTCTTCCGTCTCATCCTCCTTTGTTTAGAGAAGCACGCTATAGACCATAGACCTCAGACACGATGGCATCCGAGCAGGTAGACGTCCTCGTCATTGGCGCTGGCCCTACGGGTCTGGGAGCCGCCAAGCGACTGAACCAACTGGTATGCTGCACACACCGCCTCTTGAACGCGAGAAATCTGTGTGTGGCGAGGCTAATTGTCGAATAGAACACTCTGTCCTGGCTCATTGTTGATTCGGACGTGAAGGCTGGAGGTTTGGCGTCGACGGATGTTACGCCCGAGGGTTTCGTAAGTCCCTGTCTCGGAATCTTGTCCAAACACCTGCTAACGATGCTTCTAGCTATACGATGTTGGGTAAGCGATTCAATTATTGCCATGTATAGCCTGTGGCCACGATGGCCTCATGGTGCTGCGTAATGGTCGACGCTTGAATGCAGTCGCCTAGCTTTCACTTGGCAAGTCTTCATTGGATGGTCAATCTCTTGCTAACTCGGGTATTTCGCAGTGGCCACGTTATTTTTTCACATTACAAGTACTTCGACGACTGCATCGACGAGGCCTTGCCAAAGGAGGATGACTGGTACGAGCACCAGCGCGTTTCCTACGTCCGCTACAAGGGCCTCTGGGTCCCCTACCCTTTCCAGAACAACGTCTCCATGTTGCCCAAGGAAGATCAGGCCAAGTGTCTGGAAGGTATTATCGATGCTGCTTTGGAAGCTCGTGTTTCCAACACGAAGCCCAAGGACTTCGATGACTGGATTGTACGCATGATGGGAACGGGTCTCGCCGATATCTTCATGAGACCCTACAACTACAAGGTCTGGGCTGTTCCTACCACTAAGGTTTGTAGCATCCTGCTCAATTGTATCTCTGTCGTTTCTAACAAACGGCCTAGATGCAATGCCAATGGCTGGGTGAGCGTGTTGCTGCACCTGACGTCAAGAATGTGGTCAAGAACGCTGTTCTCGGCAAAGTCGCTGGAAACTGGGGCCCAAACAACTTGTTCCGCTTCCCTGCCCGTGATGGCACTGGTGGTATCTGGATTGCCGTCGCCAACACTCTACCTAAAGAGAAGCAGCGATTTGGTAAGAAGGGTACAGTCACAAAGCTTGATGCTGAGAAGAAGATTGCCACTTTTGCCGACGGCTCGACGGTTGGCTACAACAAGCTCGTCTCAACCATGAATGTCGACCAATTGGTCGAGAAGTTGGGCAACCAGGAGCTCGTTTCTCTCAGCAAGGGTCTCTTCTACTCTTCTACTCACGTGATTGGTGTTGGTCTCCGCGGTGCGCGCCCTGAACGCATTGGTGACAAGTGCTGGGTGAGCATCCTTCCATAGATAAGACGACTTCCCAAAACTAACAAGCATAGCTTTACTTCCCCGAGGACAACGCCCCATTCTATCGGGCCACCATCTTCTCCAACTACTCGCCCTACAACCAGCCCCAGGCGGATGTCAAGCTGCCCACCATTCAGATCGCAGACGGCAGCAAGCCTTCTAGCAGTGAGGCCAAGGAGGGCCCATACTGGTCCATTATGTTGGAAGTTTCCCAGTCCAGCTTGAAGCCGGTAGATGAAGCGAACCTTCTGAAAGATACTATTCAGGGTCTGATCAACACTGAGCTGATCAAGTCGGACGACGAGATCGTCTCTACATACCACCGCAAGTTCGATCACGGATACCCCACACCGTCTCTAGAGCGTGAGGGTGTATTGACGCAGCTGCTTCCCAAGCTGCAGGACCTTGACATCTGGTCCCGTGGTCGTTTCGGCAGCTGGAGGTATGAGGTTGGTAACCAAGACCACTCATTCATGCTGGGTGTTGAAGCTGCAGACAACATTGCCACTGGCGCTGTTGAGCTCACACTGAACTACCCCGACTTTGTCAACACCCGAAAGAACACTGAGCGCCGTCTTGACCAGGCCTCTCTAGCAACTAAGCTTCCCACACGGTCAAAATAATTGAGAATCTAGAATCTTTTAGCGAACATGAGCACTTCAGCCGGTTTTTGAATTGCCCTCTTGCAAGAGCTCAATGACGAATATTATGGAGTTTATAATGTGGCACATGGCCAGGGCTCGGAACGAAAGGAGACGAAATGTCGGGGTTTTCTGGGTTGCAATTTCGTAGCGAGGCATTGAAGGACATCCACACTAGCCAGAAGTCTTACATCGGTAGACAAGATTTTAAAATAGACATAGAGTCACAGCGGTACTTTTGACTATTCGTTTTCGAGGCTGTTCACGCACGGGTTATCTACATGCAGTATGACGACATCCAGCATTACACAGCTGATGCACTGTACAACAAAACACTTTGTCGGGACCAGGGGCCTCAGCCTTATCGATAGCGCCGTACAATTGGTGGACACATCCCGCTTGGCATTCGAGGTTTAATTAGATCAGAAATTTGGGAAAGGCAGGCAGTGCAGGACGTCAGCGCAGCGCATAGTATTTATATACAAGAAGTATAGCACATTTTGAAATCAGATGTCTAGTAAGGTGTTGTGAGCTATTTATGTTTTACGACTTTGCAAGAGAAATAACAGAGCTCGTATGAGGGCTTCGAGATGGACTCGTTTAAAGCAAAGTAACTTATCAGGGGTAAATAAGCTCTTGGCAACTCGGAAGCTTTATGGACGACTCTAGGAATCTTGGGGCTATTTATACACCTCGTCAGTCTACTTGACCTCTGAGATCCGTTAATACGTCTTAGATACGCGAGGGCTGAATAGCCTCACACAAAACGTTGCTAATATCACTGGGACTCGCCTCTTGTTATGTTTGACGCACGTATGCGCGTGTGAGATCTCTATACACCAGCTAGTGAGTGCTTTCCATGCGCTCGTAAAGTTTTATCGCGTCCACAACGACGATATCTAGCCTCATCGAACGCTCAGCTTGCTTCGTTTGCCAGCGAGGAAACAATAAGGCATG
The DNA here is from genome assembly GCA_022385695.1 of Xylaria arbuscula. Classification (NCBI taxonomy): domain Eukaryota; kingdom Fungi; phylum Ascomycota; class Sordariomycetes; order Xylariales; family Xylariaceae; genus Xylaria; species Xylaria arbuscula. Next base: position 336,129 of record MU279350.1, read on the forward strand.
GTAGCAGTAGCGCGTAATTATAGTCGTAGAGGTAACTAAAGTCCACGAGGACCTGAAGGATCTATTACCCCAGCAAAGACTTTAATGAAAAATTCTACCTTGTAAATTGAAGAAGGTTCAGTACTTTTACTCAAGGGTCTGATGATGCTTCCTCTACGTCCTAAGCTGAGGAAGCAGGTAATAAAAGCATGACCGAGCTAATAAAGGTCGTGGTTGCAATACTATTCTGTAGAAGCTCTCGGTGTTCATAGATACAGCAGATGAGCATCTAATTACCTCTGTTTCTACCGCCTCGGTCATTCTACACTACCTCTCCGTCCTGAAAAAATTCCACGGCGGAGCGGTATATTTCTTTAGCGCGGAAAAGACCCAGCGACCAAGTCTCATCTGGTCAATCAAAAATATAATACTCGGCGGTCTGAAGCCCTTACGGATACAGTGCGTCTGTCATGATCTACAAGAAGTGCAATTTACTACTTAGTTAACGAAGCATGCTGGGAACGGAATCATATATACTAATTTTCCAGTTGATAAAGGGAAGGGAGATCGAAAAGATTGTTCCTTAGGTTGATGCCATCGAACTGCTATTAATACCTAGCTGTGAAGTGATAAACTGTAAGCAACCGCACAGCATCTGGAAAACCCTAGGACTAGCTATTACAAAGCGCTGCCAATGACCTAACCATTCTTTGTTTCCGAATCAGTGAAACATTCAAAATTCAGATTCACATACTCGCCATCGAAGGTCTTACTAGGTGGGAGAATCCTCACAACGGCCTAAAAGGAGTAGCCTTATATCTTTGGTTCGTGTGGGGATGACTACCTCGTGGTCTGGGCAAGCAAAAAACACTCTTTTTGCGCGAAGGTCTCGAAAACAGCTTCGAGAGCATTCCCTCACAATGCGCATGTATTCCCTGGCACCCCCATGAGCATTTTTGGATTTCGTCGGTTTAAATTCGTCTCGACATCAATTATGGTACACAGGAAGATATATAAACGCTTAAATTATGGCAGTCAAATCTCTCTCCTCTTCAAATACAGGTGATGCGTCAAAACACAAGCGGGTTTTGTAGCGCAGTTTTCAGGCGTAATTATTTATCTTCTATATAACTTAGTCCATCGTAAAAAAAACAAAAAAAAAACAAAAAAAACAAGTATTGCAAATTCAATGTCTCGCTGCCCACGATAGTGGACTTTTTCCCTATGAATATCATGAATATGTATCTGAACTCACCACAAGTTTGGTGTTGTTTTCGTTCCTTCAGTATTTTACCCTCGGTCTCCTGTGTTGTCGGCCGCGAAGATGTTTCAGTGCTGGCAAGAACATCGCCCAGCCCCCTTGGCGGCGGCAATATTCAAGAATATCTCGTAGCTAACGGGTCAGGGTGAAGAAAATTGGTATCTAAAGTACAAGTTCTGGTAACTGGTGAATAAAAATTTCACCATAAAGGGTAACGGAACTTTAAAATCATTTCTCCGATGTAACAATTCGGTCCGGCTAGTATATATCTTACCGACTTGAGCACGATTGGTGCTCCCTTCGCGGGATGAAGCCGAATTGCCATGAGGTGGAAACGTTATTGCTCTTCACTATGCTACTTCTTGAAACGAGAATAACTCTCCTCTATATAATATGCGATGTTCTATTCATGACACTGAATTGTCTCTAGGTGGTTGATAACGTTCTCAAAGAGATTCGACTCGCGGTACTGCCAACTCATCCATGGTACTAACACTACGCTTTGGGTAGGGTTCTTATAGGGACTATCGACGCTGCTGATGCGCAATTGATATTCACGACATATACCTTTTTTTTTGCGTGACGCCGGGCTACTCGCCCTATGCGGAGGGGTTTCTAGCTGCTAATCCTGAGACGGTGCCCGAATAGAAGCCCGGATAGTCTAAAGCTGCATCGTCCATTCTAGGCGTATGCAGTATTTATTATTGGCCATGCGTAGTTGAGAAAGTGGCGTAAAGGAATACAAAGCAGGTAAAAATAGTATATTACACGATTCCGCGGCGGTTCGACTAAATCTGTATCAGTTAATAGTATTGCTCACTGCTACCTATCACATCCTTGACCTACCCTTGTGATTTGCTCAATAAAATGTATGCGTACTTGCCTCACATCTCGCAAGGAATATGTATTAAGATCTCAATATATCTCATTGGTAAATATGACCAGTACTTGTTCAAATCTTTAAGCATATAATATTTTTATCATTGAAAAGTAAATAGTAGTAAAAGCGTATGTGTACAGTTTACCTAAGGATAATCGACAATGGTAAAAACAGAGGTTCACTAGTTCACTACCTAGGTAGGTGTTTATGACTAAGCTAAAGCGGCGGGGTCATGTCGGCATACCGCTTGCAGGCATGTGGGTAAGTACCTATGTACCTACTGTATGTTGTGCTACTGTAACACTTGTTTTGACTGACAGGACACTTGTCGAAATTATTCTCTTAGAGGGTAGGTTCAACATAGGTAGTCAACCAACCATGGGATTTGACTATTGCAAAGAGAATTTTATTGTGCCTGGCTAGCAACCTATAAATGTGGCACATGCAACCCCCGCTATACCCCTGTCATTGCCTCTCGCCATTACATCATTTGCCCGCCCACGACTCGCGCTGAACCCGCTTCTGAGCTGGGCGGTAATGCCATCTACATACTTACACAGTAGGTAACATCGATTCGGGAAGGTCAGTATATTTAGTAGGATAGATCATAATTCCTTTACACCGATCTAGACAAGAGACGAACCTTATACTACAGAGAGTATAGCCCACTTTCTAACCGGTACGAAGCCGACCAAAAATCCGATATATCTGGTCGGGAATTTCAACGCCATTTAACATTGCATGCCTACATGTACCTAGGTGTAAATGGTTCAAGGATATCGATAACGCAGCCAATCGACTTACCATATGTACAACATGTAGTACTCAAAATAGTTAGAACGGTCTGGGCAATAGCGAATGGGATTCGGAATGCAACGTACACCAACCTTGAACTTGCGCATGTACTTGGTGAGTTTTATGGGATATAACTAAGTACATATCTAGGGTAGGTAGGTAGATTGTTTCGTAGATGGCCATCACAAAATGATTAATTGGTAGCAGCTGTCGTGCTTTGGCAGTCGAAGTCGCTACCGTTTTAGTGTACCTTAGGTACCTAGATTGGCACTTTAATTGAAAATTTACTTGGCTAGTATGGAAAAATGGATTAGGTGCTGCACCACTCAAATCTGTAGGTACCTTGTAGCAGGTGCTTTGATGCAACCCTGCCTACATACCTAGGTACTTACCTATTACTACCAAGAGCGGCGGCGACAGCCAGTACCAGTGCCAGCGCAGGATCGATCGTCGAACTCGACTCGTAGGCGAACAGTCTGCGAACCAGGCCTGGCGGCGTTGTTTCCTCTGCACGACACGGCCGCGATACAGCGACACAGCGACACAGCGACGGCGACATCAGACCGCATTCGGCTCCCGACGAGACAAGTGCCACCACCACGACGACGACCGCCACCACCATGAGGAACATCGTGCCATCACAATCGTCAATGCCCTGACCACGCGCGACCTCGCATCCTCTCTCGACCTCGACCTCGACCTCGACCGTCTGTCTCCGTCTCCGTCCTTGTCCCCTTCTCCGTCCCCCCCCCACCACCGGTGATCTAGCTTCCCGTCCTTGTCCCGCGTCCTATGCCTCCTCACCTCGAGACATGATGATGGACGGATCCGCCGCCCCGCCGGACGACCAGCTTGATCCGCCTGCTCGCATCTTCGAACGACTGAGGCAACTGGCTGGCTACTCGTGGGACGAGTCCGCCAGACCTACTCATTCAACTTATGACAACTGGTAGTTGCAACCTCCTCATCTCCTCTACACTGCCCATGCTAACCTTCTTCGTCTGTCCCAGGCATTTCTACGGCACCCGCTTCGTCCCGCATCATTCGCACCATTCAAGCACATCTCCACAGACCCTATCGAATACGTCTAATTTCCCTAAAATCACTTCGAACCGCACACACACTCTCGACCCCCAGCTTTCTCCCGGGCTTAGAAGCGATGGCAGCAATGACCGTGTCACGACTTCGTCTGCGTTCAACTCGATCATGTCGCCCTCAGTGAGCTCCCTCGCTTCGCCTTCTGATGCTTCCCCCAGCCTTGAAGAGCTACCGATCGTGGCCCGGGTTTCCTACCATGTCCTACGCGAGGAGAGAGCTTTCCACACGGCCAAGATCCTCATTGCCACCGCTGACCCTGAAGGGGTGCATAACACCAAGCCTATTGATTTAGTCCGCCTTAGTCCGCAACCCGGCGATCGTGGCCCTATTATCGTCGCTATTTATGAGACCCTTGGCTCCAATTACCTTCTTCGAGCCCTCGATCTCGGCCCCGCATTTTACTATGCCAGGAAAATCGACGATAGGTTAGAGGCTTACAGACGGCATGACTTCCATCTTGACCCCCCTATTAGCTTAATGTACTTCCTAGACTTCGCTATTGGCGCCACTGAGTGCTTGGAGCTTCTGCATCATCGCCATGGAATGGTGCACGGAGAGATCAGAGCCGACGCCTTTCACTATAACATGGAAACCAACCAAGTCAAGCTAGTCAGCTTTGGTTCCGGAGTGCGGTCCTTTGAACACGGGCTTACCAGTACGGGGTGGTCAATGCTGTCTAAAGAGCTTGGAGCAAAGAACAAGCTTATCTATATCAGTCCAGAGCAAACAGGACGGATGCCTGCCGAACCGGACACTCGAACTGATATCTACTCGTTAGGTGTCCTGTTCTGGATGCTTCTCACCCAACAACCTGTCTTCACTGGTGTCACGCCTTTAGATATTGTGCAGTGTGTCCTGGGCCGCCGAATACCCATGGTGTCCAACATCAGGAGCGATGTTCCCGAGGCGATATCACGTATCATCCAAAAATGTACGTCAAAGCATATTCCGGATCGATACAACTCTGCCAGTGGTCTCAGGTACGATCTCCAATCGGTGCAGAAACTGCTCGAAGTTGGCAACCAAGAAGCCTTGAGGAAATGGACTGTTGCTGAAAAGGATGTGTCATCCTATTTCTTACTCCCTACGACTATGGTAGGGCGCGACAAAGAGAGAGCAGAAATAGTGAGTGTTATTGAACGAGTATCGCAATCTCAAGCTCTAGGCAAAAAATACAATACCTCCCATCTTTCAGATATTTCAGGCCGTGCTAGTGACCTACTCGACACAATAGATGGTTCCAGCGAGGGCGACATGTCTGTTGACGTGGGAAATGCACTGAGTAATTCGTTTGCTCACAACAATCCCAGTTCTCCAGCTCCAAAACACCATCTCGACGAGATCCAACATTCACTCAATGGGACCGACGCCCAGACCTTTTCGGACGGCACTATTTCGTCAGCCAATTCAATTCTTTCTACAACTCAATCCACAAAGACATTGGAAAGGCACGCATCCGTATCTGTTGAAACCAAGAGCGGGACAGATAATGTTAGCGAAAGACCTCCCTCGACTAAACATACAGCCAGTGAAGCCTCAACTAGGCTCTCAAAACAAATAGCCCCTTCGAAATATCGAAGGAGAGGTTATTGTGAAATAGTAACGATTGAAGGAGCTGGGGGGCTTGGAAAGAGCTTCCTCGTACAGCAAGTCCTTGTGGAAGCGAGGAAGAGAGGCTATTGTGCCACGGCAAAATTCGATACTGCGAGACGCACAGCATTTGCGCCACTCCTAAAATTGGTGGGTTCATTATTCAGACAAGTATGGGGCGAGAGGAATCTTGAGACTGCACTTCATATAAATCTCAGGGAGTATGTGCGACCATTATGGCCAAGTCTTCATCAGATACTTGAATTACCCGAGTTCCTTTTTGGCCCACAGGACCCACACATCACAAAATCAATGTCCTTGTCACACAGTTCTGCAAGTCACAGTACTGCCAGTGGACGGAGTGTTCTCCTACCTTTAAGGCGAAGGGGCTCTTCTGGAAGCTCTCCAGCAAGCTCGCTGCCACGCAGTCCTCATGTGCCGTCGCAAAGCTCTCATGATTACGTACGCACCGGTGCCTCGACGAAAACGATTCGCTTTATGAATACCTTCCTAGATATCCTTAGGATCTTCGCAAGTCACCAATTCATCTGTTTATGTCTTGATGACCTGCAGTTTGCTGACGATGAATCGATGGATTTGATCACCCAAGTAATTGCTTCAAGACTGAAAATGGTTCTCGTTATAACCTACCGCCCTGAAGAATTAGCCCAAGAGAAGGTACATAAGATTTTGCACCCGGCGGAAATAGACGGTAAGGAGTTTCGAACAAAATTCCGACTATACTTATGGAGAACTAAGATATTATAGAAATATCGAGGTCTCACTATTCCAGGGTTACGAGAATCGTCTTGAAGCCCTTGACCGAAGATGAGATTGGGCGATACGTTGGCTACACGCTTTGTTGCCCTCCGGAGGATGTAGCTCCTTTGGCGCTCATAATCCAGTCGAAAACAGCAGGAAATCCTTTCTACATACGAGAGATGCTGAATGCATGCTACCGTCAGAGATGTATATGGTATGGGTATCGCGAAAGTCGTTGGCTTTATGACTTGGATCGACTCTTTGAGCAATTTCAAGGCGAGCATGGGTATAGTGTCCTAGACAATGATTTCATTACCCGTCGATTAAACGAATTACCGCCTGCATCACGTTGGATATTGGCTTGGGCAGCACTATTAGGCAATTCGTTTTCATTCGACTTGGTCTGTCAGCTGATGAGCGGCGAGTTTGGTCTCGTCGATGATGAATCTGACGATACAGAAGCGACCAAACCGCCTACGTTGTTCTCTAAACCAGAGGCCGTGGCAGGCTTACAAGCTGCCGTTAGCTCCTGCATTATTGTACAAGGAGAGACGGATGACCGATTTCGGTTCGCTCATGATAGATATGTTCAAGCAGCAGCGGTGAGTCGTCATGTCGCCTTGAATCATTTTCATTTTCAACCCCTCTCCTTACATAACATGACACTGATAATTGATAACTGCCAGTCTCTGGAGGAGCGCTACCTCCGAAGCATGCACTTTATTATAGCGCAGTGCCTCATGTCACAGTACGACTTCGGGCTGAAGGCGAGAGATAACACTGCTTCCCATATTTGCGAATCCGTTGACTTGATCAACCGACGGGTTCGACATCGCTACTCATTTCGAAAATATCTTATGGAGTGCGCAGCGACAGCCGTTGAAAATGGAGCGAAACCGACTGCGGTCAAATACTACCGCCGCGCCATATCACTTCTGCAACCAGATCCTTGGACCGAAGGGAGAGAAGATGTACACTATGATGAAACACTTCAGCTACATCTCCGAGCTGCAGAATGCTACGTTTATATGGGCAACCACGAAGCAGCTCAAGAGTTAACTGATACTGTATTCGAAAATGCTACGACAACTAATGATAGATCGGCAGCAGCTTTACTACACTCCCGCATTCAGTTCCAGAGTGGGGATGCTGTTTCGGCGCTCGCTACTCTGAAGAATAGCCTACATCAATTGAACGTCAAATTTGACCCCCACCCGACCTATGAGAAATGCGATGATACTTTTATGAAGCTCTCTCAGAGGATCACAGTTATGGGCCACACGGAAGCGATCAACCCTTCTCATGAAGACAGGCCCCAAAACATGACGTCTGGTACTCTTCTTGCGGATGCCGCTCAAGCTGCGTGGTGGAGCGACGCTCTCGAATTTTACAACCTGGCGCTAGCTTTGATGAACATGCATCTAACTGAAGGCCCAATGCCGCAGTCGAGTATGGCGTTCTTGTATATGGCCATGATTGCAATATCGAGATTCAACATGATAGACTTCGCGTCCGGGCTCGGCAATCAATGTTCAAAACTTCTCAACATGTACCGGGATCCCTCTTCTATCGCCCGCGGGCACATGGCCTACTCAACATTCATTAGTCATATCAATACTCCTCTTTGTATATCGGTCGCCTTCTGCGACCAATCTCTCGACTATGCCGCAAGTGCCGGCGACCGAGCATCGGTAATTCTCAGTTTCGGTTTGTCAGTGCAAATGAAATTCTTCGCGAGCGACAATGTCGCTGACCTTGAGTCTATATGCCAATACTGCTGCGAGGAAGTTCCTGGTTGGCACCACGACACTAGTGGTGGAACTTTCTTGATATCAGTGAGGCAGGTGTGCCGGTCGCTCCAAGGGAAGACAAATACCACCGACCCAAAGGGTGTGATGTCTGATGATCAACACGACTCGATTAATTACAAAGCTTGGCTTGATGGCTATGTCAAGAATGGCGGCAGGTCTATTCTCTTTTATGAAACCCTGGAGATTATCCCTCTATATCTCTACAGTCATTACGAAGAAGCATGTGAGCTGGGGCACAGATGTTTAGATAAGCTTGACTTAATCTGGTCAGCCCGCAATACCCGAGTTGTCTTGGTATTCTATGGGCTAGCACGCGCTGGCCTCGTCTTCCAGAGACTGGCAGACCCACGAAAAAATTCGGCGGACTTGGGAAATGAAGTTCAAGACGCCATTGATCAAATCAAGAGCTTCAGTCAAAAAGTTAAAGATTGGCAGTTGGTTTCTAATGTCAATTACCTTGCGTGGTCCAAGTTCCTGGACGCTCAGATTGCGGAACTTGGTGGAGAGCACGGATCTGCTATCCGTCTATATGAGGCGGGCCTGGATCATGCTTCGGAATATGGTCTCACTTTTGAGGAAGCCCTTGGGAATTACCTGATGGCTGGTTTCTTCATCAGACAAACAGCAAGGCGATCAGCAACAGCAGTGCTGAAGGAATCTATATCTCTTTGGAGACAACTAGGGGCGGTAGGAATCGCGCACGCAATTGAGGAGGACCATGTGCTCTTGCTTCATGGTGCTACGCCAAATCCTCGGCTTACCGAAGCAGCTGTCCAAACAGACTTCGCCGGTGATTCTGCATCTGTTACGTACACGGCGGACGGCGACGATGCTCGTCAAGCAGCACAGAACACAATCGAGGAAACGAAGGAAACTCGAATGGCTGCATGGCACGGAGCAACAACACAAACTGAACCGGGTGTCGGACTCCCAGCACTCGATATGATTGATCTACACGCTATTCTAGTTTCATCCCAGGTAATCTCGTCTGTTCTGCGAGTCGATGTCTTATTAAAGACAATGTGCGATGTCATATTGCAAACATGTGGAGGATCTGTCACGCAAGCAGCGATTGTCGTCCAAGATGAGGACGATAAAGCAAACAGCACATGGTGCATTGCTTCTAGCGGTGATCCAGAAAAAGGTGCCACGGCCCATATGCCCAGACTGCCACTCATTGGCACATCTCTAGTTGCAGAGAACGTCATTCTCTACTGCACACGTTTTCGCGAAATAGTTTTCATTTCTGACCTTCTCACCGATGAGAGGTTCAGTAATGTGGCAGAATCCTGGCTACAAAGGAACCCAACGAGCAAGGCTGTCGTTGCAATTCCAATATGCCACGGTGAAAAACCGCTTCTTGGTGTACTTTACCTAGAGGGAGAACCTGGGTCATTCACAGACAGAATAGTTACAGTGCTACAATTATTAGTGAACCAAATAGGGATCAGTTATTCTAACGCTCTCGCAATGAAGGAACTCGAGAAGGCTTTCAAGGAAAATGACGCGATGATCGATTTGCAGAAGAGGGCGCTTGCACAAGCTAGGGCTGCTGAAGCCAAGGCAAAGGATGCCGAGAATGAAGCCAAACGCAACGTCAAAATTGCCGAGGAAGCCGCTAAAGCCAAAAATATCTTCCTGGCGAACGTCTCCCATGAGTTACGTACTCCGTTGAACGGCGTAATTGGCAATTCGGAGCTCCTGAGAGACGGTAATCTCAACAAGGAGCAATTAGAGATGGCAGAGTCTATTCGAGTGTCGGCTGACCTCTTGCTCACTGTCATAAATGACATACTGGATTTCTCCAAGATGGAAGCCGATAAGATGAAGCTGTACATCATCGCATTTAATCCCGAGGAGATGGTCCGTGAAGTAGTCAGAGCGGTTTCATACAGCAACCGAGAGAAGACATCAAAAAAGAATGTCAAAATTGTGCAAGACATCAACCTACCTCCCATGCTGATATATGGTGATCCAATACGTCTTCATCAAGTTCTTGGAAACCTTATCGGTAACAGTCTCAAATTTACAGAGCACGGATCTATTACCATCGGCGCCAGGGTCGATGCGGATTGGCCCGAAAAGGTTCAGCTGACCTTTTGGGTCAGAGATACTGGCATTGGTATCCCTCCGAAACAGCTAGCGAAGTTGTTCAAGCCGTTTAGTCAAGCCGACGCAAGTACTGCTCGTAAATATGGTGGTAGTGGACTTGGGCTCAGCATCTGCAAATCGTTGATCGAGACCATGATGCAGGGACATATCAAACTAGAAAGCCAGGAGAATACCGGTACTACAGCCTTATTTACAGTCACCTTCGACAAGGCAAAACCAGAGGTGTCTGCTGGTGATGTTCTAAATGTACAAGTGGCACAGATGATCGATCAGCCAAGAAATCGCCCTCAGCAAACAGCTAAAGATGACCCATCAAATCCATGTATAGACTTGGCTTCGATACCCAAAGAACAACTGCGAGTCTGCATCGCTGAAGACAATCTGATCAATCAGAAGATAGCCATCCAGTATGTGCGGAGACTTGGCTACGTACATGTAGATGCGTACGAGAACGGGCTAAAGGCTGTGGAGGGGTTACGACGAAAAGCCCGAGAAGGGAAGCCCTATCATGTCATTCTTATGGATGTTCAAATGCCCGTTCTTGACGGTTATGAAGCAACAAAACTTCTACGTCAAGATCCCAATGAGGAAGTACGAAGCGTTTTGGTAATCGCCATGACAGCATCGGCAATCCAGGGTGACCGTGAAAAATGTTTAGCTGCGGGCATGAACGATTATTTGGCCAAGCCTGTCAAAGTTGATTTACTCAAACGAAAGCTTGACACGTATACAACTGGGCAGGTCCTGCCTCCAACACCCCCTGCTATGCAAATGCTAGATCCTATGAGATCAGAGCATGTGAATGCCCAAAACTCGTCTATGCCAAATCTTTCTCAACATGAACGGACTTGAGTTGTTCATCATTTCAACCACCGCTTATTCTGAAGGTGGACACCATCACAGTTAATCAACCATCGGGACAATCAAGAATGTCTAGTTGGTGTCCCAGTGGTGCATCACTTGTCTCCTTGCTTTTGTTGATTTCGTGCGTCGCAAAAAGGAGCTTGGTTCCCAGTTACAAAATTTGCTTGAAGGTCACGGGGGCGGGTCGATTGGTTCAAGCATCTCTGGGCGTCTAGAGCATGTTTGGTTTCTGGCCACAAAGTGCAGGCTACGAACAAGCGTTTCGGCCCTCCTAAGAAGGCTTAGACGTCACATGTTACCCGATAGCCGAGAATAACACAGCGATGTACCCCCAATTAGCTGGGTGCAGGTCCGGCCTTAGAATATAATGCATGGGCGGATGGCTCACTCGATTGTTGAACCATATTCTGGTTTCACTGATCTTCTTTTTGAAACTATGTATACCTTTCTTATTGATGCGACAATAGCATTTACGCCGGGTACCGTTTAGACAAGAAGGCACGTTTGGCATCAGGCGTGGCGTGGTAGCGAAAGGCGCATCATTCAAAGTAACGATTTTGATTTTAGAAGCATGAGCATGAAACCTACGTGGACGGCGGGCCTGTTGGATGAATGCATAAGTAGATAGATAGGTACCAGTCTGGTAACTGAGGGATAAGTCCATGTTCTGTCAAGGTGAGCAGAATCGCTACCTCGCATAATGGACACCTTTCTCCCCCTCAAAGACGCCGGTATTGGAGTACACGAGCAACAAGGATTATGAATACGCAATAGAATATCAGTACACGAATATACGATAATTACTCATCACCAATGGCACTCAGTGTGACACGATTATATCTGGAGCCAAGTGTTGAGAGATACTGCCATCTGTTATGAGTGCGACATATCTCGGGCCTACGAGTACTCTCCTCAAGCGGTAGGCCATTTTCACTGTTGCGTGCGTTCGCGATACAAGCAAGTGATCTTCGAGCAAGTGTTCGGTTGTAATTGTCAGTGGTCAAATCCTACAGCATGAGAATGTTTATTCTAGTGAGTGTATAATTCACCACTGGGAAGCGTAGTATAGATAGACAGGAGAGACTCTGGCCTTTTGGTACAAATTTGCTTGATTAGTAGGGATTATAACTACAAATGATGTGGTATATTGTTCTTCCCTCCATTCACACTAGATTGCTTTAACGTATTGTAGTATACGGCGGTACAATCCAAGTCTAATGTAAAGCAGTGGGGTTAAAGAAAGGAAGGAAGAAAAACGAGCATCTAGAACAAGAAAGCCAGTACCTGCCACCCAGGCCAATCAGTCACATGGCGAACTACCCAGCATACCACTTTCGTCACATGCAGCTAATTCTCCCACTTATATAACAGTTAGGCTAACTGCCGGCAAATAATAACCGAAGCATTATCTACATGTAGTGTGTGTACACATATAGGCCACGCTTGTTGTTTTAATCCCCCCCCCCCTTTGCCTGCCTGCCGTTGTTAAGGTCAGGAACTATAGTGTAGGATGTAAGTAAGTCGGCCTAATTGAGTTGAGCAGATGGACCGAATCGGTTGCTCGAGACCGACGCCGTCTCTGCCTGCAGGGCTAGTCCTTGTCGTTGCGCCCCTCCTTCCTTGCTAATTACTACGTTATTCTTTTCTTTCCGCGATCCTTTCGTTCGGTCTATTTCTAGAGGTTCTTAGTTAGATACGCTAATCTGAGGAGTTGAGATAGGTTAATATACACTAAACTACACTACACTACACTTCGTAGCGTAACGGAGGAAGCCGTAGTAATACCTTTTTAGGAAACTAGGTTCCAACGGCAAAATAAAGGTAAATTAAGGTAAGTGTAAGTGTATCTATCCTGCGTATACTAACTGGTGTTCGGGCTTGGAAAGAAAACGCCACTTGTTTCATGTCGCCCGGGGCAGTTGCCTGATTCTCGTCTTTGTCACGGATAAGCTGACTTATTGACTGAGCGACTGACATCTAGCCACATGGCAAGGACCAGGGAGCGAGAAATCTGAGGTTTCGGTAGCGAGAGGTTTGGCGCCCGTGGCACAGGATATATACAGGGAGGGCAATATAGCTCCTTTTCCCTTTTTTAATACCTATACAGTATCCTCATGGCATGGTGGAGTGCAGTAGTATTCGTAGTATAAGTATGATGCGGTCCTATTCATCCACTCAGTCATTCCTACGCTGCTTCCTACAACGTCGGTCGATAGAAGACCAAGTTGAGAGGATTCTCATGGGATTTATACTAAGATCATATAATCTAATACACTAGCTCAGGCTCGATATTGAAATCACGCAGGAATGCTCTCTCTTTGCTGTTTAGTTTTCAAGATCTAGATAGCTAGGTACCGTATATTTCTTTCAGGGGAGAACTTAACCCTTAATACACCTAGTTATAGCCAGGGAAAGGAATGGGGGGCTAGTGTCATCAAGGATTGTAATCATCCCAGATCGCTGGACGGCGCCAAAAATGATCATAAAGTACCTACTATAACACAATGGGTGGGTGAGCTGAACGCGAACTCTTTCCCTATCTAGTCAGTATCCAGAAAAAGCCCTCGCTCATTAAGGGAGGTTCGATCTTTGAGTCTCGTCCACGTCATATGTATGCCGCGCCTACATCAGGTATACCAGTAATAGTGTATACACCTTACCTGGTATTGTGAGGAGTGTAGCGCTTGATGCTGACGGCGTATCTCAATATTAAATCGATATGTGAGCACGATGCCGAAGAGACGCCTAGCGACGTGCGAGTTCTAATACACGTAGTAGGACGGTCGTATCTTTCTTAATATCTTGACTGACGACAGGAAAGATCGTAGCACAACGCTACTCACACATAGGTATATATTCCATTGTAAATTGCATGGGTGTGATAAGTTTGTCTTGAACGTCACGAGACAGCGCCTTAAGACTTTGAGAGTAACATTGCAACTCTAAGACAGCCAGTCGTATAGAGATCATATAAGTGGATACAGTTGTCGCACACTTGCACGCCGCCGGCTTTATTAGTTAGTTAAACCTATACTACCACTGCGCACTAGGCCCGCGGCTCGCCAGAGCCGTTCATGGTAGTATATACCCTCCTTAGATCTCCACTAACGCTCCTGCAGGTAATCGAAGGCGAGAGGGATTTAATCCACCTACCCATTAGATACAAGATCTTCTGCATGGATAACCGTCGCTAGACCCATAAGAGGCATAATATGCCAGGGAAGACATACTATGTGTGAAGACTACAGAGTAGGCTCTCGCATAGTTAGCATCTCATTGGCCAAAAATAACACCGTGGTTCAACTGATTATTGAATCTGTCTTTTGTCAATCAATGGCCCTCAAAGGATATTCTTGGTGTAGCCGAGGATATGCACTCTTTGATGGTGAAGTGACTGTGACATGTGCTGTACCCAATTGCTCGGCTTCGGGGATTGAGAGATTTCTACGATGATGGTGACCATGTAGTGAGGTTCGGGGCTTGGCTACGGCTGCTTAGATTCATAAGAGGCTGCGTTATACCAGTCAGCATCATACATGAGGAATCGTGATAGAAATGTACAATTACTGTTGGTGATTGTATTATCCACATAACATGACGTACATGATGTAGTATCTAGACCGCTACATGGGATAATCGGCCCAAATGATCGTGAGGCGGGTGCTACACAAGACAGGGTATTTCGCCGATATCCTGGCTGCCTAGTGTACTGTATGTAGGCTCGCAAATCTCGACTGGGGCGTGGGTCACTGGAATGTAGTGTGAAGGCGAAACAAAAATGTGATGAAAGGAGAATGTTTTTTCGTGTTACCGAGGAGGTATTTGATGTTTTCCAGCTCACATGGGATCCTCTAGGCAGTAGTTCCCAGAATAAGAAGACACTTTGAGTGGCGCTAATACTAAAAAAGAAAAAGACGCAGGTACTGACTGCACAGCAGCAGCTGGGAGCGACGCGGCCAAGGATGAGCCTCATGTATAATGTGGAATATCGAACGATTTGGACCGGTTCTTGAGACGTTCTAGCCCATTAGGTCCATCTGCTTTCAGCTTATGCATGACCCAACATCCACTAGTGTGTACCGCATCGCTAACATATGCTACGATATGTATATGCGCGGACTGCCTATACTCAGTACGGTAGGATAGACAGCGAGACGACATCCGTGTCGTCAGTCAAATTCCGCCCTGGCACCGTTTATGGTGTGTTGCTTGTCGGTCGATCACGAGCACGTGATTTACACGTACACGTCCGCGTTCCGTGCCAACCACCAGCCAGCAGCCATGCCGCGGCATTCGTTGGTTCGGCCGATATTACCGTTGTGCATCTGACGAACTGTTGGCTCACTTGAAGCCCCGCGCGGCCCAACCATGTGGGACGATCGACGAAATCTCCGTAGCCACCCATAACGGAATAGTCGAGAACCTGATAGAATTTCAGCCACAGACACTCGATCAAGCTAGCGATTTGGAGTGACATTATTGGCAAGCTGGGACTTCATGCAAGGCTTATTATTGTCGAGAATTGCCTCCAACCAGCAGTTGGCGGTATCCTGTATTGGCCAGTCAGCCAGTCAGCTAATAGCAAACGCGATATGCTCGATCAGCGTTCCGCATCAGCATGCTACTCGGCACGGTAATTGCGCTAGGGCTGCTGAGTTCCTCTCATTTACCTGTTCCTAGAAACAAAAAAAAAAAAAAAGACCAGACCATATATTTCGGTCCCCGTGGGCCAACATATGGAAAGCCTAGTGTAGCTAGGTAGTGTAGTAGAACGGACTGCAGGCAGTTTAATTAATCCAAAAATCATCATGGCAGTTTGGTACCGGTATCTGCTGCTATAGTGGCACGTGCATTGATTCACCCCACTTAGATACCTGTGCAAGGTTACCTCCCTCTCTCTTCATATAAGTATAGGCGCAAGGCACAGTGAGGTTTTAGGAGACCGTTCCTAAAGAAGCACACGGTAGGAAATGAATGAATCTTGTATAGGCAGAATTCAAAATTACCAAGTTTCCGAATGCGTCGCGTGAGTCCTTCAAGTCGCACAAGGAGGTCGTCCTGCAAGAGAGCCAACAGGGGACTGTACACTACTATGTACGGATTACTTGCGAGTATACCTAAGGATGAGATCAGGTGGGCGTAAGATGGTAGTTAGCGTGATCGGAGTATACACGTACATAACTTACTTACAGTAGTACGCTCGGCTTACCCCTGCTTGACAGCATTCCAACTTCTTCTGGTGCATCCTATCGCACTCGGAGGCGGCTGGCCATAACATTTGGGTACGCATAGGTAGAACATCGTGAGTCCGGAGGTGAAACAG
Source organism: Xylaria arbuscula (assembly GCA_022385695.1). Taxonomy (NCBI): domain Eukaryota; kingdom Fungi; phylum Ascomycota; class Sordariomycetes; order Xylariales; family Xylariaceae; genus Xylaria; species Xylaria arbuscula. The sequence continues at coordinate 352,604 of MU279350.1, forward strand.
CTGCGCAAGTCGATTTATCCACTTGGAACAAAGGATAGTAGTGTAGGCATCGTTGAAATGTACACTACCAACTATACTAGGTATTAGTGCAGTGTAAAGCAGGTTGGTGCTCCAGGCTGGAAATTTCAGGATCCCGGGGCGATAACCTGCTCTCAAGCATGTACATACTTATAATCGTCTGCCAGGTTATCGATCCTTTTCCTCGATGACTGGATTATTGGGTCGGGATAGTGGCTGACGGGATGCAACATGGTTAGTACGCTACAGTATTAGTACGATTTATTAGCTCACTTATTTATGTTACATATAACGGCGCTCCAACCCAGAAGCCAGGTGGAGCTCAGCCGTGGCGCTAGATTAGCTGTGGTTGTGAGACTGGTCTGTGGGACACTAGGCGACAGAGCAAGGATTGCCGGCCAATGGCCCATGTGCTGTTCTACGGTATCTGCCTTTTCTCAAAATGGGGTGGTGCGTGCAATGCGGTTGTGTAGGCGCGGCCATGATTCGTTGGTCTCGCCTGGTCTAATGATGACACGGCGGCATTTGCTCTCGTCATCATTGGGAGATTTGCCCTTCCTGAGATTTGATCTTTACCGTCTGCCGTCTGTACGTAGCTTGAGGCTCGTACCGTCGTGTCGTCGTGGCGTCGTGAACCCTCTCCATGATGGTATGTACACGTTCCATGAACCAGCCCGTAGACGGATGAAAGCAGGCGGCGACACAGGCGAGAGAGGGAGCGGAAAGTGCCCGGCTTGTGCCACAAGCGCAGAAGTTGGATCAATTTGGCAAGGTTCGCAATTCTAACCTGGAAAGTACAGTCGAGCTACTGTAGGTTAGGGTAATTTGTGCGAGGACTGTTGGTGATGTTTCGAGTTTCACTTACGTATAGACAGGGTAGAGGACAGGGGTTGCAGTAGGATAGCAGAACTGAGCGAATGCCATGTTGGCGTCGTTTCAGAATTGGCTGCATCTGGCAAGTAGGTCATTGGCTGAGGACGCTAGGACACTAACCGCCTAGCGTACAGTATACTCTCGTACTACATAGCATATGGTACCTAGTATAGGTACAAAAAAGCCACAGTATAGCACAGCAGTACATGTATATATCTCACTAAGACTCAATTATTGAGTACTGATATAGTAGTTTGAGCATTCATACAACACATACATGTAGTAAACAACACTGTACACTAAGTAGGTACAGCATACTTACCTGTTCGTGGTGGCTATTGACATGGTCATGGGCAGAAGCGAGGCTTGCAAGCATACATTTCCACAGGTGTGTATACAACACAACACAGATGATGCATACAGAGTAAGTGAAGGTGTTCTGCTCAAATGTGTGCAGGTCACGAGCCCCGTGTGGCTTACCACTCACTGTGTACAGTACCGAGCTCTGTACCGAGGTAGCGTGGTTTCTGGAGTAGAGGGCCTAGACTAGCGCACCCGATGAACGCACGCTACTGTACTCACAGTAGGTACTACGTACTAAGTATGCTAGGTAAGTACTAGATAGGTGTACACTTAAGTGCGCATAGTAGGACGGGAGCAGTGTCAACTTCTTAAAGCCTCATACAGTGTAATACCAGCAAGTGGACATGTCTTCAGCTTCTCGTGGCTCGACCGAGGCATTCTAGGTAGGTACTCGAGTGTAGTTAGTGCACAGAGAAGCTTACGCTGTTGAGCTACCATATATCGCTGTTGTCCTCAGTGGAGCGTTCACGGGACTGTTCTATGCATGTAGTACACGTGCTGACCGTCCTCGCTTTCTCTCTTTCCCTCTCTTCTCTTCTCGAAGACAAACAGAGGGGAAAAACCCAAAACTCTTACGTTTGCTATCATACCTACACATTGGTATGGTTCGTGATGGTATGCTTGGAGTTGTGAGGTCGCCGCTCATTGCGTCATTACTTATGCATACTCCTCCCCAAGTTCGTTAGGTGAGGGCATAAAACTTGGATAGATATCAGCGACGCCGCACTCCGCGTCGTATTTAGCCCATGTCCACCACAAAATATGCAACAGCAACCTAGCCCCTCTCTCAAGCGACACGAGAAGACGCGGAGAATGCCTGCATTGGTCTAGGACATAAGTAGGTATTCTGCCCTCCATCGCCAACTAGCGCCTACGCTTGGCACGGTGCCCGACCCGTTATGTACAAGGAGATCGCCTATTGCGCAAGCAAGTGGACGAACAAGCACACTGGGCGGCTTATCTGTTCCTTTTCGGATTACGGTGCAACGCTCTTCAGCTGTTGTACGTCTAGTCCATATGAAAACGTCTGTATCGCCGAGCGATCTGCAGCATCACGCCGAGGTATAAGTGCTCAAGTCTTGAGACTCTGCTACCTATATGTCCGCTGCACTACCCGGCCCGGCCGTCTGTGCTAGATCGGGGCTGTCAAATGGGAGTAGAAATAGCAGCGGTCTCTTCTGTTCGTTCCATTACCTGATTCGCATGATGGTGATGATGATACGGAAGCCGATGCTCAAGTATGGCTCAATTGCCCTATATATTGCCAATACTTAATAGCCCGAACCCGAATACCGGTATCATTGTTTCGTCACTGGAGATATTAAATGTAATAATATGCATAGCTTCCGCGAGTGCATTTTTCTTGTTTACTAAGCGTTAGCAAATATGGACCTTAACACACTCCCTCCATAAGTACACATCAGAGTTTTCACATCTATACGCACACTTCGTGAGCCCAAGGTATACAAATTACAGAATCCGCACCCAAGGTTGCATACAGCAGTATTCATCGGGATAGTGAAGGCGTGAAGGTCGTATTCAATGGACCGCCCAGCAAACTCTCACTTTTGGACCTCCGAATGTACTCAGGATAGTAAAACTATGATTGGACAAAGAAAGCATCATCGGCAACGAATGCTTTCTAGCATTTTAAGTACCTGGTAGATGTTCACTATATGTACTGTCATTGGGGGTTAAAACTTGACACAACCTATTATTAGCAGCCTTTCCTTGCTAATTAACACAATTAAACTGAATAGGTTATGTAGATCATGGAACTAGGTAAAGTGCTAGGTACGCCTTATGTATATATATCTCAATAGGTTCAACACGTAATATGCAAGTCACCTAATCAATTGAAGATCACATCGTCGAGTGCTGAGTGTTGTTTTCTCGGTAGTCATGACAAAAGGAAATAACATTGGCGTTGCACATGTAAGATAGGCATACACAGTAAATATATATGTATGTAGAAAGGTGCGACAAATAGGCAGGCAGCACTGTCCTCAGTACCTGGCGAGCCTGGTAGATGGTGATGAATGCATTCCTGCCGTGGTCCTTCATTCGAAACACCAATTTTAACAATCCCGGCTTTCCCACATGGTTCTTGGCTTGGGGTGGTCTAGTCGAAACGACTAAACGCGACGGGTCCGACTTGCCTATTCCGGATCCGATCCGAGTTGCACACGCCTTTTACACAAGACGCAAAGACGCACCCTTACTTCAATTACAAGTCCTACAATGAGAGTACAGTCTGCAACGTGGTGGAGGCAAGCAAGCTAAATAGTTGCAAAGAGCATCATCATAGACACCCAAGTACCCCATGATCGGCCATCGGTCCCGAGGCTATTCAAGCCAAAGAACCGGCGCGCACACAACCTGCCAGTGCGATTGGATGAGCTGCCACGATGGTAATATGCTTGGTGTCGTTGTCTGCAATACCACGCAAATCCAACCAGTCGTCACATCAAACAGTGCGCCCAACAGGAAAAACAACGATGCCAACGACAGTGACGACGATGCTCATGCTCCTCGTAATTTGGTATGCTCGTTGCATTTCCTCAATACCTATCTTGAGTGAGGATCCTCGCTCGACGTGTCATAACGGGTGCACACAACAAAGATAAGCACACGGAAAATAATGTAGCCACTAATGAAACCCACCTCCATACTATCCGTATGTACACATGCCTGCCTAGTATACATAGGGCAGATCTCATAGATCAGATCTCATGGAGCAGCAGAAATTTCGACACAGCGACCAATAACACATCCAACAGCCCTACAGTTGCATCTCATTCGTCCTTGTGGCAGATACGGAATTGCTCAGATCCACTCTATCCAGCGGCGCCGGCGCCCTCCGCTCCCAGCAGCCAGCGGGGCAAAATTCAACGGTCACCGAACATCCTAAAGTGAGATCGTGGCTAAGCAGTAGTTAGGGCTTGATCGACAGCGTCGGCTTTTTCCTTTATGTCTTCGTAAGTTGGTCCAGGCCTCTACCTACTGTGCCTACATACTGCCTGCATCATATAAGTAGGTATGGCCAGAAATAGGCAAAGTCTGAATGTCCTTGGACCAAGGAAAGCCAACGATGCTAACCTACCGACACTGTAGATACTTCGCATCCCGTCGCCAGTGTCCAGCCAACCGCGCAGGTAACTTGCGTACATACAGTTATGCATGCACTACACAAGCGGAAGTTTCGGCACAGTACTTCGACACTGTCGTGTTATCTTCATGGCTCAGCCACCTCACCCGCATCATTTGCCTTTCCAAATGCTTTGACCAAAACTTTGGCTTTCGTTATGGAGGCGTTCCGCTAACTGACAACATGCACGGGACACTGCCCTCCTATCAATGAGCAGCAGACGCTCTAACGTCAGCATTGAACTATCTAATCACCAATAGTAGTAATCAGCACAACGACAGGTGCACTTCATGATACTGTAACATTTGAACTTAACAATAAAGACTACCGGTATCTATATATTCTTGTCAACTAGAGACGACTAACCTTAGAGTATATACTTACAAGTATATACATAGTAGATCGCTACTAAGTATTCATGCGTGCTATTATTGTCGAAGCGAAAGAAGAGCGATAACTGGGATATTCCAGGTTGCCCTATTCCAGTTCCGAGTTCTCCATTCTTTCTCCATTGCTTTCATAACTTCCTTCCTCAGTTCTCCTTATCACATCCCTTCGGCCCGGACTTTTTGGTATCTCGCAACGGCTTAATCTTTTCTTCTTCTTCTTCTCTCTTTTTGTGGAATGGCTACATTTCTATTGGCTTCTCTTCGTCCACGTACAATTCTATTTGACTGATTCAAGAGCAAGCATTATAAGCTGGTAGCAGCTTACACTAACAAGGAGCCGCGTCGGTAATACTCCCACACCCCCCTTCTTTCACGAACGCCCTAGCGTAAGTCAATTCGCCCGCTTCTATTAGAGCGCACCGCCACCAGTCCTTTAATGTTCTTCGCTTCGATGTCGAGGGATCGGCCCTGCACCGGTCGCCAGCCAAGTCAGCTCGCGCATTTCTTAGCTTGTAATGTAGCCATCAAAAATGGGTAACTGGCGACTGGGTAGGCTCTAAAAGGAGACCTATGGAGCTAAAAGAACGATGTTAAGACCGACCTCAGACACGCCAGCCCAAAGTCGGGCCACGCACCCTGGCCTTATCCCGTCGACCCCGGACCCCTGAAAAGCAAAACAACAACAACAACAAGGGGGGAGGTCAGGGATGCCGTTAGATCGACTTCGCCTGCACTTTACTAGTCCTCGAGTGGTTAACCACTTCCAGCCTTGTTGATTGCAGGGGCGGGAGGATACTCAGTACATGTTTTCCCCTCCTCCTCGGAGTGTATGTACATGTACGTAGCTTACGCTACCTATCTCCACTGCTGGCCTGCGGTGGATTGCAGTACTATAGGTACTGTAGGTACTGTACACAGTAGCGTACACCACACCACCAGTACATCACACTGCCTGCACTATGTACGCAGCAACCTTGTCCCCTCCTCCGGCACGGCTTGCCTTCAAACATGGTCCTCCGATGGTGTGCCCTACCTACCTAGTATGTAATAATACTGTCAAGCCACAACTCGTGGCCCTCGTCTTTCAAGGTTGTCTGTCTGGTTTCGTCTCTCGTGTGTCGTCCTCGGACACTATCACCTATATACACAGTACAGTATAACAGCCGTTAGTGTATACTATAGCTTAGTATACTAGACCTGGCCTACACGTCACATACAGTACCGGCCCATTTCCGCCCGCGCCCTCTACTGGTGTATTCTTTTTTTTTTTTTTTTCCCTCTCCGCGGGTAGACTCGCCTCTGCTAGTTTAAATCTTGCTCGCCACTGCCTGGCTTCACTGGCTTCATTGTCCTCACTGACTCGGTGGATCGGTTAACTCTCGGGCCAGGTATTCCGTTCGGCTCCCATCTGCATCTCAGACAGACGTGCTGCATGTCTCACCGCACTCTGGCTGCCCAGGGCCCCTCGCACATTTCCCTCTTCGCTTCTCTCCACTGATCTGATCGTCAATTTGGTCGCTGCGGCTCTGGTCCCAGCTTGTCCGTCGGCTGCACCGCTTCCAATCAAAAGGCTAGCCATCGACGACTCCACATCTCCATTCGAGAACGTTTTTTCCCCTACCTACTTTCCATTTTGGGCATTGCCTAAATCGGCTGCAAGTGACAGGATCTACATCCACCAGAGGTCCATTTGCCGTGCCGTTCTCTTCCAAGATCTGCCAAATCCATTGCAGTCAGCCAGCTCGTCCTAGGTACTGTTTTTACCTCTCTGCCCTTCCCGAAAGCAGGAGTGCCTGTCTGTCTGCCTATCTGCCTGTCTCCTGTCGTCTGCTCCTGCCTCCGCCAGAGTACTACGGTACTACCTACCTCCTTAGCATCCCTACCTACTAAGCAACATACACGCTTACCTACCTACCCTGTCTATCTCTTGATCTTGCCTATCCACCAATCCACCAACCCACCTATCTACCTATCTACCTACCTACCTGATCACTCCAGCATCCCCCTCTCCTACGTACGTGCTACCTATCTTCCCATATCCTGGGAGGGAGGGTTCTCGACCAGTGCCGCGCCAGCGCCTACCCACCTTAGAACGCCCAGATACCACCCCAAGGATCCCCATCGCCGGCATCGTCCATCAGCTAATGCTCTTTGAAATTAGTTCACTTGTGCCCATGCGTGTGGCACCGATCTCCAGATGAGGCTGGTCTTAGTGACCCAACTATATCATAAGCCCCGACTGCTTCCTTCCCACCACTAAGCTGGCCGTCCTCTCCAGCTTTCTTATGCAAAGGTTGTTATTGCTGCTCGTTCCCATGTTCTGACCTCTTGTTTCTCTTTTTCGTCTCTCTTTTGAGAAGGACCAGAATGTCGTCGTATCCAACCTCCTAGCTTGCTGTCGCTCTTTGCTCTTTCCTTCGAGATGATGCTCACTATGAACCAGCCCATTCCTTACGGCTACCGGCCAGTCCATGACTTACCGACACCACCTCGATCCTCGCCCCCCGTGACCATACTGGACATTTCACACAAGGCGCTTCAGCAACAACAGCAGCTGCAGCCCCAGCAGCAGTATCAACAGCAAAGTCCGCCCACTAGGCCCATGTCGGGTCCTCACCGTGGCCTGCCACTGCCGGCGGCCATGACACTTGCTCAACCTCCACCACCACATGGCCCTCCTCACCCCCCAGCTCCCAGCTCAGTAATGCAGACTCAGGCGCCGCCAGCCCCGTCTCCGCATAGTCAAAATCTCGGCTCGCTGCCTCCTCCACCCCAATGGCAAGGTTCCGAGGACTCAATGAGGAACTGGTTATTGGCCAAGGCTGAAGAAGAACGGAGAAGGCAGGAGGAGGAACGAACTCGTCAGGAGTCTTTGCGCCTGGAGCAAAGAAGAATTGAGCACGATATCCTTCGCACGTCGCTTGAGCGTGGCATCCCACCTCCCATGATACCGATAGTTTTTGCAGGTATGAGTGGTGGCCATCTGTCCCAGGCTACATTGGAATGGGTGCAGCAGTTTCTGCCATCGTCTCAACAACCACACCACGCCCAGATTTTACCACCTCAAGGACCGATGTCCCCTGAGCATAGAAGGGATTCTCAGCAGTACGGGTACGCAGGGTCCACCGGTGTGCCGCCGACGCCTGGATCCGGGGCTGGGACCCAAGCAGGTTTTGTCTCTTATCAAGGTCCAGGTTCCCCAGCGAGGGCTCGAGCGCACACAGTCGGTGGCCGTCCGCTAGGAAGCTTGGGAAGCTCGGCACTGCCTCGGCTCAGTACAGGTGAGGGCGTTAGCGGACCATCCCATGCATCGCACACCACTCCGCAGCAGCAGCAGCAACAGCAGCAACACCAAAGCGCTGCAGTCCAGCAAGAACAGCAACCCCAATCGCTATTCTTTCACCACTGGCAGCCTCCAACATCGAGCGCCGGGTCTGGCCAGCAACCCCCGTCCTCCGGTTCGTCTAAGCCTAAATAGAGCAAATAAGAGACTCATCTAGCTAATGCTGCTCTTGGTAAATTCAGCAGATTCTCCTAAGAAACGAAAGGCAACCGGGCCACAGCATGCTGTTCCCCCACCAAATCTACGACGGTCAAGGTCTCCGACATTTGGACAGCAACCTAACCCATCTGTATTGTCGAATCCACCACCAGGCCGCCGACGCGGCCATTCACGTCAGAGAAGCGATATCTCAGCATACCGGTCTACTGGCCGGAATCGGGGTGAGCCGTTTGGTTCTCATGGAGGGTTCTCGCCAGGCGTTGGAAACCCCGTAGTAGGCACTAGTAGAGAAACTACATTTGCTGAGCCATACCAACAACCACGAAGCAGCCATTCAGTTTCGTCCATGTTGTCGGATCAACCAGCTCCTCGATTTTCCTCGGATGTAAGACCGTCAGGGCAGTCGTTGGAGAGCGAACAGCGCCCACGGGCAATTTCTGAAGAACGAGGACACGGAGGTCAGCCCCCTCCGCCGCCACCACCTCCGCCACCCTCGGCTTCTTAGTGGGAAGCGGACTAATCGCTAAGGCAAAGACGACCATCTAGCGTGGTAAACGACTGGCAAAATTCTACGCGTGCTATGGAAAGAGTGGTTGAGTCGGCTGCGCCGTCTTACACGGTGCATATTTATTTTACAGGGTTTCGACAACAACTTCACTTCTTGTGATACAGCAGTCTGTGACTCTGCGACACGACAGTGCTGAATACTTGGGCATGAGTGAATTCACATACCATTACATTTTCGCTTCTTTGTGGCTATTCATCCACTTGTATTAAGTTTGCATTAGGGGTTGTGTAACCTATCATCATCAAAAGCATCTGCTTGGGTATCTCAGGGGCAATCAGGGGACACGGAGTTCTGGTCAACGGTAGCATGGTACGGCCTAGCATTGCATGTACTCTAGGATAGATAGCTTAAAAGGGGAGGGAGGACGCTGACTGTATAAGGTATCCTGGGACGACCGAGGGTCTGCAAACGGTTCTCCTACCCAAGGCCAACAACGATCGCGCCGGGCAAATAAGGGTGAAAAAATGACAAACTATTGGATACCTTCTCCGAACGGCTACAACTATTCTGCTGCATACAACTGTTCGGCTGTTTCTACAATAGGTGGTGCTACTATGCGGACTGCATGTAGAGAGGAGAGACGACGAACCTCTATTCCTCCCCACAGAGGTGAGATCAAGCGAGAACAAAGGCTAACATTGGCCGTTTCTGTCGGGCATTTTATGATTTGTCAAAGATCTATCCAAGACGTTTGTGATCCTGGACGGTGGAAGATCTCCGCTTGGCGACCAGAGCTCCAATTCAGACCCTAGCAGTGTCGTACCCTTGCATCTGAACGCACTCCCACCTCGCACCAGGGCCGAGAATGACGTGACCCCAAGTAGGGCTGCCATGCCCGGTGGATAATTATGTGATGATTGGTCAACTTGGAACACGCGCTCACGAGCGAGATCCCTACACTTTTGTCAGCTCTCCCAACTATACAGCGCGTATTATAGGCCAAGCTGCAGCGAAAGATGAGGTGGTTTCAAGTCCAACAGCTGCAGCGATTTTGTACGTGTTCTTGCTTCGTAACTCAAACCCGAAACGGATGACGCTGCAAAGCGGCTTGCTCATAACAGGCTTAAAGAGTGGTCTTGTCGTGCAGGGCTGTTCTCATTTTCCCTGGCACCCCATGCTCTCTGCCCGCTACCCCAACCAACCCATGGCGAGGATAGACGGAAGCTGGAACTGATGAGGAGGAGGAGGCGAGACGAAGAAGTCTTGTGCGGACTGGGTCATTCATGATACCGACAAGCGGACGCACCTTACCACGTAAGGAAGAATGGGCAGCGAGTACGCGGGATTGGAGCTACACCTGCAGGGATGAACTGGGATTTCGGAGCATGGGTCTTCTGTTTTTGTTATTTTCCCTCCGCCTCGACTTATCTACCAAGTAACTCGCCTAACTTATCCGCGCGCCAGACGGCTTACCAGGCCAATTGTGATTCGCTCCCCGCCGCTAGAGTTGCTTGCTCCATGGTATGCACCAGATTGTCAATATACCGCGACGGTCCGTTTCCAGGCCGGATCGGCAAAAAGATGAAGCAGACGAAAGAAAGGGTAAAGCACCTCCCATGCCGTACCACTACTACAGTACCCTGTATGTGCGCTGTGCAGATGTACTCATGTCCCTATTCACTCATCTATCTAACTGCTACGTGTGCAGTACAGTACGCGCTATTCTCAGTGGTAGAGAGCAGGACGAGGCGCTTTGGCGTTCTTGAGACCTCGGGATGAACCGAGCATGAGCAATGCTACTGTACAATTCCCACCGAGGAGAAAGACTCTGCATGCGACACTGCACTCCAACGCTGACTGGCTGGCTGACCTCAACGGCTGCCGAAACAGGCCAGAGTACAAAAGCACCGTGCAATCATTCGACTTGCAGTACTTCCTTGCTAGGTACTCTCAGCTAATCGTTCTGCGACGGGTCATATTTCTCCGCAAGCCACGCAGATTGGAAACAACGTCGCTTACCATTCAAGTTGATACTGTGCACTGTAGATAGGTACCTACTCCCTCGTCAATCTCACTGGGATTGTCGTGGTTGTCGCCGCTGTTGTTATGCTTGATGAGATGTGGCGCAAATGCAGAAGTCCCTGACGACCACGACAATGAAAGCAACGAATCCCCGTAGGTTCCATCTAGGATGCAATGAGGCCACCGTGCGACCTTGCCGGGTGTATCTGTTACTCGTCGTGTTTGCTTTTTGCAACGAGAAAGTTCTTGGGTACATACCTGACAGACAGACAGACAGGCAGCGAGCGGCAAATTCTACGTACAGTACCATCCCCTCCTCTCCCCGGGGCTTGGCTACCTTCTAGGGGTTCTCCAGAAACGGAATCCGCCCCTCGTTCCTTTACCGTACCGAGAATCAACAAAGAACCTGGACACGACATGATGATAATGCGTGCGTGTGCGTCTGTGTGTGTCTGGTAAGAACGGCTCTTCCTTTCCCGTCCTGGAGTAGCCCCCGTCTGCTATGCATCTTCCTACTGTATAATACAGCATACGCATGTCGCATCAGAATGGGCAACCTGCCGGGGAGGGGATATATCAAGTACCACTGTACTGTATGCAGACCGGTGACAGCAGCAAGCTTTTCTCGAAGCCCCTATTGGAGCAACAGGCGACATATGCACGATGACTGGCATTTGCTTCAGTTTCTGCGGCCCTCAGATAAACAAGACAAGATAGGACAGGACAACACGGGCTCCATCTCTACCCCGCGCTTTTCCCCTTTTATTTTTATTTTTTTATCCTTTGCTTCTTCTGTTGTGCTCTGGCCCGTTTCTGGATTGAGAGTGGCTCTGGTGACCCCTTGCCCCTTGCCCCGTTCGCCGTCCTTGGGGTTAGGTACCTAACTGTAGACAGACAGGTTATTGATTGGGTTACAGTAACGCTGGCGATTTTCAGAATATTGAAAGGTCGCGGGATCGACGCGTCTTGAGACGATGCATCCTGCAGATTGCGCGCGGGGATTTTTTATTTATAGCATCACCACCATCAATATTTCCACGAACAATAACAACCCCCCCTTATCCATTCTCTTTCTTTTTCCCAGTCTTTCGAAACTCCTTATATAGAAGACGGCTTATTAGAAAGGAGGGGGGCAAGGGTTGAAAATCAACACTGCTTAGTCCAGAAGTATCTATGCCAAGGGATAATATGGGGTAACTTTTACTGTTTCCGCGCTGTCCTATACTGTACTGTACGAGGCACGGCATGGATTGTCGTGATATTGTGTGCGTCGAATGCGCGCAAGCAAATGCGCGCGCGGCTCACAGCTTGCGCAGAGACCTCTCGTTCATGGGTACACTAGACGCTTTCGTACACCCACACTGGGCGTTTCGGTGCTTCCCTGTGCCCATGACAAGTATTAGACCTTCGGTTGATTCCTGACAATATAATATCGACTGGTACCCATGTTGGCAGCAAGGGGAGCGCTTGTTTTCTCCATTAGGACATCGTGAAAGCTTGGCGGAAGCGCGTGTTCATGATAGTTGAAGAGTGATACTGTAATGGACTTTGTGTGTCTGCTGATTCGCATCCTTACCTTGCTTGCTTACGCATGTGAGAAGCTCCATGGCAGGTAGCTCGCCTCTGCGTTGTCGGCTCCATCTGTCCAGTGGTGTCGAAACAAAAGTTCTCTCGAAAGCCTCAGAGTCGTATGATTATAGTTCATTATAGATGTTACCTTGTCAAACATACTATCTCAGATGGGAGATTGCTGCAAGGTGGAACAGCTATACTCTATCCCAACACTGAGACTCCTACAGGGCCAGGCTGACACTTGGGTTCATAGCTTGCAGGTAATGATAGCACTTTCGCCTGCCAAGTGAATGTAGCTAATTTATATGTTGTGGTCTGTCCTGTTACGAAGACAGTTGGCAGTCCTGTTGTAATTACATCGATATTGTATACAGTAGACTTACCATCTGAAAGTCATTGCGCGCACCCTTGTACTTCCTTGGCTTTGCTCCCCTTACACTTACACTACTCCCCTACTGTACCTCGCTCTAATGACTACATACCCATTTTCAGCATCACACGTTATTCGGCGGGCTGGCGTGGATCTCGTGACGTGTCTGATCTGTACGTATGACCCGGATAGCAACTTTCGCGGCTGCAAGGATGGCGTTGTTGCCGACAAAACGGGCATGATCCGGCCGTGATCCGGCCAGGCATCTATATTCTACCTTCAAACATGAACATTCGATTTCATTTGGTTTCATGCATCATGACTACCCTTGAAAATGTGGAAAGCCAATTTGTGTCCATCATTGTAGTGGTGTTTGTTGTTTTGTTCGTTCGTTCACAGCCACAGTCAATTACACTCCGGTCCAAGGCAGCAGATTCATCACGCCTCATAACCTGCACTGGATAAGCAAAACAGTGCCGTAAATCGCGGCAATCATGCACGAATGACATGGATGGAGTCCATTCGCGCACTCTGCTGCAGCCTGGCGGTGAAGATATCGTTCGATTATTCCTGATCTACGGCGGCTCTTCCTTGTATCGAAAGCCCTGCTGCTTCGATCGATAAGTCGTGAAACAAAAATAAATAAATAGGGCAAAAAGAGAAGCAGAAGAGACAAGGTCCATCTGCACGACATATTAGCAAACGCAGGGTACCTTGCCTGTACCGAAGGGCTATCCATTTTGGTTGAAGACCGATTCATTTCCGAATCCTTCTCTTCTTCGCTGCTTCGGCTATCCCAAAAGCTGAACACCTTCTTCACCTCCATCAGCGTTCTGCCTCACGATTATTTCCATACTTCCTTGCGTCTACGGCTCTGACTTACTCTCACATTCCTTTCACCTAGCGCGTGGGCACCATTCCTCCCTCATCAGGTCATGCCGGGTAGTTAAGCTGTCCGCCAAGGCGCTCGCTGGATTCATCATCCCTGCGTGCTCGATAACCAGGTTCATCCCCCTTCTCTCCCCTCTCTCCCCTCTTTAACAATACTTCATTACTGAAGCCTTCAAATCGGGTCTCTTCCAGCTTGGCCGTGGCACCGAGCTTTGGCAGTAGCGCCATATTGGTATTCTCGTGACGGCAATCATAAATTACGCGTCATATCCTGTCGGGGTTAGGGGTATTTGCCCTTGTCTAAGCAAAAGGGCCTGTTCCCTGGTGAACTATACCAGAATGGTCAACTTGTCGGGTATAGCTAATAATGTCCATTTTGAAACCCAATATACGTGACTTTCTCAAACAAAACTCTCTCCCTTGAATAAATCAGGATATCTTCCCACTCAACTTCTGGTCATGATAGGGGAAGGGGGGGGGTGATATGATGGTAGTATGAACATCCCCGAATACCCTAATGCCTCGCCGTCGGAATCTATACTACTCTCGATGGGATGCCAGCAGAGCGAATGTGGTTCATTGCACGTGTTTCCTCCGACTGTTATGATGTTTTATATAGAAAGGTCGACTCAGCGCTAGCTAGGATCTCATTACGTCCAAAAAAGCTCTCAGGTCGCGTGTTCGTAGTATTCATATTCCACAGCAGGAGGCTGAGGTTGCGGTACTGTAAAGATCCGGTAAACGACGCCCGGGACTCGGTTTGAATAAGCATGGACATGGCGGCCCTTTGCCTTGAGGAATCATTGGCGCTGGTACTATACTAAGGAAGCACTTCAATTGCGCCCTCTGGTAGGCGACCGGCTACAATATTGTAGCTCTAATTTCCGGGGCCAAGGGGAATGAAACCTCTCTTCTTCCGTTAAATAGACTCAACTGGGACCAAAGTTATTGAGCGCACGCATCAGGCATAGAGTTTTGATCTAGCTATAATAAAAGGAGTTGATCTGGGAGTATGCTTCACGAGACTTGAGATATGTTATGCCTTAAAATTCCGATATACCGGATCAATCAGTTTGCGTTTGGCCCATGACCCCTCGAAACCAAGTATATTGATCATGAAAAGACCCTCTACTAGAAAAGATGCGAAATAAGTCGTCTATTCAAATTTAGAATCTGTATGAGACGTCTTCTGAGCCTTTTCCGGTGGTAGACGAGGAAGGCCGATATTGCCTGAGGAGGTAAATCGTACTACGTCTGCTTTCTGGAATAATTAATCGAACGCTTTAAACGAACTTTGGAGCCTGTAGGTAATGGACTTGGTGAAGACTCTGTTGATGTCCCAGCTCTATGGACTCAGACTGCCACAACAGGAAACGTCAATAGCTGGCAGGTTGCTGCCTCGGTAGAAATGTCGTTGACTGATTTTGCACGAATATTCTCGATGTGAATAAGTACTTACAGAAGCACGTGGCAGGTTTGCATTAAGAAAGTCCAGGACGTCCTTTGGAGTCTTCGAGGTGGTTGCAGCTTATTTAGCTAGCGCTAGGTTCAGAGGAGCATTTCTTGTAAGATATTAATTCTGGTTGGAATATAGATATCGCAAGCTTGCGTCACATTTTGGGTTTTTTCGGAGAACGAAGGTCGTTGGCCTCGAAATATCAACGAGCTGATACGAACCGTAGCTTGTGTTACCCCTTTTCAGGTGCTAAAGGGTATGACAGTTGAGATACTCACCTGATTTCAATATCACTAAGACGGTGTGACTTCTATGGCTACACTAATTCTTATCCTACAAGTTGAATTCATCAAATACAAAGCATCAAGTATTGTCAAATCTCTTATTATAGGTGATGTGTAACGATGTTGCCAGGTGAATCTTCTCGGCCACCAGCCCGACAACAGGAGATTGTCCATTTTGTTGTTATTCGCTTTGTCGCCGTTGTCTGTTCCACCGTTCTACTAGCGACCCCATTCAGTTCTCTCGTCTTCTCGCGTCGCCCAGCAGTAACTGACACGTCCCACAATGAGCCGAGGAATCTCATAAGCAACCACTTAGGCAGCCTGTAGCTACAACTGCTCATATAAACTGTTGACGTTGATTATTTAGAAGCACTTCTTGTATCATCCACAACATCAGCTGACTCGAGATTCTCTTCACCCGAAACCTCCTCACTATTTGCCACTTGCACCTCCAGATAACGACCTTCATCAGCTCGCCAAAATGTGCAAGATAATTTGCAACGTCACCTACAGATGTGGCCACAAGGAGCCATGGGTCAGCCCTCGCACTTGCCAGATCGATCTAGAGGGTAATCGCAAATGGGGAGACAAAGACCCTATGTGTCTCATTCCAGGACACTGCTGGGCATTCGGCAGTGTGAGACAGATCAACATCGTCGACGAGCTACTATGCAGTGCCTGCTTCATCGCCCAAACCAAAGAGCGAAAAGGTCTCTCCGCCAATACACAAACATGCATGATTTCTAAAGCCACCAAGGATGCGAAATACCATTCATCTCGGGCCGAAAAATTCATCACGGATGCGGAGAAGAAGTCTACGGGAAATATGAGTGCCGCGCGCATCGCCAGAGTCAACGATCTCGCCTTGGAGCGTATTGATTTCGCCTTTGCCGATGAGCAGATGCAGCCGTGGCACTTTGCAGAGCTGCTTCAAATCATCGCTGATCTACCTTTCTTGAATAAGAAGAAGCTTGCCAGGAAGTTCGCTAAGGAAGCCGAGAAGAAGTCTGATGATGATGATATCACTTGGTTCTACGAAGTCTCGATGGAGAATCGCGATCTTGGACACGGCTTTCGACAGGGATTGAAGAATCCCAGTGTTCTCGATCAGCCCTTACCAGAATGAAGACTGACCGTAATGTCAGACACACCTGAGACTTAGTCATATAGCATATCTGGGTCATCGCAGACGTGGATAGAATTATGTGGTATCTGCGATATCTTGAGGTCAACGGTTGACATTCTATAACAATATCAGTGTACCTAGCTAGACCCATGATGATGAACTAAGCTCTGCCTGTACCTTAGTTGTGTTAGATTCAGGCACTATACTGTAGATCATCACTAAATGATGCCTCCAGGCTCGATTTATCCCGCATTTTCTGTTTCGTTCATATGTTGACCGGCCCTTTCTTGAATAACCCGAGTGATCGAATGCGCCTCTTCCATTATTTAGTACTCGTAGTATTCGTAGCTTCAATGTTCACTAATATTTCTTAAACAAGCTCCTTCTCGTCTTGGTTGGTTGGTTGGTTTATTTAACGCCGGGGGAAGAACGAGTCTTCAGGCCTCCCTAGGGGCAGGCGGCGTGCAAGGCTACTTAAACTATCTATTTTCAACCTTATGAGAGAACACTCTAGTATACAAGATATCTTACAGATCAAACCCGAAGGCACACGTGATAGTCAAACCGTTACCGTTGGCCCCGCCCTCTGAGCTCGTGTCCGGCGCTGTGTAGTCATAGTTGGTCCCCTTACGAGGGAACAAGCCAGGATCTAGATATAAAGGAAATAGTAAAAATATGGTCGGTATGAGGGTCGAACTCATGACCTTCGCATTATTAGTACCTGCAGTATGTTAGTGGATATTTTTTCTGACAGTGGATAAGAACAACATACGACGCTCTAACCAACTGAGCTAACCGACCGGTTGATTGTTATCCTTCTCGTCTTGAGCAAACCTGCGGACGTTTATCGTCTCATTTCGCTTCATCTCTATTTGGGCGTTCCTTTGCATCTCAAGCTTTCTCTCCTTTAACGCGATACAGAACGAGGAACCAGCCCGAATTCTCTCGCCTTGCCACAAGAAAACCCACGGGATAGCGCTGAGAAGTAGGCTGAGACCACCTAAGAGCCCCAGGGCGCCGTCAATACCGAGTCGGCTGAACACTATAGTTCGCTAGAGTTAGCAATTACTCTTTCGGTATGGAAGTACTTGTTACAAGTTTCAGAGTTTTGCATGCCCCCGGAACACGTTTGTTGCCCTAACAGGAGATTTTCCTCTCCGCAAATATCTGAATTGGGAAGAAAATGAGTCTAGGGGTAGCATACTGGGCATTGTAGCAAGAGGGAGCACAACGGCAAGAAGTGAACGAGCAGAACTGGCAGCAGCGTTGGCGCTCGCGGCGAATATCTCATATGCGTCGGTGAGATAGTTGAGCATTCCGATGAATATCAACTGAAATCCTATGCCGAATCCTACCCCTGCTAACGCAGGGACCGCATAATGGACATCTTTCTTAGCCGAAAAACCTAGCCAGAACAACGAGACCGCGTATATGGGCCCGCCGATAGCTGCCAAGGGAACGCGGTTGAACTCTTCTTTCTTCGTCCATGGGCGATTTCGCTCCTGGGCTCTGTGGAGAAACCTGTCCCATGCGAAGAAGGTTCCTAGGGCTATTATGACGCCACCGAAGATGGGTAGGAACAATAGACCAGTAACGCCGGGAGATAGCCCATAAAGGTTTTCGAAGATGATGGGAAATGACCCAAAGGATATGTAGAATATCTAGAAGAAGCCTAAGAGTCAGCAATAGCAATGCATATAACAGGTGTGTGATGAAGTTCAGCGACAGTTGAAAGTGCTCACAGCGTAGACGAGAGCGAGGTAGAGACAAGCAGTCGTCACGATTGTTTCTGTCAAAATCATTCGGATGGGTCTCGTCAAAACTTTGGTCACGACTTGCTTTATGTCTTTGTCTTCCAGTTCAAACGCGGCGTAGACTTGAGCTGTTGGATTTGCTTTTCGAAGCTTTCGAGCTCGTCTGGTCAAAAGAACGGGTGCATAGGTCTCAGGCAGCAGAAATATAACCGGGATCAAAGTTGCACCGGCGTATATTAGAGCAACCCACTGCACCATTCGCGGTAAGCAATTGTCATCTTTACGTGAGGTCTACATTGGAACATGGAAACACTTTGGGTCGATGTTCTAACTCGAAGAGGCGCTTGTGTAGCCTGGGAGCTGGGAGAACGCGATGACGAAAATGACTTACAAAAGTCCAACGCCATCCAATGGTCGTAGAGCAGAACCCTGATATGATCGGTGCTAGAAGAGGTCCGCATATAGTCGTCTTTATAATTATTAGCAAATAAATCCGTCTTCGAGTGTCACAATTCGCGACATACTGCCATGAAATACGCCACTAAAATATCTGAAGTTAGTAACTGTCATTTTGAGCGCGCTCTATGACCATTCTGCAGCCGAACGGAAGCTTTGAGCCCCGCTGATCACTAAAATGAAAAGGAGATGACTTACAAGCACGCCCTCTAGTGACGGGATCCTCACTGTAAGAGCCAAGGGTCAGAACTCAGAGCTCATCAGAAAGATCAAGTCTATCGTTGGGATGCTGTGCGGGAATGAAGGAGTTCAGAGGGTATGAGAGCAATGAATTTTCTAAAACGGTGAATGAAAACTCCGGGAGGCTCACTAGATATCGGCGAGCTGCCCGGTGACAACGGCAATTGGAGCACTGCCGAAGACTCCGCAAAGTAACCGGAAGATGAGAAAAGCCGGCCAATTGGGAGCAAGCGCGCAGCCCAATGTCCATAGAATAAAGAGAACGAGAGTCGCAACGCTTAAGCGTCGACGGCCGATATGTTCGCTTAACGGCCCCCCTGGCGTCTGTAAGCTGTTTGGTCGGTAATGCAGAGAAGCCCAATCTTCTGCTTGACGTTGGCGCCTCGGACTCACAGAGTAGCGGCCCAAAAACATAGCCTATCAGATATGTCGAAATCGGTAAGACCTTTTGCGTGTCTGATGTGACTCCCCATTCTCGAGTGATGTAAGGGACTGCCATACTCGGCAAGCTGCTACCCATAGTACTATTGATAACGTTCGCCATTGTTGTAATAGTAAGGAAGAGCTTGCGTTTCTGAAGGCGGGTAAGTTGAGTTTGTACTAGTACGGAGAGGATTAAACACTGGATAGTACGTACATCTGTCCAGTTGTATGGATTCTCTTTGTCGTTCGGATCCCATGATATGATCTTTTTGCCAGCGCCGTCGTGTATGGAGTAGTAAGGCGATCCATTATTTGACTGCTCTCTGTTGTCTGCTTCTTCGGTTCTATAGCGAGACTCCGCATCTTGATTGCTCATTGTATGGACTACATTCGAGAGCTCGCGGAGATGCCCTTCTTTTCTTATTTGAGCTCCATTCGAAGAATGTCGTGATAATCGAGTCGAGATCTCGTCTGCCATGTTGTCGGATACATTAATTTAGCTGCCGCTAGTTACGTATTGCTGAAGCTAGTAGAGGACGGAGACGGTAGAGGTCGAGGAAGCGGAGTGAGGCTGACTTTCCTTCGGCAGCAGGATAGTTGTCAGTGCTAACCTGCAGTGAATCATGCAAAGAAAAAGGCAAACGCCAGCAGGGTGGCACTGTAACAGGGACCTTGCTTTTAACAGAGGGCTTCCCCATCTTCACATGGAAGCCTTCTCCAGCCTGTCACCATGTATCACTCCAGCCATTAGCAGTGTCCAATAGCACCTAATCCTTACTACCGATTGTGCGAATTATGCAGGCAACTTGCTAGGTTTCCGATATCGACGATCCCAACGTCCTATCTCGCAACCCCACTAGTTAGCTAATTGTAGTTGATGCAACGGTCCGGAGTGTACGGCCGGCTGTTCTTAACCGGGGTCGGGTATAGTGCGGAGATGGATCGGTGAGTCCAATTCGGGTCGCGAACCTACTACCTAGCGTTCAAGAGCCCACCCGTTGACAAAGCGATACCGATATTGAACAAAAGAAGGCCGATACCGGGTTACCAAGTTGCTCCAACTATTAATCTAGGACGATGTATCTCGTTATGGGTTGAAAAGTATAATAGGGATGTCACACGACAAGTGATTGCTAGTCTTGTATGACCCTCTTATAGTAGATGCCATGATACTTTGCTCGCGTGTCAAAGCAAAGTAAACAAACGAGCTCCAGGCCGGAATATAGCTTGGCAATAAGGGTCTGGTTCAGGGGCTATACTATTTGGTGAGCTAGCTATTTTCCAGTGCTATCAGGTTGAGAAAGCATTCGATTAACCGCTTTTGAACTCACCTGTCGCCCTGCTATCTTGGAAGCAATAGAATCCCACGTTGGAGGAACGCACGAGTCTGCATTAGGCAGCATATCGACCTAAAGAAGTGCCACAAGCTCGGCCAGTCAGAGAGTGAAGAAGCCAATTAAATGTTCCGATTACATACTGACGCAGGGACTGTCGGACTAAGGTAAGATGCCGACACATGCCTTAACTACGTCACTCTAAAATCCGTGCTCCGAAAGATTCGGCTAAGGTTGGTGCCGAAATTGTGAGTATCATGTTTCCTTCGGCGTTGTTCTGGTCCGCTATTGATGCCATGAGTCGGTACCGTCCATAGATAATACCAACCTAGTAAGTAGGGACCCATTGAGCAGTACAATTTCCAACCAAGTTCAACCTAGAGAGCCATTCAAGAAATTTAGTACAGCCGCTTCCAACATGCCGCTGACCGGTATTTCTAGCGGCACTTGAGGTAAAGGGACCGCCAAGAGGACCACCGGGTGCTCCCCCTATTGGCGCACACTGGGGCTAATAACACGTATGCTGGCTGTTTATTAATATTCCCCCGGTGAATCGTATCGGCTTTGAATATGAGCCTCTTCTGGAGGCTTTCAATATGCCCAAACTAAATAGGCGTCTTCACGGCTTTCACATCCTGGGCCCTGCTCCATTTATTTGAAACTCCTAGTTGGTTCGTTATAACCCCGGGATGTGTATTAAGACGAGACCCCTCGGCCAT
Organism: Xylaria arbuscula; assembly: GCA_022385695.1. Lineage (NCBI taxonomy): Eukaryota > Fungi > Ascomycota > Sordariomycetes > Xylariales > Xylariaceae > Xylaria > Xylaria arbuscula. Next base: position 374,052 of record MU279350.1, read on the forward strand.
CGGCTATAGCTTTTCGATTGGGCATTGACAACCTCTTTGGCGAACTCTTAAGGAAAGCCCGTCGGGCGATTCACCCTTTTTCCAAATGACTGAGAACGGCCCCCTCGAATCCCATGTTGTGTGCGCCATAGATTGCTCGTCCAACATGACATAATAGAAAGAAGACTCGTTTATTGAATACCCCGAAAGGAGCTTCAGTGACATCGGTTATTGGTGATATTTACCAACATGCCATGGTCACCGCCTGTCTGTGGGAATGACCAAAAATTCGAACGTCAGACTATTCCACGTTAGTAGGTGTCCGACAAGTGTCCGGTAATCGGCATTCTGTCCTTGTGACACGTCCTTCCAAGTTCGGACTATTTACTATTAATGCTAGATGTCGTGCTCAGAGGGCTCCTGTTGCCTGTTCGATTCGGTCGACGTCTGTGTCGGTTGGAAAGCCGCATCTATCGGGCAGTGACGCACACGAGACTTCATTCTCTTCTAGCTAACTACTAGTCGGTGTCTCAGACGCTTCTCATAGTCTGGCCGCGTATAGTGCGACCGTTGATGCTTCAACCGACAGTTTTCCTGAACTGGTTCCGGAAGCTCGACGTCGCTCGTAATTGCCGATCTTCCGTTTGGATTGTGGAATGAGTTACTGATAGGTAACGAAAGCGTCTCTAAAGGACAAAGAAGCGGAGCGCCGGTGCGCGTGCATACCGCAGGTATCTACTAGACTGACTTGAACAGCTGACCTCACTATTACTGCTGGTTAGCCTGACTACTTTTCGTTCTTTCTGATCGTTCTTCTCAACGCAGGAGTTAGAAATCGCGGACAGGTTTCAGATGGTGATGCCTTGAAAGCAGGCTGCTTTGAGATGTATGCGCAGTTGAAAATTATAAACTATAATACGTGAAGAAAGATAGGGTCAATTTCCGCTTTGAGCGTAAGTCATGAATCCCCGTTTAGCATCGGTCGTCCTTGTAAGTGATCCCTTCAAGTGAAAGCTGCATTCACTGCTTATGTTTCGTCTAGGATGTCGCATTTCCGGCCTTCTCGGCTTCGAGAGCGGTGATGATGATGTCGAAGATGCGGTGGCCGGTAGCGTTGAAGCCAGGTACATACTGTAACATCAAGAGTCAGTAAGCTTTCTTCGCGAAGCAAAGAATAAGGTTGAATGATGAACCACTTACCGCTGTTCCCCAGTTCTGAAGCGCATTGTCGTATGTAGACGCGGGCTTGGTTTGAGCAAGCCAGGTCCAAGTCTCGTTGGTACCAGCAACGATGTCACCGTTGGGTAAACCTTTGCGAATGTTGTCGTAATCCGTCTGGGGAATCGCGGCTGCCTTGGCGGTAGGGTTGTCGTAGAGAATGCTAGAGACAATCGTTTGGACGTCTTGGCTCTTGCCGACCTCAAGACCTGGCGATATCTGCAGCGAAATACCATCGTGGAGCTTGTCGAGTCGGTACTCGTCCCAGTATTTAGCATCCTTGTGCTGCTTGATAAAGTTGACGGCACCTAGCGCGCTATCAATCTCGAAGCGGAGATCACTGTTGAATCGTCAGAGTTAGAACAACACGAGTAAGATTATCTCCGACGGTGTTACTCACGGAGAGACATAAGGTGAGTTAGGAGTCACTGTTATATATTTTATTAGTTTTCACGTAATGTAGCAGAATGAAGAGGAGAGTCTTACTGTCCCAGCCCAAGTCATGAAGAATTGTAGCGACGGCGTGCAGTTCACGGTCCACCGTGTTGTAGAGTGTCTCGTTGGCATTGATGGCAGCAGAGCCGTAGAGCCATGCTCGCATACAGTGCTTGTATAGGTAAGGCGTAAACTTTGCGATGATAGCTCTGGCATCGCGAACAAGGTCGGTGTCGATGACCTCAACACCGTAGAGGGTGGTAGTTCGGAGGTTCTTAGGAGGCGTGCACCGGGCTGTGGACACAGCGGCCAGGGCAGCGAAAACGTTCAAGAACTTCATTATGAATAGTAAGGAAACGTACAGCTGAATAAGACGGAAACAAATCAGAAACGAAGTTGACCGAGTACAGAAAAACGATGAGGAATTTAAAGCCACATCTTGAGCTGAACCTATATATATATTTATTATACAATTCAACCCTTCGTCACATCCCTTTCCTCCTTCCGCCAATGCTGACACACATTTTCGGGGTCTAGCTTACACTACTTACACAGTGACCTACCTACCCCAGATGTCCAGAAAATTGGGATCCCTGAGAAGGCTCTGTACTTAGTATACCTAGGTTCACACTATGCCCATTATTGCGGTCGCCTCAACGCAGACACAAGCGGGTGTTCGGAAAATTGGATAACCCTGCCCATTACAGTGAGATTGTGTTCTTAGCAGGAGAACCCGCCGAACAATCTACATACAGGTATTAAAGTAATACCTTATAATAGGAATGTTACAGCATTTTGAGTTTTGGCCATCTACAGCCTAGTCTACCCCGAGCTTGCGGATAATTTAAATATTAGCATGATTAATGAGCCTTATGGGTTATATAAGTTAGGTCTATTTATAAAGACCCCTTCTAGAAATGTGGTTGATATTGCGGCACAGTAGTTTCCTAGTCCAATCAAAAGATAGCAAAGACAAGATACCTGGAGAAAGGATGCCGTAGCGTTCTTCAACTCATCAATATGCGTGGAGCCTACCCCGGAGAACACCGTATTATTTCGTAAGCGCAGGGGCAAAATTCTATCTTAAGTAGCTAGCTTGGTAGCAGCGCCGTACACATGCATAAATTGGAAGTCAGGCCACGATTTCTACGATATGTTTGACACCACCCAAGGTCAAAACATCCAGTGACCAAGTTCTATTCGAAGCAATCAAAAGTGGTCAAAGCTGTCTTTACTCCTTGCAAGGATGCGGTCCACCAAGTACCAAGTAATTGCAACACTTCATATCTAATGACTTAATAGTTAACTAGGTTGTTGTAATTCACAGAAGCGCACCATTCCATGGGGCTCCCTACTGAGACAATAATACCTTTGCTGACTTGTCTTCTGTATTACTGTATACTACGCGTACGTACTACAGCGCAATCATCTTATACACCATATATGCCACTACTAGAGGAAAACGTTTAGCCGGTGATGTCTCCCGACGGACGGAAATCAATTCAGGATACAATATATCTGGCGCGTGATATCTGGCGCGTGATGGGATGATGGTCTACTCACGCTGAATTTATAAACAGAATAATACTAATTATATGAGAAATTTTGAGGGAATCTTCAAGTATACTGCTAAGCGATGATTGTAACTGCTAGCCCGGTCATTCCACGTGTCATGGGGAAGCCAACCGGCTCAGAGTATCTTCAACGGTACAACCATCCCCGGACCTATACAATTTGGTCAGCGGATGGCTTTCATATCAGTATCACCAATAGCTGAATCTTTATGTACACCTCATAGGCGATCGGCAAACAATATTCAATTTCCAATTCGTCTAAACGAATTATTTCAGGACACCGTCTTGTGTTGAGGAGAAAATAAGGAGGCAGTACCGTGTATATCTGAAATTCCCCGGGCACATAGGAAATTATGTAGTATAAAGGCATGTCTTCATGGTCTGTCTAGTGTGGAAGATACTTACGTATGCTCTCATCAATATTGTCCCATCCGGTGCCAAGCTCTTGTTGTTGATGTTGCTGATTACGGGGAATCTTTAGAGGTGGGGTGCTGCACCTAGTGTATTTAAGGCTGCTCAGCTAGTGACAGCCCGCCCGCTAGAATCGTTCTAGTGATTCCATACCCCACAGGATTTCTCCAGCTGATCCAATCGTGCTAACTAATCTCACTGCAACGTCTTATTTCAATGACAGACAAGTGCTTCCCCCGAATTATAATAATAGGTAGTTACGGATTGAGCACACGTAGACGTCGTATGGATGTGATGCTGACTGCTCCGGTTCAGGGAGGTATTGTAGCCGTGGAGGCTTATTCCGCTCTCGCTTACTTAGTTTGCGGCACAGTCAGTTGTTGATTACGCGGTTGAAGATTCTACCTGCTGCTCGTACACCTCATCCCTTGCCAGAGTGACGAGGTCGAAATTGGCGGCACACTTCTGCATGGGAGAATTCTCCAATATTCACTCATGTCTCACTCTACCTAGATACCTACCAATCTATTCACGCAGAACATCTAAACAGTTTCCATGTAGCAACGGAAGAAACCGGTACTCTCCACTCATTTCTGACAGAGACACGGACCCCCTTTGTCTTGTGTCATGCCAGACAGGCAAGATAAACGGACCTCCTCATATGATTCCTATCATCAACCACGATCTAGTAAGGCGGAATCATCTCATACTACATTTCGTAAAATCCTCATTGCCAGCTAATCTCGTTGGACACCTGTACTGTAGTCTCGCTTCGGGACCCGAAGAACCCGATCCGGCTATGCCTCTTCTCGTAAACCGAGGTGGGAAGTCAAACTTGGGAACGTAAGTGACTAGCTACTACCTATTCAGAGCTACCCGCATCAGACAATTCTGGGCTCATTGATCGATCGCACGACCTTTGCTGGGTACATTAGTGGAACGTCGAGAGAAGGGCGCAACAAAGCAGTACTGGTGAGCCACGGTATCCAGTTGTGATATGATATGCGATAGCCGTCGTACTTGTGAATATATTATTTATACCTATTGGTATATTACTTATATACGTTCAATTGACAAAGTACAAAAGTTCTACTGGCGGATGTTACCATGTCCCCGGGTATTGGGGTGCACATTATAGAATGCGATGTCTCAGCGATGCAAGCCACGAGGCGAGCCAAGCATGCGGGGGTTACTAAATACCTGAACCTGGGTACTGGAGCTTAAAGTTAATTATAGGTAGGTAGTACGCCGTACTATTATCATTGTGACGCGTATGCTGGAGAGCTTTACGGTAAGCTGAAGTCTAGCTAGAATATGTGCAAAATTAAATAAAGAATCCGAGAGGTATAACGAATATAATCTCAAGTTATTTGACACACATGCCTCAAGCTTCAAGTCCTTCAGTATGGTCTTCATCTAGGTGGTATTTCATTGGCCCAGATCCCCCTATTGCTGATTAGATAAGGCAGTCAAATCTAAAAAGGTAAGTCAAAAGATTATACTAACCTGGAAAAGGACTAGAGCAGATCTGAACTCTGTCTTATAGGCTACTTAAGCAGATCCCATCTCAGAACAGGCCCACTCCTCACATTCTCATGACGATTATCTACCTCTATTCCTGCTTGAACAGCAAGGATGTCAATCTATACAGGCATCTATCTCCTGTATGTCTACCTATCGCTACGCTACTGTAGAACGCTTTAAACGCTTTAAACCAAGTGCGCCAATTACGTGCTTAATGTATACATGCGGGAAGGGTCGGCCGAGGTAAGTACAGTAAGAAGGTCAAAAATTCTTTTCCCAGGGATGTATGTGCAGGATACGCAGTCCCTGTCTTACTTTCCGGGTGCGGGCGAGTAACACAAGGACGAATCTTCTTCCGTCACATACATGTATGTACGTATAGTTTGATGGATACTGAGAGGTAGCCTGACTATACTGTATACCGGTCCTGCATATACTATTAAACCCAATTATAGATTCGGCTCGCACCAGACCTGGTTTCTCTCGCTGCCCCGAGAGACGTAGAGAGCCATGTCATCCGCTCTCGAGTCGGCGGCAGTCCCGGGGGCGCAGGATGGAGAGACGGTAGACCACGAAGACGTTTCCGACGTCGGCACGTCAAAGCCGGGCGTCGTGGCCCCCGTCTTGGCCGCCCCCGCGTCGGAAATCCCCGAGACGTCCCAGTGGGAGATCTGGTCGTGGTACCTCTACTACATCGGCGCCAACGGGCTGGCCCTCTTCAACTTCGGCCCCACGGCCGTGCAGAACCTCGTGTCGCAGGCCGCCGGGGACGGGCTGCTGCCCTTCGCCGGCCGCGACCGCAACGTCAACAGCATCGTGCTGCTGGCTAATGGCATCAGCTTCGCGGCCCAGGCGGCCCTATTCATCATCATCGGGTCGTACGCCGACTTCGGCACCGGCCGGCGCTGGGTTCTCGTCTTCTGGTCCATCGTCGCCTTCGCCGTGGGCTTTGCCGTGAGTTATTTCTCGGATCTATATCCTTCCTATTCCTGGTCATAATAAAATTGCTGACCTCGAGTATTAAAGTGGCTCGGCGTCCACGTGCCCGATCGCTGGCGCGCCGCCGTTGGTCTGTATATCGTTGGCCTCATCGGCTGTAAGCTACCCCTGAAAACCCATTCTCTTCATTGTTTAGTCGCTTGTGTGGAGGCGAAAATATCCTATTAGGACCACGAAACATGTCTCGGCAGCATGCGAATCCACAGGAACCCCTCTTTCTTACCTGAGAGAGTAATTACTGACTCCGGTGAACTACAGACCAACTTACGCTGACGTACTGGACCGCCGCCTTCCCGTCGCTGGCGCGCAACACGCCGCACCTCAAAGAGGCTGCCCGCGCGTATGCAGATGGCGAGATTAGCCAACCTGAATACGAGCGCCGGGACGAGATGGAGCGGAGTCGGCTTAGCAATGTGGCCTTTATTATACAGAGTTTCGGCGAGTACGTTATTCCTTGATGGTGTTATTTTCTTTTTTTCCCAGGACCCCCTTTTCCCTCACACTATCTGCCCTGAAACACACCCGAAGCACCGTGTCAATCACGAAAATACATTCATCCTACGCGGTCCTTCTTCGTTTAACGCCCCACTCTTCACAGGGTCGTCATCCTCGCCATCATAGTCGGCATCTTGTTCGGCGTGCACGTGAACGCGAGCACCGACGCGAACAACTGGGGTCTGAGCGTTCTCATCGCCTTCGCCACAGCTGTCTGGCTCGCGCTGTCGATCCCATGGTTCCTGATCGAGAAGAAGCGGCCGGGCTTAGCGATCCCGCCGGGCAAGAACATCATCAGCGTCGGCTTCTGGCAGCTGAAGGCGGCCCTGACCAAGATCTGGCACCTCAAGCAGAGCCTGATCTATCTCGTGGGCTATTTCCTACTAGGTGACTCGCTCAACACGACCGTCACCGTCATCGGCACGCTTCAGAACGAGGTGGTGGCCTACGACACGCTGACGCTCACGTATCTCCTCATCGTGGGCATCGTGGCCCAGGGCACCGGCATCGCCGTCTACTGGTGGCTGCAAAAGCGCTACCAGATCAGCGCCAAGATGATGTTCAACGTCGTCATGGTGGCCATCGTCCTCCTCGATGGCTGGGGCATGATCGGGAACTGGACCGACAGCTTCGGCTTCCACCACGTCTGGGAGATCTGGGTCTACCAGGCCTTCTACGGCCTCTTCGTCTGTCAATGGTACTCGTACTCGCAAATCATAATCTCCTCCGTGACACCGCGCGGCCACGAGTTCTTGTTCTTCTCGCTGTTCACGATCATCGGCAAGACATCTTCATTCATCGGTCCATTCGTCAGCAGTGCCATCATCGACGCATCTCCGGGGCACAGCAACAACAGCGCCCCGTTTTACTTCCTTTTTGCGCTCAGCTTGGTAAGCGCAACTGGTCTCTGGCTCTTTTTGGACCTCGAGAAGAGTGCCAGGGAACAGGAGGCCTTCCTAACTCAGGAGAAAGCGAGGATGGTAGAAGCTGAAAGTAGCTCTTCATAGAATGTGATTTGCCTATCCTAGCGCGAGATTGGCTTGTATATTTGACTCATATTGATACCTGCGATATTCTCGTTCGATAGTTATAATATAGAGAAACAGACATGGACATTCTACTCGTCAACTATTATGTCGATATGTAATACGTGGTAATCAGGTCTTGCAGTCATGCCTCTACTTGGAAGCCGTCTATTCTTATCTACTAGCCGCCACTCGACTATAATAGAGTGGTCATGATGAAAACAATGCACATGCTGAATAGTGACCTCCGTTATTGGTTGATCAAGCGGCCCAGTATCCGGATTGATGACCTGTTTCTTAAGATATCTCACAGGGTCTAGGTTCTCTGATACTACAATATGAAAGTCAAGTGTGAGCGCCAAATGACCGTGGAGTGTCCGGTTTGGTAATATCATTCATCGACTATACTCTCTAATCTCGTCAATATTACACTCATCACCACTCCTTGCCACAAACCATTCGGCACTTTATCTCAGCTGCAATGTCTTAAACCTTGTCGTCAACTCGATTCTCTTGCCACTTTAATTTCGTGTATTTCTCTTGTAGCTGTCTTTCCAATTCATGACCGTCTCGGAGATAATGAGCAAGAGTTAGCGCATGAGAGACCCAGGTTTTGCTTAATTCATCTTCACCCATGCCGTATAGATCAACACCATGATTGAATGCCGTAATAGTGATCCACTCTAGCTCAACAGGCGGAAAGTGCTTTTTCTTCTGCATGTAATGTTAGCCGATGAAACGCTAGCACTTTTCTGCGCCAATGAACATACACCTGCCAATTCTTTAACCATGGTGGAAATTTCTTCTATGAGATTCAAGGGAATTTTATGTTCCATCGAGAGAGTGGTTTTGAGCAGGCACCGCATATACTTGGCTAACTTGACATCGCCAAAATGCTCAAGGATCCAGATTTGATTAACAAGCTCACGCATTGTCTGGTATAGTACTAGTACAGTAAGAACAAGCTTGGGGGTTTCAGAATAACAGGAATGATCTCACCCTGGTCCGGGACAAACTGGCATCTTAGGATACAGTCGGCCATTGCTTGGTAAGCTAAGAGACTTTGTCCTGGTTGAGCTTTGAGAATGATGCCTTTCAAGTCATCCCATGACTTCAGACAAGTGGCGCCTTCGAATTCGAAGACTAGGAGCGTTGAAAGCTTTGTTTGAAGGTCTCCCCGCGAAGCTTCCTCGAGAGAAACGAATTTTGATTCTAATGTTTCGTGAAAGCAGCGTACATGGCGGCACATATTGAGATAGTCCTGCAATTGGATTTCGGTGTTATCTTCCGAACGCGCCAAGGCGAGGAGCACTGTGGCCGCCATGAAATTGCAAAACATGCTACGTAAAGAGGTATCAGCGGCCATCTGGGCCGGAACATCTGGCGGATAGCTCGATATAATTGAGAGACAGCATTCTAAAATGACGATGATATGGCGTGCTTCCCATGCTAATGCGTTTTCCAGACCGAGATTGTAGGCATTCTTGCAGAACCAGTTTAATTCATCGACAGTAAAAAGCTTGTCGCTCTTCTTATCTCGAGCCTCTTTTTCTATCTCACTAGCAGCTATATATAAACGATTAGGCTTGTGGTAGGAACAACGACAAGCGAATGGCTTACCGGCTCTGAAAATGTTGCAAAGATCTTCGACTAATAGTTCTTTATTGAGACCGGTTTCTTCTTCATCGTTCAACACCGATACTTCAAGACGTATGAGAATTCGGAACAGAGCAGGGAGGTGAAATGCGTTTGAAGCATGAGTTCCGTGCTTGAGAACAACGTGCTGTAATGCTTTGATTGTGATGACCTTGTCTTGTGCTTGTTGCGCCTCTAGACAACATGCGTATAAGTATTGAGGGTCGAGAGATGAAGCTTGACTGATCTGTTCTAGGCACCTCAGTGCACCCTCTACATCCTGCTTCTTCAAAGCGACTTTGAAAGCCAAGTAAGCTGTCATCGGCTCCTTCAATGCGACATCATCCATTGTCTGCAAGATGTCACCAGCAGCGGACAGATCATTCTGCTGAATGGCACAGAGTAGCAATTTCCTACGCTTCTGTCAACAACATTTGACATCAGCTAATGGAGCTTTAACCAACCTAGCAATTTTGCCCCTATTCGACGGGCCGGACTGCTCGAAAGCGGGATGCAAAGCTATTTGACACCATTTTGCGGCCGATCCATATTTCTCCAGGCTGAATTCGGCGTCTGCTTTTTTCCAGATTAACTAAGTTTTTGTATTAGCTTCACAATTCATCGCAAATATATAGTTAGATTTAACTCACTGTTTGAATTCCTGCTGCGGTATTGGCTGATAGTGGATTGCCTGTGATAGGGAGAATTTGATCTAATATAGCTTCAAGAGCTTGCATGGACTCGGCCGAGCCGCCACGGACTGCCATGTCAGTTCTCAGAACAATTCCTTTGTCAACCCATTGCTCTCGCCGACTAGGAAATATACATGCAATTAAGAAATCATCAAGGACTGAGCTGGCTGCCACATTGTTTCTTTCAGAAAGCTTCCGTATATGGTGTATCAATAGTTTGAAAGATGATTCAGACATGTCGACCGCTCTCATCATACGTCGTAGAATATCCGCATATGCTTTGCTGTCGAAAACCTCAGCCGGGGAACGTAGCAAGACTTCGGTCCGAAAGAGGAGGACGACGAGCTTGTCACCTAATCCCTCTTCAATGTAGGCAATATGATTTTCAGCACGGTCGATGTAGTCGGGGGACCCAATATCCAGGTAGGCTTGGATCAGCACTTGGGAAATTGCCAGTCTCAATTCAATGGCATCTCGGGATAGTTGGCTGATTTCTTGGGCATTGATTATGTCGAGGGCCCTCTCCAACCACTTCACAGCGAGAACAGAGTTTTTCTTCAGCGTCAAGTCTCTCCCTATCTCAAAAAGAGCATCAGCAAGCTTTTCAGCTAATGCGGTGTCAACCTGTGTCATTGGCCTCCCAATACTGGTGTATAAATGCTCTGCAATGTCCATACGATCTTCTTTCCATGCCTAGAGAAGAATCAGAAAACATGTGGAGAGGCTGCATGTGACACGGCACTTGCCAGCACAATACGAAGCGTGTTATATTCGGCCTCAAACTGGCTGCATGTACGCGACTCTTCGGACGGCGAGTCCTGCAGATGCTGCAGCTGTCCGTTGTATTCGACGGCTTTCTGCAGAGCCCAAAGAGCGAATTCAAACTCGTTGCTCTCTATGCAGAGTGAGCAGCTAACCCTGGCTCCGTAACTGGATTGTTTGTCACATACCAATGCAGGATCGGCCAGTCTTTATAGCAAGTCGCTCCAGGTGCGTGATGGTTTTCAGAGAGACGTCATCGCTCCGTTTCGCCAGGGCCAACATGGAGAAAGAAAGGACTCGGACTAGAGAGAGAAACTTGTCTCTTTGAGAATTTTCATCATCTTCACGTCGCTTCTCTTGTGTACACCAGTTCCACAGAGCGAGGCCGGCTGTTTTCAATCGGCCATGGTGCTCGGCATGTAGCGATCGTGGGCTGTAAGCCTTGAGAGACTGTATCTGGTTCTCTATCTCATCGCTTAGGTCGCGGAGTCTCGATTCAGTCGCTTTGTCGAGAAGGAGAGCACGAAGATGGTCAGAGAATTCTTGGGACATCAGCGAGAGCTTCGAATTGGTAGAGCAGTCTACTCACGGATAGCAGCATCAACGAGTTGACCTGGTCTGGCAGTAAGAGACGAGGTACTGGAATATTCCATGATGAACATGCAGTGGGCTATCTGCAGTGTCAAAGCAGCTAGTCGTTCCGTTACGATTGTCTAACTGAAGTGGAGATGGCGCTGATAGAGTCAGTAGATCTCGATGCAACGAATTCGGATGTCTGCGGTCAATGACTCGCCACAGACGAGGCGCTACCTGGCGTGAGCTGCACGGTGCTTCTGGCGATTATAGAGACTCACTCGGGAATGGAAACGCCAAGGTATGGCATAATACGAGGATCGAAGAGAATGCACCAACCCAAGGCAGGTCATACTACCTAGCATGGACCTTCTGCCTCCTGATTTCCCGACTGAGCGTAGAGACTCGAGGAAAGTGCCTTGCTGCAATCATCCAATGGGGGTACAGGGCGACGCCTGCCTCACAGGTCCATGGTGGCACTGCTGCTTCCTGCACTGAAACTGCAGTCTCAAGATGCCTGCATATAATCGGATGGTGGCCCCTACTTCGTGTGTACTAACACTGAAGTTATGGTAGGTACATACATACATGTGCCTGCCTGAGTAAGTAGCTATTCACCCCACGCACTTCTGGGTTCTGCCGTTGGAAGGGGCAGATGCCCATACCATGCCGGGCAGGCAGGCTTGGGATGCCTCAATGCTGGGCACAGAGCTTAACCTGAGTAAGACTTTTGCTGCACAAGCGTGTAGTACTAAAAGACCTAGAGACACGGCAGAGTAGAATTCAATCATTTGCCACTTATTTACGTAACACCCAAATCGCACACAAGCACCAAGGAGGGGGTCTCTCAGTAGGCGAATAGATGGAATTGACGTTGCACTTGATACCTTAGAGTTAGGATATTTGGCAGCCTTAACAAATATAACAATCGACCCTCAAGACATATATCGACCCGTACGTTTATCGGAAGATATGTGGGGTTCTGCTTCGTTACCTTGAATGTCCAATAGCTATCCAGTATCCCTTGTCATCAGATATCGTTATGTTATGCAATCGTCTAATGACAAGCATCAGGGGCTTTCACCCTTGGGAAGGGTCATGCGGTAGGAAGTTGCCTACGATGAGGCTGGGTCTGCCCGCGTTGCAATCCTTCATTAGCCACTGTTCAAAGCTAGCGTACTGTGTGTCTACACTCACATCTTATGTTCATCTCTGCGTATCATGAATGAGAAACAGCAATTGACAGTGGGATCGTTGGAGTCCTCGTCAGGGTTCTTCAGCGCGCAGGCTGTCAGAAGTGTATCGTGTGCTGGGTCGAACGCGATGGTGCCAAATTCTTCCCAGTACCGCACGAGCGACTCCTCCGTCATTACCTCGTGTATAGATATTTTGCCCTACCCGGCGTTCTGTCAGCGTCATGGAGAGTGGCGATTGCGTTCCCAACTTACGTCTCGTAACCTCTCTACTGGCACGTGAATGAGCTCCGCCATCTCCTTGTTGCCTCTGAATATTTCCCCGGACCTTCTCCAGCAGCAGGCTGGAACAGCCATCGACGCAAATACACGGTCATATTCCATCAGCGACCGCTCAAACCACATTTCGACGTAAACGAGTTCCATGTCCGTAAGCCCTTGCATCTTCTCGCGGAATTTAGGACGAAAGCGATCTAATTGTCGTAGAATCTTCTGCTTCGACGCCGGTGCAATGTGTCCGTCCATGTAACTGGAAAGTCGCGCGTACCCCTTGATGTAGTTGAAAGGCTTGAGAAGGCCAGCGTCGTACTTGGCCCTCAGCACTTTTTGCATACGTGCGTCGGGCGTGTCATTACCTGACGGATCTGCAGCTTGAAGATAGAATTCCCGTGTCTTGTCTGCTGGCGCGGTACTTTTCGGCCTTGGGATCGCATTCCGCTCTGAATTCGGTGGAGGCATGGATCCCGCCTCCATCGCACTTGGTGGTAGAGGGGCACCCAAGAAGCCTCCCATGTCCGCTTGGCCAGACTGATTCCTGTACATATTCTGCTCATCCGTCAAAGTCCCATTCTCATCCAAGAGGCTCGTATTGAGGAAATCATTAAGCAAGTTAAACTCGTGGGTGACTTCTTGAGGAAGCATGTATTGGGGGTTATAGTGATGCATGTCGTGGAATTGATTTTGTGCGGTCAGCCACGCATCAGAGAAATCACCCACTGCGAGGTCAGCCTTCGATATAGAGCTCATAAAGGGGCTTCGTGGGACTAACATTGGTTCATATTGCTGGTCCGAGAGGTACCAGAGGCCTGCGCACCTGAGACCGGGCTCGGTGACACAAGTTGCAGATGGTTGCCTTGGCCTAGTGGACCAAAACCGGGCTTGGTCGCCTGGGACGGCCGGCTGGAATCGAAAGAGGGCGGTACCATCGCATTGGTACCTCGATCTATCGAGTTCCGCGACAATTCAGTCTGGGCCTCTGATTCGTCACGTGCGGCTGCATGGCTAGAGCTCTTGGGCTTCTTTGCATCCGGATCCCTGGGTTCATCATGGCAAAGGTGGCCAATGTTGCGCTTAATGCATCTCGTACATGGTCTTTCCTATTCAAGGGGGGCGATCCCTAGTCAATCTCGGTACATGCACCTAGGAGCAACAGCTCCCAGCCATTGACGTAACGCATCGAGGAACTGATCTTACATACGAGATCACACGTCATATGCTGGGAACAGGAAGAGACAGCGGTCAGCGAGATCACCCCCAGAAACAAAAAGAAAGGATCCAGAGTACGAGGAGAGCCGGGGCGCGTCACGCGCGGTTCACACTACTGGCAGGGACCCTGGGAACAGGACATGGAATCACGAGGCGAGCGAGCGAGCGACAGCAAACCCCCTCACACAGGCGCAGAAACGCGCGGAGACGTGGAACCAATGGATACAGGGAGGTGATGGGAGGTGCGCAAGGTTGTTGGGTGAGGACTTACAGATCGGCGGCAGTATACGCAGGCTGTAGGAACGCGCGACCAAAATTAGCCCTGGCCCATGCGGCGGAGAGAAACAGTGCGGATAGATGTGGTGGTGGTGGCGGCGACGACCGGGGGGTTTGGACGCTGGAGGTTGGAGGTTGGAGGTTGGGAGAGAGAACGTCAGGGGAATAAATGGGAGAATTTTGGCAGTATCGCACAGCAGCAGCGTACCATGATTCACCTTGCGCCTCTTGCGCGGGCCCTTGACGGAATCGGTGGGCGTGTTGGCGGCGCTTGGAGTATTGTCCTTGGACTTGGCGTCGCTGTCGGCCCTCTTGTCCTTGGCATGCGCACCGTTGCTGCCGTCCATGGTGAGGAGCGACTAAGGGGGCTAACGGCGTGCAACTCGAGGGTTACTGGTACTGAGGGTGCTGAGGGTGCCGAGGGTGCTTCGAAGGTCGGGTCTGCACTGGGCTGTTAGGCGCTCATTGGACCGCTACGTCGTGCAAAGAGGGCGTGCAGCTGGGTGGGCGCTCTCGAGTCGCAGCGGCGGTGGACGGCTGTGTGCAGGGCCAAGCAGCAGGTTTGGTCAACTGAATTCCGAGAGTTGGTCGCCGAGGCTAGAGGAGCGGAGGGAGAAAAAAGAAAGCCTAGAATAATAAATCTGTGCTGCTGGGGGGGGCGTGTGTGAGGTGCGCGTGCTCGTGATGGGACGGCACCGGGCCAGCAGCATCTCCCGGCAGACAGCGAAGGGTGGCAACGTCGGCGATGGGATGGTACACCATGCACGTATTATGGAGGTACAGCAACCGCAAATTAATTAATTGATGGGCACCTTACCTTACGGCCTAGGTAGATAGGATAAGATAGGTGCCTAAGTGAATTGATAGATAATGCTCAATTATACAGAGTTCCTGCGACTCTTTTTTTGCCTCCCCCTCTCAGCAGCCAAGCGAACGAACTAGGAGATATACGCGTCGCGCGCGGGAGCGGATTGCGAATTACGGGCTGGGTTTGGCGAGTGTCGGTGGTGGGAGGCGGGCAACAAACAAGAGTCGTTGATAGACGGTGATGATGAAATACGGAATACAGAAAGAGTGAAGAAAATTGGAGGAATTGAAGGAGGCTTCGCTTTACCTAAGGCAGACTAAAGAGTGGGTAAAGAACGAATAGACAATGAGCCGCCCTTCCATACACTACTGCGACCTTTGGCGCTTTCGTCAGTATCCGTAAAGGTGTAATAACCAAGTGATTTATTTCGTACTAAGTAAAAGGTAGGTAAGAGGTAGACTGTTAGTCTCCTGACAACTGAGTTCTGATGAAGGGGCCTCCATGTTAGGTACAGACGTGCATGCAGCAGCACATCAGTTAGGTTAGGTTAGGCTAGGTAGAACTGCCCTAGACGGCCTTAGTGTAGTAGATGATGAGCCTTAGTACGCGCCACTTACCTAGTAGAGACAAGTAGGGCGGTATGGCCCAACCCATGTAAACAGGAGTAAACAGCATAAACCCGGGCTATCGGAAAGGAAGAAGCGCCTTAATAAGAGACATTCATCCAGTTGGTGTAAGTCTATTACTACGGATCTGTACGGACCTACCTCGTTAGGCGCCTGCCCACCGCCTATCTTGGTAATCGAGCATACGTACGCAGTAGTGCTGCTGTTGCCGGCGCCAGTGAGCCGAGGGTGAATTCTTCGACGGCCGTTTCGAACCGACGAACCACCGTTGCGCTAACTATGGGGATGTTTCGGCATCGTTAAGCTAGCTGGCTAAGTTAGGCACCTTGACGGGAAGCCTGGTTAGTAAAGTCAATGCGTTGTCATTGGAGAGGAAGGACTGGACTGGACACATGTAAGTGCAGCGTACGCAAACGTCGGCTCTTAGTATAGTCTTCTTCGTCAGCCTCAGCTTTCTAACCAATTCGAGCTCTCCTCCGGTCGAGCGATGATGGAACCTGTTTACATTGGACGGTAATTAGCTTCAACCTCCAAGACTATGCAGCCTCCTGCTTCGCGTTCGTCCGAGTCAATTTCCTAGCAAGGTAGGTCGCATTCGTCCATTTGTAACCTTTACGTATACACTGATTGAGATATACTCTAGGCTGTCTTGATGCCAAGTGGCCTGGATGTCCCTTGATGGAACCAGTTGAAGGAGCCAAGGCTCTATGCCATGTGGTTTTCTCAGATGAACACTGCTTGGCTCACATGTGTGTATCTGCAAGGCCCTTGCACTGACCTCCCCTTCCGAGATGGTATATGTCCTGTATATAAGATCAACGTATGGAGTAGGTATACCTCTGCATCTGGACAGAGATGAATACTTAAGTCGACAGGCCAAGCTTTGTTGCCAAGTCTGGTCTCATTGCTGGGTCTAGTCACGTAGTTGCATCTCCACCATGGCAGTGCCAGCACACGGGATGCTATTCAAGGAGCCGGTGCCTTTCTTGAGCGGCTGCGTTGGAAAGGAAAGTTCCACCAGTTTGGCATCCATCCTGAACTCCCTTGTCACCGAACCATACAAGTCTTACAACATAATGTGACACACCGACGGACTAGTGCAGGAGACATTTCTTCCGCGCGATGTATGCTTAACTACCGGGGAAACCCTCGGCGATATATCAATGTTGTGCGTACAAGTAGGCCATGTTGCGAAGAGTCGCAATGCTTGTGCTGCTCACGTGGCACGCCTTCGTACTCTGTAAGCAGCCTTGTCTACACTTCTCTATTTAAAGTGACAATTCTGCCGTACAACTAACATAACATCTGTGCTCTTCTGTCTATGAATGCCGCCCGACAAGAAACCTTAATAGCACTTCAGCAGAATACTTACGTATCAATCAGTCGTTTTATCCATCTCTAATCAACTATGGCCTTATTATACTTGAACACTGAGATGGGGATTCCTACGTACCTGTTCCGTTTAAGACGGGAGCGTGTGGCGACAAGTCTCTAAGCCAAGATACAAGCAGGGGACAGCTTGGTTCCAATCGCATGAGATACAGGGTTCTGGTCAACTCGTCGGCATACTACTGCCGTAAAACGGCCATGGTGGTACATAAAAGAGCGGGCTGAGTCGGCTTGGCTTCAGATACCGCTCTCACGGCAGCCATCATGTGCGATCGTGCAGAAGTTATGAATGGCCGTATTGAACTCTGCCCGGAAGAGCGTTGCACGTACTCTCTTCAAGGCCATGGCACGAAACTCGTGTCAGGAATTAAAGGCTTATGTTGGTTTTGGTACACAACATAAGTGCCGGCCCATTTCATCGCCACCATTCGTTCCGGCTTTCTTGGAAGACATCTGGAGCCGACTAAACTTTGTCAGAGAGCAGGGAAGCATATGCACATCAAACGTTAGCACGATCTTCGTATCCTATATTTACGCACGTGGTATGTGAACAAGGGCTAAATTCAATTACTTACGACCCCCGTTTTACACTATATACACACCCGCCCAAGGATGCCATTGAATACGAAGTCTACCAGGTGCGGTAATCGACACACTTTTCTAAAGTCGTATATTGCAATTTGCGGCACGTTGAACAAGTGTCAACCTAGTACACTAATGTTTACAGCATCTTATACAAGCAAGAGCGAGTCAAACAAAGCACATGAGTACCAAGTGCTGACACATTAAAGGTGTCTAATCCCGTTGTCGTTTTTGGAGCCTGACAGCCTTACCTAGATGAAATGCCCTGGAGTTTATCGCCTTGCATGCTTTGCATTGCTGATGAACGAACGAGTCTAATCTAAGTGCTAAAAGTATTCACAGTAATATTCATTGCCTATTGTACATAGGCCGGTAGAATAGGCTAACGCCAAAGAACTTATTGCACACTTTTACTGAGAAGCATGGCTATCCAAGGTATCATTAATGAGACATAACTTGCTATGTGGCTAACAATATACATACAAACAGACGGGGAGACCTTATTTCACCTTACCCATGATGGTTTCCGGGCCCCTGACAACATCCATCTGCGCTGCCCGAGCCTTGACCGCGTTTAACATACTGCGTTCAAAATCATCCCGCGATCTGAGCACCGCCTCGACCCACGTGATCTGCAAGTCCCAATAGCGAGACTTGAAATCCTGGAACACATCTGGGATAGCTTCCTTCTCGGACGTCAGCAGCTGCAAAAAGTATTCGGTGACGCGCCAAGTCTGTGTGATGGTGTTGCTGGCGTCCGGGTTGGGGAGTGCACGGAAAAATTCGAAAGCTGTAGAAATGTCGTTGAAGATCTTGTCTTGAAAGGGGTCGGTGCGCTTGAATTTAGCACCCTTGTTGCGAACGCACATCAGATACCGGACCAGTAATTCGTCGGCAAAGATCTCAACGAATATGTCCACAAGCGAGTGGTGAAGCACCTGTTGATAATCGCTGACGTACTCCTCGAATGTCACTATCATCTGCTTCATGGCCATTGTCTCATACCACCGGGGAGTGAAGAAAGTTGTGATAACCGTCTTGAAATCCACTGATATAACCAACTTAGCAAATTTATTGATGCACCAGGTGCTAAAATCAACGTAGCCATCTCGTAACAAGCTCAGCTCTGATTCGGCGTGTTCCATATATTGCGGCGTAACAAAAGGCTCAAACTTCTGCTTGAAGCTAGAAAGATAGGCGAGCCGACCTTCTTCCTCGTTATCGTCTATGCAGGCCATTTGGTCGTTGGCAGTGGCAACAAGCCAGTCCTGAAGTGCTTGAAAGCCTTCTAATTCTGATTCTCTATCCTCTTCGTATTTGACGCCTTCTTCTTCGAGCATCTTTTGGAAGGATTGCTGTCGGCCACGGAGTCGGAGGAACATGGAATCGATGACACCCTCGGCGACATCTGTCCTCTGAGAGTTACCGGCGACGTCAATCTGCTCTCGAAGCATGCGCCACATGTCAACCAAATTCCTGGTACGGAAGTAGCCATACTCATCCGTATCCAGATTCGATCCCTCGACATTCCGGTCCGCAAAATCGCGTTTCTCCTGGGCGAAGATGCGCTCGATCCACTCGTCAAGGAACTTGATAATAAGTTGTCGGAACTCCTTCACAAGCTCTTGTTCTCGATTGTCAATTACGTGTGGCCTCAAATCGCTCTCTATGAACCCTAGTTTCCTCATCTTTTTATAATATTTTTCAGGCCAGTTGATGATCTCCAGCGTATGTGCCGAGCTAGCCTCTGGATCTTCAACCATCCCGATTAGGAGGTCGTGCATAAGTTGATGATAGATGTCGCCAAACGTCTTGAGTATCCTCCATTTTTTTGGCATTAAATGTACCATTCCCTGCTTCACTGCATTCAGGTAGTTGAAGTACCACTTCATCGAGTCGGCAAGCTTTGTTGGATCATCCAGGAATTTTTGCCTGGCTTCGGCCAGTTTCTCTTCGCAAGTTATGCTTATGGATTTCAAGAACCTATCCTTGTATCCCCTGACCTTCTTCGCACCGTCAGTTATGCTCTGGAATCGCGTTGCCATTTCTTTGTGGTCTTTCAGAGCTTCTTGGAGAGCCTCTACTCTCTGATCGCTCTTTTCCTCCGCCTCAACAACGATAGCTAAGCGTACGACGATTCCATCATCGCCATCACAGACCAGGTTGATCATGTCCAGCGCGATCAAATCGAAGTGATGGTCAAACCATTCGACGGCATCGTCTAACCTCGAAAAGTAGTCTTCCAACGTAGATTGTAAGCTTGGGTCCTCGGCACGCTGTATCTGCTCCATGGCATCGTCTCGAATATTCCGTAGTTGTGTGAGTTCGTAATGTACGCGCAGCAGATTCGGCATGGTCTTGGTGTCCTGCGCATCCTCTCGCAGCATAATCTCAATTCTATTAAGGCGATCGTTGAAGGTCTGGAGGTTGTCGACCATGGTCTCGACGGCGCCAAAGTTGCGATGGGCTTGAGAAACGACGTTGATACTGGCAAAATCCTTGATCATGTTCTGCGACTCGGAGCAGAGGGTGTCGATCTTCATCATCTCGTCTCGAATGGTCTGCACCGTCTTCTGGCCGTCGGTGAGGCCATTCATGCCGGCCTGGGTCGTCTCCAGCTGGTCGCGCAAGCCGCCCCGAAGCTGCGAGTCCACCGCTGCTTTCTTGCGCGTGAATTCCAGCTTCAGCGCTCCAATCTTGTCGAGATCTTCGGGGTGGCGGAGGAGTTCCGACAGCTTGACTGGCGGGGCGTCCATGTTGAAGTCTGGGAGGCGCCGATGCAGCCGTCGAGAGGGTCGGGTCTATATCATCACGCGGAAACGCTATGGGTCTCGAGCTCGTACCGCTGGATTGTGTTGTTGTTATGTACCCGTTTGTGACTGTCGTGGGATGATTAAGGTGGTTTGAGACGAAGCGATATGTTGTTACCTAGATGTTGAGAATTGGATTAGGTAGGTACACTCTCCACCGCACCTAGACGTGGAATACGTAGTGGGGCTACGGGTTAGCGTCACAGCGAGCCATGGGCACCAACAGGGCTCACTCCGAGGTACTCACCCCGTATTTAAACCTCACTTACACAAAACCTTCCATCTTTTCAGATTCTATCGCGCATTTCAATAACTTATCAAATTAACCTCAAGCCTACGGTTTAGTAATGAGTAGTATACCCATCTAAGAAAGCACCAACATCAGAGAACTCCCATGTTTGAAGCGCTTCAACAGGTTCTGCCAAAAATTGTCCAAAAGAAATAAACCACTTTTCATGCGATATGATTCCATTGCGTTGAGGTACAGTAGGCCCGTCAATTCCACAGCCAGCGTTGTAATGGTAGCAGGACGACGGAAAATCAGTGCGGTGATCACGGTCTCGCCTACCGTGAGACTGCTTGTTGAAAATCACAGGCTGGGGACAGCGTAAGGGGGTCATGTAGGCACCAGCAGTGTATGGAGAGCGAGCCTCTCGAAATGTTGGGCCGGTCTACAACCTCGCACCACCATTGGATAAGTCTGACTCTTCCCCCGAGTCGTCGTCACCTATGCATGGAAGATTACGCAAATCTTGGGCACTGTGCTCGCTGATACTAGCCAAAGAAGAGCGTCTTGAACCAGCAGCGTAGCAACCAATGCTACCTGCCTCGCTCTCATCCGAGTCTGTAGCTAGACCTGCGGTCTACGTCAGTCGTGAATATCAAATATCTTTCAGCACAGCCGACACTCACTGAGGTCCACCATCCTAATCGCTTCCGCAAGCGACGCCTTGTCGGTAGGCGGTTCCTCGCATACAGACAGTGCGCGCAGGGTGAAGCCCGTCTGGGAATCGGGATGCCAGGGTGCAGCAGATGTCTTCCGCAGTATCTGGTCCAGGGCATCCTTTCGAAGTGATTTCACCATCTCGTTTAATATATCTCTCTGATGTATGTAATCAACGTCACGCGAGCCTTGTGGCAGTGCCGTCAGCCCCCAATTTAGGTAGACGTTGCAGCTCGTCTGCGGGAGTACGCATCTGGCTGGGTGGTGCTGCATGTACAGATGGCAGCAATAGCACGCCGGCTTGCTGCACCCGATATATCGATCATCGTCGAAGAACTGCCGCTTTCCCCAGAAATGCTCCAAAACCTGGATCTCGGCATGCATGCGGGGGGCAAAGTTCTTGTTGTCATATTCCTTCTTGAATTGAGATACGATATCGAATTTCTGATTCATGGTATCGGCAGCTTCTTTGTATTGCGCGTCGAATCCGCCACACGGTAGCATGCGGTTCATGATGCTGTATATATGTATGTCTGGTTCTGCGTGGGGACGGTCTATCGTAAGCTGCGGCTTAATCGCGTGGACCTGGAACTCGTCCAGGGTGTTGCGCAATCCCGCGTGGTTCGACACATCTTCGATTATTTGCTTTGGTGCGCGAATGTGATGAGCCAAACGTCCCAAACGGTGTATGAAATCTTTGATTGCAGCAAAACGCCCACCGATTGCGGACAAATCCCCGTGCGGCTGCAAGTGACGGCCGAGCCTCTTCATCATGGGACTATCTCTTTCTTGATACGCAAGAAAACACAGTTCTGAAGATTCCGCCCCCCTGAATTGCTGAAGCCATTGGCAGAGTTCCATGTCTATTCAGATATATTAGATGAAGATTATGCGGAGCTTCCACTGTTCTTACTAACCTTCCGTGCTTGTGAGGAGCTGCATGCATTTTGTAACTTCTTTCGTAAGCATGTTCGCTTCCTTTTTCACTCTGTGCATTGCAAATACAATACAGCGACGGACGAGCTTTTCCTGAAGTAATGCCCTTCCACTAGTCGGTGAATCCGCAATTCTTCGAACATCGTGCAGGATAGATGCCAGAAAAGCAGCACTCTTAATGCTTTGCTTGGGTTCATTTGACGCTATCCAGAAGTTGAATCTGTCCGAGGCATCCTCGAGGCCGACGGCCGAAGTAGTTGACCCTCCTTTGTCATGGTCCAACAGGTAGGCAAGGTTGTTAAGGAAACGATGAACTGGATTTTGCTGTTCCGGATTGGGGCTGTGCTCTCCTCTTGTTCTTCCCAGGATTTTCAACAATACGAGAGGCTCATAGAAGCGTCGCCATAGCTGGAAATACTTCTTATCATGGCAACTTGCACTCGGCGAGACTTTAGGTTTGGAACTCGGCATGGTGGGGTATTCATTCAGATCTTAGGAGTACTAGACCTAGCAATCAAGCTGTAAGAGAAGAATGCCGTACTTGACTTGAAGTCCTTTGATAATATAAACGAGAGATTAGAGCTAGGACACGATGAGCAGAGGCGGCTCTGGATCCCGCGAATGACTTGTCACATCAGAACAAAGCGCGACGGTGCTTACGACGGCATGTGTTGGCTCCAGAGCCTACCCATAGCAGTGTTTGCTCGCCCTTCGGGCTTCTGCATCTGGTTCCATTGCTGATATGAGCATGGAATCTCACCAATGACAACCATGGAGCTGTAGATAGCATCCTGCAGGTATACGTCGAGGGTACATGGTACTACCCCTCCATACGTGTATACTTGGATTGCGATAAATACGTTTGTAACGAGACCAATTCTCGAGGAAATCCTGGATAAGAGACGTTTGAATGGCATAGATAATGTCAAAAAGATGTTGCGAAAACTAGACATCTGTCAGGAACGGCGGACGAAGAAGCATGAGAAACACGATAGAACAAGCACACCCCAGATCGCCTAATGTAAAAACACAATGTTTTCACTAAGTTGGATGCATTTAACTTGGAATCCCTCTCGCTTTTTATTTAACCGAGTTGAAAGTTAGAATATCTAAGAATAAAAAAATAACAAGCCCTCGCTACTTATAATGCGCCGAAACTCCAGCTCTTTGCCAGTATGCCAACACCCCAAGTCTCATCCGCCGTCCCGCCAAACTCTAGTCTCCTTCAAGCCTCGCAACGGGGGCGGTATCATCAACCTGGATACCCCCGCGTTTCTTCTCCTCAGAATCCCAATACGGCAACCGCCATCCTCCCTCATCCTGCGGCACGGACAGCCAGAGGCGCATAAGATGTCGCCTGGGTAGGCCGGAGGCGGGCGGGTGGTCGGTGTAGGCGGTTCGAGCATGGAGGGTATGCGAGTTGGCGACGAACTGGATGTCGCCGACCTCGAGGATCATGTGCAGCTTGACGCGCTCGCAGGTGGCCTCGAGGAGGTCCGCGGCCTCTTCCTGCGCGGCCGACAGCGGCGGTATGATGCCGAGGTCCGAGAAGCGCCGCAGGCTGCGCACGTAGGACGGGTCCCACTTGCAGTAGACGCGCTGCTCGCGGCCCGGGTCCGCCGGGTCCGGCGTCTCGAGGTAGAAGACGGCACCGCGGATGTACGGCTCCTCGCCTGCCGAGACCTCCCCCTTGCGGTCGAAATACCAGACAGGCTGCGTGAGCAGCTCCGCGACGTCTGGACGCTCCGCTTGCAGAATGTTCCAAACGTAGTGGATGGAGGCCACGTCTGATTCGCCGCCGGACTGTGCGCGGGCGAGGCAGAGTAGGCCGACGATATCGCACTCGTCGGCATGGAAGGCCTGAGAGATCAAATCAGATACTGTCTGCCTCATGGCATTTTGAATCATGACACTTTTGAATTGGTATTAACAAAAAGAAAAGTTTGAATTTACCTGTCTGGCCGTGGTCTTGTAAATGCGTACTGAATCAATCTTGGTGCTATCTACATCAAGGCTTTGGACATGACCGAGGATGTGACCATTTCGCTGTACGTAGCCTGTTAGTTCTCGGTCCTCACGTATAACGTTCCCTGACACAAATGAAAACGAGTCCAGTATGGAGACATATAAATATGCTCCCAGAAAATGAGTCAAAAGAAAGCCAAAGGAAGCAAAAGCCACAGCCAAACCTACATTCTGTGAAACGGGATAGCCGATATGTACACCCAGTCCGAAATACGCGACAGCAGACTTGAAGTTTCCCCACTGCGCAACGGGAATGCCCTTCTTGAACAGCAAGAACCCCTTCCCATTCAGGAGCTCCCGGCGCATAACCGCCAAGTGGTCCGCCAGGCTCGGCACAGGGAAGTTCTGCTTCGTGATGCCCGTGATGGGGAGGCCCGAGGCGATGAAGTCGTCCGCAGCGCGGGAGATCTCCTCGATCTCAGTCACCGAAAACTGATGGACCCAGCGCTCAGGGTTGTTGGCGTAGTCCTCCGGCTGCCATACCGTCGGGCCCTCAATATGCTTTGGGAAAGCACTGTAGGGGTAGACCTGGTCATATAAGGGCGGGTGCTGGCCTGGTTTCGTCGTTAGTGACTGTAGGAGATAGACATATTCAATAGCCTGCCTATGTAGACAGAGAAGTGTCAAGTTGGTCATGTGATACTTACCCGATGTCTTGAGTCCGTCTGGAAAGACAGCCAGATCGGCGGTCTTCACCCGGGTCTTCAGACTCTGTATCGAATCGACGGGGGGACTAGAGCCGAGAGCAATTGGAGCCATTGTAGACGTAATTCCAGGTACCACTCTTATTTCCCAACACACCTCTTATCAAACGGCCACTCTACTAGAAGAAGGCAAGTGCAATGAAGTCGAAGGAATCAGAGAAGCACGTGCAACGCCAGGTCGAAAGGAGCCCGTGTCTTTATTATAGGCATCCCGTCAGCGCGCCCCATATTCTTATCTGATCCGACTTCGTTTGGACCATCCGTTTGATGTTACCTAACCACCTATGTAGCATAGGCCTGGCGGACTCGGGAATGTCTTTCCCGTTGTGCCATGGCTTGTGTACATGGAGGGGAATGATCGGGAAAGACTCATTTTGGGCGAATATTGCGTGATCATAACACAATATGACGGGATCTAATTCGGCATGGAGCCGGATTCTAAAACCACGCCAAGTTGCCAATTTCTAAACAAGAAAAATGTATCGCGGCCTAAACACGACCGTCCTCTGGTTTAGCAGCGTGCAATGTCGAAGTATGTACATGTCTTGCGCAGCAAGCTGCAAGGGGTTGTTGGTGGTGGGTGACATTCTTTATCGCCGTTACATCTATCGGTAGTTTGATTTGGCATGCGACGGAATGGAACGCTACGGTGGAGGATCTTCCACTAGGGAAAAAAGGGGAAAAGAGACGTCTGCTTCCCCGCATACTCTCCGTTACCTATCACACTACCTCGTTTCCTTGTCCTGCCTCTTCACATGCGGAAGGTTTTGAACAGAGGCAGTGATCTGTCGATGAGATAATAGACTCACCATTACGGGTCCTTACAGTAAAATCCAAACCACTACGGTGGATAATGCTAGGTATCATATCGAGGGCGTGTCTGATAACCCGGGGTTGGGATGAGCTGCATTATCATACATACATTTAGCTCGTAACCGATGCAAGCTTCGGCCGGATTGATAAGCGAGCCAATTCTGCTGTACATTATCATGAGTCTCTATAAATAGTGATATGGCTATACGCACATCAAGATTTCCAAGCAGCACTAGCACGCATGTACGAATATCAATTTGAAGAAACCTATTCCTTGTTATCTATCAATGGCGCTAGAGAGCTGTTTAAAACAGCGACTCCGGGCTTCCAATGAAATGTACCTAGGAACAGAGCAGTCCGTGGTTATATGAGATTTCATGCTTGGCTCTCATGGCTCTGATTCAAACATGATGGGGTATCAAAATATTCTCCGCTCCTGTCAATCTTTTATCTACGGTTCCGATAACGCCGATGGTAAGTTAGCAAATCAATGTTATTGACGACATCGCAATAGTCGTTACAATCAACAGCCCCGTGCTAAGCGGTATCAAACCCCCAAGCTTATTCGCCATGTGTTGGGACATCCGCATATTTCCTGCAAGCGAGCCAGCGTCTTCACAGGCTCTTCATAGCTTGGCGCACCAGAGCCATTGGATTGGCCATCTCTCCCATAAATATTAGGCTTTCTAACGAAGCAACTGAATTGGTTAAGAAGCGCCTCACTTCTTGAATAGGTTCGATCGAGAACCGAAGAATGGGTTTGGCTGGAATGAATCCAGTTCGTTCTCGCCAAGCAGCCTGGCTTTATCTTCGCCAAAGTCGGCAACGGGCGGGGCACATTTGATTTCGCCGCGGAGTATCTCGATGATTGACACGAGCGGCAGCAACAGCATACCGACAGAAAGCAGCTGTCCGAAACTCCACTCCTTTTCGCCCCCGTCGCTGAGCTTGATCGGATGGTGGCCGCCAAAGGCATCAGCGAGTAAAGACACGCGCACGACAGCGCCAATAGCGATGGCAGTCATTAGGACGAGTCCAGCGATTTGGATCATCTTGTAGAAGCGCTGCGTACGCGAATGGAGATACCACGTCGCGAGCACAAAGACGATGACGTTCCCCGCGAGGACCACAACGGTGCCGACGAACGAGACGGCGCGGTTTCCCGTCGCGGCCTGGCCAGTCCCGTCGGTCTTCTGCCAGACACATGCGATGGGAAAGGTAGAGTCGTTGATTCCGTTTTGCACGGCTTTGAGAATGAAGATGCCGTACAGCGAGCTGAGGGCGAGGTTGACGAAGATCAGGAACTGACGCAGCCAGCGCAGAACCCAGTCGCGGCGGAAATCATGGACCAGCACGAGCAGGCTCGCGTTGTGCACGGCCATGGACAGCAGCGACAGCGTCCACACGATGAAGAAGTGGTAAGGCACCAGCGATTCGATCTTGGCCAGCCCGACGCTCTGGATTCCGATGCCTGTCAGGATCTGCTGGTCCGAGTACGCGTTCAGCAGCTTCCGCCTCAGCACGCTGGGCTTATGCAAGGAGCGTCCACGTGCATCCTGCAGCACGAGCGACGCGCTGATGGCGAGCGCAATGGCGGCGGTGATGATGAACGAGAGTAGAACCTGCGAGGAGTTAGTGACCCCCTGGTCCCTCTAGCACTCTAGCACGCGCCTAGTCAGGCGTATGTCCCTGCATTAGTTGGATGCTAAGAGGCAGCCTACGTACCCCGATGCCCGCCACACCCGAGTCGCTAGGGACAGTGGATGGCGCATTTGAACAGTTGGCCATCGCGACAACACTCAGTAGAGAATAAGTAGTAAGCAAAGAATAGCACGAATTTGACTAAACGTGTAAAAATTGAAGATTTGAGGCAAACAATAATCACAAAGAACAACTGACAAACAACTAAACTGAAACCCCGACCGCGAATTGTTTGGCCAAGCCTCTTCTTTCCCTGCTGGCTGCATAACACAGGCGAGGCATGACGTCGACCCCTCATTCAACTAACCTTGGGTGCACAGTAGCCGCTGCGTCAGAGGAGGAGCGCTTAAACATTACGACACAGCATAGTATCGGCGCTTATTTATTAATTTGAAACCATGCCACTTAGGTACATAAGTATACTGGACAGCGGTATTGACAAAACAGGGAGTTCGTTACCAATCATTTCCGTGGTTCTACAAGGACAAGGACATGTCATATATTTTGAAGCACCGACCTAGGTAGCCGACATGGGACTACCTAGGTAATGAGGTCTCATACTATCAATCAGTTGACCACCAACACCGACATGCAATAAGTGTAAATATCTTAGCCTATATGTAGTTCTCATTCATGGCGTATGCAAATTCAATACCGCTGATCCCATACTCGAGTTGATATCTCATGGATCGGAACCCCACGCAGAAACCCCTAAACGCCAAACTTTCTTCCTTCCTTTCTTTCTTCTGTTTTTTTTCTTCTTCCTTGCTTACGCCCTTCGTTGTCTCTTCGCGACCCGGCTTGGGCTATCTTCAAGGTCTTCTCTTGTGATCTCCTCTGTGCCGCTTGGGCTGGGCGACTTGTGGCTAGGCGTGTTAGTTTCTACCACTCGACCGGGTTCCACGCCGTGTCCCGCTGTCCCCCCTGCAAAATCTGTAATCTCGGGATGCCAATCCAGATTTGCGCTGTCGTCAAATGTGCCAAAATTGAAATCATTACCACTTCCATCCGCGGCGTAAATATTGGGCTCCAAATATTGGCTGATATCTAGATCTTCTCCAAAATAGTCGGATGGATCATCTAAGCCGGGTATACGGCCTGAGGGGCTAAGGGGTCCGAGGATGGTACCAAGGTCTTCAAGCTTCTGACTTTGCTCCTTTTGTAGGCGCTCAAGCTGCTCTAGCTCCTCGGCCGATTGGGACATCCGTTGTATAGATGGGGGCACTCCGGAGGGCATAATGGGAGACAAAGATGCTGCAGGGTTAGGATTCGGCTGGCTGCCTGTCGCCGGTGTTCCATATGCGCCCGGGTTGGAGACAGCGGGAGTGCTCGCCGCTGGAGATGAAGCGGATGGAGTGGGTGTTGGCACGGTGCTGCTTTGACCTCTAGACATGATGGATAGCATACGGTCCCGTTGATCATTCGTCATGTTGGCTGCCGTATTAGCAGCCACATTAGATAGATCGATAGGTGTGCTCCCCGTTCTCCCGGCATTTGAGTTGGCATTTTGAAGGAGTTTCAGCATGCCTTCCCGGGAATGAGTCTCGAGCTCTGGCTTAAGATAAGACGGTGTGCTCGCTGACTCGATAGGTGTATCGGAAAGCTCAGTAACGTGCCCCGTTTGTTGCGAATCTTGATTGGGGAAACCAGAGTAGGTGGGGAGCTGGGGGGCAGTGGGATGTACAGGACGTTGATTATTGGGAATCGGGGGTAACAAGCGCTGTGTTCTTTTGGGTGTCCCAACTTTCGCAGAGTTTGGGGCCATTTGCTGCTGCATCCAATCGTCCAGATCAACGACACTGCCTTGCGCCGCTGCAGGCACCTGCACATTGGGTATGATACTGGCCAGCAGATCATTTACATTTTGTGTTCCCCCCTGCTCCTCCAATGATTTCCGGAAGACATTGGCTAGAAAGTTTAGGATAGCATTGATAGAATTTTCATGGCGATTATGCATATTCTGAAACATCATGGCTTGTTGATAAAGCTGATTATGCTCTTGTCGTAGTCGCGTAATGGCTTCGCTGATCTGCTTCTGGCGTGATTGCAAGGCTGCCATCTGATCCCTCACGAGGGCCAATTCTTTCTTTTGAAGCGGACCTGCTTCAGGAGCCGGAAGGGCTCGATTAGGCACACTTGGTTGATTGAAGGACTGAGCAACAGTATCGTCACCTGGTATGATCTCATCATCACTATCACCCTCTCCGTCGTCACCGCGCTTCTTGGTACCTTTTTTGGTGTTACCGCTCTTTGGCTTGTTAATCAACCACAAAAGGTTTGGGTGCCCTCGTCTGAAATATGGATTATAGTACTCGCTCGGGCTCTTGTTCTTGCGCTCGCTCGCTTTCATAGAGTTGTCTGAGAGGCCAACTTTCTTGTGAAAACCATACATATTGAGTTGTCGAACGAATGATGCATAGTTGTTATGCTTAAATAGCTCAGGGATCAGTGTCTTGGCAAACTCATCCTCGTCGAGTACAATAAAAGAGTCACCCTTCTCAGACCATCGAATTAACTCTGTATTCTTCCCATCCTCCAGAAAGCTAACGGAGAAACGAATATCAGTCAATTTATCCTGATCGTACTAACCGGGGAAGACTTAAGATGGAGAAGGGAAGATACCTGTTAAGTTTCTGGACGAAGGGAGGAATCTGTTTCCTCTTGGCCTGAGCTTCTCTTTTCGCCCTCTGTGCCTTTTCCTCGAGCAGTTCTACGTTATCATGCTCGTCCACTGAGCCATTAACCTGGGCGGATAGTAGGCTATCGTCAGCAAAGCCGGGCCAAGGGTCATTAGGCTGCGGCGAAAACGTGCGGTTGGAAGCAACCAAAGCGTTATTCCCAGTCCTTCTAGCTAATGCATTGGAGGGAGGAGCAGCGCCCTGAGTGAATTGGCCTTGGGTGGGAGCCACCATGCCATAGGTATTAATAGAATTGGAAGCATTGTCGGCAAAATTGCCGGCATTGTTTCCGTTCCATCGAAGCATTTGCTCGGGGGTGTTGTACTGCTGAGGCATCTGTTGTGGTACTTGCTGTGGTATCGGTATACTACCAGGAGCTGCTCGTTTCCGCGGATTTGAGGCAGGCATGGAGCGATAGTAGGTGTACATGGGTCACGATATCTGGATGAAGAGACGAGCAGACGAGGCTACCGGCTTGGCGCGACGAGTAGAACACAGTAGAATGAGACGAAGACAACGCCGAAGGCGAGAGCAGGGTGAGGCAGATACGACTTGACGGAAGATGGTTCGATTTATGTTGATAAGCTACCTAGAAGGGTCCCAGTCGTTCGCGTTAGGGCAATGCAGCTTGTGGGCGGCTGTGGGCGGATTTCCGAAGAGGGTGTCGGTCGCGCAGTCAGGCTGCCAGCGCAAAACTGCAATTGTACGCGGGGTTTGTTGGTGAACCGAGGCTGCGCAGAGCAGTGCGCGTCGCAGGGAATGGGGCGATCGGAGCAGCTGGCTATTCCAAGGAAGTGTGCAGGAGGCAGCAGACAGCAGACAGTGGATAGCGAAAGTAGTCAAGTCGGTTCGGGTGATGCTACGCAGCGTCCAAAGATGACTCGCAAGCCTTCTTCAGCGTTCGGAGCTCCTCTGGGCTATATAGCAGCCCTGGTGCCAGGTGACGACGAACGAGAAGAAAATGTGTTAGGCGTAGAAGGCGGAGAGAAGGTTCCAAGACCCTTGCAAACCAAGACTGTCTCTCGCGACGCGACAGGGATAATGAAGGGCCCTGAGACGGAGCAGGCGGACAACGGCAAGAGAAAGAGGCTTCTTGTTCTCGACGTCGCGACAAATGAGATGGTGTCGCGGTCTACGGCCAATGGACTACGGACGCCGGGCCGCTGGATGTGTGTGTGGCAGATTGCGCGAGCCAGTCTCGCGGATGGGTGGGTTGCCAGCCTGGGTCCAGAAAAGATGCTGTCTCGGAGGGGCTAGAGAATGGCGTTGCTTATTTTTCATCCAGACGTCTCTGCTTTCTTTGACCGATTTTCCGGCGCAGGCCGCGGGCCCAGGATGGCGGACAGGATCCCAGTCTTCGCTAAGTCAGCCTTCTGGGTCTTGGCAACACTCCCGCAGCGCTGTTGTCACAGCTCCCCTCGCTCCTCGGGTTATTTATTGAGTGGACTTTCTGTGAAGTGAAAGCTCGAGTGAGATGCCCATGACAGGTACGTAGACAGATGCATGTAGAATACTAAGTAGCTAGCAATGTTAGCTATCATAGCTAACTACAAGTATGTATCTGATGAACGAAAAATAGCAAGGTAAATTATCGCAAGGTGGAGGATACTTTAGCG
The DNA here is from genome assembly GCA_022385695.1 of Xylaria arbuscula. Classification (NCBI taxonomy): domain Eukaryota; kingdom Fungi; phylum Ascomycota; class Sordariomycetes; order Xylariales; family Xylariaceae; genus Xylaria; species Xylaria arbuscula. The sequence goes on from MU279350.1 coordinate 405,959, forward strand.
TATACATGTACCGTGGTAGGCGCTATTCACTAGGTACATGCATCAGTTGACAGTAAGTACACTATCTACCTGGCAGGTACCATCTTAAAACCACTGGGGAAGCCTGTACTAAGTAATACCGTCCTTTAGGTGTACTACAATTTTCGCTAAAACTTCTTCATATTGCAGTACATAGCAAGATTTGTGGCCCCTCACGTTTACTTCAGTGAAAAGTGGTGACGAACTTCAATGCGACTGCGCAATAATTCTACTAGGTACTGTAGGTGGTCGAGGCGGCGAGCAAAAATGGAGGGACTACCCCCCCCCTACTTAAACCACGTACAACAGCTTAAAGTTCGGCTTTTTTAAGCTATTCTTAATGAAATAACTTGCTTTGCAACATTTCTGCAACATTTTTAGTTAAAAATAATAAAAACGCTTAAAAAGGCCGAACTTTAAGCTGTTGTACGTGGTGTAAGTAAGGGGGGGGGGGGGGGGTAGTCCCTCCATTTTTGCTCACCGCCTCGGTGGTTAGGTAGCTTATCTCGGGTACCTACTATCATGAAGCTCAAGCAACGATAAGAAACCACACGACCTTACCTCCTAGGAGGGGCAGTAGGTACCTAGTTCCAATGGCGACTGACCCATCCAATAATGACCGGCATTAATGTACCTGCTACCTTATATGTTTAGACATATCCCTACATCTTGTAGTATTCCAATTCGTAGGATTGAAATCTTTGTGGTGACGTATTTATTACCACAGCTTGCCCTGTCATGATTCAGGGGATTAGGTGACACGTTCATTAGATGTAAAGACAGAGCACCTACTCCTGATGTAGACACAAATGATGAAGGACAATATTCACTTTGGGTAAAGGATGAATAAACACACGCTGTATGCCTGGGGTCTGTTTACGTATTCAACCTCCCTTGTGACATTTATCTTGATTGAGAGTGGGAGCGTTGCAACACATAACCGGCTTTTGTATGTCCTTGTCTCCGCCGTACAAGAACAGGCTCGGGCCGTTAACACATAGGGTATTCCTAAGTCAACGGCCAAGTCAGACCAGTTGGTTTCTAACCACATAAATGCCAGCACATCATAATCCTCATATACATTCGCCGGGCCCTGAGGATACTTGAAATTACGGCGTTGGCGCGCTCGACCTCTTCTTGTAGTTGTCTTCCTCCAACACGCGAATTCCTTAGCTTCACAGCGAAAACCTGTTTTGTGGATTAGTCTCGTACTCTACCGATATAGAAGCATGCACAAGGCACACCAATTCTTATGTAGAAGTGATATGTATCGGCTTTATTAGTTATATATCTATTGAACATATCTCACCTGGCTCCTCTACCAGCGAGGGCCGATGCTTTGGCTAGCTTGGCATTCCGCGCTTGATCCCATTCCCTTCCCGATTTTCCGGATTGAGCCTCCCTTTGGGCCCGCTTCTCTTCCTTGAGCGTACGAGCTTTTTCCCTAGGGTCTATTACAACGAGTTCTTCTTCGGCTTTCTTCCTGTAGCTTAGGTCTTTGCCCAGCTTATCAGCGGCGAAGCTTAGAGAATGGGACATCCATCCTTCGTCGTCACTGTCCTCCTTGTCTGCCTTGTCCCAAGATGTACAGCTTTGGCAATTCGCTATAAAGTGTAGGTCGCATAACTCAGCTTCGCCTTCCGCGGACTCAGAGGGTTTCTCATCGATATCACCCACGGATGACACTGTAGGTTGCTCCTTTTCAGGGCCTACTTGCTTCAGCTTGGACTTGAACGCCTTAAATAGAGATAGATCTCCCTCTGTGATCGAAGTTTCACCTCCTCTGCGTCGTTTCCGACCTCGTGATGATGTTACCGGAATCATCTGCTCTAAAGCGGACTTCTTTAATTCTGGTATGGGTTCCGAATGTATGGTTCGTTTCATAGACGCTTTCAAGGCAGCGATTTCTTCATTTGCTTGATCCAGCGCTGACTTCTTTGGCACTGTTTGCCTCTCTGGGGAGGGTTCATAGCGTACGGGTATAGGTCGCTTTTCTGGAGGCGGTGGTGAAGGAGACTTGGCCTTGGGAGCATCGGAGTGAGATTCTCGAACAGGTATAGTTTTCCGTAGAGCCTTCTCCTCCTTTTGTTGTTTATTTATTGGGTTTTTCGCTGAAACCCCGCCTTCCCCATCTACGTCCATTACAATGCGCGAATCGAACTTCGCCTTTTTTAACACCGGCGCATCAACATCGCCCTCCTCGTCATCGAAACTCAATAATTTCTTGCCACTTTTCGGTTTCTTTTTCTTCTTGTCTACTGGAGCACTGGACCTAACCGGTTGGGCTGTACGTGTTCTCTTCTTCATGCCATCGAAGGGGTTGACCAGTATCTCAGTGCCGGTAATTTTAATGGGATATAGAGGTCTTTCGCTACCTTCAGCAATCTCTGCTTCTCCCATGCGCGCGAGGTTGTATATGGTATCGCCCACGATTCTCCCGAAGACGGTATTCTTATTATTCAACTCCTCAGCTTTGTCCAAGGTGAAGAAGAATTGACTCCCATTTGTATCCGGTTTGCTCTCATTCGCCATGCCAAGTAACCCTCTGCGATTGAACTTGAGCCGTGAGTGAAACTCATCTCTGAAATTTACGCCTGTCGGCCCCGCGTTCTTGCCTCGTCGCTGGTCCATCGGCCACGGGTCCAGATCGCCGCTGTACGCGCCGCCATCGTATATGCATTCGCCGCCATTTCCAGTGCCTGTAGGATCTCCTCCCTGAATGATGAACCCCGGGATCAGTCGGTGGAAGATTGTATTATCGTAGTATCCATCGATGCAGAGTTGGAGGAAATTTCGAGACGTAAGCGGGGTTTGCTTTGCAAAGAGCTCGATGGATAGATCGCCCAGAGTCGTGTGTAGAATGAGGGATGCGGTCGGTTGAGGCTCGAGGTTATAAATAGACGACATTGTTGAGGCTATCCACTGGCCAATCCCAACCAACAGACGATTCCGCAGACTGGCGATATCAGTGGCGTGCAAGAAGCCTTTGTTCTTGCACCGGGTGCAATGTTGCGCGTGTATCGTGGAGTTCAAGGTTACGAGATACAACAGCGTCAGGGATCGCGCGACGCCATTAGAACTGATATCTTATCGGTGCTTCGCATTAGCCTGATAGCGGGTCCGTCCAGCTGGGCCAGCCCCACCATCATATGCAGGGCATCATCAAGCTAGCCCTGGTACTTAAGGATTCAGTTTTGGGACAATAGAATGCAAATATCTACCTAGTAGGTACTTTGATATGAATGAAATAAAAGACGAAACTATTGAGGAGAAAAACAGAACATCAAACATTTTGAAGAGGGGACCACCGACCGTCCGTCTCCCACCATTCTCTTTCCTACCTTTTTGTTTTCAGTCGTCACTGGTTCAGTTCAAGAACTGAAATTTCAAACTGTCAACTTACCACAGCTCTACACATATCGACCACGTAACAACTTGCTTATCCCGCATATACAAGATTCATGTCCTCGTCAGAGAAAATCCCAAATGCACCGCCCAAAGAGGCTACCGATGCAGTTCTGGTGCCTTCGGATGAGCTCCCTGAGGGCGCGCAGAAGGTAGAGGAAATCGACTTCAATGCATTCAAGGGCAAGTCGATAACCGTTGACGATATCATCCACCGTATGAGCAACATGGGCTTCCAAGCCTCTTCAATCGGAGATGCTGTGAAAATTATCAATAAGATGGTGAGCTGAAAAAATTCGGAATCCAAAACTGAGGGGCAAAAAAGTAACACGATATATACAAGCGAGCATGGCGTGACCCGGAAACTGGTGACAAAACCACTATATTTCTGGGATATACTTCCAACATGATATCTTCTGGCCTACGAGGCATCTTCCGATATTTGGTAGAGCATAAGCACGTATCATGCATTGTGACTTCTGCTGGCGGAATAGAGGAGGATTTTATCAAGTGCCTCGGCGACACGTACATGTCATCCTTCAGCGCAAAAGGTTCCGACCTCCGGGCCAAGGGTCTGAATAGAATCGGTAATCTCATGGTACCCAACGCCAACTATTGCGCCTTTGAAGACTGGGTTGTGCCTATCCTAGATAAGATGCTTGAGGAGCAGGAGGCCAGCAAGGGTACCGACAACGAGATCAACTGGACACCGTCGAAAGTGATACATCGACTCGGAAAAGAAATTAATGATGAGAGTTCGGTTTACTATTGGGCCTATAAGAACGACATACCGGTATTTTGCCCAGCTCTGACGGATGGGAGCCTAGGTGATATGCTCTACTTCCATACTTTTAAAGCATCACCGAAGCAACTCAAGATCGACATTGTAGAGGACATACGTCGAGTCAACACCATAGCCGTGCGTGCGAAGCGAGCGGGGATGATCATCCTAGGTGGCGGCGTCATCAAGCACCATATTGCGAACGCCTGCCTCATGAGAAATGGAGCTGATTATGCCGTCTATATAAACACGGCCCAGGAATTCGACGGAAGCGATGCCGGGGCAAGACCAGACGAAGCCATTTCATGGGGAAAGATAAAACCAGGGGCTGATCATGTGAAGGTATCATCATCACCCGAGATACCTTGGTCTTCTTCTTGTGAGCTAACGATTACAGGTTTACCTGGAGGCTTCCGCATGCTTCCCATTTATTGTGGCTAGTACATTCGCAAAAGACACTTGATATGTATGGAAGGACGTTCATTGTGGTATATTGCGCTTGATACGTCTTGTCGACCGAATAGCCTAACGTATCAAGTATGGCCTAGGTGCGCTTAGGTGGGTTGCTGATGAACGACAAGGTCATGTAACAATGAATCCCGCAGGCCAGGAGAACCATTCGCGAGTGAAGATTTATGTCTCGCCCATAACGGGTTCTTGTTACCCTAGAGAGCATGCTAATAAACAACGAATTCTAACTTGGAGTGGGCATGGCCTAGCAGCAGCGATTCGATCACATAACATAAAGATTTATTCGAAATCTCACACTCAAGTCTATGTCTTCACCTTCTTCTATTAACAGGAGCCTATCCAGTAAACGAAGCTTTCACGGCCGAACACCAAGTCGGAGCTTAATAACGCCAATGCTATCCTCTCAAACCTTATACAATTCTAGGTTACAGATTAGACCGCTTCGGGGGTTCATCTGAAGATTGACAGAGAAAGATGAATAAGACCGCAGTGGTTTTTAGGTATTCTGATACCTTTCTTTCCCAACGTAAGGTTTTGCCATCACATCAACAACACTTTAAGGTAGTGCGACTGTACCTACGCTTAAAATGAAGGGTTATTTCTCGGACTACCCGTAGGCCCCCTAGCTATATAATAGACATGACATACCATCCATTTTCCTCTTAGTACAACTGCACAATTTCCCCGCCTGGACTACTCGCAACCTGGGAGTCACCGGTGATCTCCTAGCACAGCCAGAGACACGTCTAGAAGTGACGATAACAGGGTCGAGAGCATAGAATCACTGGTATCAGAAACGGAAGGTATGATGGAAACCACCTTGGAGTTTACAAAGCAAACCCTTCTCGTCGGCACCTCCCCGGCACTAGAAACAGAATGGCACCAGCCTCCTCGCCTGCCCGCAGAGTTGTTCAAGCATCGCACTTTCCTGCACCTCCGCCACGAAACTACCAGCCACCACCATCTGATACTGACAACGAGCTTGCTACTCTGCTGCTCTCTCTGAAACACGACAGCCGTGGTGGTGCCATTGAAGAACCCTTCAGTATCGCAGCCGACAATTCGCTTCCACGGGTCCGTACTCACTCACCAGCCCCGACATCATTATACACGACTGCCTTCGGTACCACCTACAACACCAATGCATCTGTCCATGATTGGTACGTAATTAAAAGCTCCGAGCCCATTCCGCCGCAAAAAACCAATTCCTGTCATCGAGCCCTCTCGCTCGATTTGTCAACAGCTACCATCTATCACGTATGCAATACGCTAACCTAGACCATTCGTAGGCTCAAACATTCATGTAATGACAGTACACAGAGCGATCGCCTTCAATACTCGGTGCGAGAGACAGCGCTTGAAAGCACCCAGAGAGATCCGAACCCCAGTAAAGCTGGCCTATCCGACATGTCTGGCGACACCGATTCAGAAGCGACCATCTCAGAGTCTCCGAGTGGAACTGACGAGCCTCTGGCTGAAGAGAAACGCGTAGCAACCGAAAACAACACTCTTCGACACAGCTTTCAATCCACTAATCGCCGAGAGAATGCTTCTAGGTACAACTATCATGAAATACAACAGCCGCGCTCCTTGCGCTTCAGCATACAAGCACCCCAGCAGGTTTACCAAAGCCAGAGCCCAAAGAAACTACTACCCAAAGAGAACAGCTTACAAGAAGCGGCAAAAATGGCCGAAGAAATGCAGGGAGGAAAGGAGACGGTCAGAAGGTCTCGCAAGCAGAAAACCATGGACGCCGCAATAGCAAAATCAACAGCGGAGTATATGAAGAAGAGTGGAGGCGATCTCGAAAAGGCTGCTGGGCTCTGGTTTGCAAGGGAATTAACGAAGAGCCGGCAACCATGGCCTGCACTAGAAGAGGCCGAGGCTGCAGTCGAAAAGATGAAGAGAAATAGGTTGGATCCCAAAAGGCTCTTGCTACAGATAGAAGAGGAAAAGACGAAGAGAGAAACGAGAAAGAAACGAATGCGGAAAGGGGAAAAGAGAAAAGAAGATAAAGCTACGGAACCATCCCAGCAAAGCTTCGGAAGCCAATATCTGGGAGGAATATATCTAGACGGCTCGGGGACAACAATGACAACAGCTGCATTGGGTGCAAAGAATGACGGTCGAGAGACTCGGTACTAGGAACTATCGGACTTGGTACCAAAACAGCAGTGGTTCCCCGCCAGGACAAGAACACCGATACACTCAAACCCTTTGCCAGCAGTATTGGACCAAGAAGCCACATCGTCAATATTATCGCGAAAAAATAGCTCGCTCACAACCACAGAAGATCCACCACTATACGAGGAACCAGCGCTTCCAATGTCGTCAGGGGAAGGTGGATCGTCTACAGCATTAGGTAACGAAGCGGCCCCTTCGACCCCAATGCCAAAAGATATGCTAGTCATAGCTGCAGCAAAGAGTTTGATGAACACGAGAACTGCACTGGGGGCACTAGAACAGGAACTGAAGTCTACAACTACATTGCAAGAAGCCGAGGTACTGTCAATGCAGAAGGTGTCAACACCACTGACTCAGCCTGGAAAACAAGATATTCTTTCCAAGGTTCCCGCTAAGAAAAGGCGTCGAAGAGCAGAGGACGAACTGGGGCTGGGAGAGCAATGGGCAGCCCGCTTTACTGATGACGGGCATCGTCCGTGTGCGAAGCACCAGTAGGTAAGAAGGTCGGAGAATTGGCACTGGGATCATACACCTTCGAGCTATCGACAAAATTGGTCGTTCGTGGGCCTACCACCGCAGATTTGCAAGAATCTAACAGTACACTACCTATGAAACTATTTAACCTACTCTATTGAGTGCCTACCATAAAGGTATCCCAGCCTGTACGAAATTCGGCATTATCAATGATCCCAATAATAATTACATCGGACGCTGAGCTTTTATAGCACTCTGTGTTATAGAACGAAACTTACCTATTTTTGAGGTTGCTAAAAGATTTACATCAAGTCAATTAAGACTTAGTTGAAAGGAATGTGGAATAAATAAAGAAGTGTTTAATCCCTGGGCAAAATTAAGTCGATAAAACAAGCCAAAAGAAAAAGGATTGTGGTTCTTCACAAACGAATTTGCTACCCGCCTGAGTACGGGCAGAAGAAATACTAATTTTATTGCCAGAAAGCTTTCTAAATCAGCTTCGGAAGTCTTATAATTTATCCTAGGGTTATACCTTCAATGTGTCTACATCTTTAACTATATAACTTTTAAGTTTACATCATGGATACAAATTCTCATCTGCACACAAGGCAAATACCGGTACAGGTAGGTGACGATGATTCATGTGGAGTCGCATCTTTTTCCATCCTTTTCTCATAGCCTAGATAGGTACCTATACCATCAACACCCTAGTACTGTGCCGCAATGCTATTACTACGACCACATGCCTATCTGTGAGATTATTGGACTACTTGATATAGTATTTTCTTTTCTTATAGCTTGTAAAAAAAAGACTGCAACAGGTGGACGAACAGATATGTATGATACCTATCTTTACTCAAGATCAAATGCTACAACCTAGGTTAAGTAGGTATTTACACTAAGCTCGGACCGTGGGTACATACGTTGTACTATAGTCTAGCCTAAATCAACTGGAACTCCATCCTTACTTATAAGTAGACTTGTGTATGTACAGTATGTAGGTCGGAGTGCTCTAAAAATGGCATTAGTGGCATTTGCAGAATCTGGCCACACTAAAGGATATATGTATAAGAAGTATCCTGACTAGGGCAAAACTATGTGCAGTACCTACCTGATACATAGATATCTAGACCGCGACTAATTCTATCTCTGTGTGGATGTAGAAAAGACAAGGGTGGGTAGCAGTGTACCAGGTACCTAGTCATCACTATTTACCTGTGCTATGGTATATGCTACCTAAGTACCTAATCTAGGTACACAAAGTATTTTGATATGTATACATCTACATACATACACATGCACTCATGTAGGTTTAAAAATCCTTCAAGTTCTCCCTGTGAACTAAGGTATTCACAGGTAGGTATGCTCTTCGAACTCGGAAGGTCGAAAGAGACTATTTCGAGGACTGCATTCCACTTTGCGACAAATGTATGTCACTTAACCTTGCGGCTTCCCTTTCCTGGATGGAAACAGACACTTTCATGGGAGAGAGATCCGCACAGTAGGTAGAGAAGCCACCCGTGGACCGGTCCCACCAAACGCACCAGCGACATGCTAGTGATCATGCACAGGCCGGAGCCAGTCAACGTGAGCCATTCAAGGCTGAGCAGCGGGTGCATCCCTGTCGTGCGTGTTAGGCGCTTCCGAGACCAAATCGTGTTTTCAAGATCTCCAATGCAATCTCAGTCTTCTACCGCACACACACACACACACACACACATTGGCTTCAACGCGCACTCTTGACAGTCTATCCTATTCGACAGTCCGTGTGCGTCTCCATACGCGCATCGCCCGCTGCGTTATATGGTATATGCATCTTGAACTTCCGGCCTTTTTAATGTAATATAGCCAACACGCCCATTTCACCCCGACCATCCTTGAACTGCGGACAAGGATCCATTGGACTTGCCATTCACATGAGGATCAGCTCTATCAGGATCGAGCCTTTTTCGCGCACACCTGACTCTATGCGAATTATATAAGCTAGGTTCATCTCAAGTGCTGAGCTTCGTCCATTCGATCTCGCCGCTATGTAAGCTCAGCTCTCCATCTGTATAAAAATCAATACCGGCTTGGACTGGCCTAGAAACATCCTTGATGATCCGCTTCTCTCTCCTCCACACCGCGACGGCCACATTGCCGTTACGCCCCTCCAGACTTGATTGCATTATTTTCGCCATGTCATACTTTTCGCTTGCATATTACCCCCAATCGGGGGGCAGGAGACTACCGTGGAGGCCAATCGAAGATCTTAAAACTCTCGGCTAACCGAGCATCCAGGGCGTCCCGTTACACGGGCTCACGATACGATGGCGACTCGCGTCGCTCCAGGTCTCGTGACCGTTCACCAGATAGGAGATCGCTCTATAGTGACGGCGGCCCCCGACGGTCTTCCGCAGAATCGAGGTCGAATGCCGCGGCTTTCCAGACAAATCGAGACTCTTTCCGGGACACCCTACCGAGAGATACTCCTCGTGGCCCCAAGGCTTTGCTCGACGCCCCCAGCGGGCCTCGAGGCGGAGGGTATTCGGGGGATTTCCGAGGCAGAGGTCGCGGTAGAGGTAGAGGTTGGCGAGATGATAGTCGGGATCGAGGGAGGGATCGTGACATTGATTTTCGGGATCGAAGAGATCCTCCCTATAGGGATGATCGTAGCCGTGAACGTGAACGTCCCGACTGGCGCGACCGTGATAGAGACAGCTTCAGAGGCCGTCGCCCCTCTCCCCGTCCGCGCTCGCCACTTGGGAGAGAATTCCGAGACTCGAGGGATTCGCGCGATGGTCCTCTCGGTGTAGATGCGGATAGAGCGCGACGTGGGTCCCGAGATGGGCCACTCTCGGCAGGCTCTTCATCCTCAGATCCGCCTTTCGTCCATTCCTCGTATCGTGGTGATTCCTCATACCGTGGTGGTTACGGTCGTGGCCGTGGTAGAGGTCGAGGCGGAGACTGGGATCGTGGCCGTGGCCGTCCATTCTATGATGAGAGGGATAGATACAATGGCCCATTTCGAGCGCGCTCCCAAGAAGGGCGCTTCCGAGATAGGGACGACCGTGATCGAGAAAACAACAGATATCTGGATGCCGACCTGCGTCCACGAGATCTTCGAGATGACCGGGATGCTCGGGATCGCGAAACACGGGTGAAACTTGATAGGACATCTCACGAGCCTCCAACATCAACTAAGGATGTCTCGCCCCCTCCTGTAGCTCCAGCTGCGCCTTCTTTTGGCTCCGTGCCCAACAGAACGGCGTTGACGAGTGAGGTGGCATCAGCTACTGGAAAAGCACCACCTACGGGACCAAGAGCTTTAAAGGAGGATCGCCCCGGTCCCGTGAACTCTTCCCAAATTGCAGATACGAGAGCTCCTCCCACCGGACCATCCAAGCCGTCTTTCGAAAGAAGCCCACCGATACCCTCAGGTCCTCGCTCGCAGCGCCCAGGTCCTTCAAGTAAGCAATGGATCAATCCCAATCTCAAAAACAGGGTACCGGAGTCTCCCAAACTTGGAAGGTCCTCGAGTTTTGCTCAGTCTCGACCAGCTGGATTTCGAGGGGATGGTGCTCAGTCAGATCAATCGGGCGACTTCCATCAAAGGCCACGCAGTAGTGATGCAAAAGCCGACATTCAGCTTGGTAAAGCAGAAGGCAACGCCCAAGATGTGCACAACATCGACTCGGATGAAGTTTCTAAGATTGGAGCCAGACCGCATTCTGCTGGCTCATCTACACAACGAGACAAACCTCAAGACGAAACCAACTCTGTCAAGGTTGATACTGCAGCCACCGAGGAAGCAGATAACGTTGGGCCTCTAGAGAAAATCAATACAGGCCCAACGGTAAGTTTAGAGCCGCCGGCGAACCGACGGCCAACCCTGAAAGTCCCTGCCATATGTGTTTCCTTGCCTGAAAAGCACAGTAAACAGCCTATTATAGACCAATCTTCAGATTCCGATGAAGAAGAGATCGGAGACATGATAGAAACTGGAATAATTGAAGTGGCTAAGGAATTGAAGCAATTAGAAGCAGTGGAAGACTCCGTATCTATGGATCCCATAGCACGGTATGCCCTAATTTCGCTTGAAGCTGTCAACCGAGTTGCCATTGAACCCGAAGACTTGGAGACTATGATAGGCCCGATCCCAAAGACGGCTACGGATCTAGGGGAAATCACTGCAAAGCCAGATTTGGTAGTTGAGGAACAAGCCGGGACCAGTGATATACCTCTTGCCCACGATGATGTGAAGCAACCGCCAAAAGAAGATGACACCCCGCAATCGAGTGCGAAAGATCCTGCTGGGCTTTCTAACGACATGCCTAGACAACCTCAGCCGTCGATCGAACAAGAAGTTGATATGCCAACGACAGAGAAAACCCTGGCAACTGAACAAAAATTGGAAAACGACGATGAAGATGTGGCCATGGAAGATGTTGTGGCTGGCACAGCAAATTCTGAAGTGCAACCACTAACGGAACCAGAACCTCTCGTTTTCCAGGGGGAGCCAGTACTCCCGTTTTTCGAAGAAGCTCAAATCGACTCACGCAATGCAAGTAAAAGGGAATCCAGCACTCCGTCTCCACCCGAGGATGAAGACGAAACAGATATTGAAGACGTGGACCTTCAAAGCATCGCTATTGTACGCGAGCACATGCAAACGCCTCCTTTGGATAGCTTACCATACTTTGATGAGAAGCCCTGGGATAAAGATAAAGCATTTGTCAGATCTATGAACACTCCACAACCGGGTGTTAGCGCCTTCATCCTTAGGAGGTTGCAGGACGAAGCATGGAGCCAGCACGTTATGGAAACGCAGTTGAAGAAGATTTATGGCGCAAACTATGATAACTATATTCGATTCACGATGTCTGACGAACCCGTTGCAGTCAAGAGTCGCGAAAAATTTAGCTGTGTACTGGGTGCTGCTGATATAGGCCCCACTAAACCTGGACTAAACCTAGAGCCGAAACCCGAACACACACGACGTAGTAGATATGCCTCTGAGCGTGATTTAGAGAGAGTTCTCGAGGAATCCCGAAAAATCGAGGACGAAAAACGGGAGCGACAGTTGCAGGCCGAGAAGGAGAAACATAGAACTGACAAAGAAGCCGTGATACCTCGTCAGTACCAAACGGATAAAGAAAGGGAAAATGATTTTTACAGCAGTAATACAGGCTTCATCCAACCTGAAAAAATCGTGGCAACATGGGAGGTTCTACCGCCGGTGGACAATTTCACCGAGGACGAGAGTGGACAGTTTGAAAAGGCTTATTTGGAATTCCCTAAACAATGGGGTCGGGTCTCCGAGCCACTCCTTCGAAGAGATTTTGGTACAGCTATTCAGTACTATTACCTTAAAAAGGAGAAAGAAGAGCTCAATCTGAAGGAGAAGCTAAAAAAGCAGCCCAAGAAGCGTAAAAGGGGCGGTCGTGGTAAAACGCGATCAAGTGCTCTGGTGTCAGAGCTTAGGAACGGAGATAATGACAACGAAGAAACGCAGGAGACCGGGGAGAATGGTGAGAGACGGCGGCCACGTAGGGCGGCTGCCCCTACCTTCAACTCGGAAGCCACACCTGCGACGGACGGTGAAAGTGGAACTCCTGCTGGGACTCCGGGACGGAGAGGTGCGGCCGCAGCCAGAGCAGATGGGACTGTTGAAAAGCCGAAGAGAGGGCGTCGAGCTAAAGACAAGGACCAGAAAGCGCCGAGAGTTGCTGTCGCCCTTGCTGCAGCGCCCACTTCTGGACCGGCACCGTCTGCGGCCACCAAGGGTAATCGCTCTCGATCCGCGTCTAGAGCCCAGCCTTTGGTGGACTGGATTGGTCAGCCAACCCAAGACGAAACCCCTCGTCTCCCCTCTCAATATGAGTTGGTCCCAACCCTTGGACAGTCGGCCCCAGGTATGCCTATACAATCTTATGCTCAGACACAGCCTCTCGTTGGCCCTGAGAGGGGCGGGCCGCCTTCCTCCATGTCAGATGCAATGGCCCCCCCGCCTTTACGACCAGAGCCACCGTCACAACCTCCCGTTCCTATACTCGATATCAGCCAACCGCCTCCCCCAGATCGCAAGTCCGGCGGACAACCCTCGAGCTATTGGAGTGTCCCCGAAGCTGCCGAATTCCCGTCATTACTCAAGTCCTTTGGAAGCGACTGGGCGGCAATCGCTGCCCACATGCGGACCAAAACCGCAGTCATGGTACGTATTTACATCTTTGTAACATTATATGCAACTCTACTAAATTGAACTAGGTCAAAAACTACTACACTCGTCGAAAAGAGAGCACCGATTGGGAGGCAATAGTAAAAGAAGCAGATGATCGGAAACATCGAGGAGAGAAGAGACCACCCCCGCCAGTATTAACCACGAATCCCAAGAAGCGCTACGATACTTCAAGCAATAGGCCGCTTGCAGCAGCAGATGCCGCCATAGAAGACGCACCTGCGCCGAAAATAGAACATCCGCCTACCAGCCAGCCGATGAATGCCCGTTTCAATGTTCCCATTGCCGCTCAACCTCAGCCGCCACCGGTTGTGCCGTCCCCATTTGCTCAGACTACTCAACCACCCTCCTTAGTGCCAGCCCATCTCATTCCTCAAGTAGGATCGCAACCCCTTTCCCAGCCAAGTACGCAGACGATGTCCCCAGTCTCTCGGCCTTTGAGAGCGCCGCTTCCATTCCCTGATCGTGAACGCGAACCGTTCACTCAGCAAGCTGCCCGCACTCCCTTAGTCTCGAAACCTCCCAATTCCACCCCATCGTCCGTATCAGAATCGCCCGTAAGGCATCCATTACCTAGCTCCTTAGTAGATCCTCAAAGCGAAAGACAAAAACCTGAACCGAAGGCGCCCAAGGAACCTGCTCGTCAACCAGAGCGACAGCAGTTGCGAGTCAAACAGGAACCAGATCTCGCGCCTCACGACTTTTACGGCGGCCCGCCTGCCACCATTAGAGCTCCGCTGTCACGCGTAGATAGCATGTCATTGTCATCACGGCCAGTAGAGGCTCCTCGTAATCCAGCACAAGTCCCTCCAGCACCGTATGCGGTTCTTCAACATCAGTCTGGTCGGAGCTTCATGAGCGAATCAAACCCATCCTCTCCTATTCCCTCACGGTCTATGTTGCCTCTCACTCGACCATTGTCCCGTGCAGGCGGCACGGAATCATATAACGTGCCACCACCTCAACGCACTCCGCCATCCGTCGCGCCAGCGCCACCTCGTGCCCCTCCGAAAACTTCTAACCTAATGGCTCTCCTGAATGATGATCCACCAGCACCTCCCCCCAAGAGAGTTGTTGAAGTACCCGCAGCACCTAAGTTGTCGTCAACCCCTCCTCCTCATGCAAATCTTTCTCGACCGCCACCGCCGCCACCGCCTCCGCCACCATCCCATGTGCGTCGCGACTCTTCAATTCCAGAAGGCCAACCTTACGGATATGCACGTGGCCCACCCCCACCCCCACCACCTTCGTCAATGCCATTACTGAAGCCGTATACTGCCTCGCCACAGGCTCAGCCCCTGAGCGCCCCAAGGCATATGCCTTTAGAAGGGGCTGTTGAACGAGACTATTATGGAGGTCGTCCGCGTCCTTTCCCTCCTACCGCCGCCAGTTCTCCTCAAAATTCGCCTCATTATCAGGTTCCGCCTCAAACTCAGCAAGTGCAGTATCAATCTCCAACTTCCTATCCTTATGGGGCACCGATTCAGCCTCAACCGCCCAATGCCTCATCCCCCCCGCCCCAATACCCCCCGCATCAATCTATAGCAAGGAGCCACGAGCCATCTTCAGGAGGAAGAGAGACTGGATGGCCCACCCAGAACCCCGGCCATCCAATTCAACAACACCAGCAGCAACCACATCAGCAACCACATCAGCAACCACATCAGCAACCACATCAGCAACCACATCAGCAGCAGCAACACCAGCAGCAGCAGCAGCAACACCAGCAGCAGCAACAGCAGCAACAGCCACAACAACCAGCATGGTCGTCACACCCACCACAACCCCCAAAGTCGAACCAACCGCAGCCAACACAGTCGGCATGGGCTGCTCAGCACGCGTCTGCGCCAAAACCTCCTCCACCAAGTAGTTCGGTGCCACCACAGCCTTCATGGGTGAACACGCCGCCACCACCTCGCGGGCATGATCCGATGGCACTACGTGACAATTTCTCGTTGTCACGTATGCAAACACCTTTACAAGTATCATATCCGCCTTCCTCGCGTGCCCCTGAACCACCTCCACCGCAAGGCCCAGCCGGCTATGCTCGATATACCAATACTCCCACAAACGCACCTGTTCCCGGACGAGACCCTCGAGATCCGGGTCCTCCAAGAAGTTATACACCTGTTAGCTACGACAGCAGAGGGTATCCGCCTCAGGGACAAGACTTGCGAGATTCACATCTTCGTGAACAGCAACAGCAGCAGCAGATACGGCCACAAGACAGACATATCTACGATCGCCAACAACCACCCGATAGATACGGGAGATAGGAGTGCTCAGTCTATGCATAGGAGCCAGTGTATATATCTAGGAAACCTATAAAGTCACTTATCTTATTATGGGTAAATGGATGCAATGATTCATGTTACAGGTTTCCATTTCACAACACGTATTTCTGTTAACGAATCACCGAAGACAGCCTGAGCTATTCATCTCTCCTTTGGGGTCAATCGTCCTGAGGAGAGAGCGTTTCGGCGCTTTAGGCGGAGACGAATGTCAATGAGACTGGGTCGATATTATCGCAGGACGAGGTTGAATCCCAGACATGGTGAACATAATGCCCAAGAATATTATATTGTTTCGCGGAAAACAAAGATGCGAAGATAGCATTGCGTGTATGCAACTCCATCAATTACTTGTGCATCACAGTCTAAAAACGTCCATATATGAATAGACACTCAAACTAACGGGTTATTCGAAAAGTGTTTTACTTTGCCTTTATCCTTTGATATTACTACATTTCAGTGAAGTCTATTAATACTCCTCTGTGTATGGTGGTATCAATACTCCGCCCCATGCAGCGTTACCTGTATGCATATGCGCGTGCCACCTACTACCCAAGCCCCAATACCAATACTTGATTTCATTGGCCTCCTCATTAGATGATTACTACCGGTACCCGAGCCGTATTCACCGGTCTGCCCCTGTAAGCCTTATCGAAAGCTGCGCTATGGGGGCTTCGCCAATTCTGTTTCAGACTCCTGACCGCCATACCCATCTAAGAAAAAGAAATCTTAAATCAAGGAGGAATTGAGGGACGTTTCCTCTCCCTAACCCTTTGAATGAACTGCCGTGTTCTCGAAGTCGACTCAACTCGACCGGCTACTCACTCGCTACGTTGATTCGCGGCCGACGATGACGCCCAGAGTGGTTTGCGCTAAGGTCAGCAGCAAGCCCACGCGCTCCGCGTGGTCTCGCGACGTTGGCGAGGATACCGCGACGGGCGTCACCTACAGTCGGCGATCGTACTACTACGACCGCGAGTTCTCGGATAGCATCGTCCGCCCGACAGACGATATCGAGACCTTTCCGGCTGAGCGCGTCTCGCGGCGCCGCGGCTATCGTCATGTCGACGAGGGTACTGTTGTCGCTGTTGAAAGCGTGAAGCCTGCCGCCTCTGTCGGACGGCATGAGGACCCTTTTACCCGCGGTCGTGTCTTGCAGTCGGCTGGCGGCGATGACGGCGAAAACCAGCGCGATGAGACGCGGGATTGCGCGCCTTCTACGTCGAGGTTGCTGTCACGACTGCAGTCGCGCGTCCCTGTTCCCGACACTCGAGCTCAAGCTCAAGCGGACCTAGAGCCCAGATCGGGTATTGCTGGCGTCGATATGCAGGCGATCGCGCGGGGGGTCGTGTTGGCTGCGGACGTCTTCGTGCGAATGGCAGAGGTGTACCAGCGCCTCCGTGACGACGACGCAAGCGAGAACGAAGGCGGGGAGGATAGCGATGACGAGCTCTTCGGTCTGGAACTGGATCCGTATCATCTTGAGGCCGGGCCACCTCATCGATCCCGGTCTGTTTCAAGGGCGTCTCCGAGACGGACACCACGGGGAAATAAGGACACCGCCG
Source organism: Xylaria arbuscula (assembly GCA_022385695.1). Classification (NCBI taxonomy): domain Eukaryota; kingdom Fungi; phylum Ascomycota; class Sordariomycetes; order Xylariales; family Xylariaceae; genus Xylaria; species Xylaria arbuscula. Next base: position 423,365 of record MU279350.1, read on the forward strand.
CTGCTGCGGCAATTGATACTTCGGACGAGACTCAGGGACGCACTAGCAGTGATCACACAATTGCGACACGGACGCTGCCGCCACTGTCGGCTGTTAAGAGGGTGTGCTATTACCTCATTGCCACGGCCATCTTGGGCATTGCGGCAAGCTTCGGCATTGCAATGTGGTGGGCGCTGGGCCAGGGGGATGCGTCTACGGGATTCACGATCGCTGGCTATGTTATTGCTGTCGATGCGCTGGTTGCTGCTATTGTGGGCGTGGTGCATAGACCTGGGTGTCGCTGTTGGAAGACCTGAGGAGGGATGCTCGGGCTTGGGATCAGATTTATAAAGTGAGTTGATGGCTGCCACGTTATCGCTACTGTTGGGATTTGAAAAACCTTGATTTGATTTGATCGAGCCTCTTTTTCGGTTGTTGGGGCGGCGCTGTTCCTTTTGCATAACAACGGTACACGACAGTGACACACAGTTTGGTGTTGCAAACGTTGTCATGGGCTGCTTGAGGTTCGTGCTTTTCGTTTTGCCAAGTATATAGGTAGCTAGTTAGATACAGTGTAATAACATTGCATAAGAAATCCCAATGCCTGAGCCTATCCACCGCATTTACCATGTTGTTTTCCACTTGATACCACCAAGATCAAGCTATGACGCTATCTGTAGAGACGTTAGCAACGCCGATATGCATATGGACACAGAATCCCGCAGAAAAGCATATCGTCTTGGGTTATATTAGGCAAATGCGATAGATATCTTATAGTTGACATCCGAGTCTCCGCATAGATTACCAGGAGCGCCTGCTTCTCGATCGTTGGATACAGGCAGAACACAAGAGGAGAATGCTTCCGTGCTAGGAGTACCAGCGGGTATCTCATGGCGAGCTATGGCGCTGCTGACGTTGAGTAGTATCGGTCCTGAAACTACTCGAGAGCCCCAGGCTGCTGCGTAGTTTTAATCAATTACATTTATCTAGTGAGAAAACAGAATAATTCTTGGAATAGGGTGACGATGAACACTCTGCATATAAGTAATGTTGTTGACCTGCTAGCCCTTCAAAAATCAAACATAGTATAAATGAAAACATCATTCCTCGATACCGGAGTAATCTCTATTATATCCGCTACCAGCTTAGTTAACCATTATAGTTGGCAAAGTAGTCATCTCAAATCCAACAAGTACAATTCTTCTCATCACCCTAACCCTACTATAGCTCATGGAAGTGTAGATGAAGCTGCGCTTGTGCAATTACCCACTAGAAGAAATGCTGCAGCAGTTTCATCATTAATGTAGCCAGCTTTAATAAAGGAAAGCCTTTCCTAGTACCAATATTGTCCTTCCCCGTGGCCTTTTCCTCGTCTCGTAACCTGGCCCGCTAGCTATCTGCATCGTAGCTTCATCGGTGATTTACTTGGACGGCAGACGCCAAGCCAAACCAAAGCCCTATCTTTGAGTCCCATCGACTACCAAGATACATAGGATGCATTTTCGGTAAAGAGAACAGTCCGGTTTCGTGTAGCCCACGAGGGTTCCAAAGCCTTCTGATGGGACTTGGGTGTCAAAGTACGATATGGCCTTGAGTCGTAAACGATTATGAGAACTGCTAAGTCTATTATGTTGTTATAATGAATATGTGTTTCCGCTATGTTCTATGACGATATCAAGGCGGTAACTCGTGGCGTTCGTGTGTCTGTCCATGGACTTCGGCTATGTACTGTGGTGATAACTCGTATACTTGCGGCTCATCCGAAAGTGTTGTATACGGATTATCTTTCGCGTGAAGATCATTGATCGCGTAAGAATCATTGTTCCCAGAAGGGGATATGCCTGAGTTCTCGGGCAGCTCTGCTATGTGTGTCCTGTGTTTTGGCCGGAACCAGAAGAAATAGAGTCCTGCTCCCACGACTAGGGCGAGGACAAAGATACCCGAGACTGTACCGCCCACAACAGCCCCAATGTTAACACCATTAGTAGTAGATTCGGGTGTTGTTGTTGGGGTACTCGTCGATGTGGTTGACAATGTCGCAGATGCTATTGTTGACGTTGTTGATGTTGACTTTGATGCTAATTCTGAGGTAGTCGCATTAGGCGCACAGACATCTACGCTGAAATAAATCCAGGTAGAGTTGTAACAGACTGATGGTACAGCAAGTGAATTATTTGTAGCTGAGCAGATAGAATTTTCACTATCGTGGCCGTAGATGGTAGCTAGATTCACGTTGGCGTTAACCGTCAATCGCTTACTACTTGGCCCAAGATGATCACAACGCACCTGAACAGCCATCCCCTAGCGTCCCGATCATGAGACTCTTAAAACCTGATGTGAGCCTCGTACACTCGCCCGAGCCGGTAGTATCTTTCACGTCGATTGTGGATAAAAGCGTGCCACAGTTTCGATCGCTGAACGTCAATATACTTGAAGCTCCACTAAGAGGTATAATAATACCTAGAGCGCAGACCACCAGCGGCAGCGCAACTTCCCGGAGGTCCCTCATTTCCTTGGTGGTTTTTGCAGTACGCGCTATATGAGAGCTAGGAAGTCGAAGAGAATGAAGACAAGGCCAGAAGCGCCGAGCTTACACTTGAGCTTGAGACGATGAGACAAGCATCGCATGGAGAAAAGAAAACATAACATATGTATAAGTAACGTAAGTAGGTATGTGAGAGATGGGGGTCCTCCACAAAATACAGAGAGAGAAAAGAAAAAAACTAATCCATGTATGGATCTCCCAAGGTAAGCTCACCTAACCTTACTATATTGAGAGCAGTCAGCGCCGATAGTCAGGCTACGCTACCATGATCGGCGGCCCCATTGCATGATAAAGTTTGATGATTGGCCAACGTCGCATTGCTCAGGTTAGAGCTGTGTACTACGCCCTACCCCAGGTTCTCTTGACACTTTATTTGGTAGTGTACTCATCTAACTCTTCGGCTGTTTATTTGTCTACAAGTGCAGATGCAGATGTCTTGCTATGGGTTTTCTATATGGGAATACTGCCATTCTACTATACGAAGAGGATAAGTAGTCAAGTAAAGATATCTAAGTGAGGAGCCTATTTCGCTGCAACAGTCAATTCTTGATCTTGTAAAATCTTGCATCATCCTCATGACACTAGATATTTGTTACAAGGGGCATATCGTCCCATTGTCCAATTTGCTGTCAGCACTTCGTATGCCATTTGTACGAAGGCAGTGGAGCTGATGATCCAGCATATCGGGGGCCAAGCTGATGTCAGTTCAGCAGACACCACGCGGCTCCAAGATGGTTGGTTGTGTGACGTTGAAAAGGGGCATGGCCTGTCTCTTGAAAACCAGGGTAAGTTTGACTCAGCAGAATCCAGCAGTGGTGCAGGGTTACAACGTGCTTTCTCTCGCGTCTTATGCCCTGCAGATCTCGGTAGGTAACGGGATTAGCGAGTTGTACCAGATTGTGATTGGACGTTACATACCTAGGTTCTATCTGGCTACAAGGGTTTCAGTGGTATTTCCGGATTATATACCTAGTCTAGGATATGGTACCGTACAGTAGTAACCTACATGGGTAAAGCTAAGGACTTAAGTAAGCCGCCCCTATCATGGTTCGCCGAGTTGAGAAACGTCTCCTCAGCTATCCAATTTCGAAGTAGGTGGTATCTACAACCATCTACACTGTAGTCCTACAACAGTCGTTTTTTATCCAATTGTTCAAAAATAATTCGAATCTTCTAATACAGTGTGGGGTGTTGGCAGCCCTTAAATGTCATTCTCCTGTACAGTAGTCCGCGATACAGCTTGGCAAAGTGGCCATCCCGTGAGGGCTGAAACAAACGCATTGAACCCGTTCACGCTGCATATGTAGGACATGGTGTAACTTCAACGAATGGCCCGAGTTTACGAGATCGTTACTCTAGAGTACACTTGAGTTCTCTATGTTGAACAATCATAGGGACGGTGACAATTCTACCTTCCGAAAGATGGACAGATCCAAGAAATGGCCGATTATTGAGCTATGCAGCGAAGAGTCAATCTTATCGCTTATACGTTTACTAATCACTTCTATAGTATGTATACTCAGGCCAGAGAGCAGCGTTGTCATTTTCCTTGCTGATTACTTGCCCGCACTTCCGCGAAGATATGCATCACAGTCCTAGAGTCCTTATCGGTTGCGAATAATGGAATACTCATCAAGCGAGCTCGCGGATCACACGTTGGTAGTTCGTATTCATCAAATCCTACTTTATTCTCATCCCAGCAGCTTCTTCGCCTCGTCCTGCAGTGTCTTCAAAGTAGCAAACATGAGCGTTGGGCCGACACTGATCCTCGCGACACCAATCTCAGCTAATTGCTGGACACTGAGTCCGGAAGGTGTCATCGTAGCCAACACAGCCAAACGCCCGTCAAACTCGGTGACCAACCGCTTGACCTCAGTCGCCGAAACGCCGCGTTTGCCTCCCCATACGAAAATCGATGTCGCGCCTGCTGCTAGGTATCTCTTCCCGCGTGACAGAACCTCGTCCAGGTCTAATCCTTTCACCAAGGCGTCACAGCGTGCGTTGACGACGAAGTCAGGCACACCTCTTTGTCTGGCAACGTCGAAGACGCGCTCAATGCGCGATGAAGCTTCGTCAACGTCATATAGATCTCCTGTCGAAAGCGCACAGTCCTCTAGGTTGATACCGGCAACATCGAGGTCTACGAGAGCGTTGATAGCCGTCTCGAGTTCGGGACCGTATGCGTCTTGGATATCGACAGTCAATGGCTTCTTGAATTCGGCTGCAACGCTCGCGATATTACGCACAGCGGCCAGATTGACATCGAGGGTCAACTTCTCGTCGCTCAGTCCTGCTGCGCGCGCGATTGCAAAGCTGGCGGTTGCGAGGGCTTCGCTTGTTGGCAGCTCGGCAACGGCGCGGGCGCTGATGGCGTCCCAAACGTTGGCGAAAACGACGGGGTTGTTGGGCCGCTGGTAAAGAGCTTTCAAGATTTTGGCGGATGCATTTCGTGCCATTGTAAGTTTACAACTGAGTGATATGGTCTTCGTACTACTATGCGATTATGAGAGAGTATAGTAATGTAGACGATGAGGACGACGATGGGACTGCTTGGATTTGCATGGACAATCATGTTGTCTGTCTAGCATTGGCGTATAAATACTTTTGTTTTACAAGTTTATCCTCGCCCTCTGGCTTCCGCGGAAGTCATGCTTAGATTACGAAAGCAGATATGCGGTCCATTATGCTTTGTCATGACGTTTATATACGCCTTCTACTTGACATACCTACTTGACATGGCTTGGTTCTCATTTGGTGTTGTTTTGGTCTAAGAGAAGTATGTTGCAGTAGCTGCAGGAATGTTGCTATTGTCTATGCTAAGAAAGGCAGCCCTACCCGACGGCCCAATCTTTGCATTGGACTAATATTCGCCCTTCACCATGTCAGCAACATGACTCATAAACTCTCAAATCCCGCCCATTTCTGGTCTTTGGCGCAAATAGATCCTGCGTGTCGTGATTTGCCAAACTACGGTATCTTTCGAATCTACTTCACTAAGCTTGAATCGCAATCCCGATCTTCACTTTCTGTCTTTGTGAGTATTTCCTCGGGCTCTCCCAAGGCTAACGAAACAGCGACTATATCTCATTATTTTCGCAAGCTCTAAGTCAATGCAATATAAGTTACCTTGCATATTTCATACACTAGTAGGTATTGCTTCAATCGGCACTTAACAGCGACGAGCCAGTTGATACAACTCAGACCAACTTCATCCATATATGATGCCAGATAGCATGATTTAGTCATAACTGTATATGTAGAAGTTGACTTAACTCAAGTTAATTTTACATCAATTATAAAGGGTTTTAAGTAAATAAATTATGTAGCCTTGAACAAAGGTTGCTCGTGTTCATAAACTGCTATTTGATGATTGAACTGTGATAATATTGTACGGGGTTATGTTCAATATTGTAAGTGAGAACGAGCATAGCCATCCTAGATATATGCAACTACGTAAATGCAGTGTATCCTCGCTCTGTATCTTACTGAAGACCAGTAGGCCGAGAGCTATGCCATCCACTCCATTCATTGCGCCAATATTAGAAGTGTCGTGTACGATGTTGTCTCAGCATCAAACACCTTGTTCACAAATGAGGCATATCGTAGCCTTTCAAAACAGTATACGAAAGAGAACGAAAGGATGAAACACTTGAGCGGTAGAGAGTGTATGATCAGTCTTCTAAGGAAAATTGACATATCGTCGATTAGGGCGAAGAAGTCTTTGTGTCGACGAATACTCATCAAAGTGGCAGCTTGAGAATAAGACATCGTCAACTAGCCTGTCTCCTAAGCACAATTAACAGTATTTGAAAGAGTTGAAATATGTATATAAGTAGAGGTCGCTCAGTATTGTAGAGCTATCATACAAACTGTCATCATCAGTTCAGTCCGTTTCAAGTAGTTGAACAATATGCCTTCAAAACTAAGATCAGATCGCCCAAAGCCAATTGATACAAACCCTGCAAGAACTCGACAGCTGCCACCAACACAGCATTTTCGTGACACCTTGGTAGAACTATCCGCCGCGCTTGCAATTCTGAGCGAAGTCCAACCGCAACAGATATGGCCCTCTGGCAAAAAAGACGAAGCAGTGAGCGAGCAATTTGAGCCCCCGTCTCAAATTGAACCGAACGACAAATTTGGTGTTCCATTGTCGGATCTCCTTTGGTCATTCGCCCTGATTTTCTCGCCGTCGAGATGTGGGATTCATGTTGTTGCCAGCGTTCTCCGAGAACAGCCGCAAGCGGACGACGAAACGAAGTCACTCTTTACTGTGTATTTGACTTCTAATGAGAGTTCCTGGAAGGATGCTGACACGACATATCAACAAATGTGGCAATATGGAGTAGACCGTACAAAAAGTTTACCAGGGCCCACGAATATTTTATGGCAGAGACTAACTAAGAACTGCACCGATCGGATCCAAGGCTATGCAGACACAGCTCAAAGAAGCATGCTGGGAAAGAAAGAAGAGTATGAAGGCTCCTCATTTCTAAAATCGGAATGTGAGAGCACTCATACTGATTTTGATACATGGGCACATCATCAAAATGCCCCGAGGTTTGCTATTGCTTTGAACGAGTTGCTAGGGACGATTAGGAGTGAACTTAAGAGTGAGCTTAACCCAGACAGACTGCCTGAACTGACGAAGAAAGTCTGGCATTTCCAGAAACAGCATGGAGATCAATTCGAGGAATTATTTGGATGTCTAGAGGAGAGAACAGCAAAGGCCGTTGATGGTGACGTGATTGTGAAGCTCCAGGGGATCGAACATAATCTCAAACTAAAATATCCCAGCCGTGCAAGATTATTCCTGAAGTGCATCGAGAACCTCGCGAAAGTGCCTCGCGCGTTCTTTCTATACCTCCGGTTCCGCGCAATCCTAGAGTCGACCGGCGCAAAGCTGAAAATCGTCTTACTGTCCGCTAAGAAACTCCATGTTCCTGTTTCTGCAAACCAAAATGCTGGACTAGTCAAAAGGGCTATTGACATGCTGGCACGTCAGCAGAACAGCAGAATAAGTACCACTGACTTGGAAAAGATCAAGAAAAAAGTTGATGACCAGAAGGATTGCTACCTACACTGCGAAATCCAATTGCTCCAGCACTTCTTTTCGCTCTCCGAGAGAGAAGGGATGTGGAACGTGTTGGGATGCAGCAAGCGACCGTGCTTCGCATGCTCTCGACTCCTACAAGCCTCACCTTTCGCCCCGGGACAAAGCCACGGCAAAGCATACAACCAGAATCTCGCTTTCGGGGAGAAATGGTTCGAAGGCCAGGAAGGCATGCCACAAGCCCTTCAAAACCTGAAAGACGAAGCCGTGGAGAGCGTTCTGAACCGTGGAACTCGCGAAACTAATACGGTGAGGACAAGGAAAAGATTCGACGAGCCGGATTCGCCGACGCGGCAAGACTGGGGCTCGGAACTTCTTAACGGCCTCAAGGATTTCGAATTGCTGAGAGTGAAAGAGTCGCAGCCGCGCCTAAAAACTAGAGGAAGAGATTGAATGCTCGGAAAGTGAATGAGTAAATGCGTGAAGCGAAGCCATACCCTGTTGTCGATACTGGCACCTTTGGAGCCTGGTCATGATAGATAGGTATTGTTCGTGTTGGCCACCACCTGTGGCAGCTGGAATGAGGACGTTGTCGTCAGGATGGCATACACCAAGTTATATTGGGTTGAGGGAAATGATGTAGATTGCTTGCTAATTGTCACGTTAACTGGTCTGATAGAAAAACAATTAATCTTTCTGTCGATTGAAATAATTCTCATACAGCACTCTCATTATCAAAGTCACTGTAAACTCGAAAGGCCACAAGATCGAGTATATGCAGTTTATTATTAGATTATAGCAACAACAAGCGGAATTCGCCTGTGCGAGTAATGAGCCTCTCCAAATAATCACCACGCATCCCATGCAAAATTAATATCCAACCGTATGCCCAATCCAGTGTTTGTAACTCCCCATACCAATACCCTATATATAGTACTTTCGCAAGATTAAAAAAGGATTATCCAAACGGGATGCCGAAAAAAATACCGCCTTGCCGTTCCGCTAACAACAACTTTCATTATCGGAAAGCAATTTTCTTCACACGGTGATCTATTGATTGAATTGTCGAATTTCTATGTCCTTCCTCCGCCAACAGCCTCGCGTTCGAAGACGTCTGCCTCGTCCATCTCTCCAGTACGTCGTCGTTCGAGAGCCCGCCGAGTTTCGCTGCTTCCCCTACGCCGATGACCTATACCTAACCGCAGTTTTGATGGGACACTGTCGTTCGGTACCTGCGGCGATTTGCCTGCGGTTTCGGGGGAACTGGGCTCCTCAACCTCAGATAACGGCGCGAACGTCGTAGAACCAAGCAGTGGGGAGAAGACTTGAGTACCAATCGGAGAGGCTACTGAGCTGGGCGACATAGCGAGTGAAGGGATCGAATTTGTGGCTACGCTCGGAATAGCCATTGTTAAAGTAGGACTACCAGCATCGCTTCCAGCTCCTATAGAGTCCTGGCTGTAGATCGAAAACGCCGAGTTTTTTCGGCCAGGAGCAAGACTACTACCACCAAGCTCCTGGCCCAGTGGACTAGTAGCGCCATTTCGATCATACGGAGAGCCGTCACGCGAGCTTGAAACAGAGGCCTGGGACCCGCCCCAAGCCTTATTGCGGAAGTTTAGCAAAGCCGATAGGGTCATGTCGTGGTCTTCTGCCATCATGGCAAGTTGGGCAAGCCCAGGACTTTGTATGGCACCACCACTACTAGGTCCCTGAGGCCAACCGACGCTCATTAATGAATTTCTGTTTGAGTACTCTGAACGTTCCGTGATAGGTGTCAGATTCGGTTCTCGAGAAACAACACGGCCCGACGTTGTGCGGTTGACTCCACTCGGGCCAAAGTACCCACCATGGGAGTACTGATACAGATTTTTCTCACTGAGTGAGCTTTGGGTATGGTTTTGCTGCTGAACAGGGGCGGAGTAAAAGCCAAATTCTTGCCCATACCAGCCATCGGAATCGTTAGCCAAAGCACTCGCGTTGGCTTCAGCGATGATGGCATCATCATCAAGCTCGTAATCATCCAACCCCGCCGAAAATCCGTCATCATTTTCATAGTCGACTAGTTCGTCATCATTAATAGCATCTTGCTGGGAATAACACGATCCTGATGTTGTGGGTGATGTGACTGTTAAGTCTCTTGGCGGCTCGGGAGAGGAATCTCTACGAAATTTCCCAGAGGCTGCAGCCTTGTGCGCAGCGGCCGCCAGTGCTGCCTGGTACACTGCAACTACGTCGCCCCCCGACTCGGGAAACGCTTGTTGTGGTGGCGGAAATTGACCCATACGTGAAGGATCTGTTTCATCCTGAACTTGAGCGACATGCAAAGCGTTAGCTTCATTCTGCTGGTTTGTTGTTTTCGAGTGTGTGTCGGCACTTAATGAAGTATGAGCAGTAGAGTGTGACACAGCTGACTGAGCGGAGAGCCTAGAGGTTATATCGGATTCCCTCTTCTTCGTCTCCAAAGCTGCGTTTCTTTCCGCTAGAGCTTTAGCGAACATTTGAGGTATTGGTCTTCCATACTGGTCAGTGTCGTTAATGTCAAAAATAGACTCATCGAATGTTGAGCCATCCCCTTCTCCAGCAAAGTCATGGCTCGAGCCATCATGGAAGTAAAGTTCATCGTCCTTGCTGAGATGACTTCTCTTCTTATCTTGAGGTTTTAGTGGTTTTGGAACTGCCGACTCAGAAGATTCTAAAACAGTTTCTAGCTCTTGAATCCCCAGACCTGCACCGCCATCCTCGTTGTAAAATTGATTAAGCATCGGCTCAGAAAATGATTCCCGAGGAGTCTCTGTGTATTGCTCGAATCTCGGCGTATCCCCCGTCTCGGCGTAACCAATGACATCTCCATTAGCGTCTCTCGGCGTGGGGAGCACCCCAGGACCATGAGGGCTTGTTAGTGATGATACAGGCTCTGATCTCTGGAATACGAATCCTGCAAAGTTATCTTGGTCATTATCAGGGTCGTTTGCTACTTCGAGGTCTTCTTCATAATCATCTAGGTCGGCATTGACACCCGGTATTCGCTCTTCCAAGTCATCGTCATAATCCATCGCATCATAATCAAATGCATCCTCATCAAACTCGTCGAAGCGTGAATCCCTTCGATCGCCAGATACGCCCGAGGCTTTATCCTGTTGACGTTGTCGGTGCCTCTCCTCTAGCAATTTCTCTTCTTCAGCGGCTCCGATCATATCGAAACTAAAGCGAGAAGAGGTGCTCTTCATATGCCTAGGAATGGCGGAGAAAGAGCTTTTTACAGATGCCGCTGATGTCTTGCGAGACATAGAGGCTCTAGAAAGCGCGGTTGGGACGTTGCGTCGCTGAGCGGTTTCTTCTCCGGTGAGTGTTCCATCGAGCTGAGCTCCTGAAGAATCCCGAGACCTCTGACTCAATGTTGCGTCTGTAGAGTAACCCTTGGAGTAGGATGACGAAGCTCTACTTGACCTGACATGTTCATCCTTGGGAGGAACTGGTGGCGCCCTCGTTGGCGGTACAGCGGCGACATTGTGCTGTGAATGCGAAGCCTGCCCATCTCTATGATCTGTGGACTCGGTACGAACTGTGCTGGGCTGAAGTACAGGTTTCCACGGCCTTGGATTGCTAAAGTCGTGTACACGGGTGCCTCGTATCCGAGGGTCATAGGTAGGTTCACGTGTTGACAGCGTGAGATCTGGTATACTCTGGCTAGTCTTTCTCCTGGCGAGCAATGTGGACATTGGATTTTTTAGAAATGGCAGTCCCTTTTTAGCCTTTACCGAATCCCGCCCGACAGGAGGGTTTATAGCAGCAGGCAAGTCGGATGCCATCCTGCTTCCTGGCGGCCGTTTTCCTGTGGGCGGCGCGTTTTGAAGATCGGTAGGGCTGACGAAAGACGAGGCAGTCCTGGCAGCTTTGGCGGAAGGTGGAGGTGGTTTGCTGGTGAAAGCAGTGTTTGGGGCGCTGGCGCCGGACGGGGAGACGGAGGGCGAGACTGAAGCTGCTGGTGGGACACCGGGAGCGCCTCGGGGCACTGTAGGCTGGATCGAGGCGGCCTGTCCCCGACGATAGTTCTCCAGCGCCAGCCCGCCAATGAACCTGGACTGTTCATTGTAAGGGGACCGAGGCAGAGGTTTCGGATCATCGCGCGGCCGCACGTCTTCAGCCGATTTCTGATCGGTGGGCGTCTGGTCCGAGTGGTGGCTCTCTACGGACAGCACCGAGTCGGCAGAGACGACGCGCGCGATGGGCGGCAGCACGGGAGGGTTCTGGTCGCGTTGAGGTTGCGACGAGGGGGGGCCGTGGACCTGGGCGAAGGGGACTGAGGTGGCGGAACGTGGGCGAACATCGGGGGCGGGGACGCCGTCGAGGGGGATCAGATGGGCGGGCTGGATGGCGGTGGTATCCCACGAGGAGCGGTCGAGGACGGGAGACGTGGGATTGGACGGCGTCCGCCTGTGGAAACGAAGATGAAGCATGGCTGAGGCGGCGGCGGAGACGGGGGGTGAATGTGTGGGTGGACGGAGCGGGACGGCACGGGTACGGAGACGGGTGTCGATGGTACAACGGGGAGAACTCTATTGGCATGGCGTCATGCAAGCAGCGCGGATGGGCACAAGCATGAACTCGACGGCGACGACTGAAGGGCGAGACATTCGACGGGCCAGGCAGTCGAGCAGTCGGCGATCATTGGTAGCGACGGTGTGTATAGCGGGGGTCTGTTGTCTGGTATGTGATAATGATAGGTGGTACGATATAGGGCGAGGCGTCTATAGCAATGGTTTGCACACCAAGCACATATCAAGGAACATGGCAATTGAGTTCGAATCCTGGATGGCCGTCATGCCGCGCCTGTCGGCGACACGCAATGCTTCGGGTCGGTTCGAGCAACCGTGCGAAAAGGTAGACAAGGTACAGCAGCGGTGGCACGCACGGTCGAGAATGAGAATGACCAGCACGACGAGATAGATAGTTGTGTGCCCTATACGTAAGCCTATAATATGTATGTCTGTAGCACAGCGTCGGTCTGCGCGGGCTCACGGGATGCCAATGCTATGGCTTCTGCTATGGTATTCGGACGGCGAATCGTAAATATTGTCGAGAGCACCGACCGCATTGGCCTGCAATGTGGCACAGTACCTAGGTAACACAGAGTGGACAGGCAGACGATAGGGTGGCAGGTGGACCCCGTTTTTACGTCTAGCCAGAACAGGCTAACCACTGTCTCGATTTCAGGAGGTCACTGGAATCCGGAATAACAAGTAGATATATACTCTACGTGACACCGATGCTAAGTCCCAACCTGAGCTATTGTCATCATTCATTGGTCACCATCATCCGAGTTGGCAAAGATAGAGTCCAACAATCAAGAACATGACAGTTCCTTGGCAAGTACCCTGGACAGTATGTGGACTACACTAACTCGTGCAGAGCGCCCGGACAGTGCCCGGATACTGTAGCAGCAGCCCTGGGGCCTGTCGCCTGTCGCCTGCCTGCAGACGTATATGGATCCATATGTCTCGGCTCAGGGTGGATCCTAGACTGGGAGCCATGTCTTGATCCGTGCGGCATGTGTTGTGCGTCTCTGCTCCAAAGTAGAGTTCATGCCGATGATATGTCAGGCAACATGTTACTGCGTTTGCATATGATCGAGCTCGACCAGTTAAGTACTACTCGGTCCCGGCTCTGCTGGATCTGCTGGAGTACTGCCTTTGCCTTACCCGGCGATGACATCGGACACCCAGTAATACACAATCCGGTTTGGATTAGCCAGCATCATGCTCAAGATCCTCTCAAGATCCTCGGCCTTGGCAGTAGGTACATGCGTGGTCAACGTCATATATGCTTGACAGAAACACGTGGTTGGCTGTATGGCAACAGCATTACGATGCATTCTATAGCTACAACACCACGTACACATTTATTCGTACACAACCCCCGATGTCTACACCAATTAACCTGTAAACTCCGCTAACCCTTCGTCCTCCTCCAACATGGTGATAAAAGAAAAGGGAGTGAACATGTGGCCGGCAAATTCGGCATACTTTGACTGTGCCTCAACCCATTGAAGACGTAGGGAGTGTAACTAGTATTGTTAGCATAAATTCCTGGGGGTCGGGTATGTTGCGAAAGCTTACCATAGCACTGCAACCTTCCATGGCAATCAGAATGGCACATGTAAGGCAGAACCACAGACCAAACGCTAAGAAAATCATGATGACACCGAGAACACCGGTCCTCGTGAGACTCGGGCCGAGAGTCATGTCCCATAAGACGCTACTGAGCTGCTGGTGAGCTAACGATAAAGCCCAGAGACGCAAGTACGACGCAGTGTGCGAAACACAGTTCAGGCAGAATTCTACGACAGCGTTAGTGACGATCATAGAGGTAAGGGGAGCACCATATCTCACCAATCGTGTGAATGACCTGGTGAATCATGACTTCACTGAATTCGAATTCCTCGTGGCCCTCCTCCTCGTCATCTCCACCATGTGCGATCATAGCGACACCTTCGCCGTCCTCAGTTTCAATGCTAAAGCGACCATTTCCGTTGCCAGCCGTGTGCCCTTCCTCGTCGTCATCAAGCGCCGAGACTCTAGAGTGTTCGCCTATGCCACGGTAGCCCTTAGCGCGAGTTTTGTTGTGCTCCCAACGTAGATAAAATGGCTTCAAGAATAGCAAGACCGGAACTTGGACGAAGGCGAGTAGAAGCAAGGCAATTTGCACCGTCGCCTGGCCACTGTACAGCTCTTCGTCAATAGTGCCGGGTTGTAAGAACATGTAAATCAGCATGTTCAACAGGCCGGGTGGCGATCGTCCCACGGCGTACCAATCAACAGACCACTTATAGATGATGCACACAACTAGATACCCAAAGATGGACTGGAAGAATATCATGCCTGGGACAAAATTGCCCCAGATATCGATAGGTTTCTTAAAGTGCTTAGCGTTGATATACGCGAGGCAAAGCGAGTAGGTCATGTGTGCCCAACCGAGTATAATGGACATCTTCATCTTGTAGCTGTTGGTGAACAAGAGGTCGTTGTCTGTACCATGCCACATCCAGTCCAGACCGAACGGATATCGGTAGTCACCCTTGAGCTTGGCGACAAGGGGTTGACCTTGCTTCCATCCTTCAGGCACATCCCATTCCCAAGCACTATCAAAGAGGGTTAGAGACTTGGAGAAGACGTCATTGTAGACAAGACCGGTGAACAACGAGAATGTGGCCATCACTAGAGCGATGTAACGACCGTAGTAAATCATTGCAAACAGCTCAAAGGTAACCTTCTTCAAAGGCCTCTCCCAGTATATCATGGCAAGAGCAGCCGACAGCATGATGACTGCATGGCCTAAATCACCGAACATGACAGCAAAGAGGAAGGGGAAAGTAACGATAGCAGGGAGCGCAGGATTGACCTCCTGATAGGTGGTGGTGCCATATGCATTGATGATGGTTTGAAATGCTTCGGTAAACTTATTGGTCCTAAGATATGTAGGCGGAGTTTTGCTTGTCTTAATCTCGTTGATAATGGATGGGACGGATAAACCTGCGCGGTTGGTGACGTCCTGGAGGGTTGACCGAATGCGAGGCAAGTCAGTCGTGGGGCACCAGGCCTCCGCGATGAGGGTTCGTCGTTGTCGGTCAAAAGAGAAGAGATTAAGCGTCTTATACGTGGCCTTCTCTTTTGTAACTAAAACCATCCAAGCTGCCAGGGACTGGCCAATTTGCGTGAGCTCGGCCTCGAGTGTCTGTTGAGTGTTTTGCAGCACGTTCTGCACGTCATTGAGGCGGGCATTCACTTCGTGCATCTGATCACGGCGCAGATCTGTATTTTCATCAACATTGTAAACCTCCGCACCCATAGACTCCGAAATCTTGCGAATCTTGGCCAGAATCTCCTTGCCATGGGCGAAGATGACGAAGACATTCTTACGAATCGCCTCGTTGTTGGTGGGGTCGACCAGGGGTTCGGGAATCTCAGACTGGTTCATGTAGAGGTTGCCTCGGAGCGTGCGCCAAAGAATACGCTCGAAAGCGGCGACGCGTTCTCGGTTAATGACACCTGCGACGAAGCCGATGTTCATGCCGGAGAAAGAACGCTCGACATCACCGGCCTGGTTGTGCTGCTCGACGTCTTGGAGCAATGGAGCATCGTCGTCCTCGGTCGAAACTCGAATCTCGTCGACGTTGCCGTGAGCACGATCGAAAAAGCCGCCGGCCTCGCGCAGAACCCAGCGCCACTCAGTCAGCTCGACCTCACGTTTCTTCAACGTCTCGTAGCTGTCGTTAAGTTGTGCGATGCGTTGCTCCAAGCCCTGGCCGCGCTCGGCGAGCTCGTCAATCTCGGAGGTGGTCGGGGGAGCGAGGGTCTCGACGTCGAGATCGAGCTTTCGCAGGGGGGTGCTTGCCTTTTCCATCTGGGCATGGAAGTAGCCTGTGCTGTCAGTTGAGGTCCGTTGGGGTGTTGGACGTGGTTTATCGGTCGCGACCGTGTCAACTTACGAAGCTGTCGTTCGACATTGTCGAGGCGTCTGATCTCTTGAGTGAAAGTCCGTTGAAAGGCACTAACATCACCGTTGAGCTTGTTGGTGTCAGCAGATGCACGCAGCAGGCAGATGGGACAGATGGGACAACTGGGGAAATCAAGGGGTGGTGGCCTACATCTCGGAACTGGACCAGCCCAAGTTCTCCCAGGGCCGTCACACATTCTCTCCCTATTTCATTGGATATATATAGCTGTACCATGCTCATGTCCGCCGAGCGGAACATGCTCTGCTTTGACGGAGCCATGATGATGGCGCTGGGCTCCCAGAGTTAAGCAGAGTTACGCAGTTGATGAAGATGGCGACAGGTTGATGATGAGCTTCGACCGAGCTTGGCTTTGCAGGGGATGGAAGCGCAGTTGCCTTGAGCCACTCGCGGTTATTTCGGGACTAAGCGTGGCTGAGACGCGAATTTATGGGACTGGTGTGGCAGATTATTATAATATCGAATATTTATAGGTATCCACCGCAGAGCATCCCATGTTACCTATGTAGATCGAAGCAGGCGAGGCGGTGCGGAAAATAATTGGCAGACCCAGGTAGTGGTGGTAGTGGTGGTAGGTCTGCCAATTATTTTCCGTATCGCCTCGGCAGGCTCGCTTTCTTCAGTTCAGAGAGAAAGCTTGTTTGATTCCAACTTTACAGATCTGACTTCTCCCCTCGCTCTATTGACTAAGCAATCAAGACCCAGACCTTCAATAACACCCCTTTACAGGTGAGATATGCATTGAGCTATTCAGATACTGCTACTGAAAATATCCGTTTGGTTGAAGTAGTCACGCATGTCTACTCAGCATACGTCTATACCCACTGCTGGATTTGGAGAGGAAAAAATTGAGTACGAATGTACTCTGAGTTCTATTAGCTGACGATTGTTGCCTTAATGCTGATACTAGGAAACAGGTAGGGGCCTTCTAGTAACACAAGCACAGCAATACATACATATAAGATAGCAATAGGAAGCCGCTTGAATTTGTATCAGCTCAAGTACACGTGTTTCTACGTCTCTCGATGGAAAGCAGGCAATGACATGGTAATGTTCCACTCCAACATGTTAAAGAGACTAAGGCCGTATTGCTTTCGTGTGCTTCTTTTAGTCGGAATTTCCAGCCAGTCTCGAAAATTATACCTGAATATTTGGTCTTCCCGCTTAATATAGAGAATAACCTTGTCAAATTCCATCAGATAAGCGAGTAGTGGTAGCAAACCCTCCTTGGTCCTAGCATCTCATGATACTGACAGCCTAGTCTTCCCTACGTCCTGAAATTCCCTGGTCTTTATCAGGTTCTGTCATTCGTTGATCTCTTTTCCCAGGTCGTTAATATCCTTTCCTAGGTCGTTGATCTGGTTTCTCAGAGTTTTGTTCCTTAATCTTTTTTTTCGATGGACTTTGATAATCTTTGAAACTCCTCAAATTCGTGATCTTTTCCTATGCCATACTCTTCTGGGAATTCTTCACACCCCACAAATACCGATTTCCGAGACTCGTCGAAAATTTTGCACGGATTCTTTCTCTGATCGGCTTCTGAAGAAGATTGGACATTTGCCGGGCTCTCGATTCCGGGCGTGATGACTATGTCATCGTTATTCTAGGTAAGCTGCTCGGTGTGTAACCGATTTGCTTTCTCGATGAGCGCCGTGAAGGAGATATTTTCCTTATCCATTGTGCTCATCGCGGCGCTGAATTTACCTTATCGTAGAGTCTAAGGGCTAAGGCGTTTACAAGATAGTACGTATTTCTGTTCCATAGTCCGCCACTTCGATGCTTTTGAAGACTAGCTGGGAATTGGTACTGCTTACTCTGGAGTACACGGTCTAGATAAGCAACTGACCTCAATGAATAGATACGATGTGGATGATGATGATGATTGTGTCCTTGGCAGAGGTAGGATATGAACGGAAACAGTTTCCTTCAAAGAACCAAAGAGATCTCCCAAACGCGTACGCTGGCTCAGTAAGGCTAGGTACAGCAAGCTTTGGTGGCAGCATCTTGCTCGTAACATTCTATTTCAATATAGTAGCATTGTCGTAGTTCTTTCCGTGCGTTAGCAACTAGCCCTTAAACTTCCCGGAGTTGGAAGGCTCAAGGGGGCGAACCAGTGAGCGCCATATTGCACTTAATCTACCCTAAATCCGTTTCTATCTTAATAACTCTATCGGAGGATCGTTACCATTACTTGAAGATTTTATTGTACTTTCCAAATCCAACAGGACAAGATAGAACACTGTACCCTCGATGCTACACTCCGCTAACAGCCGTGCTCGATCTTACACATAACAATCTGTAACAATGAGGAGCGGAACCATCTCAAGAAATTAAATTATGGTTTAACGACCTGGGTTGCGGTCCACGCAGGTACCAGAGAGGTTGATAAAAGACAGTATAGCGGAAGAGTAAAAAAATTCTTGTGTACTCGGGAGGGTATAGCTATTAGTAGATGCGTGGGCTGTGTCTATTAGTCCTCTTGATTATCGACCGTCGAACGAAGTCGACTGGCTGGGGTCATAAACTCGTGGGCGGTAGCCCCTTCACGAACTCCTTGCCGCTTGTCATGGCTGAAAAGCCATTGGCTGTTGCTGGCATATGAAGGCACTGATACGTAGAAAAAGTACGGTGGTATTGAAAAGATGTCTGTAGAAAGCCCAGAGATGACATGGACTTCAGGAAGAGCATCCGTATTTCTCAGCGCTTGATCTCGTAGTCAATGCATATTAACATCACGCGACTAGGTGGGTGCATAAGATATGAGATAGACGTATAAGTAATTTTTAACTGGCTAAAATATATACCTGCATCAAACGGTATAAGCAGTAAATATCATATAATTTTTGACATCGAATTTTCATCTCTCATTAAAGTAGCCATGGGATGCTCGCCATTCCACATAAGCATACAATGCAATATCCTCTAACCATACCTAAACACCATGTGTCATACATATGTGTAAAAAGCCCAGACGCCGACCCAAAAACCGGTTTACTCTAGTGGAAACCCAAACCCAGAACCAAACACCAGCAAACAAAACTACCGAGCGCTACACCGTTTTGTAACCAGCTCCAATATCATACACACGTCATTGCTCGCCTCTGTGCTCTCACATTTAGTTGGACTCGGAGACGAGGTCAAGGCTCAGCCAAATCTGACTTCGCAGCCCTACAGCTGAGCTACGTCTTCTGGTTCTTTCTCCTCCGCTTCGAAGACACTCGTTTTCATGAGTGCTTCCCATATATCGTCCTTCTTTGAGATGATGTCCTTTGAAACAGGAAGACCATCTAACATCTTAAGCTGTCCACAGTTTCTGAGAACAACCAAGTCGTATAGTCGTTTACGTATTCTTGTACCCATGTCAAGTCGACTCGCGAATTTTGCCTGGCGCTCGATGTCCACATCAGGCAGTGTGAATGGGTCGAATTCGGCTTTCTTTCCATCGTCATCAACAGAGACAAGGGTGTGCACGGGGGCGTAGAACCCCAGTGTGGCGCCGTTGTTTCTGAGATCTA
Source organism: Xylaria arbuscula (assembly GCA_022385695.1). Taxonomy (NCBI): domain Eukaryota; kingdom Fungi; phylum Ascomycota; class Sordariomycetes; order Xylariales; family Xylariaceae; genus Xylaria; species Xylaria arbuscula. Next base: position 442,972 of record MU279350.1, read on the forward strand.
GTCGCGACAGATGCGGTAACTCGGCGAGAGCGCTGGAGATTTTCCCAGCCTCGGAGAGTTGATTGCCGGCGGCGAAGAGCTTCTTGAGCCTTGGAATGTAGCGCAGAGGAGAGAGATCGTCAATCGCGTTGAAGTTAATGTTAAGCATGCGCAGGTTAGGCATTAACTGCCCGATATCCGGCGCTAAAAATTGAAGGCCACAGTTTGCTAGTTCGAGATACTGTAGATTGAGGAAGTCTACTCCAGGGGCGAAACTAGACAGTCGGTTGCCTGACAAAAACAGCTTTCTGACCTCACAAGCCGAGTCGAGGAAAGAAGTGTCAAGAATATCGCACCCTTTTTGTTCTCGAAGTGAAAGGCTATCGAGACGGTGACACTGTGAGAGGCCAGTGATTACCGAGATATTGTTGCGGTCGGCATGCAGGAGACGCAGGGAAGGGAGAGCAGCGAGGTCCAGAGTCTCTAGATTATTGTTCGATAAATCTAGGAACCTGAGAGACCGCAACGAGCTTCCCTGAGATGGAGCGAATGATGTTAAATAGTTATTCCGAAGGTTGAGTGTGCTGAGACCAGTAAGCTGTTCGCTGTTCTTAAATGCAACGATCTGATTGTTCCCCAAATCTAACTCGGTCAAACGTTGCATCTTCGTGCCATCAAAGTCGACATGTGTAATCAAGTTATCTCTGGCACGCAGGACTTGCAGGCTGTCGTGGAATTTAATGCCGTCTAAGCTAGTGATCTGATTGTTGTCGGCGCGGAGGGTTCGGAGATGGACAAGATCCTTGAATGCTGAGAGACTCTTAATTTCATTATTTGATACGTCGACGTACTGAAGATTCATTAGTTGCCTCCAGGCTGTCAACTCGGACAGAGAGTTATGCGTAATACGTAGGTTGCGCACGCTCTGAGGCACACCATCCAGGTGAGGAACCTTATTGTTTGAGACGTCTAAGGTGACCAGTGTCGTGCAAAACTCGTCAAGCATATGGAGAGTGTCCAACTGTTTGTTGCTAAGATCAAGTTCGGGTACTGTCTCCCAGTCTGGTTCGAAAGGTTGGACTTCTGTTATTTTCTCGACCAGGCTTCGAACAGATTTGGACATCGTCTTTTTGGAGCCATCGCCAGTTACGAGGTACTGGTCACCCATGACGTAGCTTACTTCCAAAGCGCAAGAATTATCTACTTGGTGAACCGTGAACTCGGACATGGGACTCAATGACAATGTGCCCACATACTGCCCAATGATAGGGGTTCCAAACATGGGTATGATCCTATTCGGATCAGGTGTTGCCATTACAACGCTCAGTTCAGGATTTTCCACAGGTTCTAGCCTTGATGTAACGATCCCGGAATCTTCGTGTATACTGACGTGCCTTTGATTGTTCTGCTCAGCATTGTCTTCGGTAGGTGCATCTTCATCCCGCTCGTCGATACGGGAGATCGGTCGCGGGACGAAAGCTTGTCCTTCAACTGAGAGGCTTTTCGGACCGCCTCGTGATCGACTGCGAGACGACGATCTGGCAGCCATGGTACTGACAGGCCGCCCTATCCTTCCATGCTTGCTTCCTTTAATAGAGTCAGCTGCAATGCTACCCAGCGAATGTTCCATGTGAGACTCGTCTGAACAACTGTCATCGTTCGAATTTCCCTGGGGAATGTCTTGAATAATGGAAGCAATCGGCGAAGAGAACGTAATTGTTAGATTCCTCCGGCGGGCCGGGGTGGTTTTCTGTATCCGATCTTCGTGGAGTGATATCTCATGCTCGATTTCCTCGTCATCTTCAACGGCAGTCTCGACGTGGGCTTGGCCATTTTCTTGAGCAAGATGCTTGGAATCGAATGATTGTTTCGATGTCGTGCCTGGTTTGGATGAAACCCAGCTTAGGGAACTATCGTCCTGTGGTCCTTCACCAGAATCCGACTGACTCTTCCCCGTGGTCAAGTCGAGATGCCTCCTTTCTTTGAATGTGTCTACAGTCAAGTCGGGTATGCTGGCGAAAGGATCGTCTTCACTATCTTCGGAGGGAAGAATGTTCAATATTGGTCTCGGTGTCTTCACTTTCTGCCACATCTTATTCACGTCGTCAAATATCATATTGCCCACCTGGTTACCGATGAGCTGTGCAACTACATCTGGCGCAATAAGGCGCCTTGAGTCAGACCCTCGAGATGAATTAGTAGGAACAGAACGTCCAGTTGAGCCGCTAGAAGACCGACTCTTGTGGGAAGGAAATTCCGCAAGGTTATTGCTCTTCTCTGATTGCTCCGGATTGCGAGAGATTCTAACATTCGGGATGTCGCTGACAACACCGCCAACATCATAAACTTGACCCATTTGACTCGAAGAGGAATGACGTTGATTCATGTTAACAACATTTTGTGGTTGCTGGTCGTCGATTTGTGGGTTCTTCATAGACCGCAGCGATTGACTCAGCATATCAACAAGATCGTCGTGCTCCTCGTATTTCCTGAGCTGGTTTACAAGTTCTGGATCCTCCTGTCGCACTGGCAACCTCGAGATAGGCCGCCCATCCCTGCTGGGTGGCCGCGAAAAAGGCTCTTGTGTTGACTCCTGGAAAGAATCCTCAGTCACAGTAGAATTGCTATGGGCGGGCTTGTGTGAGCTCTCAGCTTCCGATTCTTCGACGCTTGCTAGTCCCGTTATCGGTCGCGCCTTGTTTCGTATCATTGCCATCACTTCCTCGGCGGCATTAAAGAAGTCTTGTGTTTTCATCGAAGTCTTGCGGGAACTATTGGCACCGATATCTTCTGTGTGATCTTCGGACATGAGACCACTCACTGACCCTTGGACTGGGTTGAAATTAAGTTCAGCCAGAGGTGCTCTGTAAAGCACCTCCTCCGCTCTCAGATTTGGTGCTGGGGATCTAGGCCGTAGAATATGATGTCCGCCTTGAAGATTTGGGCCGAGGACTTTCTGTAGCTCGACCTGATGGGCGTGCTTGCGATCCCGAGTGATTGCAGACTGCATAGTATAGTGGGATGACTGCACCGTTTCTACAGCTCCGCGCCAATCTTCGAGCCTATAGGCAATATCTGATCGGTGTAAGGTCCTACGCCTTTTCGGTGTCGGGTCTTTTGACGGCGATGTTCGTGGCCTTTTCCCATCTGACCCATCCCGTTGCGAAATCGGCGGGAGCAGGGAGCCCAAACCGCCTAGCCCAGTCGAGACTCTTGAACGCAATCCGTCCCATGATTTTGACGCGCGAATATAGCGAGCAGAATACCCAGAGTGGCTTGCGCTATGTCGTTGTTGTCTGACAAATAGAGATTCTCCCCCAGACGGCCGATCTTCGTGTATATCAAATTTGAAGGCACTGACCGAAGGAGCTCGGCTCCGTGGAGGTGTCACGTTCTCTTTCTCTTCTAAATGGGAAGGAATGCTAGAACCTAGAGAGACGTCTCCATCAAACTCATATTCATCCAGCTCGCCGGCACCAAATCTGTTGACCGTATCAAAGACTCCGTGATCTGTGGACCCAGGATGACTGGACGTCCTCACAGCAGATGTCGAGCTGGCGATATTGTTATGAGATTTAGACTCGGTGTATACCATTGGTATCGGCGAGGTAGCCGTTTCATCCCCCATGCCCGAAAAACTGTTGCTCTGCTGGTCTTCGAATTGGCTGATTCGCCGAAGCAGAGTTTGATTGGTGAAAGTATCATACGGCCCGAATAATTTTAATGGACTCGATGTCTTGATTGAGACGGGTTGTAGCCGTTTCTCTGGGCTCGGGTGAGGAGCGCGAGGTAAGGATGGACTGGGTGGGGATGCTAGGGTTTGTTTGCTACTTGTCGACGCAAATCTCTCGGTTCTGATAGTAGGGAATTGCTTTGGGGTGCTAGCTTGGAGTGAAGACTCGGGGAGCATATCTGAGCTGTCCATATGAATGGGAGGGCTCAAAGGGCGTCGCCGAAACGATCCGTCATTTGAACGCCCTCCCCTTTGCAGATTTAGAAAGCCGCCATTCTTAGCATAGTCTTCCGTATCTTCAATGTCCCCCACTCCATCATTGGCATCAATAGTCTTGCCCGAGCCCAGATCTAGTTCAGAGTCTAGTATCATTTGATTCCTTCGTAAAACTTCAAGCTTCTTTCGTAGTTGGTGTGCGGGAAGCTCCATTGGTGAAAAAGAAATTCCGCCACCTTCTGAACTATGACGGGCAATGAATATGGGGCTAAAGTCCTCGTTCCTGGTGTCGCTTTGGCCACTAATCTTCCGCGATTCGTCCAGTAGCTGATTTCTCCGAAAGGACATTGCGGAGCTGAAAGCTCCGCCGTTCAGCTTCGTTTCCGATTCATCATAGTCTCTATCTTCTGCCGGAGTCGTATCCTGAGTAGGAGTACTGGCTCTGCGGTGTTCCATCGATCGAAACGAAAGCGGTTTAGGGAGGCTTATGTTATGTTGAATAGAAGAATCATAGCTATTTTGTTCAGAGGTATCGCCTTCATCGTCGATAGCATCACGATAATTCCCCGCGTAGGGTGGAGGGCTGGATGGCAAGGTGGTTTCATTAATGGTATAGCCCTCATTTTCGACTGTCACGGCGTTGCAGGGGTCTGAGGCTTGTGGTGGTCGAAACATGTTTTCCAACCCAGTTGCTGCTGAACTGAAAAGGTCCTTGGATTCACCGTAGTCCAGTTCCCCGTAAAGTAGCCTTCTTTTCCACTCTGGCGCATTCTCGCGATCCTTGGCAGGGGATGCGCTATGGGACTTGGTGTCTAGAACCGAGTTGTGAATGACGGAGCCGGCCGTGGAAGCGGAGGCGGATCGACTCAGATGACGCCCGCGGTTTGACGCTTTGGTTCCTTGTGAGGATCGTGGCGGCCCAAGTTGCGCGGCCCTGATGTTGATATCATTCGGATTGCGCTCGCTAAGGACACTGGGGCTGCTGTGGGGGAGTTGATGCTGAGGCTGCGGTGGCTTTATTCCAGCATTTGGTCCGTTCAATCGCGGGATACGACTGGCGCGATCACGAACGTTCTCGCACATGGCAGGGGCGGCAGGGCTCGAAGGGATTGGAAGTTGAGGTTGCGATGAGTCCGATCTCGGTTGTGACACCCAATCCTCTGACAACGAGTCTAGCCAGGCGTGATGCGCCATCTTGTTTAGAGTTGACTGGCCGTCGCTGATCTATTAGGGGGTGATCTCGGATATTGGCGTGCCATCCATCAAATCGGGAGCCAAAAATAGACTAAATAATATGATGATGTTGAAGGGTAAGGATAATGAAGTTCAGTGTGGCGGACCGTGTCGCAATGTTTATAGTGATGTGGGGGTGTTCGGCGTAGGTATTGAATTCAGGGAAGCAAGTTGGACAAGGTTGCTTTAGAGTATCAGCCGAAAATATAATGCAATGAAGTCCGTTTTGACCATATCAGTTTTTGTGTACTGGGAGGGAGAGAAGTAAAGCAGCAACTAAGACGCGTCTTTGCAATTGCAGTAGCTATAGTTGCTGCATGTGTTGCATCATGAATTGTTAAGTGTACAAAGGTACCTACTTCCCCAATGCGCGAATCTAGGCCCACCTTATTGTTTGAAACACCTGGTCTGCCGGTTTCTCGGGCAACCACTAGGTAGGTTTTTGCCCGCTGCACCTTTTTGGGGCTTGGCTTAGTTTGGCTTAGCCTTACCAGCCACAATACCTTTCAAGCCTCAACGACCCTGAGATCCTAAGACAGCCACTTTCAATTAACGCGTCCGTCGCGTCTTTGCATCGTTTCCCAGTGGATCAGCCCCGGAATTGCAGCGCTATTAAGTGGGGCAAGAAATATAACCCGGCAACCACTCCGGACTCCAGCAAGGAGCCTGCCTAAGCAAGGACAGGGACCTCATTGCCTCTACCTATTCCGTCCTACCCACAATCAATCACACTGGACCTCAACTGCACGACATCTCCTTTGGCGGTGCCCACCTCGAGTTGTTGATCCTCTTTTGGGCATGTCGGTAACAAATGTAGCAAGGTATATCAACAGAGACCTGTGAATCTGGGCGCAGATATGGACAGTTATATCCACCACACCGTTTCGTGGGGGCAGGCTTGGCTAGGCAACGAACCGATCTACTGCGATGGCCCTTCACCTATGAACTCGGACGATATAATCTGCCCTGGGTCTGATAACGAGACCGATGAAGCAGCCAAGGTCGCCAGACAACTACGATACGAAGCGCACGGCCGTCGCTATCTGCAAGGCAGGCCCCTTCGCATTCTTTCCGCCTCTCTCCGCGGCCCTTTCGATCGAGCATCTGGGTGGCAGAACCCCTGGCTTCCGAATTTCTCTTCACAGCATACCGAACGTCTCGAAGACCCATCCCGGCCGCCAACCGTCTCGTCGGCGGCTCAATACGAGATCGCCATACCGGTAGATGGACTGTCAAGTAGGGGGAACGGCACGATAAGTGGCGTGGACGATTCCTTAGAATGCCACTTGCCAAGCCCACAGAGCCACCAAGATCTACAGTTCTTTGTCAGCCCATCACGCTTCGAAAGACGCTGTCGAGTAGAGTCGTGGGCTGACAATGTCCGTGGAGGTTTTCTCGAGAAAGAAAAATTCTGGGCACCAGACAGCGACTCGGTAGACCATGATGCCGACTCTACCCAGAAACGTCCAGCAGGTAGAGACTGGTTGAAGCGACGGCCAATTAAAAAAAGAAAGATTCCCCCTTCTCAGGTTACAGAAGCAACATCTGCCTCGACTCCAACACCAACGGCTCAGTCGAGAGCAAAAAGGAGCAAGATCCCGGTTGATGGGAGAAGATCAATAAATCGTAGTTTCGAAATGACCACGCCATCCTCAAGCCCCGACCGGGGGCCAAAAGAATCCCCGAATATGGTTGAGTGTCAACCGGTAGCTCTGTGCGAAGAATACGAACCGCTAGTTGCTTCGAATATAGGACCTCGAGATATTCAGGAACCTGTCGAGCCAACTGTACGAAACGGACAAGACGAAGAAGAAGGCGACCATGAAGGCGAGGATGAACAGGAGGCCGAAAATGCTGAGGTATTCGAAGACAAGGATCGGTGTCAGTCCCAGAGACAGACGTATTATGACAACGAGGAAACCGAAGAAATCAGCGGGTTTGAGACTTGTGCCGATGACAGCTTCTGTTATCGAGCTCGACATTCGAAGCAAGCCATGCCTCTACTGACGTCCAAGGTAACGGTCGCTGATTGTCCCCCACAAGACACAAAAGCGGAGGCGTTTGTATCACCTAGCTGTAGCGATGCAGTCACTGTTTCAAGCAATTCGGATACTCAAGAATCTAAGATAAGCACGAGACGCGAATATTCAATTGCTAGCGATGTCGAGCATATAAAGAGAGCGAACATAAATCCTGGTTCCGTTACGATTAACGATGAGTACGATCACACTATGGTTGCCGAGTCACACGCGGCGGATATGCACCAGAAATGTGATATCATAAGTCCAAATGAAGACACAACTAGCACTTCAAAAATGAATAATGGCCAGCCTCTAGGCGATTTGACATCAAAGGAGCAAGCTGCTAGGCTCAATATTCGCAATAACATACCACAGACGATCCACGAAGTCAAAGCGACCAGAGGATTGAGCCCAGAAACATTTTTGGAAGAAGGTATCACACTTGTGGGCGATTCAATGGATATGGGGGATCCAGGATACACCAAAACAGCCCAGCACAGCTCAGATCATCTTTCCTCTGAGGCCTTGTCTCTCCTTCAACTCTATGCCATCTCGGCCACGAACATGGCCACGAACATGGCCACGAACATGGCCAATGCCAGCCAACGATCCCAATCTTATGGTATCACCTCTCCAAATAAAATGATTGATGCTGGGAGCTACACTATGACCACGATATCTCGACAAGAAACCTTGAATTCACAGGGGGTAGTTAATGATTATTCCATAAGTCAGAATTCGCGACGAAGTTTGATGAACTCAGTTATGGATGCCGAACCTATTCCGAGCCAAATATATGAGGACGTACCTCAAATTATGACCGAAACTCAAATTACCCCACTTGAGCAGCAAAGTCCCTGGGCACTCTTAAGCACCATTAAAGAAGATTTTCGGCCGAGACATGACAGCACAAATCGAGGTGGAATTGAAGTTACGGAAATGCCAGCACAGCCTATTGTTACGGTGCTTGCTGCTCCGGCACTGATAAACTATTCTCCCGCGATTCGTCCCTCGCAACAAAGCCCCTGGGCTGAGGAGACCGTAGAAATAGACACAGCCGTTATCATGAATACCGAAATCCCTAAACCGCTCTCGAAATCCCTGTTACCAGAATATCAAGAACACATGGAGACCGTCTCCTCAGCTATTCCACCTAGGTCAAGCAAATCATATCAAGGGCCTTGTGGAACTCAGGGTCTCGAATCTAGTAACGTTGAAGAGGGAGAAACTAGCTTAATAACAGAAGGGCTTCCTTACACCCCTGTTCCTCTAATTGCGCGACAACTAACGCCGGTTGGCGAAGTGTCTATCCGATCTTTTTCAAATTTCAATGGTTCATCACCTAAGAAGTCACCTTGCCCTCCTAGTAGCTCTGCATGCCGAAGCATCCTAAGTAATTCAAGACGCTTGAGCACACGAATGAGCACAGGGTCAACCAAGCGAGTATTATTTGCCCCGTTGCTTCATGAGCAAGATGACGACAGTAATTCGGTTTCCACGAAATTAAGACCGGCATCTCCCCCGCCCCTAACACTAGTCGATCTTGAGAAGGAGATTGTTGACGGGAAATATCGAAATCACTTCGCTATGATGAATCACCGTCTGAGTGTCCATGAAACACCGACGCCTCGATATCAGCGACGCTTACTACCCAGCTCTTCGCAACAAAAACCCGAGAGCCCTTCACTTGAGGCAATGGCAAATGCATTCCGAGAAGCAGATACGCGGCAACTAGACCATGCAGACAATATGGTCCTGAGCGGCAAGGCTGACGAAAAAGATGCAAGATTTGAGCAAGTCCAAGAAGTGCCCCAATCACCATGGCGACACGATCCTGAGAGTACAGACGATGTCGCTGCCGTTATGAGCAATCTGAATCAGTTTCTGGACGTGTGGGACATCGACGCAGAAATTGACAAAAACCGAACTGAGCTTGACGAGACGGAAACGCAAGGGGCACAATCAAACAGTGATGTAGGCATTCTGCAAGGGGCGAACATTTGGTAGAAAGGCATTAGAGCTATATGATTATTGCATTCGATACCCGAAATTTTGCTTCTCTCTATCTAGCTTAATGGGATTTTTTGCTTACCACACTCAGCTGGTCATTAAGTCGGGTTGTTGGTGTCCCTTGAGGAGCTGCGACTTTACAACTGCTTTATCACGAGGAAATGAGTATTATCATTTTGAAAGACCACAAGTGAAGTTGAAAGTCTAAGCTGTTTCAATTAACTGCAAGCGAGTGATATTTCCTTTTTTTTAGTTGATTTTGAAATAGAATCTTTGCTGGGCACCCGGGTCCTGATCATCACATCTGCACGTGCCTAGAGAATAATAGATCAATACAGATATTGGCGCGAATTTGAGGCTCGTAGTTTCGTCTCATCTCTTTGAACACAGGTGTGATTACTTAAGATAGGGTCAGGCTTTGTTTGGTTTATGATATATATATGAGTATGAATACTAAGTTGAAAGTCTCGATGCGTGTATAGTTGATTCGAACCACTTTGTCCAATCCTATAAACACTGGCAGCGAGAACAACGATGACACATGCAAACTCACTCAATTCGTGAGGTGCTTCTATGTAGATAGATTGAAGGTGGATATTTGGAAATGAAGCATCTCGGGGGATGGCATATACGGCTCGATGAACCGAGATGGAATTACTGCATTTGTGGCATATTCTTGGGCTGTGTGGCACATGTGCTTTCTTGTTGAGGAGAAGTTGGGATGACTAGATGGGCGCTTTTTCTGCCCATCTGGCTATAGAGAGGTAGTCGTTGCACAAAGTGAGTGGTTAAAGCGCCCAGATGTTTATCTGAGGAATAGCTAGACTGCGATACTTGGTCTAACTTTTCATCCCGTCCAAATAAGTCATGGTGTGTTAAGTTTATTATTGGGTTGTTATACCTAGTAGTTTTCGCTGAAGACCCCATTCGATAAACAAACACAATGAGGTTAATTGTCTAATATGTGTAATAGGTAGTTGGTCCGTCAAAATGAACCATTGTTAGCGTAGGTAGTACTGCGCAGGTACTGGTTATCATGATCTATCCAGATCGACGCTAGAACATACTATAAACGGGTAGTGTAAAAGCTCCGACAACACAGGTCCTCAAGTCTCACACGCTCCTGTCATTCATTACTGACCTGCTTGATTCCTGATTTGATCATGTAACAGTCTTGGTTGTAGTCGGAATCCGAATACAATATAGATATGTTTTAATACCTACCCATATGCATTTGCCAATAGGTCGCCGAATACTACAGTCTTAAGTCCGCGTGACTACGTAAGTGATCCTTTGCCTGGACAATAAGAAAAGGCTGTACCGGTATTCCAGGTACCACAGCACATTGAATAAAAAGCCTTACCATTCACGGCTAACTGTCGAAAGGGCAGTTCCCAGGACAGGCGAATCAATTCCGAGCTAGGCCATGTTTGGCCTTGATGGTGGCACTGCTTTGGGCACGGTTTGACGGCGTTAAGTCTAAAATCCCTGGTCACCTGAAACTGTCAGGTAGGTGGTGTAACGAAACCGGCACACGTGAGTGGTCAGTAGACGACCCAGAGGCGGGCGAGCCACCGTGTGTCGGTCCGAGGCCATGACACGGAACAAATGGGCTAGGAAATGGGGAGGGCCCTATTTTCTTCGGCGCATAGAATGACGTTGGTGGTGTAGCCTTAGCGGCGTCGATCGTGATTGATCCGGTATGGACTTCGGCGGACGGGGACGTGCCAAGGAGCGTGACGAGACGGAGCGGGCGAATGGCTCCGTACAGCCTTCGAGTCTCTCGCTAGTCGTGACCGGCTGGAGAGCTGCTGTCGAGGTAGTGTGTGCCCACATGCAGGCCAAATGCCACGCTTGCGGCTCTGGTCTGCTGTCTCGTGTAGACAAGCTGGGTATCCCGGGAGAGCCTTTCCCCGTACCTTGGTTCTACCTTTGCTTCGTCGACAACAAATACCTACACTGATCAAAAGCAGACAAGCCGGTTTCATGAGCAGCTGACCGCCATTCGTCGCTCTTCACGAGAGGGGCTCTGGCCTAGTCTTTTGGAGTAAGACGGTCTTTTTGCTATTGCCATGCATCGCTCTCGGTTGTCGGTGCGTAATGCGCTGCGCAGCGTCGTCGTTGGGCTGGCCGCTATTTTAGGCTGTGTCGATTCCAACCAGTGTGCTCCACACGTTACACGACAGCCAGCAGAACGACGAGGAGAAACGGGCTGGAAGATTCTTTGGTGCGGAGTGCGACAGAGATGGCATACACCTCGCCCATTTAATGGCGGGATGGCATGCAGACGGGCTTGGCGATCAAGACCCGGGTAGATAGCAGTGTGCATCTATCGGCTCGACACTACTGCGCGGAATTGAAATATACCCGCCATCCAGCTAATTGGAATGGGATAACATCAACCGAGCAGATGCTGCTCTTCATTGGGTTGTAGCGGTGCTGGGCGGGGACGAAATCCTCCGCAATGGTGATGATCTTCGCGAGGGAATCTGCACATTGAGCCGGCGGTGAAGCGCAGTCGACTGCTTGTAGTCAGCATTACACTAAAGTATTATTTTCGAAATTCTCAGTCTGCCCATCTAGAGCCCAGGTACAGCCCAGGCGACGCCCTAATCGGTCAATAGTGCGGCTTGCTAAGATGGCACAAGCAAAATACTAGGGAATAAGTAGGTATGTGTGTGTGTACTTAGTACTACGTATGTATGTGTGTATGCTAAATGCTGTTAGCTGAGACCCTGCGTAAAAACCCTGACGACTTTCACGGTCTAGACCCTTTGGTGCTGCATGGCAACCAAGGCGACAGTGCATCATTCCCATGATTGATCTGCACCCCGAATGGAGGCTTTAATTTCGCGAGATCATCATGGCCGAGAGCCATTTGCCCTACCGGGATATTATTGGACGACTTACACTACGGTAACAGGCCCAATAGCATCAACCTTTGCTACTCTGTCTGATATACCTACTGCAATACGTAGATAGAGATTACCCAGACAATAGGCAGTATGTGAAGATAAACGGCGTTTATTGAAAATGAGTTGAAAGATAGTGACGATGTAGGTAGTATTACACAAGTAGGTAGTGTTAATGACGTCGAGATGATGTGACAAGCACACGATACACGATACCAGGTGCATGAGCATGAGACAGGTCCGGGGCTGCAGCTATATAAATGTGAGTAATCAAGTACAGTACATTTACACTACGTATACGGGCAGGAGCCGGTAAGGTAGTTGTTATGTATTTAGCATTTATAGAGGCAGGTTTCTGTATGTATGCTGTACTGTAATTTTGAAGTCATCAAAACACTTATTTTTTTGAGGAGTTTTCAATTTTGGAACTCTGTATATCAGGCAACTCGGCAACGGTATACCTACAATAGGCAGATAAATACGCCTTGCTTATACATATTGTGTTTAGCAGTGCGGTGCCCAGCTAGATTGTGTTAGTCTTGTAAGCTGAGCATGGGAAAGGTTCCACAGTACATGTGGATGCCATTCTTAATCAGGATTGTCGACTGTCTGGACCATTCTATTATATGAGACAACTTCCTTAATACTCACGATAAGACGGTAGAAGCAATGGGCATTTCAGAAATGCCAGACAGTTTTCCCATCTAGGTGGAAGGAAAAGAAAGTGAAGAATACCCCTTGAAGCGATCAAGTACTCACAAGTAACATCCTGTCCCTCATCAACTGGATTGCTGAGGGGAGAAGCGATTGGGTCTCATGGTGGACTTGGGAAGACTTGACGCTACGCGACACACCCAAAGAAGACTGCAGCAATCGTATGAGGGGCGGACGGGAACTACTGTAAATATCGTACGAGGAGCGGAGTCAAAACCCAGCCTAGTCTACTCGACCTTTCCTAATAGGGGACCTGCCGAATCAGGTTGAGCAGGGGGTTAAAACGCTAAGATTTATGGAGCCTATGACGTAGAGACGGTTGCGCCACTAGAACGGTAATAAAGTGCGATCAAGTGGCAAGTACTGTATACTGATGATACAAGCGTATGGTCCCTGAATCTACAGAACTGGAATCGACTGCCATCTCACTTCAGGGTCTATCAGAAAAATAGGTCGGAAGAAAGAAAGACCTGAACCCAATACCTACTATTCTAACCGTCTCTGAATTCACCTGACAATGGGTCATTTCTTAGGCTGTAGAGCTGTCAGCTTCGCTGCAGAAATAAGGCTTCCGCTCTTGCACAATGCACTTCGCCTTCCCGACTTCTCGGTGTTAGAATATCAATGACCAGTCCAAATCGCCTACAGAGGTGTGTGTATTCGTTTTCCTTTGAGACTCTGTATCTGTCTGTAGAAACTCTCATATATATTTTGACAACAGTGGTACATAGGTATTGATCAGCGCACAATAGGGAGTCCGCTCTACTACCTATCGAGCATCAAATGCGTACTATGTAATACTGCGGCGAGTGCGGGAATCACACAATACTTAGACCACTATGCACGTGCTCCTTAAGCGCTTTTGAATACATGCTAATATGTAAGTATACGTACAGTACACTACTGTAGCTATGTACTCTGATCAGCTTGCGTGCCACATCATTGGGTTAGTGTGCGCCATGGCGGATAGATATTTCAATGTAGTTAGTATCGTATGCGTAACTACATAGTACAGGGACTGTTGATGTCCGGTGGTGGTAATAGGGGTCTCGGAGAAGTTTGGCCAAGTCCCGGGTACCTCCCGGCTTGCTCCTTTGTGTGTGTGTGTATGTGTGTGTAGGTACCCGTTTTGTCCGCTATTTCGTCATCAAGAGCTTGCAATCTCTGCTTATGGGATAGTATACTTATGTACTGTGCGCACTATACTAGTTAGTGTAGCCCGAACCGACCTCTTTTTATTTTTTTATTCTCCGTCCGCGTGAAATCTTGACGTAGTGTTTTCTTGGATACGTCCTATCCTTTTATTTCTTGCAGTCTTTTCTTACATGTACAGCAAATTTGTGTAGTCGCTATTCGTCTTCTTGTACTTGGTCAATGAAAGAAGCTTTACCAAAACTGGACGATTCTCATTTGTCTTGATTCAATCCAGTGTTAGCAAGACGTAGGATTGCTCATCGTTTGCGTCTTCATGGCATAGCGTCATCGGACTGCTGATCATTGCCACACATGATACCCGCTGGACCTCCTGTGTAGGGTCCAGATGGCTCTTTAGAAGTCTTGGCCCTCCCGTGTCTTGCGCGAGACCCCCATTTTCCCCGTTTTCCCATCTTCGCATCCTGCCTGCTACGGGCCACGACTACTAAGTACGCGCGCTATCAGCTGTTACTAATAAAACTCCTAGTGTCGTACACCACCTGGCGCTATACTTGTTGGTAATGATCGTCGTGGTCTGGAAACATTCCACACACCACTTGCAGCACATCCGGCACACACTCAAAACTACACCGACCCCCCCTGGATCCTGACTGTTGCGAGGCATAGGAACGGCGATTCTTATTGCTTCCCCTCTTCCCACTGATCATCCCACTCTTCCAAGAGTACCGAGTAGAGAGCTCCACCTTGGTTTTGGAGTTAGAGCTGTGCTCTTGTTCTTGTTCCTGTCCCCGTTCTTGTTCTCTGTTCTCTGTTCTCTGTTAGTCGTTCCCGCCGGGATAGTCTTATAATTGCTGTGTTAACAGTCTTGCGCCTGGTTGCTGCGTTGCCGTTGCGGCTACTTCCACCCCTCGACTGCTGCTAAAATCGTTTAAGACGAAGGAGGACTTTAGAAGGTCGCGGCTGAGCCTGGTTGTGTCAAGGGTGGTTGCGTAGAGACGTCGGTGCTTCCAACTACCTTATTCAACGGCGGTTAGGTAGCTGCCTGGCTCCAGGCCTACATTCCTATCATAAACAATTTGGTCCACGCGGGACAACAACCATCCTCATTCTCAGAAAACGTTTGTTATTGCTGCCGTTGTTGCTGCTGCTCTTTCTCCGACCTCGACCTCGACTCCTATTCCTCCTCTTTTACTCCTACTCCAACTTCCATTCCTATCTCTCTCTACGTCACCATGTCGAGCCTCTAGGTTTATTCAGTGGTAATTTGTGGGAAAGCTTCTGGGTATCATTAAGAAGGACCAGTCGCAGTTCGTGAACAGGCACAGGCACAGGCACAGGCGGAATAGGATCAAGGCAAAACACGACGTCATATGTGACGATGGCGCCGGACGCGACGAGAAGCAACGACCGTTCTGCAGGTTCACAGCATTTCACCATGAAGACCTCATCGCGGCCAGGACTGGCCTCCTCACACTCTCACCACGGACATTCTTCTCGCCACATACAGGCAAATATTCAGTCTTACTGCTCCAACCGTACCTCGACTCCCACGGCGTCGCCTCGCTTGCCTCACTCTGTCGGTCAGCCATATCCCCCTGCTGTCAAAGTGTCCCCCAATCTCCCCTCCGACGGCCGTACTCCAAGCCCCAACTACTTTGGTCTGAGTCTGGACAGGCACGGTGATCTCGGTGACTCTGCAGACGCTCCCCTCCACACCAACTGGAATCCCCGCACTTCGTCTGTCAAGTCGTTTGCAGCTGCCATACCTAAACAGGTGCCCCTTGATGCCAACCCAGAGTTCGAGGCATTCAGGCGCCAAATTGATGCAAATAAATCAAGTGGCTTCAGCTTGAATGGTTCTTACTTCTCACCAACTTCATCCGTCTCCCGCCCTCCGTCTCTACGCCGGCCTACTAACCAGAGCGATACCCTCTCCGAAGCTTCAATGGCGAAACCTGTAAATACAAAGCCTCGGGATTCCGCGGGAGCCCAGGCAGATGCCGATGGAGATAGCCTACATGACTCCGCCTATGTGTCGTCGGATTCGAAAAGAAACTCTGAAATTTCCTTGAATGCTCCTCTATTACATATGCCACGGTTTGAGTCGCCTGTGACGGCCGAGTCTGCTTTTGAGCCGATGCGTAGAGGGACCTTGTCAAAGGGAGACGACCGGCAATCCAGGCTTTCACTCCCTCACAACAAAGCTGAAGCGCTGGGAGACACACCCAAACCGCGGTCCGAGACATTGCCACCGTCCGTTGAAAGCGCACCTGGTTTGCTATTGCCTAGCGAATTCAAAGCCTTGCTTCAAGACGCCCCAGAGAATGAATATCTGCTCCTGGACGTACGCGTTGCGACGCTATATGCCAAATCGCGTATCCGTTCCGCTCTTAATTTGTGTATCCCTACGACGCTCTTGAAGCGAGCAACCTTTAACTTGGGCAAACTTCAAAATACCCTACAAACTGAAGAAGATCAGGCCAAATTTGCTGGCTGGGCCGAGGTAAAATATCTCGTCATTTATGATAGCTCATCGACCGAGAAACGGGATGCCACGGCCGCTATGAACATGTTCAAGAAGTTCATGAACGAAGGGTTTGACGGTCGCCCATGCTTATTGAAAGGCGGGTTTCAGGCTTTTGCCGCCGCTTATCCAACTTACATCGACTCTCAGTCAGGTGCCGAACGAGGTGGTACATCAGCTGCTTCGTCCCAAGGTGGTCGACCAAGTTTTGCTCCGGTCATCGGTGGTGTAGCCCTCCCTCCGGCTGCCAATAATCCAAATCCATTTTTCAGCAACATTCGGCAGAATATGGACTTGGCTGACGGGGTCGGGCAAATGGACATCTCTCTTCCATCAAATCTAGACCCTAATATTTTGCCACCATGGCTTCGTGAAGTAACTAACAAAGCAGATCATGGGAAGAAGGTTTCAGAGCGTTTCCTCAATATCGAACGCAATGAGCAATCCCGCATGCGTGACGCATACTCGTCTTTTAACGCATCGGCTCCTTCGCGCTCGAAACTTGAACAGGTGCAGCTATCTGGCGTAGAGAAAGGAGGAAAGAACAGGTACAAGGATATCCTTCCATTTGAGCACGCTCGTGTTCGTTTAAGCTGCGCCGAAGCTGGAGCTTGCGATTACATCAATGCCAGTCATGTCCAAGCCTCTCGAAGTCATAAGCGCTATATTGCTGCGCAGGGTCCTCTGCCAGCAACATTTGAGGTTCGTTAATCGCTGCTATCTCCCTCGTGTAAATCAACGCTCACTGTGCATTCTAGGATTTCTGGTCTGTGGTGTGGGATCAAGACGTTCGCGTCGTGGTCATGCTGACAGCTGAGCAAGAAGGTGGCCAACTCAAGTGCCACCCCTATTGGCACGGACGAGAATTTGGCCAATTGATACTCAGACCTTTATCGGAGAAGAAAGTTTCCCTTGATACTGATAAGTACATGTCAAGTCCGGCCTCCACATCATCAGCTGCCGGCACCGCGGAATTCAGCCGACGACGTGCTAATACCACGACAACTCTCGATCCCTCCAGCAGTGTGCCATCTCAGCCGCAGAGTGAGGCACACTATGTGATAATAAGAAAGTTTGCGCTGTCTCATGCTGCTCATCCCTTTCAGCCTATACGTGAAATCACGCATCTCCACTATCCGTCATGGCCAGACTTCGGTACTCCTGCTCAGCCCTCTCACTTACTAGCACTCGTGGAACTAGCAAACGTAATGCAGAGGTCTGCACTTCCTTTAGATTCCAAAGCGGTTACTGCTTCAGTCTCTGCGGAGCATCCAGCCACGATGAGCTGGTATGACGAGCCAGAATCGGAGGCGAAGGCGCGACCTCTGCTAGTTCATTGCTCGGCCGGCTGTGGTCGCACCGGTACATTTTGTACTGTCGACAGTGTGATTGACATGTTGAAACGACAACGGCTTGCCTCCCTAGCCAAAAGGACGCGTCAGGATATGGATGGAGACGTGGACATGGACGACCGGGCAAATTCCCCCAAGAAAGCCAAGCATAGCGACTCGCCTGACGACTTGTCTGGGAATTTCAAAGGTGTTGACGCCGGCTGGGTTGGAGAGACCGGACTGGACTTGATCCATGTAACGGTTGAAGATTTCAGAAAGCAGCGAATCAGCATGGTACAAAGTTTGCGGCAATATGTTCTCTGCTACGAAAGCATCACAGAGTGGGTGTGGAGGTTGCAGGACAAGAACAGTGGCACCAACAATCGGGGTCGATTGCGAAGCGGAAGCCTCCAAGCTCCCAGATGACATACACCTGTTTACGAGTTCAGCAGCAAATTCTCCCTAGGCTACATGTATTTCATCAAGACCACGGAGGTTAATGATGATTTGGAACAGGCGCATGCTTCGTATCACATTGTTCGGCATCCAGCATTATTAGCATTTGTATCAAATCAGCGGCATTTCGGTCTTTAGTTTCCATCTGGCGAAGCCGACAGTTTGACGGACGACTTTAAAGAACCATTAGTCGTGCGGCTTCACAATGCCAATAGGCAAGGCCTCGGAAATATCTTCTTTTCTTGCATTCTATATTGGATCGAGAGGCGGAAACGGCATGGGGGGCGTTCAGGGGCCAGAGGAGCTAACTCTCCTACTCAGCAACGAATTAGCGATATATTTGGCATTGCATTTAATTAGAAGCGGGAGAAAGACAGGCCGTCGCAACAAAACCATGAATATATATAATCCAGCGAGGATGGATCGGATTGTCTCCCGGGAAAGGGTAACAGCCGGGCCGGCTGGGGTCCATTGACTTAGCCTAGGCGGTCAATAGTTGGCACGAATATAATATATCACGATATTACGAGTCTATGGCGTGGATAATGGGTCGGACGGACGGATTGGTACCATACACTCGGGCTATGGTGGTGGTGATTAATTCAATCGCTCCATATATCACCCAGGGTATAGGTTAGGTACATTACCCTGAACAAGCAAGCAAAGAAGCATGCAGTATGCAGACGCATACTTCCTGGTTGACAGGTAGTCAGGGCCATATAACCTACCCTGACACGGCTGCTTTTACATGCCTACTTACCTAGGTACAAAGTAATTATCCAGAAATAAGAAAAAAAAAAGACTAGATCCATCTTAACCTCCTCTTTCGCGAATATTTACTATGAGTGTGCTGCTGACCGAATCTTGCTCTCATCTACTGACAGGTAAGGTATTTGCGGCGTTATCTGATAGTTTTATTATGTGAAATAGGGTAGGGGAATGAATATTGATGCTATTTTCGATCTAATCGATTCTCGATGGAATTACATTTCTACTACTTTTTATTTAAATCGAGATTGAGTATAGGTCATCAGATATAGACCGTGGGATTGCGTACAACCTCTATTATTACGCTGGTTGGCTTCATCAGATCACTTAAACTGCAACACTGCTTCGTACTTCGGGAGTGCAAAAAGGCAAAAGAGTATTCATCTGCTCGTTCATTTTCCTTGTTCGACCTCTAAAACGCTTGTGGTCATTATACATGTTACAGGATTGGGATATGACGGACGATCCCGAGCTATCACCACGTCACATCCATCTACCAGTGCGCCAGTTAATATATGATGTGTGGATCGCTGAGAGTAAATGTCGATAGTTTTCTATCCCTTGGCAGATACCAGATGCCAGACACCATTGCACATTACGAAATAAATTCCAAAGTTTATTTCCAGAATTTCTGCAGCGAAACCTCTTTGTCGTCGTGTTTGTTGAGAATCTTGGCTGTCGCAAGCTCGAAGTCTTCCTGTGTGACGTGTACTCTTCGCTCGCGCAGAGCATACATACCAGCTTCGGTACAGACACCCTTGAGCTCAGCGCCTGAGCACCCGTTCATCTTCTCCGCTATCTTCGTAAGGTTGATACCACGTGTAAGATTCATTTTTCTACTATGAATGCGAAGAATGTCGGCTCGAGCCTCAACCGACGGCGGCGGGAACTCGATTTTGCGGTCGATACGACCAGGCCGTAGGAGCGCCGGGTCCAGAATATCGAGACGATTTGTGGCCATGATGACCTTGATGTTCTTCGTGGGTTCGAAGCCGTCCAGCTGGTTGAGAAGCTCCAACATTGTCCGCTGTACTTCTGAGTCACCACCAGAAGATCCCTCTACACGCGAAGAGCCGATAGAGTCGATCTCGTCCATGAAGATGATTGAGGGCGCGTGCTCTCGGGCCATGACGAACAGTTCACGAACCATACGAGAACCTTCACCAATGTACTTCTGGACAAGTTCGGAACCCGAAACGCGGATGAACTTGCAGTCTGTATGATGGGCGACAGCCCTAGCCAGTAGCGTCTTTCCTGTACCGGGCGGGCCGTAGAGTAGGACACCTTTGGGTTGGGCGATACCGAGGGATTCGAAGAGTTCGGGGTGCTTTAGACCAAGTTCGATAACCTCCTTGATTTCCTTGATTTGCTGGTCCAATCCACCGATCATATCGTATGTACTGTCAGGTACTTTCTCGACCATCATGAGGGAAACTAAAGGATCGACGGAGGATGGGAGGATCTTCTCAAGCTTGTAAGAGTCGGACAGTAACGTCACGCGCTTGCCGACAGTGAGCTTTGCTATGTCCACGGAGTCGGCAACATCGACGACTGGGCGGCACAGTTAGAAAACACGTCGGTCTATTGGCCGGGTTGGAGTGGATGTGTGCATACCGTATTTGCCCTCTGGATGGACCTTAACCAGGACCTTTTTCGTGCTCATGACCTTGACCACCTCACCAACGTACGAACCGGGCTGCTGCAGTAACCCGAGCTCCTCGCGCAGTAACCGTACTCTCGAATTGTAGTCGTTTCTCTGGGCTTCAAGACGACGTAGAACAGCCTGGCCCTTGATAATCTCGAGCTTCATAGCCTCGATCTTGTTGTGGTAGTAGTTGTCGAGCGCCATGTTTGCTGGTGCTCCGACTCTGGAGGCTGTCACCGGCTCTCTAACAAATTCGGGTATCGCTGACGAGGTTATGCGCTGAATCTGGAGTGATTGGGATGCTATCGACTAGTGAAATGCTGGGTGGGAAGACGTATGGTGTGGCGATGATGGAGGTGGAAGTAGGTAAGTTGCGTAGTGTCGCAATTGGCAAGCACTGGTCTGGATCTCTGTACCAGTTAGGTAGTGGTGCTGATGAGGCTAATGGGCCAGTCAGCCTTGAGACGATGGCAGTACAGCGGATAGGGACCTCTTGCTACAGCGTGGGTAGGAGCTCCACCTCCCGCCAATTGCCTTGAGCACAGACCAATTCTGACGCAGCTCATACCCGCAAAGGCTGCAGGCAGAGACCTCAGTAACGCGTCCCGGAAAGCGGCCATTTTAAACTCCGATTACAGTTTAGGCAAGTTCGCGGTTCACTTCACCTTAAAAGCTCCCGCTTAGCTAAACTCCGGTCAGTACCGGTCCCCGGCGTCCCACACCACCGGTCCCCAGGCGTTCACAAGTACACGTGTAGTATGTAAACGAAGGCAGCAGTTCCTTGCCCGGGAGTCTTGACTGCATTCAAGTTACTTATAGTGTGTACACTATGCCTCCCTCCCTATACTACATGTAACTATAGACGCACATGAGATGATCGATGCCAAGAAATCTCTTCTTGTTACATGTGCATTCAGCGTGTCGATATCCAGGACTGTGTGCACAGCATATTCGCCTAGACCAGAGCAGTAACCAGAGTTTGGGCAAATGGACTCTAGGCAATTCCAGATAATTATAGTGTAAGATGAGATCACCGTTCTAGACTCAACTGGGGTAGCACAAAGCACAATCTTCTACACCGTTTACTGAGTTGCCTGCTGATGTGTCGATGGTGTCTAGGTATCTGTGCATATGATATGTGACCTTACAGTCAGTCCTATTGATAAAAACCGATGGGTTTCATTCTTTAGGTTGAGGTTACATAATTAAATTTCTTCTCGTAATATACCGCTATGCTATGACTTGTAGGAGTTGCAGTCATCTGAAGCATGAACTACTCATGTTGGGTTGTTAGTCCTACGGGGCGATTCATGTATTTGGGGCGTTGCTGTAAGCTGTATTATCCTGGCCCGAGCCTTTGATCGAATGCGAGGAAAAGGTTACAAAGCATCGCGCCTTTATTGGACGAAGAATTATTAAGTCTAAGAATATAATTAATTGTTAAGCTTCCTTTCAATAAAAAAATAAAAGTCAGAAACAGGACAGCTTCGTGCATCTAAAGTTATATCATCCTACGCGATTCAAGGACAGGCAGCTCAGGCGGCATGGCTCAATATGCCGCCAAGGTGCGCTAAGGTGTGTTGGAGTGTGCTGGAAGTATCCACTGTAATTCATCACGGGGCACTTATCACGGCCCTACCTGTGTTAATCTCTCTCCAAATGTTTCCTCGTGAGCAGGCTTATCACTGCGAATCGCATCGGCTGTCTCGGCTGTCCAGCTTAATCCCTAGAGCTTCATGAGGTGACAAAATCATCGAGGAGATATAACTTCTCATTTCTCCTGCCTCATCGTCCACTCTTTTCTTTGTTTGCTGTTTCCGCGTCTCGGCAAGCTGTTGAGCTATTGATCTGCTGATCTGTTGACGTCCCATTCCTTCCCGCTCTCTCCAATATATTAAAGACATCCATTGGAAGATAAGGCAAGACGAGAGACAAGTCCAGTCGCATCGGTGTTAGCTGAAAGGATCTCTGCATTGAGCCGACGACATCTTCTCCGCACCAGGCTCGTCATTGCCTTGGGGAAGCTGCACCCTCGTCCTCGCCCGACCGGCCCCGACCTTGCTGCTGCAGCAACACAACACACAACATCCTTCTGGGTAAGCTACCCAGGTCCAGAACAGGTAGTCAGCTACCGCTACCACTACCACTACCTTCCTTACACTGTGGTACGCACTCCTGCTATGGGGGTTTAATCATCGCCTCGCCTCATTTTCCACAAAATAATGCTCCCGTCCTCCCTCGTAATCTAAATAGCCCGGATTGCCGGTATCATCATTTCCGGCGTGGCTGTTCAGCACATGCAAACTGCGCCAGCTTGCATCCAAACAACAAGAGGTGCATCGGCATAGGCAGATTGTGCGTGCGCGCGCTTCTCGAATTCCTCGCGCAGTCCCTTATGCATCTCGTCTCGCCCTCTTCCAACGGCTTCCGTGTGCTGGCGTAGAGGTAGCCGCCCGTCTCTGCCATCAGCAGCGTCGTCGTGCATTGGGCCCCCCTCCCAGCCACCATGGATCCCCATTCGCAGGACTCGAGCATTTCCGACTCGCAGTCACCCACCGACACCCGACAACCCTCGATTCGGCGCGATCCTTCAGAGAGAGACGATGTGATACCCGACAGTCTGCCGTCCAGTGAAACTCTGCGGAGGAGAGCCGAGCAATCATACGGTGCGTCCCAAGCCCCAACCGAGACGTGCGCTGCTGCCGCCCCTAGCCCTCTTTAGGCCAATGCTCAAGCCCGTCACCAGTCATGGCCGGTCATGGCCGCCTTGGTTGATTAACATGGCGGGTGTTAGGCCGCCCCCTTCTCAGACGTCGGAGCTAATGCTGTCCTCCACTCCAGGCACCCTCCAGACCCCTCCTCCGCCCTCGGCCTCTGCTCAGTATACAGGTGACAATCCAGCCCATGATCGCTCTCACCCCCGAGCCAGCCTCCAGCCGATGCGCTCCCCTATGTTAGGTCCCGACCGAGGCAGACAGCGTCCCAAGAAGCCTTCCATGACGCGTCGTACCTCATCTAGCACCCAGGGTCCATACAAGGGCGAGATCTTCTCGACCGACGATGACATACGTGAGGTAGAGATCGATGTAGCTGGGAGGCAATCGTATAATGTCGAATCCACCCGGCAGAGTTCAACCATACGCCGACGAACCATGGCCCCCCCGGCCCTGTCTCGAGTGCAATCGAGTCGTAGCACCGCAGCAGAGGATGGAGGCATTAACGAGCGCCTAGAAGAGGGTGCCCAGAGCCCTACCCAAATCCAGCCACACGAGGAAGACGTCCTGCAAGATACACCCCCTGACGCAGAGACACCCGAAGACGAAGACGATGATGTCAGTGATGCTGAGAGTTTCACCCTCAAGGATCGCCAACAGGCCATTAACGAAACACACCCCTTCGGTATCAGGATCTGGAAACCTGCGCTGTACAAGAAGAATCGGTCGGTTCAAAAAACGGCTGAGGTCGATATCCATTCTTCGCCTGGTGGCCGAGTTAGTAGCTGGCTACTCTTTTTTAACATCATTTGGACCTTGATGTTCGGTTGGTGGATGGCCTCTTTTGCAGCATTCGGTGCCGTCGTTTGCTTCATCTTCGCCGCTGCTCCTAGTGGGAGGGAGTACGGTCGGGTGTTGTGGGGTTTGGCCGGTTACCTATTTTACCCCTTTGGCAAGTTTGTTCGACTTGAGCAGGACGAAGCTTACCTGGATGAGGACGAAGGTGAAGGACGGAGCATCAGCGAGTATGAACAGTGGCAAAGTGGAGACCTTGAGTATGGCCGGCTCTTCTTTGGCCCTGAGTCACGGAACCGGTCTATCGTTGGTCGTTCAAGGAGAAGTATCGATTCTGAGCCTAGCGAGACGGACAGCTTGCTTGGGCGTTCAGGTCGTCACGACTTCATTCATACGGGTGAAACAGGGCGCCGACTGAAGAGGCGTCTTTTCGGCCGAGGAGAGTGGAATATAGGACGAGTCATCTTTTTTGTCGTCTTCTGGGGTCTCATCACTCCCTCTTTACTCCTCGTTTCTGCCATATGCTGGTTCTTGGTATTCTGGATACCGATGGGTAAGGTCACCAACCTTCTCTTCGATCACCTTAGACGACACCCGCTGGCCTTGTCTTTCGAGTCCGATATGACGATAGCAAGAGTATCGGATGGCCCACATTCATCGATTTTGCTCTGTACGTACCGAGCCGTTGGGTCTAAATATTGGAAATATACCGTCGATGGTACCAACATATTCCTCATCAATCTCATGGCGGTGGTCGTCTTTGTCATCTTCGACTGGCTAGTCCTGGAAAGCGTTCTACATATAGAGAACTTCTTCACATCCCCTGGCTTTCTATTCGTCGCCGCTTTGTTTTCCATCATTCCCCTAGCCTACTTCATCGGACAAGCCGTGGCCTCGATTTCAGCTCAGTCCTCGATGGGCTTAGGCGCTGCTATTAATGCCCTATTCTCAACAATTGTAGAAGTCTTCCTCTACTGCATCGCCTTAAAGGATGGCAAAGGCCAATTGGTCGAGGGCAGTATCATCGGAAGCATCTTTGCCGGTATTCTTTTCCTGCCTGGTTTGTCCATGTGTTTTGGTGCTATTAAGCGCAAGACTCAACGTTTCAATGCCAGGTCGGCGGGTGTCACGTCCACCATGTTATTATTCGCTGTTGTTGCTGCCTTTGGGCCGACATTGTTCTACCAAATTTATGGTACCCATGAGCTCCGATGTCTAAGCTGTACGGATTTTGAGCTGTCCACGGAACGAGATTGTCGCCGTTGTTATTACTCTCAACGGCCTGCGTTGGACGATCGCTTCTACATAGAGGCTGTCCGACCCTATTGCTACCTGGCGGCAATCCTTCTCTTCTGCTCCTATATAATAGGTCTCTGGTTCACTCTTCGAACTCACGCAGCAGTTATCTGGAACATTGAAGCGGATGAGAAGAAACAAGATGAGCAACATCACCTACAAGCTCCACGCGTTTCCGATGTGCCTCACGGGGCCGACGCAAGTGGGGCTGACATACAGAATAGCACACTATACAAACGTATCTTAGGACAGTCTCTGAAACAGGTTGGTTTACCTGGAGATTCGGATGGCCATCATTCCCACCAACCCTCAGGCTTAGGCTCCATTCCTCCAAATGGAGCTGTTCAAACAGCGCATATGGTCCCTCCCAAAAGCAGTGGGAGTGGGTCAGACAGTATCCGGTCCCATGTCCAGATCCCGGGCTTTTCAGATGTTGAGAATAATAACCTTATTCGTGGTGTGACCGAGCTCGCTGCCACCGCTGCCGCTATTGCCGCCCGCGATGCGCGAGGCTCACGTCGTATTTCTCATCAGACATCAAACGCGGGCGCCAGCACGTCAGCGGCGAGACCTACACCCTTGCGTTCAAGCACTTTTCCCGACATAGAAGACGCTGCAGAGCATGCCCAAGCCTCTCATGGTGGGCATGACGCTCCGAACTGGAGTAGAGTGAAGAGTGCGGTCATACTGATGGGTGCCACTGTACTGTATGCCATTGTCGCCGAAATCTTGGTGGACACAGTCGATGTGGTGCTAGATAATTATGCCATTGATCCTAAATTCCTGGGGATCACACTCTTTGCTCTGGTTCCGAACACCACCGAGTTCTTAGTAAGTGACCGCTATCATATACACAAGACTCTATTCCTTACTAACTGTGATTGTGTTCTAGAACGCCATCTCGTTTGCCATGAACGGAAACATCGCTTTGTCAATGGAAATCGGATCTGCATACGCCCTTCAGGTCTGCCTCCTCCAAATCCCCGCTTTGGTCCTTTTCTCAGCTATGTACCCCATCACGCCCTCGGGAGACAAATTAGATCCTATTCACTGGACTTTCAGCCTACTGTTTCCTCAGTGGGATATGGTGACAGTGATTCTTTGTGTATTTCTTCTCAGTTATATGTACGGCGAGGGAAAGAGCAATTATTTCAAGGGTAGCATTCTGCTTTTGACTTATTTGGTAGTCGTCGTCGGATTCTACTACTCTGGTTTCACCGACGGGGTTGCGGAGTTGAACACGTCTCGTTTCGATACCCTCGGATCTGATGGTGTCTGGAAGACGTATAAAACGATTGGTCGAGGGGCAAATGCTCCATCGTACGAGGTAGGGGTGGGCATTTAAATATTCTGCTGTCGTATATTTGTCCTTGGCTCAGCGGGCAGGAGATCCAAGGGTCTCCTATAAGTCCCTGAAGCTCAAATCTATTTTGTATTATGCATTCCTGATAGCGGTTGCATTATTACGGCGTCCTTAGGTCACCAATATGGAGTATGGGTAGGCATATCATTTCCCACCGTTTAAGATATTCCTTGACTGGTTAGAATACCTTGATCATTATATCACAACCATCGGCGACGCGAGGCTAGGTGCGTTTGATATGGTGATTGATATTTCATAATACAAGCATATTCATCTCTACATCAGTGATTCTTGATTCGTTTGTGTACGTCATAATAAAGATAATAGATCGCTCGAACTTGAACTCGAGGTCATTTCCTACAAATTACACTATGCAACGCAACGGTGGCCTGCGGTATCACGTTTCCCAAGTTGGCGACCGTTAAATTTAGTGACACATTTGAAAATAGAAATAGATTTCGGACTCGTAGCTAGATAAGGCGTTCAACTGTATTCGAAGCCCCGTCCGAGAACCCCTCATCAGTCCCCTCCAGCCCACCGTGTCTCGACAAGGACGACTCCTCGCTTCGTCCTTGTCTCAATCATCATCATCGTCGTCATCATCATCACCTTGATCACTCCCGTACTCCTCCTTTTCCTCATCCCAGTCGACATTCGCTATCTGCAAGTTAACTAGGACCAGGCCGGCTTCCTTGGCCGGAACACGCATCCGATCGATATGACAGAGCACCTCGTCGCTGTGGTCGTCCAGCGTCACCAGGATCACACCAGACTCTCTCCAGTTGCCATCGACAACGGCCGCGAAGTAGAAAGGGTCGAACTGACGCGCCGACATGTTGATCAGGTGGTCGGTGAGCGCGGCCAGCAGAGGTTGCCCTGCGAGGTTGCTTCGCTCGGCCCGCTTGACCATTGCCGAGCCTGGGAGCTGGCTGTTGCATTCTTCTTCGATGGCGAATATCTCCTCTTCGCTGGTGATGTCTGCGTGGATATAGAGGGCGAATGGCAGTAGTGGGTCCGGGATGTCTTTAAAGGGGTCGATGGCTGGAGAGCTGGTTGGTGGGAGTGTTAAATCGATGGGCATGATGCTAGATATTTATTAAACGTTGAACAAGTATATTGCTGTTATTGTTTCGTTTTGTGATTTTTTTTTACTCCTCTTCTAAAAGCAGAGCAGCTATAAGCAGTAACGATTGTCTATATGGTCATATAGACTGTGACGTCACGGTTTTTTCTGAGAGATATGATATCCGGCCTGATTAGCTCAAGAAGCGTAAAAATATCGAATGGTGAAATTTAGTTGTTTGCGGGCTTACATTTGTCAACTTACGCTCTTTGGAACAACCATAGCACGTATTAGTTAAGAAATATGCTTTGGGGTAATCTGCTGAAATAATACTCTACATCGCTCTGATGCTGCAATGGTGATCAGTGTTTACAACTTCACCCTAGCCAACTAAGTCTCGGTCAGCCTATCCACACTCCTAGGCCCATTGACGGGGAGCTTGACGACAAGTTGACCCATGAGCTCGATTACGACGAGGACGGAGACGATTCCTAGTTCCACCAGATCGTCGCCAACATGGTTTCTGATACTGACTATCCTAAGGAGGCCATTTGGGAGGGTTAGATGATTGACTAAGAAGACTGGTATCCCGCTGATTGCTTTATTTTCTCTTCGTTCTTCATTTTACCCTTTCTTTTTGGATTCTTTTCCTCTAACGTAGTTGATAAGCGAGCGGGCCACCCAAGCGAACGGGCCACTTCAACTAACCAGAGGAACTAATAATCTAATAAATTAACCACAACGCTTTAAATCGACTTTATTTATTTAAGATTATCTTCTCCAGGTGTATCTACGTCGATTTCACAGGTGCGCGTATTATGACCGGTATTACCACATCGTCTACAGCGCCGTTGCTTTGCTCGAGCCCCTCCAACAACAATACAATCCTCATCTATTTCTTTTTGTGTTAGTTTTTGTACTTTTTTTTGAGCCGTGAGATCTTGTCCTTCTTGTAAAGTAAGTGACCCTCCTTGACGGACACGTATCTTTTTGGCCCTGCGGCGTTTACTTAAGGTTTGATTTGCCTCACGAAGGTCCTGGACCTCTGCTCGAAGCAATGCGACCTGATGCATTAACCCTTTTGCCCCCTTCGTTAGCTGGTCGATTAATTGATAAATTAACGTTGGAGAACTGCTTTGATGACGGGCGATTCGACTTTTAATATATTCGGTTTGCGATGTAGCCTCAATTGGGTTATTAGGTGTTTTGGAAACCCACGGCATAGGTAGCTCAGGGACTGATTTGGGGGGTGTTAGGGTCCGTAGTTTTATATCCAACTTCGAAAGTACGGAATCTAGACTGAAAG
This sequence comes from Xylaria arbuscula, assembly GCA_022385695.1. Taxonomy (NCBI): domain Eukaryota; kingdom Fungi; phylum Ascomycota; class Sordariomycetes; order Xylariales; family Xylariaceae; genus Xylaria; species Xylaria arbuscula. The sequence continues at coordinate 472,206 of MU279350.1, forward strand.
GCACAAGACCAGTACCTCGGAAGCCGCTCTAAATATTTTCAAGTGTAAAAACTTTCGAAAAAGCAGCATAGAAGGCAGAAAAGAAGTCGGCCTTAGTAATATAGGTAATATGCTTGCGCATCATATCTTTGATTTGCCGGCCGTACGCTTGCTTTAATAAACCAAAACAACCAACATTAAAAGGCTGGAGAAGGTGAGATGAATAGGAAGGCATACACAAGGTAATAATGTTATTATCTTTGCAATAAAGCTCAAATTCGGTCAAATAATAGCTTTTGTAGCCGTTAAGGATAAAAAGACAATAAACCCCGACCAAACAGCCTTTAGTATGTTTATCGAAGTGCTAAATCCATTTGAAACCCCGTTCATTTGTTATCCATCCATTATCGCTAACAGCAATACGCCAGTCCCCTGGTAATTGGCTGTTTTCGTACCAGAAAGACAGGTGATATTTACCAGCGACAATAATAAACAGCAGGATTGCCTACCCTCGAGAATTAACGCCCTGGATTACTGTAACCCATTCCCGATTACCCTGCTGGGCCATCTTCGGTCTTTCACGCCTTTCAGCATTTGTAACTACCATTGCTGTTGAGATAACGCCCATCATAAAGCCCGTCTCGTCGAAGTTGTAGATATCCGCCTCGTCAATACCATATTTAGCGATAATATTCTATACAAGCCAAAACCACGCGTTTAACGCGTCGTGATCTTCACATTAGGCCCTCTGGTAATTGTATTTGCAATTAAAACGCGTCCGAAGGTTTGGCTGTCGCTTTACAAAGTTAGAAGCCCATCGCTTACCAACAGATAACGCGTCGCGATCGTGAAGCAGTCGATTAGCCATACCTTCCACATCAACCAGCCTAGGGGGAAATGCGCGAAAATCTAAGTCAAGGATATATTAAACTATCGTCGATTCTTCTAAGTCTGTAAGCTTTCGCAAATTTAGCATCTTATCACATCGTGATAATCGGCCATCTAGTCGCTACTGTAAGGTAGTACGGCTTACATTATAGATTCGAGAAGCGGCTCGTACGCTTAATTTCGGGTCTTTTTTAATAGCTTCAATCGCTAAAAGTAACATTCTCTCGTTTGAAGCTATTTATTTAAATGATGGTTGTGTAATACAAGATAGAAGTTGAACGGTTGCATTGGCATATTTAAGTGGCCCGTTCGCTTGGGTGGCCCGCTCGCTTATCAACTACGTTATTTCTTTTTCCAATTTCTCTCTCTCCTTTCTGTGAGGAAGTTTTATAGGTCAACGTTTGCACAGAAATATAGCTTTATATACACCTGACATAGTATATATAGACTGGTATCTTGTGCTCGTTTTAATGAAGGTTTTTTTTCGAGACTGAATTACATGGTCCCTTGATCTGAGCCTCGAAAACTGCATGGCATCAGCTTCGTACTAAGCTGACCAACCATTATCAATGCGTCCCACGCTGTGGATCGTATACCATAAGCATGCTGTGTTGCGCAAAGGGCCAAGAATTACGTGCCGTTAACATAGTGTAGACTGAATTGGTCAGATCGAATGTCAATGGAAAGGGATATTTTACGCTTAGAAATACCGCTCTCACGAACAAATCTCTTACCTCATGTGGACGTCTTGTAAGCCGACGGTAGAGACAGTCCACCTCAGCGTTCCACGAAAAATTCCCTACATGTACCAGGATCCACGTGCAGGTGATACCACGGGAGAAATCCTTACTCATGTTGTTTATGACTATTACTCGTAAGTTTTGTGCCAAGTTCCTTCTTTTCTTAAGAAAAAAAAGGAACATCATAATGTAAGATCAAACTTTTCATGAAAATTATTAAATTATAAATATTGAAATAGAGTGATCAACGAGTGTGACGCCAGGGGAATCCTACTTATCCTCCTGGAAATGGAGAGGACTGGGACGGTTCCATTATTGGTATATCGGGATAGAAATGACAACGCAGAACTTTCATAATCATTCTAGTGATGTAAAAACACTGTGTTCCTATAAATCTTCAAGGACCCCATTGGCATTATATTTAGTGATCCTAGGACGTGCGAATTGGGCCTATCTCCGAAGATGGGAATCGATTGAGTTCTTTTTAAAATAACGTATTCAAAATTCAAATAGAATAGTTCATATTGGTATGACTGTATGACTGATTATTATCGCACGAAAGGCGAACTCCTTGTGATCATACCCTCTAACGATTCTGAGTCTGGGCTTGAGCTCTCATATAACGCATCTCCGTTAATAAACCGGCAGTGTTATCTTTAACTTCTTGGCGTGTGGTTATATTAGGTAGGGATCTGATATCTCTCGGTATCAAGGGGAGCCGTACGGTGCTAACTGTCTCACGTCAAACTTGTTTTTCATGTGAAATGGAGAGAATAGTGTGACCTACTATTCTCCACAAAGGAGGTGATGGTTCTCTCATCGAGTTCCACTCCCTGATCATCAGGTTCAGTGCCATTGAACATATATGGTATTCCTGGTTGCTCAGTATCATGAGGCTGATGAATTGGGGCGTAAAACTCGGCGATACCCCCGAAGGCTTCTAACTCGAGTAAAAGACCAGCCTCTGCTGTACCTTTGTACCTGCCACTCAATTTTTCGGGCGTTCGAGGAAATTTACCACCCACTAAGGTGATTTTCAAAAGATGAGCTATCTCGTGAACAACGGATATGATCATTTGGAATTTAAACGACCTGAAGCAGCATTAACACTTTTCGAAGACACGATACAATCGATTATCTAAGTGAATAAGTGTTGATTAGTCATTACGGTTGATATCTACTATCGGCGAAATAAACAGGGTATAGAGTGATCCATTAAAAGCGTATTCGAATAATATAATATAAAGCGTTTGAACTTACATCTCTTGATAGTTCCATTTGACCTAGAGCCCTGCCATTCCATGAGCTTACTGTCGGCGACTCTTGCTCTATGGCCCAATCGTTGGGTCGAACAAAAGCTTCCCCTGGGATATTCTGCGTGAGTAGAACCTCCGGAAACTCTTCGTGGAGTTTCAACAAAAATTCGTCTATGAGTTCTAAAATTTTGGTAAACTCAATTTCTTCGCGTTTTCTTTGTTTCCATAAACTATATTTCTTTCTGAGCCCCCATATTATTTCGTAGGCTATGTTAGCGAGGTATCCTTTCATACAATCCCGCTGGAGAAGTAGAAAGGCAAAGTCGATAATGTCTTGAGTGGTCTTATATCGCAGAGATCTGTTTCTAAGCCCCATGGGGTGGCCATTGGGAGTGTCATCGCTGAAGATTTTTAAATTCAGCAATCGTGAACCCATCTCGTATGGAAAGAGGCAGAGAATGATCCAACACAAGGCGGATATTTCTGTGCCTGAATAAGGAGGAAATGGAGGCCCGATGCTTCATCACATTTCATATTAGGAAAAAAAGCTCCTTTAAGTAGTCTTGCTCTTCTGCAGTTAAGATTATTATGTAACCATCAGTAATAAATACAGCCTTCCATAAATTGCCAGGGTTCATGTGCATGCTATTAGTTGAGAGATATTTGACTGAAGACTACGGGAGGCTTTTGTGACACAACGTGCCATTGGTATACCTATTATCTCGTTTCAAGCACTTCGGAATGAGGAGGACTCGACAAATCTTCTCTATGTTTTAGTTTCCTAGAGATGACACCCTCTAGATAACTTTTTTGGTAAGCACGAGCTCGTGATCATTCTACGTGACTAATATGTTCGATTTCATTTGGATCTTTACTTTCCTGATTCAATACCGGAAAATGTCGTTGAACACCTGTGCCTTAGGAATTTCTCTCAAAAGGGAGCAGGAGAAGCAAAATGAGTTTCGTCAGCATTTGAGAATATATTACTAAAGAGTTCCCATTTCGTTGTATAGACTTCAGATTATCATAGATGTTACATCTGCGAAATCAAGAGAAGCAGCATGTCTATACGTACTCCCCTCAATAGTAACAATAACCATAACACACGTGATAACCAACCGTATCCCAATAAAACAGGTCAGCTCCCAAGACGTGGGCATTTGGTCATTGGATTTGCTGACATAGTTACTCTCCGGCCGTAAGACCTAGTTTACCACTGCGGTTGTTTCGGTGATTGGACATGCACGTAGCGCCTGTATCACACTTTAAAACAAAGGGATATATGAGACTTGTATAACAAGACATTACAGCTTATTAGCTGAATGATGTCAATGTCAAGTACATGGCGCTAGTCTATGAATAGTGTAGTATCAAGCGAGGGAGGAGACTCTGACTTGCACTCTGGTGTTTGGTCATATCATATAGGTATGATATGCCATCTTGGTGACCGAAACAATAATCGGCCTGATTTCTTTTCTTGGGGGTTGTTTATCTCATACAACCTGTACTGGGTTTCTATTGATGTGGCTGTCTCCCTTGTCACGCATGTTTAACTAGGCGCGTAGGCCACAGTGTAATACGGCCGACTCTGAACATTTGTGCAACTTCGGACCAGGATGTGACTCAGTACGATTTGTTTGCTTCCTAGATAGCCTACACGTATACACGTGTCGACGCTGACTAAATACAATCCCCCAACTGGCTACAGATATTAATACTTCATGCAGATCATGCCCAGTCGTATCAAGACTCTAGAACAAAACTTTATTTCTCTACTTTAAATATCCGAGTTGTTTATCCGATTCTTTTCACGATGTCCGCAGCAGAAGCCAGCGAAAGTATCTCAAAGCTGTCTATTGACTCAAAACTGTCTATCAACTCTCTTGACACAAGTCATATCCAAATTTTCGGTCGCGCTTTGCGTAATGTCTTGTCGAGCGACGCAGCCGAGCTTACATACGGCCAGATTGTGGATGGTTTCCCTATTGCATCCGTAGATGAGGATAACCTTGGAGGAACAATTAGTTTCCTTCATCCAATCCATACAAAACATACAGAACTCTGTCCTGGGGTCCTAGAAAGGCTCCGGAAGATCCAAGATACTAGTGACATTACAAGTCTTCAGTTTGACTCTAAGGTATGTGAGCGGTCAAAACGCATTATTATTTGGTATCAGCCTGCCAGATCCTGCTAACTTGGTATAACACAGCTCGTTTATGCTTACAATAACACTTTACTCGGTTCCCGCGAGTTTGAGACACGGCTTATTGAGATGACCGCAGTTGTTGTCCACCAGATTGCTGTCCAATTATTCAAATCGGAAACGAGTCTCCATGAGAACGACGACGATATGGTAAATTGGAAAGATGACGACGATGAGGATTGTGTTGGACTTGGTGTGGAGGTAACCATGCCTCCAACTTTATTCCGGCACCTATATTACTGCGACTATGAGCAATATCCCGATGGAATTGCTGGCGGTGTCGGATACTGGGCAGAGAATCGTATCTTTGGTGGTGTGATTCTGTTCGACAGGCGTGCCCCCGGGTCATCACCGAACCTGAACAATCCTTTGGAAGTTGATGTGAGTTTCTCATAGATTATATTATAATTCTGCAATTCGAAACTAAGAAAAGAGTAGCCGAATGCTATCTATTTCCATTCATCCAGGCGGATGACTACTGGGAGGATCTACCAGCTCCTCCCGAACCAGAGATCTGCCCTTGTCAAATACCTGCTCTCCGAAACGACGCCCCCAGCTGAGTGCCCATTTCCCCTGTTAGCAACCAAGGCAAACATCAAAAGAATTGACACAGAAGAACGTATTGTGGACACTGGCGTCTATCGAGACACCTGGGAGCGCAAGGATCTGGGAATGGAAGATTTTTATCGCGACCTCGATAACAGGGTTTATTCCGTTGTCGATTTCCCCACTGACGAAGACGCCCATGATGAGATGAGGCGCATGAGTATGAGAAAGGCTAGAGTCTACCATGCTTGGCGCGAGGAATCATTGAAAGAGAAAGCAAAACGTGAGGCTGCTGTTTGAAGAAACTCTCGGCATATCACAACCAGCGAATATTCCGATTAAATCACCCACCGCACGGTCACCGGTGGCGGGTATCTGAATAAAGCTGATGTTGATAAACATGTTCGCTATAATTATGGGAGAGATATAAATTTCCTATAATAATGAAACCTGTTAGCTACGAGACTGTATTATTGCGTCTATACCCCTATGTGAGACAGGAGGAGTGTCTTGATGCTGAAGCCCATTGCTGCCACGAATATCCTTCAATACTAAGCCTTCTTCCACGCTGCTGTTATATAGCAAAGTGAGTAGCGATGTTGCTATATCGGTCGGGTAATGGAGTAATTGACATTGCACTTTTCATCGTACCTGCTACAGATCCAGTAAAGAAATAGGCGGTTTCTTATGTATAGAAGAATCAGTTTCATTAAATAACATGTCCATTTGAATCCCATTGGATCCGCCTTAGCAACCCAGATATTGGATAGTGCTAAATCACGCGATGAACGAGTCACATGATCAGTATGAATTACCCCCGTCTACGGTTGGTTGTCGAGCTGAATTACCACGAAGTCTTCCACTTCTTTTGAGTGAGTGGGTTACATCCCGGTTTATTACTTACGTGCTTCACGTTTTGTTTGTATATAACTGGCTGTGAGATAACTTCTATGGGCTATGACGAATGTGTTGTGTTTTGTTGGTGTTAGCCTTCATGTGCCAGTCCCAAACGGAGCGTTTACTTCCTGCTGTAAAAGAAATAGCGGGACAATAAACATATTATAGTCAAACTTACAAGTACTATATAGATAAATAAACATCTGATATGCCGTATCTTGTTAGATTTGGCTTTAATGCCCGACTTTTCACTTTTAAGTCACGATGCTGAAGCGGCTGTGAAAGGAATAGTTTTTCCGGGGAGTGCCTAAGAATCCACTTGTCCTACATTACTCCAGCGGAAATACTTGGATATACACTTTAATAGACCTAAAGCTTCCTAGTAAAGACCTCAAGCCAGTAAACATTAATTGAAAAGTCCTTACACCTATGGATGGGCTGTGTTTAGCACTACTACAGGTATTTTGAGGATTGGGTTCACGATTAATGTTTAACACAGCAAAATACCATAAAACTGAAATATTCTTATCTTGCATGGACCTATTTTATAAAACTATAAGCTAATTGTCTTATAGTAATAAACCATTCCTTCGATTTATATAGCTTGTACCTGGCCTGTTGAAGTGAAATACCAAATTTATAACCTTGTTGAAACTTTTCGTTTTAATAGTCATGATGTTGAGAATGGTGGTTTTAACTAGAATAACCATCGAAATGTGACATCACTTAATGCGGTATGATTTGCTGAGTTATTGTTAAACCGGGACTTTACTATGTTTTCGATAACTAGATTTGCGGCAGCACAGGTTTAGTTATCATAGCTCTATATTATTAGAGAGTGTTTATCTAATGCACATTATAAGTCGAGAGATGCTTTAATTAAGACTTTAAGTTAATACTTCGTGTCCAGGCAGTAATTTGGTGAGAGCCCAAGGTAACCCCTTCACACCAATCCGCCAAGAGAAACGTGACTGGAAGCGGGACAGGGGCACGATATAAAAGCGCGGACACCCCCCTTCCTTCTCTTCATCCCCTCTTCTCCGACTTACTCCCCTTTTCTTATTTCATAGAACAGTTGAATCTCAGGCACAAACTTCTTTCAGCTATGGCCCGTACTAAGATGACAGCTCGAACCACTCACAATTATACCCAACCACTCATCGGTTGTTGGTATCCCTTCAGTGACCCCTCCGTCCCCTTTTGCATACAAATGTTGAAGTGTTGGTATGGAAGCCTTCAATACTGGAGGTTGTGGCATCCAAAACTGGAATCCCTTATACCACGTTTGCCTTACAGGGCGGAAACGTTCACTTGAAGCTCACCTTACAACATTTGGACGATATTATTAATTAAGGCCATTTTTGCACTATATATTACATAATTAACATAATAAAAATGCAAGTTTAAATAATATAATTAAGTTAATGCATCCCCGACTTAAGCCCAAAATATAGTCATAGCGTTGAGGGCCCATAGGCTCACTTGGGTCCTTAGGCCCTTGGCATTGGGCTGGGCCGTTAAACCCTATACTCATTCACCAGATCCTTACCAAGCCGCGATGCTTGTTTCACCGATACTAGATTGAAATCAGATCCTTTCTGATCAGATTGATAAGCCACCTTTAATTCAATTGAATACAGCTATACGGAGGTTGTGGCCGTAAATATTCATCACCATTAATATGAGCTTACAGTGCCAAGGCCTAATGGATATCTACGACCGTAACCTCCGTAATCAGGTACTCAAAGGTCAGTCGATAGGACTATATTCATCGGTCACTCGCGTTCAGGTAATACGCGTGATGTCGAAAAGGTCTGTTCTTGCTGATAAATCCGCTCTCGACAGTAGATATAAATAATGTTTTCTTCATCTGGGCAAGAGAGCTACACTACACTAGGGGAATCCTCTGAAGAGCACTAGGTAACGCTAGCGCGCAGTAATATGCTCATCGAGACGGACGCTACGGGCCCGATCTGACAGAACTGGGGAAGTTGACGATTTCTTCTAGTCAGCCAATGCTCGAACTTGGTATGTTGACAGATTGCAAAAAGAGAAAAACATTATGATCGTCTCCTGATGGGAATTGTCCTACGATCAATTTGTAAGCAATGTGTCGATGGCGATGCTTCATTTCAGCTTGCCGAGGGCCGACAGACTGGGGAAGTTGACTAATTTGGCCGGGGATAGAACCCAGAACAATGACGCGAAAGGCGACCGGGCGAGCTGGATTTGTGTTATCAGATCGTTTCAAGGCTCTGCAAGATCGAGACCCATGTTCGGATATTTGCTGAAAGGCCTCCGGATCTAGAAGTAAATGCGAGGCTATCCACCATGGCCATGGGTCTATGTAATGACTTGGCATGGATGTGAACAGAGAGTGATTATTTTAGGTCCGAACAACCGGGTTCCTCTGGTCGGTATATATAAGTTTCAGCGTGCCAGGGTAAATCTGTCTGCTGCTCTCATCACTTGGCGACGACAATTCGTGATCCGAGAAGCTTCATCCGGCCAACCTTATTTAAACATCAGAATGCGTTTCGAACTAGCACTGGCCTCGGCCGCCGTCATAGGCGTGACCGCAAGCCCATTATACGGGCGCCAGTCCTCAGAGCCCGTGCAGTTCTTCAATTTCACCAGCGGCATCCCCTTTGAGAACAGCTTCCTGCGCTCGGAGACCCAGCTCCTCGCAACGACCCTATCCAGCAACAACCTCTACAGCCTGAACCCTCTCGCCGCATCCCCCGAGGCAGAAGTCGTCGCCGTACTACCAGATGTAACGACAATCACGGGCCTAGTAGGTAGCGCAGCCGGCAAGGTCGTAGTGCTAGGCGGTGTCAAGGGGAACACGACCTTCGGCTACGAGGACCAGACGGTGTTCACAGTGGACTTCGGCAGCGACTCTTCCTGCTCGCGCAAAAGAGCCGAGCCTACCATCACAGCCGTAGCCAAGCTGCCAGATGCCGTCCTCCTCAACGGCGTCGCCGCCCTGCCCGCGCACCCCGAGGTCGTCCTGATCACGGACTCGATCCAGTACTGCATCTGGCGCGTGGACACGACGACGGGGGCCGTGGACAAGCTGATAACAGATGAGGCCCTCAGCTCACCCGCGAACGCTGCTCTCCCGCTCGGCGCCAACGGGCTGAAGATCTACGACGGCCACGCGTACTTCACGAACACCGGCGCGGGCATCTTCGCGCGCGTCCCGATCACCGAGGACGGCGAGCAGGATGGCGACGTCGAAATCCTGGCCACGGTCCCCTTAGACGTAAATTACGACGACTTCGCCATCAGCAACGAGGGCGTGGCGTATCTGTCGCAGTCCCCCGGCGCCGTGGTCAGGGTTGTACCCGGAGGCGCGGCGGAGTTTGTAATCGGGGCTGATGGGGATACCACGCTGACGGGACCGACGTCTATCACGCTGCCGAAGGGGGGCAAGAAGGCGTATGTTACGACCCGTGGAGTCACTGCCTCGGGAATCAGCGGGCAGGTTTTTGAGATCTCTATCTGATTGTATTTTGTGGTTGAGACAACGAATAGAGCTATCTGTTTTCGAGACTGGAAAAAGGCCGAAAAGAAAACGATCTTATTAGAATAGAGTATTATTCACAATTATTCGGTTCCATGATAAAACAATGCGAGCTGAGAGACGGGAAGCAATGTTCATCGGCCTGAACACGACACGGGACTGGGCAATACTTCTATCCTGTCTTTTGTATATTTCTTCCAGGTCTATGTAAATACAAATCCATACCGAAAAATACGAGACTTCACAACAGTTTGTTCATCGTCAGATCCTCCCGATGAATCATCTGGGTCATCGTATTTGAATTGATTCGGTCGAGATGGGGGTGTGTCCCCACGATCCCTTTCTCTTGTTACCTCGTCTCCATCGGATTCAGGGACAGGAGTGGCATCGTATATATCGTGATTATGAATTTCATCTTGTTGTGTCAATTCCATCATCATGTCTTTCTCCCCCTATCCTTGTCCTTGTATATCATTTTCAACATCTCCGAGACCTTGATTCTCCGTACCGCATCCCGAGGGATTGCACTGTGATCTATCATCGTCTGTGTTATCGGCGTCGTCTTCGCTTAACGATACGTCGGGGGTCAGATTCCCTGGCACCCCCCACCGACGAGATATTGCACCCAAGAGCTTCAGGTTACTCTCCACAAACTCAACAATGGCAGCCAGGAAGGCATCGTAGATCGACTCGTGAACGTAGAGTCGCTTCACTGCCATGCATAGTTGGCCTGAGTTCACAAGTGAGATAATGGCCACTTTGGGGATGATTGCCGCGAGGTCAACATCAGGACAGATGATGGCGGGATCATTACCGCCCATCTCTAGCGTCACCCGCTTGAAGCAATTGCTACAAGCCTGAAGGATCTTCTTGCCCGTCGCGACGGAGCCGGTGAAGGCTACTTTGTCGACATCTGCGTCGCGTTAATAGAATGACCATCAGCAATGGGAGCATGTATGAGTATCTTACCCGGGTGCTCTGTGATCCAAGGACCAAGCCTGTCGTCGCCGCTTAGAGCCTGGAGAACACCAGGAGGGAAGAACTGAAGGCCTAGCTCGACCACTTTCAGGCAGCAGTAGGGAGTGAATGGTGAGGGCTTGAGAATAAAGACATTTCCCGTGAGAAGCGCGGCGGGGATTTTGAAGAAGGACAGCATCAGAGGGAAGTTCCAGGGAACAATCCCGACAGCCACGCCTAGCGGCGTGTATCTCTCAATCACACGTCGCTCCTCAGTCTCTTCGATGACATTATCTGGCAGGGATAGCTCACAGACCCCACGGATCCATTTGACGCAGCTCTGGACCTCAATCCGAGCCCAGAACAACTAGATAGCATTGAAACAGATTAGTGACGAGCGTACAGATTATCCGTGAGTCGACGTACAGGCTTTCCGTTCTCCTTCACAAGCATCTCAGAAAACAGCTCGGTTTGGGCTTCCAAAGCAGCAGCATAAGCCTCGAGCTTTTTCTTTCGCTCCGCCCATGGAGTTTGAGCCCAGGCTTCGGCGGCCGATCGGGCGGCATCAACAGCTTTGTTCACATCTTCTTATGTGCTGAGGGGAACTTCAGGGTTTGATTCCAAAGTTGAAGGATTGATTCTATGATAGGTCTCTCCTGAGCTGGAGCCTGTAAGCTGTCCGTTCACCACATTATGGAATGTGGTGAACTGAAGCGAACTCTCACTCATGTTGGGCTTTAGATATCTTAATTAGGTTAGTTGGGCGGTTCAAGAGATGGACACAGATCAACGACTATGATTTGTCTCTGGCCAACAGAGGAAGCATTCGCTACATATAGATGCCATCGGTTAGCGGTGGAGGCAGCCAGCATGATTCATTTACTATACACAGTAGTAGCCTCAGCCTGCCTCCATTCCTGCTTGTTATGTTCTACCGCATGTGCCTAGATGCGAGAATGGGAGAACTGTGCAGAAATGCAAGAGTCCTGCACGCTACCAACACCGAATACAAAATTGGATTCACAAATGGTATGCCGATGCATTCATGTGGTGGGGGCTGATTTGTACAGCCGTCCACCCGTGGTTGCATAGTGCTACCCCTGCAGTATTACTTAGAGATTTACTCAAATGCCACTTCGTCATCTTTCCTCTCCCCTCAAAGTCACTGTAATCTAACATTCGTCCCCTCTACTCACTCATTTCATTCATCATCATGAGCACTTTTTTGGTTACTGGAGCTAATGGGTCTGTTGGCCTTGCCGCCACGGAGCAGTTTCTGAAAACATCACCTGAGCTGACGCTCATCCTAACTGTTCGAGTAACAACTGACAAGAACACAGCTAGGCTTGAGCAGACGCTATCCAAGTATCCCAATGCCAAAGCCTTCATACATCAGCTTGACCATGCGGACCTCTCAGCGGTACATAAGTTTGCTGACAAGATATCTTCCAATGTCGCCTCCGGCGAGCTCCCGCACATCAAAGCCATTGTTTGCACTGCTATGCACTGGAACCTTGTTTCAGACCCGGAGATAACTGCTAATGGGTACGACAAGACCTTTCAGGTTGGCCATATTTCTCATGTTGCCCTTGTTCTTCGACTGCTAGGTTCCTTTGACAAAGGCACCGGGGGGCGTATTGTCTTGTTGTCTAGCCAGAATCATTATCCTGGGAAGAGCCAGATGGAGAAGATCCCCCCCGAGATCCCATCAGACCTGACCAAACTGGTACACACAAGTCCCGCCGACGGCTCACAGGTCGACCATAATGCTCGGGGCTTTGAGATATACAGTAACATGAAGCTCGCGGCAGTGGCATGGATGCATGCACTCAACCACTTCTTAGAGAAGGTGATCACCGCATCTGTCACTTCATTACATACAACTTGTCTAATGTGGGGATTCATAGGATTCGGCGTTCCATAAGATTACCGTTGTTGCCATTGACCCTGGTGTTCTCGTCGATTCGCGAGCCTTCACGACAAACACGCCGAGCTCGATTGTCAATATGCAGAGATTTCTGCTTCGGCCTTTCCAGCCAGTATGCAAATTGCTTGGAATCAAGGAGTTTCGCACCTCGGCTCAGGCTGCAGCTGACGTCGTCGCCCTCGCCACGAACAAAGCCCACCCCGACGCTAGAGGATACTTCACACTTCTCAACAAGGACGAAACTGCCCCTCAGAGTTTGGATTCGGAGATCCAACAACATATCTGGGTACAGAGTGCCATATGGGCAAGGATTACGAAGGAAAACACAGTTCTCAACGCGCAACTTGAGTGATGACGAAAGTGAAGATGATAATATCTTGTATATCTCATAGCCTCCAATCGCATATTCTAGTAGCTACCGACCTGTCAGGTTGTGATATATAGCTACCCTAATTGAGCCTTAAGGACCAGGACCATCTTCCCTTGTAGAGCCTCATACATAGTATCGCATATGCGTCTGAATTGAATTCTACCTAGGCCTTTGACAGTAGGAATCCCCCAGGTTGCAATCGCTGAAAAATCTGATCTGGATCATACTTGCACGCAATCGCTTTCAGCTTATCAAGGTTCTCTGCCCCATAAGACGCGAGAGGGTTCTGATCTCGAGAAGCATCATTCATGTACACAAACGGGAGATAAGAGCCGCGCTCAACTCCTACCTGCTTCCATTGCTCCGATGTCTCAATTGCGACAGAGCGCACTATCTCATCGTGTCTCGCCTCTCGCCAGTCTACGAGCGTAGTCCACCCTAGTAACGACGAAGTTAGGATTGTGTCAGGTGCATAGAATGTTTCCCCGGATTGACATCTTATGAATTTGGAAGAGTGGCTTGGCTTACATTGATGGGCGCGTCGTGGGATTCCCATCGCGTTTCCACCTTGGCTCAGGCCGAAATCAGCAACGTTCGCTGCAACATGTTGCAATGCAAATATTTGACTGGCACCGGTGGATTCACTGACAGCAAGGGCTTTTGCTCGCCAGAAACTGTACACAGACTTATAGAGATCTGCATCAACCAGCGAGCTGGCCCCCCTGTAATCGTGACTACACCACGTTCGTGTTAGAAGGGCATGCCAAAGATATACAATCAAGAATGAAATACACATACCGCATAGGTTCAGTGGAGACAGCGCTGTAAGCCATTTCATAGACCTGAGCCAGAGTCCCATTGGTGGATGGCACAGGAGTTTGTACCGGTCCTAACGAGTAGAATGGCTCGAAGCAATCAGGACGATCCGTTGGGGCTGAGTAGAGGAGTCCGACTGTGATGATGTCTAAGCCAATCGATAGAGTAACAGAGGATTTGATGTCAAAGTCTTCGCGTTGCTGCCATTGGGAAAATGCGTCCAACACGCCAAATGCTTGGTAGGGAGTAAACAGCATTATCTCATACCAGACGTCACTAATGGGAACTGTGAATAGATCAAACCTAGTAACAATCCCGAAGTTCGGGCCTCCTCCTTTGAGGGCCCAGAACAGGTCGCTGTTGCGAGTGCTGTTCGCTTGCACGATGGAGCCATCTGACAGGACAACCATGTGATGATGGGTGAGGAGCTGTATGGGAGCTCACTGCAAGGGATGGGCCAGTACCTCGTAGTTCTTGACACTGTCCGCAGCGGTACCAAATTCACCGGTCAAATAACTGTACCCGCCTATGTAAGTTAGAAAGGCAACACACATTCAAAACGTAAGCGCGTGTTGGGGATGCAATACCACCTAGCAAGAGACCAGCGACCCCAACAATGGGAATACGGCCACCAATCACGGCGACACGCTGCGGGCTTATAGCAGCAATGACTTCGCCCCAACGTGCTCCGGGGCCAACAGCTGCTACCGAGTTATCTGGTGAAAGATGGACATCGTTCATCTTCTGCATGTCGACAAGAACGCCCCCAGATGAGATACTAGACCAGCCTGGGTTTGGAGAATGGCCTCCACTTCGAACCGCAAACTTGACATTGAAAAAGTTAATCATCTTCATTAACTTTGACACGTCGCCTGCTGTATGAGGCATCGCTATGCAGCCAGGTTCGACGATGCATGTTTGGGACCTGTTCAATGTATCAGATTGACACCTACAACCGGCCAGTTTGAACCACTAACCAGTTTTCGTGAACTACAGATTCATTCAATGGTGGAATATTGACCTTCTCCGGCCCGAGGGAAAGCTTGGCCGTGATACAAAAGAGGCGTAATTGAGAGCCTTCATATGCAGTGTTGGTTTCACTCCGCTCAGATGCCCTCTGAATCTGCGATACAGTCTCATCAGAAAGACCGATGCTACGGTAGAACTCGCGGGAGGTGAAGGTCATCGTGTCAAGACTCTGAGAGACATAGCACTGATTCAACACGGGTGACTTGGCGGCGGAGACTTTATATCGTAGCAACAACAACAGCCAGACAAGGATAAGATGCACTTAAACCATGGTTTCCTCGCACTTTAAGAATGCCGCTTTGTCACCGAGTCAAGATGCAATGGTGTACAGGAAGAAAGGTCGTAATCTATCAGGACACAACCAGGGAACACAAAGGTATGTCTCTTCAGTTTTGGCTGTTAGTACCTATGCGGATTCTTGGTTGCAGGTGGACTATGCTAAAACAAGACTTGGAACAATGTGGCACTCACACCACACACGGTATACTCAGCAGTCAGTATCCTGCTGTAACCATGCCACTGTTAGTTATCCCTAGTCCGATGCAAGTGTTCATAGGGCTAGACGAGCGATGCTTGGTTGCTCTGATCCCCGTTTCTCTGTGTGAAGTTGTCAATCTCTTCTCAATCTTGAAGACCAGAATGACCGAAAGCGCCACACTCTCGTTCTTTGGTACCCGAATCTTGGAGCTTAACCCAGGCTTCGTTGAATGTTATTGGGACTTCGATCCTTTCGGTGGAAAGTTGGTCTGGGGTCTTCCAAAATGGCTAAGCCCCGCTCCCTACCAAGCCCGCGCTCGGTTGCATCGCATGACACGGCGGTATGTTGATTCTGCCTAGAAGAACTCGGACCCAGATGCATCTGATGCAGACTGGGATCCTCATTGGGGCTCCCGTTTGTCTCGAGAGACCGCAAAGTGGCTTCGTGATGGAGGGTTCTCAGATAAGGCTTTGGCTGGCCATGTCCTGGGGACTTTATTCGGGTAAGAAGAAGCTCTAAGTCGTTATATCCTTTTTCTACTACTGCTAAGCATGTAAGACAGACTTCACGGCAACACAGTCCCTATTACTACCTGGATAGTCATGGAGCTTATCAAAGACCCCTCCATCATGCATGATGCGCGAGCTGAGGCACTAGAAGCCTTTGAACTCGACGCCAACACAGGTAGACGTTGTCTGAACCCACAGAAACTCACATCACAACCTCTTCTGCAGTCCATATATACAGAGATACTAAGGCTCCATGTATCGTCCACCATCAACCGCGAGGTGATGCAACCTGTAGAGATAGACGGCTATAAAATATCCAGAGGGTCACTCATCCAGGCCTGTTCTCACATTGCACATTTCGAGGAGTCGGTATGGGGCACAGAAGAGCACCCTGCGTCCAAGTTCTGGGCTGAGCGACATATCAAATACGTTGACACGGATGATGGAGTTAGGAAAAGGCAATTTTCAATGAGAGGCCGTCCAACGTCATTTTTCCCCTACTGTTAGTGATCCCTGATAGATATGCGAAATATTAACTAAGATTTGTGTACAGGTGGCGGCTATGTGATATGCCCAGGCCGCCATTTCGTCAAGCAAGAGATTCTGATGGCAGTTGCCGTATTGATCACCAAGTTTGATATGGAGCTAGTCGAATGGATAAAGATGGATGGCACAAAGTCAGACAGAGAGGCGCAAGATGACCTGGCCTACGGGGGAGTCATAGCTATGCCCCCAGATCGCGACATGAAAATTCGTTTGAGGAGGGCTCGGACGTTGAACAACTAAGCTGGTCGATGATTAACGGAACTACTCGCTGTTATGCATAAGATGCTTGCACAATCATGAGAATGAGTCGATGACAACATAATCGTAGCGCTTAGTTCTTGATTAATATATACCTTGACATGATCCTCTTTCATGAAATTGACGCACTAATATTATAGACACACTGTGTCCTATAGATGTCTTGCGCGCCCTCCACCACCCCTATTTTTGGCGTCTGATTCGAATGTTCGTCTATTTCCCAAAGGTCTTGTTACCCCATGAGCAGAAGTTTGCCAATTCTCACTTGGAGATAATACCGAGCTCAGGGCACATGTTAACTCTATTGGAACTGTTGATGAACTTGCAATTGCTGTATTTAGGAAACCAGAGACAAGTCTCCGGGTAGTTTCAACCTAATCTTTGGAGATAATTGTGCAGAGAAAGAACTAGTATTACAAGAAGAGATCGAAATTTATATGAGAGGAAATCGATGGCTGTTCTGACCAAGCATTCTGGCAATATATTCTAATTAAAGAAGTCACGAGACATATTATGAATCTATTTGTAGCTAATTCCTCGGTAAGAGAATATTGCTATGCGTGTTAGCTAGTACTCATTGATTTGGTTATTGTTATACACACGGACTACAATGCTTTTGGCATGGGAACTAATTCCTATCAAGTGGCCCTTTGTAGATTAATTGTCTAGGTAGATTAGATTCTCGTTGTCATACAACGGGATAAACGCCCTACGTGATTTACTTCCTATAAGGTGGCCCGAGGGTGTGTTAGAAGAAGTGGTTGGGGCTGGTGACAGTGGGGAACCAGGCTCTGGAGATACCGTCTCAATTCGTCGGTCTAGAGGTGGTAGATTACCCAGACCGTCGTTGATTAGCTTGGTTGCTTTGGCGAGTGCTTCCCTGGCCTTCGGAATGTCGACGATCCATTCGACTGGGTAACCCTTCAGAGGTTGACCACGAGCAATCTTTGGCTTGGGGGCTTCCGGGCAGCGTCGAGACGGGCTTCCCAACGAAACAATCGAGTGAAAGTGTCATGGTCAAGTTTCTGGAGCCAAGTTAAATTGAAGAGATATGTCTCAGCACGATGGGGCAGATATAAACCTGAAAAAAATAACCTGCCGGAGGGCTAGCTATTTTGAAAATAAAGGCGGAGGGGTTGAGAAGCTCGCTGGCCACCAATGGGCATGGTGTCTCCCTCAGCAACGTCTACAGGGGCGTTGCTTAGAACAATGGCCTCAAGCCTCTGATGTTTTTACATCGCATATTGGTAACGTGCCGGCAGGCGGTAGCGTTGTGGTTGAGCTTGTGTATGTTGGCGAGTTGATTTATGACGCTGAACCTGATGGTTCACGTTTTACGATCCCTTCTATTATTGCTCCTCGTTATGGGAGTACCCCTGACGATGTTCTCACCTCGTCCCTCTTGTCCCCAGCTGTTCAAGACTCTATTCAGTTCATTGTAGATGTCGAGAACCCTGAAGGTTTCCCGATCAACAGCATCCAGTGTCTCAGTCACCCTATCGCTGTATCAATTGGCAGGACTACTGATATGCCTGCCGAAGCTTTTGTGCCCCATCGTGGGTCTGCAACACTCTCAATTCAGTCTCATAGTCTCGACAAAGATTTTGTTGTTACTGTCAACGCCGCAAATACAAACGTACCCAAGGCCATTCTCGAGACCCATCCCACCATTCCAAACCAGCGCGCATTACTGGTCACACTGGTACCGAAATTTCAACTACCATTCAACCCTTGCGAAGTTGTCTTTATTGTTGACCGCTCTGGAAGCATGGAAGGCAAGATGGATACCGTAATACAGGCAATGTCCACGATGCTCAAATCCCTCCATACCAGTGTTAAATTCAACATCTGCTCTTTTGGGGGTTACCATTCGTTTCTCTGGCCACGTAGTAGACCATACAACGAAGCCACTCTCGAGGAGGCGTTGACACACGTCGATTCCCTAGGTGCAGACTTTGGTGGAACCGAGATGCTTGCGCCCGTTGAGGCCACTCTCTCTCAGCGATATCAGGATCCAGCACTTAACGTCATCATCCTAACCGACGGGTCAATCTGGTATCAGGATGAACTCTTCAAGACAATTCGTGAAGCTTCCGACCGAAGCCGATTTTTCTCTCTGGGAATTGGCTACGGAGCTTCGACAGCACTCGTTCAGGGCATAGCTACTGAAGGGAAATGGATAAGCCAATTCGTTAGCGAGGGGGAACTAATGGACAAGAAGATGGTTTGGCTCCTGAAAGGTGCTCTGACACCACACTTGATCAATTATTCTCTTGATATGAAATACAGGAGAGATGACGAGGACTATGAGATAGTCGAGTCGGAAAGTGCGTCGAGGGTTGCTATCACCCTGCCAGTGCGAGAGAAGAAGAGCATCGGGAAAACCCTGATGACTTTCTTCAACAAGGAACAGAGTGGTAAAGAAACAGAGGACGTATCGGGAGACAGATTTGCACACGTACTCACTGTCACGGCCCCGTCGGTGCTCCAGGCACCAACCCAAGTTCATCCGCTTTACCCATTTTCTCGAACTACAATGTTTCTTTAACTTGATCCGAGCACTTACGTGCTTACCCCTGAGTCTGTCATCTTTCGCGCGTCTTCCGAGGATGGTCCGATTGAGTTGGAGATTTAAGTAGAGGATGTCGGCAGAGGTGAAACCGCCCATCAGCTGGCCGCCAGAAAGGCGGTCTCAGAGCTTGAAAAGGGGCATGGCTGGCTCAGCAGTGCCACTGACACGGCCTCTAATCTACCCCTGAAGACACTGTATGAGAGCACATGGGATGAACTCGTCGAGCGTGAGGCGATCCATCTTGGTGTCAAGTATCAGATCGCTGGCAAGTGGTGTTCGTTCATTGCAAGAGAAGGAGAGGGAGATGGGGGTAAAGAACACCAGCCCGTCTCATTTGACGGGCATATAGGCCACGCCCAAACGTGGAGCATGGCTAGAATGTCTACTGGAGGAAAAGCCCCGAGGAGGCAGCTAGCTAGTAGAGCTTGCAGAAAATCCGCCCCTTCGTCGACCCCAGTACCGCTACCGCCCAGAAAGGAGAAAGCTAAGCGCTCAGCCGTACCGCTGGACAGCAATATAAACCCCATCCCTAAGCGAAGAAGTGGGCGGCTCCAGCTGAATGCGAGCAGTGAAGAAAAATTGCATGCCCTCATCCGGCTTCAAAAGTATGATGGATCATGGGAATGGGGCCAGAATCTGCTTGATATAACAGGTGCGGACTTGTCTAAGTCCAAGACGCAGGTACTAGAGAACGCCATAAATGCTACGGCTCTAGCTGTCGCTTTCCTCCAGACTCGGCTTGCGCACGAGGTAGAAGCTTGGGAACTTGTAGAGGAAAAAGCCGTCTGTTGGCTTACAACTGAGAAGGGCGTCGACAGCAAATTGGACATTGAACAAGCTGGCAAACTTCTCTCTTAGAATTGGGTTGGGACCTTCTTACTTTGTATCCGCAAACTGGGAGGCCTTTGCGGATGGCTTGGCTGAACTCTTGGATTCCGTCATCGTTATTCATAACAAGCAGGTAGCCATAGATGATCTCAACTGAAGGAACTTCATATGCATTACAAGACTAAGACACTTGAAGCGCACCACACAATTGATTTGAAGTTAAAAAAACGCAGGCTAGCTCATTCCTCTAGGTGCTCGTCGGTGCTAAGTTCTATGAAGCGCTGAAGCTTCATATTTGCGACGAGGCGCATGTATAATGGCCGCTGATCAGCACGGGTAGCGGAGGTCCACGATTTGTTGAGAAGCGGGGTGCACCGTTGCGTCGCTTATACACCCCGCAGAAGATATTGGGCCCGACTGAGAGACTTTTGTGGCTAGGAGGATTCGGTGAAGGGCTGATCAAACTCCGGTTTGGGGAATCCTTCGGTGGTTGACGGTCGGGGTTATGGTGAGGAAATGACCATAAGTTTGAATTTTGATATGCAATCTTCTTGCCCCTGTTACCGCAAAACAATATTTGTAACAAAATAGGGGTTTCAATTGATGTGCTATTGCACAGCAATATTTCTGAACATAGGGTATTCTACTGTTGTTGGCGGCAATGTTGTGATGGACTCCAGTAGAGTGCTACTCTCCTGGTCTAAATAGGGGCCCAAAGTTTCGTTTAACTGTTCTTATTCAGGCCTCTGTTATTGTTGCGTTTGAGTATCAAACCATCCTACTCCGACCATGAACGAAACGAAACCATCCTGACAACTACTACATCTAAGCCGCCGGCACAGCCCTGTTGTTGAAGACGATGCTACTGCACCCGAAACTGGTCGCGTAAGAACTGAGCCGTTTTTAGAAATGTGCGTGAGATAAAAACTAAATACTAATAAGAGGGAGTCCTCTGAAGACATTCTTCAATGGCCCTCTTTGCTTCCCCTGGCTCTGCCGTGTAATACGGGTATAAAAGTAATATAAATTCCTGCTTCTCGCCTTGAGACCCGGCAGCTATCGCAAACTTAGTAATTAGACCAAGATTGCCGTGCCTCAAATATTCGGGGGTCTTGCATCATCATCATCATGTCCGGGTTTACCAACAATGGTGTGCGTGATATTATCAACACCAACAACAATAATTCCAATGGCAACCAAGATTTCGGTGGCGACACAATCTCCAACATCAGCAACGACCCCTCCTCGCTTGCTAATGCGACGAAGACGATCTATGCCGCCTCGATAATCATGCTCGTCTTCCTTGCCATACAAGTCATCGCATCCGTCACGCTGCTCGCCATCTGGCTTCACAAGCGTATCCAACGACGACGTCGCGAGCAGCGGCAGAATATGGAAAAACACAGCAGCACCGCAGGGTATCTGCGCCCGGTTGGGTATTGGGGTTTACCCTCCTCAAGCGCACAGCAGCTTTCGCCACAGATGGCACAACGACAGCAACAACATGGCCAAACCCCCTGGCATGAGGTGCCACCGCACTCTACCTCTCCGACTCGTTTCGCGGGACAGGAGACTCCTAGCCAGGGAGTAGCGCCAGCCCCGTGTTTGCCGGCGCGATGCAACAATGACAGAGCACGGTCTGACTTTGCCTTGGTTTTAGGTGAGAGACGGGAGTTAGCCTAGGTATTCGAGATCAGTTGGAAGACAATGGCGCAAAGCCGCATTTTGAGAAGCCACGGGCACTCATCGTGACGCACATTGGCTTCGAGAATGTACTTAAGGTAGGTGGGGCGCGTGGGCGAAATTACCGGTATACAGGTCATCAGGTTTGAGGTTGAGTCGCAGTTCTTTACTTCTTGCTAGGAGACCTCCTACCAAATTATCATTCCTTCTAGAGGCCAAACCATTGTTGGGGCTGGCAGGCTCGATGTTGGGGAGGGGAAGAGAGAGCCCCATGCGTAGGGAATGAACACTCGCTACGGAGGTCTGTAAGGAAGCTTAGTATTAATACGCTGAAGCTGTAGTTGTCCCAGAGCCTAAGACACTTTGTTCAGTCCAATCGAAGAACTCATGGTCTGGTCAGTCTACGAGAGTATAATAAGGGATGGCGCTGGTGACTATAGCAATACAAGGACAATGTCACGGGAACCATATTAGTGTTTCTGTATGTGATGTGATGTCTAAATGCGAGATTTCATATTGAAATCGATTGAAGAACAAAAGGGATTTGGTTTTACATGAAATTGGTTTCCTTCTATGAACACCTCTGCACCGAACAAAAAAGGATTTGATATCTGTAGTTGTTATATTGAGATTCATTAAGATAGTTATTGAATCTCTTAATATATCTCGTTTGTTTTCCCGGTATAACCGACTATAAATGCATTAGAACAAGCTGTGCAGAGTAAAAAATGATGAAAGGACTCACACTGCACAGTCTTTGCGGAAATAGCATATGGTAATATGAAGTCTTTCAACTTCCCCGAGTAGTCAGTTCCGGGTCGGAGCCGAGGCCGTGGCAGCGGCGGCTAGAATAGCGGCCATACGCGCACGCGACTGGGCCTCGGTGAGCGGCGTACTGTTCGCAAATTGTTGCAGTGGTCGTAATACACGATCTTCTATATGAGCGTGCGAGTTGACAAACCGCTGCATGCTGTACCCCAGGTCGGTTGGCACATTGATCGCGGGTCGCTGAATAGGAATTTCGGGTGCGCGATTGTCCTGACTAGATGAACGGGTCGGGTTAGCACGAAGATGCGTATGTATTGCTAACTTTACCAGAGGCATGCAATTGCAAATGGGCGAACCGTAAGATAAGATACTTACTCGAGGTACAGACACTGTACAGCTGCACGAGAGTCGCTGTTCTGAGGGGTTTGAACAGGGTTGGCCATTATGTCTACCTATTGAGGCAATTGCCTTTCTAGGTAGGTGGGGCTTGTGGCTTTTTCGGTTTGGTACAGGATAGTCTCGGCTGCATCCGCAAGGGAGAGCGGGTCTGTGACGTGATGGGAAGGGTCCCCTAAGCAGTTGGTGCACAGAGCCGAATCAGGCCTGTGAGGCTAAGTCGATTACCGAATAGGGATTGGCAGATATTATCTAGCTACTAAGTATAAACGCTGGGGTGGATGGATGTGGCCTCGATGGAATAGGATGATGGATTACAATACTGTGATGCAGCTAGACGTCGAGGTTGTGCCGATCAACGCAAGTCAATGTTGAATTCGACAGATCGGACGAGTCGGAGGGCATCAGCAAGATTATATGCGTGTAAACCAGACGCGAGATAGCCGTACTTTACTCGACGGATCTAACCTGAGCTGCGTCTCATCAACTAGTCCCGTAACTAATGGTATGGACTGACCTGTCCATCCGAGGCTTGGCATTCAGCATGCTGCCCCAGGCTGACAGCTCTCGCATCGCCTGAGCGCTGGCTGACTGACGTAGGAAGGCTTCTTCCACCATGATGTCATGCCTCTTTTCCGTGTCTAGTGAGTGATATCCTGCCTCCCGAGGCGGCGGAAGAATTAAATGTCGGAGAAATAGTGGGGGTAACAGTGGTCAGTCTGACATTTAATTCTTCCATTGCCTCGCCTCCTGCCTCCTGCCTGTCACAGCACAGCACTCGAAAGACGGCGCTGGAAGCCAGAAGCTGTTGGCACGATGTTCGCTAGCATCGCGTGTTGTTCCGAGTGCGGACCCGGGCAAGCGTCGATCTTCCCTTTCTAGGAGGTGTTAGGATTCTCCAACCAGTAAGCTACAGTTATCAGGCGGATTTTGAAGTTTCCCACCTGAAGATGCCTGACTCCTTATGGGAATATCGGTGGGAAAAGTGCCCGTCGATGAAGAATACAGATCGCCATTGTCGCCACACAAGTCGTACCACGTTTCCTTCCTCGTGACAACCATTATTGGTCGATCATGACTCTTCCGGGCTAGGAGACGGGCTTTTTTTGTCGCTATCGACTTATTCATACATCGTTCTCCCACTCAAGATGTTGATAATGGTCATATCTATCACCAATTGCAATATTAAGCATTAGGCAAAGACCGCAGAAGCACATGGAGCGAGCTACGCTGTCTCTGCTCACCGAAACCAAATGACGTCGGGGTTCCAATTCGACGTCACGGCGCAGGGAGTGTTCTGGGCGACAGACAACGCGGCGGGTAGAAATAACCGATGCCCCAGGCGCTGGGAAGGCGGAATGCCGGCAATGTTGTTCGTGAGCCTCCTTTGCTATCACTAGCTTGTCGTTGCTTGCTGCCTATTTTAGATTGGCAGGTAAACGCAGCGGAACTTCAGCGTTGCACCGGCTCCATGAGTGGCCAGGTGCCAAGCTAAAATCAGTAACACCATGTGCTGAACATGCTTAGGCGAGTCGCCAAACGGCTATCACAGAACTCGAATTTGGACCCAAGAGACTCAGTAACCGCTTCAGCTCCTACGTCATCGCCGGTCGGTTCAGGTTAGATGGACCCTGAGGCTACCGTTAGCTCCACTAAAAGAATGGGGAAAAGACCCTTGAATACAGGGGATGGGGAATCTGACTACTTCCTATTGGGCAACTACGGGACAAGGGTACGAGACGAAGGTCTAGGGTGGGCTGAGAAATCCCACTGTCATAGGATGGGTAGAAGGGATGGGGTTGTCGATTGCCCATGTTGCTGACGGTAAGAAGGGAAAGCAATAGGTATGTTTCGCTCCTAATCTCAAGACACTTTCTTAACCATCGTCTCATATCTAGAAATTTTGTCAGTGTCGTTTCTTCGATGCCGAACTGACTAGAAAAATTGAAAGCACTTGTCATCTCTGACTTGCCTCAAGAAAGTGTGTATAATAAGCTGTGAGAGAAGTCCTGCGCGGACAGAATACATAGGTACCTAGTAGAGAGATCTATCATCCATGATGCTAAGTACCCGGCATATGTATGTACATATGTACTTACATACTTAGTATACATACATGTATGTACAGTAGTAGGCAGATTCGAATCCCATTGGGCCTAGCATGTCTCATTAGCCCACTTTTTCAAAAACAATTATAGGCCTCTCAGGGATACATACTTATACATGATGTAGGTATTGCGGGATCCCATGTACATAATGTAGCTTATAGACGTTTACCCTACTAGGTAATTGTACCCGTTTTCTGTGGATTCCTGTTGGCCTTATGAGGCCTTCCTGAGTAGTCACCCTGGGCACTTCATTTCTAGTTCGCCTGGTTCGCAATTGGCTGCACCGTCTGGATGTTTCGTTCATCCTGCTCTCCCTCGCGCCCATTGCTACCTACACCACCACCTCGCCTCGGTCTCCTATGATCTAGAACGCTTGGCATGCATATACAGTACCTATCTGCCTACATCGTATTTACCTGCGAACGTGCTGCACGGATAAGGTGATAAGGAGCCTACGCATGAACGAAGTCGCAATGTCGTTCGTCTGACGGAACTTTTTGCTCGGACCTTCGAACGTTTCGCCAGTTTGTTCCCCTGATGACGTAAACGAATGCGATATGGACATGTTGTAGGTACAATACAACGTTGTCTAGGCTGCCGCACGCTTCGGTGGCTAAATGGTATGATCGCGCTTTTGCGCCTATGAATTCAGCCGGGGTGTGTATACGTGCCGTAGGCTGACTACTTGGCATATTTCTACGAGGCATACCCGGTAGAGAGAGCACATGCAAAGTGACAAACGCCACACAGTCGCTTTTGGATCAGGCATCGTGTAATCCAGTTTCAGTTACGACGAGCTTCAATGTCTTTCTAGTTGCAAGTTTCAGGCTTCGTGTAACATTTCGATCAACTTCTCCGACCTATTCTATTAGGTTGCTAAAGGTCCAGGAGCTCTTCCATGAATATGTCTGTCCAGGCCCGGTGATCTCGGCATTTCGCCGTCCCCACTCTGGACTATTGTCACCCTCGTTAGTCCTGATCAACTCGAGAGTCTATGTCGCCATTTGGGAGAAAACGCTCACTGATTAATTCCGTCTACGTAGTCTTGCGCCTCTATTGCGACACACGAGCTTCGCAATACTTTTCTGTTCGTACTCGTTCCCTGCGTGCTCTTGAGATCGGCGGTGCCATCGAACCAGTTGCAGGTGTAGATGACGACGCCGGGCTGATCTGTTCGCAGCTCTGCCTTGATCCCAGAAAAGGCGCTCGCCAATGTGACGACAACGGCGTTCGCAGGCGCATCGTCGACCAAGAAGTAGCCGTTGTAGCCCTCACAGGCACCACCTCCACCGCAGTTACTAGAGAACCCGGCGAGATTCTGTGCGTGACCCAGGAACAGGTTCGGTGCGCTAGCGAAGTCATTAATGCTGTTCGGCGCTGCTGTTGCGATCTCGCCCGTTGGCAAGGCTCCGTCATCCGCCACCAGATACCGCTTCGAGAATGGCATATATAAGGTATGATTCCAGATCTTGACGGTATCGGGGTTCTTGTAGGCGTCGAGATTGAAATACGTATGGTGCGTGAGCATGAGAGCTACAGATTGTTGTCAGTCGGCGAGTGAGCAGCTCACAAGCTTGAACAGATTGTGAGACGAACGTGTTTTAACCTGAGGAGACACTGCGTCCATTTTGATACTCAACTTGCCACCGTTGACGCTGTACGTAACGTTCCCCAAGACCAGACCAGGCATCCCTTTCGAAGAAAAGGGTTCATCGCGAACAGTGAAAGTGATGGAGTTATTCGTCGCCGCTGTTGCGTTCCACGACCGATAAGACCAATTGTTCGTACCCGAGTGTAGCGTATTGTTACCGTCGTTTTGATCAGTCAAGTAGGTCGTATTATCGATGGTGTAGGTGCCATGACCAAGACGATTTACGTACCGACCAGGTATACTGTTATAAACGGGATGGCTCGGGTCCTTAGCTACAACTCTCTTAGTTTCTCTCATACACGCGTCTTGGACATCTGGAACACCTACGGTAGTATGCTGGATCGTCATAGCCGAGAACAACGTCAACACCTTTACCGTCTTTGCCTTTAACAAAGAGATTGGTGAGGGTAGCACCGTAGGGAATGAACTATGACCCAGTTAAATCATGACGAAAGTCGATACGTGAGGGCCGATGCACTAACCTGAGCCTTGATCCCAGACGAGATGATAGTGTATTTACCATCTGCGCCAAGCTTTGGGACATGAGCCCTTACGTAGTTCGTAACCGCCAAGACTTGGATGAATGATGAGAAGCGCATTTTGTTGGACGACTCATTCAAACCAAACTGATAGTTGATTTCCAAGACACGTCTTGAGGCGCTCTTCTATTTTATAACTCCTCAACACATTCGTCTCAGGCTCCTTTCGTCCTTCAACCGTCCTTTTCCATTCAACCTCTTTTAGAGAGGTGGTAGAGGCGTTCCACTGGTTCCAGCCGGAGGGAAATGACCCGTCGAGAATATGGGGTGCATATTAGCGGAATACCATTCAAATAGCCTGATTTGGGAAGCTGTAGGTTACATAGGATCCCCATTTCTACTTTGATGGAATTGCTCAACTACTAAAAGCCCAGTCATCGCGTATCGCAGCGTAAATCCCAATCAAGGTCATAAGTTAATACCCTATAAAGGTAATAAGACATCATATACCGGTATATAATTACTTAGCTATTATGCTGACTTCAGTAACTAGGAGTCGTGCACTATGTCGACCCAAGTGGTGAACGTGTAAGCACTACACTTAAGCTAGCTTCATAAGGACTAAGAGGCCGGAAATAAAAGTAAGAGCATTCTTTGGATTGCCATTCGAGGAATTTAACTTTTTGGTTTCCATCGCAACCGTGCTGGTATATATGAACACTACGCCTGCTTTTTAAAACCCTCCGCTCTCCGAGGTAGTTCAATAGTCGAATGACTTGATCCCCCACTGTGAACGGACCCCAACAGTCAGCCGTTGCTGACACCCTTAGTAACCAGGACCTTTCCTGTCTGCCAAAGGAGACTTTGGAAGATCTACAGTGGACTGCTAAATAGCTATATTGAAAATGTGCCCACCAAGCTTGCTAAAGCTCCCAGCTGCCACCTTAGTTACATCTACCTACTTGGTCTCCTCCACTTAAGGCATTGGTCTTTGATGGCTTCAACATCATTGACGCTCCTCCAGTGCTATAGCTTCTTATTTTTTGATCGATGTTGATAGTAACGACAGTCAATAAAACCCGATAAAACCAGACAAGATTCCTCTTCAGAATAAGGAAAAACTACACTGCAGTGTTCTTAGGGAAATAACCCGGTGCACTGGGCCTCTTAACCGTTGGTGCTGAACTTGACGAAGAGTCAACATCTGTGCCATAGGTTGCATGTCCGAACAATTTCAACTGCCGAGCGGACTTGAGATAAACGACTATCTAGATAATGTGGAAATACAATCAAGTTCCTTTGTATTCAGATCTATATTTTTCTAATTCTCACGTCTTCTCGCACAGCAAGAGAGCACAACAAGAGCAGCAAGAAAATACAACAGAACACGACTTATCAAGCGACAGTCCATCCGATCTCATTAAAATCTATGCCGACAACCCTCCATATGCGCCGCGTTCCCGTCCCGTAGAATCCCGCTGTAGGCAGAAAGACATAGCCAGCAAAAGGCGTGGCCACATCTACTACCTAAGACATGTCAGTTTATCACCATTTTCAATGAAAAACAGTATAATAATGCTCGCCAGGTGCAGGGCCACGAAATGGCTCCGAACCACGGTCAGTCACCTGACCAGAATTCAGGGGCGGAATAGCGTAAGCAACAAGAAACTCACAAGTCATCATATCACACCCGCCGGCCTTTTGGATGTCGAAGTGACATCTCGGACATGGCTTTGAGCTCCTGCTCACCAGCTCCCGACTAGCCTCATCATCTCTCGCCCGCTGAAGAAGGACCTGGTTCCTCTGCTCCTCTAAAGATTGCTCCTGCGACGTGTTCTGGGATTGGCTCATTTCCCCGACTGCAACCAGCTGGTCGAATTCCAGACAGGTGAGCCCGGGATGCCACGGTAGCTGATGCACCACGCACGTCTTCCGGAAGCAATTATGGCACGTCAAGATGGGCTCGTCTGCACCCGCCGGGTGTGACTGGCCGGAGCCGCAGGCGTGCGCACACCATACGAAACGCGGGTCTTGCTCGAGCAGCCGGTTCAGCAGCAGCGTCTCGTATCGCTCAAATGTGGCCTCGTCGGCTATCTCTTTGATAGCGAAGTAGTCGAGCTCGGACGGGCATTGCACGCATGTGATACGGGTACCGCGGTCTTCGAGGCTGCGCTGGATCCAGGTCCGGAAGCACGCAGTGCATGTCCTAGGCGCGTGTCCACGCCTGCACTGTGAAGTTGCGAGTCTGTAATCGGTTTCCGGCTTCCACTCAAGACAGGAGGTGCATTGTAATGGTACTGCAATGTTTCTAATATATCTACCATCTAGGAGAGATGCGTTGGGTCTGATAGGTGCAAAGGATGCGTCAGCCCTTCCGGATGCGATAGATGCGCGTCTAAATGGGCTAAGAGCGCTGGGTCTCATAGTTACAAATGGAAACACAATGAGACAAGGTGTTCCGGGACTTGAAGATGGTGGTTATTGCAGCCGAGGATAGACATGCTACAGACATGGTAGAAACAAAGGTAAGGGACACGGATTTATAATAGTGTAGAGCCTCTTTCTAGAGATGCTCCTAAGGTATTATAGTATATATCTGCGATCTACGACCATCTACAAGTATATGGAATTACGGGGTTTGCTAGAATCTACTATCGACGGCTGCCTTTGACTCCTCTGCTTTTTCGTTTCATGTCTGCGCGCAAACTGGTTGGTCTTAGATCCGAATGATCCGATCGCTCGAGGATTTTCTAGTTTATAATGGGAAGAAAATGAGCGTAGAGAGTCTTGCCAGTCAAAGAAGATCATTTCAACTTGGGTTGGTTGAGAAGAGCCTCTGAAGACCCATTTGCAAAAGCTTACTCTCAGCCAGCCTGTTTGTAAGATCATGCGAGCTACTCTCTATAGAATCACTTCTTTAAAAGATTAGATATCCCTAATCATTTTCACAGGCCAGCGTTAGGGGCGTAAGTAGGCTTGGGCTGCTAAAGTTGCCCAGGAAATGCGCGAGGCATATCTTGTATTTCTTCCCGTGACAAGGGTGCGCGAGCTCACACACGGTTGACGGCATTGCCAGTTATTGATGCAGGCTTTGAGTAAGATAACGCGCGGACTTAGCCTTGTGAAGTGATACTCAAGATCCTGATCGGCACCGCGGCTGCGTAGAATAAGGCCTTCTGTTCACGCATCGGCTTGACGGCGAACGTGGTCTCCTCAACGGCAAAATTCGAATGGGCTAGCAACACACAAAAGTCAGCATATTCGTGTGTATAATCGCCAATCAAGATATTTTAACATACTGCACTCGTCCTGGAAAGTTCGAAACGTGTCGGCGTTTCGAACAACGCCAGCAATGATGACTAAAAGACTAGGCCGCATTGTAAAGAGCTGCCGCAGGGTCTGCACGAGAGCCTTGATGGCTTCTTTATCATAGGTCTGTAATGATAATCAGCCATCTCGTATTCAGTTTTCATCACGGTGTAATTTTAAGAGAGCTAGTGCTTACAATGTCAGCTCCGATTACCACGTCATAGGGGTCTGAGGAGCACTCCTGCTCAACCCAGGTCCCCTTAAGCTCGTCACCCCACCACAGTGTTTTCGCTGTAAGTGATTTTCCCTCTTCAATATCATTGAGGGCAATGTTTTCTTTAAGGTAGTCGACGACATTCTCATCCCCGTCCGTGGTGGTTACATGTCTCGCGCCTAGATGTTTGGCGCACAAGATGGCGAGAAAGCCTGTACCAGCACCAAGCTCTAGAACGGATTTCCCTCGAATTAAATCATGGCCGGAGCTCGTCAATAAGTAGGAACCGAGGTGTAGAGCTGCTTCCCAAGTGCGATGCCCTGTGGTTCGTGAGCCGGATATCAAGTTTCGCCTCTCTAGTAACGTGATAGTAGGCTCTTCTTTAGGAAGTTCATAGCCGCCATCTTGATACGCATTAACCTGGCTCTCTGGTAAGCAGGTGAATGTCACGTATCCTCGCTCTTTCAGCGCCTCGAACTCAGATGGTACGCCATGTGTCATGAGAGCCCCAACGCGGCACATCAGATCATCCGAGATTTCCTAGCAGCACTATCAGTTCTGATTGATCGCACTACATAGAATGAGACAAATGGACGTTACATCTTCCTCCGGATCTTGAATAGACTTCTCGATCCGAGCTACGAGGGGTCGTAGAACGCGAAGCTGGTACCCCTCAGGCGGTAGTCGAGGGTTGCGGCTCTCGTCGAATAAGTGCTTGAACAACCAGGCCTGT
The DNA here is from genome assembly GCA_022385695.1 of Xylaria arbuscula. NCBI lineage: Eukaryota > Fungi > Ascomycota > Sordariomycetes > Xylariales > Xylariaceae > Xylaria > Xylaria arbuscula. The sequence goes on from MU279350.1 coordinate 503,872, forward strand.
GCATCGCTGCGCCGGAGTAGCTGTGGCGGAGGCCAGGCCAGGAAGTCTGGCTCAAAGAGCTGAAAATACTGGCGTCTTAGAAGTTGCAGTTGGGGATCTACGTCTGTCATGGTATCCGGGGTGAGATTTAATGTTGAAGGTATTTGGTTTGACTGCGCCAATCCACCAAATGCAACCTTGAAGCTACTTACCTGCGTGTGGGGTATCTCCCCCACCTGGCAATAGGTAAGCTCTTATAGGGTAGGTTCCCCGCCCTGAGAGGCTCTGCTGATCTATGGATGTATGGATTAGGAATTCTGCTTATGGCTTATCTTGCCAGCAACTTGGAACCTCAGAAGAGATTGCCTTCCTCGATCGCTACTTCTATTTCCTGCTCATCTTCATCGATTACCATGTCGCAAAAGGGTGGCACTTACCCAGTCTCACCAGGTAAGTCTCATCACACCACTCAGATACGAGATACCTAATTGAGATTGTATTAGAGACTGCCAGAGGTACCCTGTCTGAGCCTCCATTTCGATCCCCTGCGCAAGAACCCGGGAACCTTGAGACGAAAGGGTGCCTTTCCACTCATAAAACGACCAGCGAAAAAGCGAGCCACCTAGACGAAAGCAATAGTATTGTCGGACGGGAATGGGAGCTTGTGAACACCCCTGATGAAAGCGAGGGTGTAGACAGCTCCACGAATTGTTTCGAGCATCACTGTGAATGGACTATTGGCCGCGGGCAGTGGAAATTCACGTTGTTTAGTTGGGATATCAAAATTAGGAGACCGCAAAGCGAGGACAGGGGGTCATCTTGATTGGAAACTATGATAGGCTGATTTTAGTGTGCGCAACAATAAAGGTGTTGTTGGATATATTTAAACAAAGGACTGAATTCCTATAGCAGCGCTTGCCTATGCTCCGCATGAAAACTGCTACAGGTCATATGGATGAATATAGGAGTGCGTAGGGAAAGAATGATTAAAACTAAGTTCGTGGGATCTCCTATAGTTTGAATTGATTTCTATGAATACCCGGTACATCCACTCTAGCCCGGTATACGTGCCCAGTTGATCCATCTGCGGCAATGGATGTAATGAACAAAGTCTTCATATCCTTCCCGCCAAAATTCGGACACGAGGTCATCTTAGCACCGGGAACGACGCATGTCGCGATTACTTCTCCTTCGGGCGAGATCCTGACAAGCTTACCCTGTGAGTTGGCGGCAGCCCAAAGGTGACCTTCTACGTCAACCGCCAACCCATCCGGCATTCCTCCGCCCTCGAGCTTCGTGAGCAGCCGTCTGTTTCTCGCATCGCCGCTCTCCATGTCGTAGTCGCTCCTACAAGGAACGAAGCGTTAGAAATAGTGCATATGATGACCTGTAGCTTACTCTGAGGTGTCTGAGAGTGAAGATTTTGGCGTACTGGTAGATCTTCCCTTCTATCGTATCACACGTATACATAATTTTACCATCGGGCGACCAGACAGGTCCGTTGATGACGGCGGCTCTGTCATCTTGCTTCCCATCCGACATATCCCGGACTTTCTCTCCGTCGAGCCTCCACAGTCGACCAATCTTGCTCTCTTCGTCCAGAGCCATAGAGCCAGCCCACCAGCGCCCACGCACATCAATGCCGCCGTCGTTCATACGCACTTTCTCATCTAAGCTGGCGTCTTCTTCGTGGTGGAGACTAGCGATTTGCTGTATGGCACCGCTGGTAGAGTTGAGAAACGCAAAGCCGAGGCGCGTCTGTACGGCGAGAACATCCATGTGTCCCTCGACGATTTCCAGCCGGGTGACGGGCTCGTCGAGATGCACCGTGTAACGTCCTGCCCATCCGCGGGACAGCGGCACGCAGTGGACGCGGCAGTTCTTGATGTCGACGAAGAAGAAGGTATCATCTTCCTGGCGGTATAGCGGGCTCTCGCCCAGTCCCGCCGCGCATGGCAGCCATTCCTCTGCTGTGTACTCCTTCATCATCGTATCAACAGCGGCAAACCTCGTGATGGGAAAAACGCAAGAACTATCTTCTTCGAATAACCTACGTGTCAAACAACATCAACTCAGCGTCTTGCTCTTCGTTTTCTGTATATATAAGCTGGTAGTCAATGACGTCAAGGATATGTCATCCTAGTACGACTGGGTTCACTTTCGGTCCGAAATCGCAGGACATCGAAATTCATTACTTGTGGAATGATGACTTGCGAGAGAACAACTAGTTTCCATACGCATTTCGGTGGCCTGATCCCTTGCTTGTGTTTGGCTGTACTGACGGCTCCGTTTCTGCTACCTCGGAATCTTAAGTCCAAGTCAGTGGAGCAAAGCCAGTCTTCATCATGTAATGAGTGTCATGGTCTATTAATCATTACGGGGAACTTATTCAGCGCTTGCGGTAATCTGTAGGTATGGTATACAGAAAGGGGGTAGATAAATAAGTATTTACGCATAGATAGTCATGGAACAGTTTCCCATTCCCAGACATATAAGCCCACGCAAGCAGAGCGTGCCCAGGGAGTATCCAGGTAGAGGTAAAGATAAGTGTGACATTAAGCCGGCTTTTAAGACTACTGACAACGAATTCTTATCCCTTGTGCAAGCATAACATCCCTTTTAATTGTCGAGGTACTGCTTTCGACCTCGTGTTGTCGTCTCGGCAGAACTGATGGTGGATTGCACATTCGCCTGTTGATTCGTGGATTCGTAATCCAGTGACACTCGGGCCATCACTACGGGTCCCCAATCAGCAGGTTTTCCCAGAAACCGGTCTTGTTTTGCAGTGCTGTCGCTAGGTACTGTCAGCTGCCGTGGTTGGTGGGGCCATTCATTACGGAGGCCCTATGTATGGAGTACAGGCAAGACAAATCCACTAGACAGCGTCAGTTGACAGCCTGTAAGCACCTATAACCTCCCAAGGGGCTGTCTGCCCGCGGCTCTAGCTTCAACTACAGTACACCATCCATCATAGCGAGTGCCCTTAAGTACCCCAAGCTGCCCCAGGTGTCCGGATTAGGCACCCCAGTCCCCTATCTGGTGTACCCCCAAAACCGGAGGTGGTCTCAAATACAGGCAGAAAAGTAAGACGGTTGCCCTACTGCCCCATTTCACATTCCTCTCCGTCATCACATCATGCCGAAAAGCCCTCTCGTGTCTATTGTGTCCGGCTCACCAGACAAATACACAAAATCGGACCAGTTATCTGCTACCATCAGAGCAAAGCGACATGAACGGAACTAGAGCGCCTATCCGTCATCAACGCCGTAAGTCCTCAAAATATGCCGTCGCTCTCTGCTGTGTCGGGGCCTTTCCCAGCCGACAGTGTGTCCGCCCGATGCCGTCCCCCCAGGGCACCTATTCGCATTCCTTCTCTCCCACTTCCACTTCGACCTCTTGGCTGTAGGCACCCAGAGTTTCCTGTTTATTCCCTTCATCTTGTTCGAATATGACTGATTCTAGATAGGGTACTGTCGGATTTCCAAATCTATGAGTCCATCCTTACTACCAGCAGACTAGACGGACCAGGTTCCTTCAATGAAAGCATCAATCGATATGCTAGAACCCACCACCAAATTAAAGTTGCCGCATCAACTAAGTCGGTAGTCTCAGTCACCCGATTTCCTGAATCCATTCAATCGTGGTACTGCGAGATTCACGACTCTCTTTGCAAATCCCGACCAGTTCGTATGACTAGTGGATGGTCGGATGACGCAAGTCTTGACTGGCATTCACGTGCTTCATATGTTGCTTACGGAATTAGACATATCGACTAATGCATCTGTAGGATTTGCTACCTAGGTAGCTACTTGTCGGTGGTATAATCCTATCTTGCACACCGCGAGAAAAAAAACCCCCCCTTCTGACCCGACTACTTGCTAAAGTCGAGTACAAGAGTCTCGATGGTTGGTTGGCATGTAACTGTCTGAGTCCACTTCATCATAGAGACGCCAGGCTTCGCCATTCTTGTAGCAAAGCTTGCAGTTGACATTGATCCGCCAAGCCTAAATCGGGGAACCAACCGACTTGGCCGAAAGGCAGCGGGTCGAAAACGTCCCTGTCGAAAAATAGGTGTACGCACCTTCTCCCTATGCCCCCTTCATCTTAACGTTTCATGACTATTCTAACATGGCGTGTACCCCATCTCCATCTCACCACGCCAGATTTCTCTCAATGTATGTTGTTACTCATACAGCTTTAGCTCATTCTCTAATCCTTTGAGAGACTGTACCATCGCCTCGGGAGGTGCGATTGAAATTGGCATTGGAACAGCTGGACCGATGAGTTCACTAAAGCACCCACTGCTGCAACCGAGTGGTTGACAATATATGCTTCACACAACCAGGGGATTTCCTAAGTGTGCAATTCTTCTTTCACTCTTCTTCCGAGTCGCTCGACTCGCTAGTTTCGGCGGCTGGTAGTAGGTCCGTTTCAGGTATGGGTTCTTGACTACCACTACCATGACGCTGCAGTTTGGCTTTTAGCTCGCGTAGCTGTTCAATCTTCCGTTCCTGCTCATGCTTGTTCATTGGCTTATTTTTCTTGGCTTTGGACAAGCCGCTAGACTTAGACTTGGGTTCAGGCTCTGGGTTTGCAGCACTACTGTGCTCAGGCTTCTTCGCGAGATTTTGACGAATGTTGGGGTGCGCCTTATTTATAAGGTCATAGAGTTTTCCGAGAGCATCATGAGTCAGAGAATCTATGTCCAACTCCATTTCGCCGTCGTCATTTTCCTGGGACGAATTAGCTCTTCGCCTCACATGTCAAATTCTCGATGCGAGTATGTTTGGGTGTTAGGTTGTTATGAGGCACGTTGACTTCAAGTTGAGTACTTACATTCTGACCAGTGTCGCGCTTGATAATCTCGACAGCTTTCGTCAAAGTGTTGCCGTCCAACTCGTTGATACCTTCAGCTATGACGGCCTTCTCCAACGCTCCAATGGATCGCTTCTTGGGTGGCGGGGGCTTCTTGGTGTTGCTGGCTGGCTTTTTCGATGTATTGACCGATCCGGCCACTCTCTTGTTTCCACCAAGTGAGCCGCCCCCAGTGGCCTTGGGTTTACTCTTCGAAGTGGCGCCCTTCTTCTTTTTTGGCTTTTTCTCACTGAGGAACTTGGTTCTCTCCTCGATTAGTTTCCGTTGAAGGAATGTGACCATAGACTGTTGAACCTCCATCATTGTAAGATCTGGCTTTTTGGAAGTTAGTAGCCCGTTAAGCTTCTCTTGCTCCTCACTCAGTCTCTGTTGAAGACGCTGAATTGCATCGTTATCCTCTTCTTCTCCATTACCGTCGCTATCATCATCTGACTCAGCAATGCTCCGCTCGGGACTAGCGGCGGACGCATGCATTGCAGATGGTGCTGCTGAAGGATAATGCCGCTCCATCCACCTATCCTTTCCAGCCAGTTGATTTTTGAGGAGTTCTTCTAATTGTCTCGCTTGGTTGGTCACATCATGGTCTTGACCGTTGAAAATCTCGGAATTGTGGACAATCAGTCTCATGTCCTTTTCAAGGTCCTTCATAGACTTGTATTCCCCATCGTAATTCTTCTCAGTCATTGTGCCAAGATCCATCGGTTTCTTGATGATCTTGAAATAGTTGGGAATGTTCAAGGCTACGGGATCTACAGGCGCGAGGAACCACTGATTGATCGCGTAGTATTTGACCTTCTTGACTTCATCCAGGACCATGTCGAAGAAACGCTGTTCGGGGTCCAGCTTCTTCTTGCGGCTGGCCTTCGAAGAGTATTCAGGATCACGGTTTTTCGGAGGATGGATCGGTCGCTTCGGTCTATCACCGTCGTCCCGCGTCGAGTCACGTCGAATCTGGGGAATGCCAGACGGAGGGATTGCAAAGGCTTGGGCTGTACTGGATGACGCAGTGGGGAGAGAAGACGAATCTGGCTTCGACTTCGGACTTGTTGCTGGTGCCTGGGTCTGCGATTGAGACTGGCGGCGTGGCTGGGTCGCAGCGCGAGGTTCCGCGTGACGAGTGGGTTGTGCCTTACCTTTCTCAGGCTTCACGGGCGCTTTCGTATGGATAATCTCCGGCATTCTGACTAGAATGTAGTCTCTCACCTGAGCAGCAGCACGCGAGACATCATGGAGCACGCCGTTGAAAGTAACCGCATTCTCGTAGAGTTGATTGACATCAGCTTTGAACTGGCCGTAGTTGGTGTATTTGTCCTCACGGAGTTTAACCTCCATAAGAGAGATATCGATAGGATTCTCGACCTTCGCACTGTAGTCATTCCATAACCCAGGCCACAATTCCTGTACCGACTTTCGAAAATTGCCGCCGTTCTTCGTCTTCTTCACATTAGCAAGAACTTCTCGCGTCCTCTTGTTCTGATGAGGTGTGATTGGTAGATCGTCTGGAATTGCGTTATCCAGCTCTCTGCTTCCTGCTTGACGAGCAGATGCTTCGGCATCCGTATTGCTGGCGACCACCAGCGAGTCCAGTGTTGTTTCACCCGCATCCTCTGTCCTTGCCCTTTTGGCAGCTGGTCCTTCCACGTCGTCTTCTTCACGCTCACGAGATACTTTCGACGGCGAGGTAACAGACTCTATCATGGGTACATCTTCCTGTGTAGGAGTTGTGTTTTCTTCGTCTTGCGTGGCCGTGATTTCAAGCTTGGATAAATCAGCGGGCTGGCTAGAGCCTAGAGGAGACGAAGCAATCGGTGCGTCGCTCACAGTAGATGTGTTTTGGGTGCTGTCAGCGTGTTCGGCGCTTGACGCCAAGTCAGGTCGCTCTGTCGAAACGTCAATATCCATAGAGTCTGCATTAGCTCCGGATGTCGGATATTCTTCGTCGGGGTTGTTTTCTGCTGAGATTTTCTTCTCTGGAGCAATCTCTTCATCGGTCGTGCCCATCGTTTCCGAGTCAGCCTTTTCCACTTTATTTTGCTGTGAGTCTTGAAGCTCAGGCTTGGTGTTGTCAACTTTCTCTTCTTCCGACTGCTTGTCCTCCGTCTCCGTCGCTTCATCGGGCTCCTTCATCTCGATGTCCGCTGATGTGGGCGGCGGGTCAGACACTGTTTTTGACGTAGACGAGTCTGGTAATTGGTTATGACTGGTGGTGGCTGCTTCATCGCCCTGGGGTTCTGCTCCATCTTCATCCGAGTGTGCAGGTTTTTGCGTATCACCATTAGTGAGAGGGGCGTCGTTGGGTTTTGCTGAATCCTCGGATTTGGCATCGCTGATCCAATGAGTAACTGAAAAGCATATGATATGCCGGTAGTGAGACTTACCCATTCACAACCTTTGCAACAGGCTCATCAACCTCCATTTTTTCATTAAGCGTGGGTTCTGCTGCTTTATCTTTCGCCGGCGGACTTTGCGACTCTGCGGAGGCCATATTCGTCGCTCACCAAAGCGCTAGGCGCAATGACGGGGAACAAGGTCAATGGTAGCCGAGTTCTAGATTGAGTGTCTGCGCATGGGCGATAGGTCGAAATATTAACCTGTCTGGTATCACTTAGCTGTGTTGCAGCGGCGCATGTTCATAATAAAAAAATGAATGATAATATACAGTCTCTGTGAGAAAGGAGTCTTCCAGATACGCAATGACCGGGTTAGTCGCAAGGGATTCCGGGATGGAGTAGTGAGTTGCTTGTGGATTGGTATGGGCGGTGGTAGTAGATAAGAATATCTTGGTGAAGTGGCTGGTCTCTATGCAAAAGGAAGGCTGGGGGATGCTGTCGCAGGTGATCGCACGCCTACCTTCACCACTCGGCAGGCAGGCAGGCAGGAGCCTCTAAATAGATGCTGTGCGAATTGTGGCGATATATTGTGGCCTGTGCACTATTTGGGTCGCGCCTGAGTGGCGTGGTCAGTAGACAGCGGGATGTTCTATCACCTCGGAGACCACCAGGCGAGTGTTATCGATGATGCAGACAAATGTTGAGATAGATGCATGAAGTGAGGGATGAGCGTAGATGACCAATGAGACGGATCAATTGAGTCTCGTCAGTTAGTCAGCGAACGGAACGGTTGAACTTGGTCCGGAGTCGGCGCTGGGTCGGGCGATGTTGACAAAGTACCGCGGCGTATCAATACCCATATGCACTTGCCCTAGAGCGAAAAGAAAGGAAAAAGGGGGGGTTGCGTAGGGAGTAAAGGCAACTACTTCTTGATGATAGTAGTCAAGATGCACAAAAAAAAAGTGAAGTCTAGGATTGTGGCAGTAGCGAGGTGTATGAACAGAAACTCGATCAGAAAAGAATAATAACTGCAAAAGTTCGGTACGTACCTTAGGACAACGCGACGAAATTGACAGAAATTACGAAGGTAATGCACCAGGAACCGTGTTGAAGAAGCAATCGGGGGAGTGCGTGTCCCAGATGCGTATTTCAGGTTTGACCGAATTGCAAGATCGGCGCCGATGAGCCTCACGATGCCGCTTTGGAACGGCGTCAAAAAGGCTGTTTAAAGGTGGATGGGTGGAGTGATGCGACCGATGCGGAACTTGCGATTGGAGAATTGGTTGAAGCCCGTTTGGAGTCAAGAGGCGAATCAGACTAGGATAGAGTTTAAAAAATAAAAAAGGGAAGGAAGGTAACAAGGCCCCAATGCGCAATGCTAATCAATTACTGGAAACGTTTGCTTGCGACAGCGCATTAATGGGATGAATGTACCAAGGTACTTCTTGGACCTTGAGGTTGTGTTATTGTTGTTCACGTATTGTGTCGGTGCTTCGGACTTAAGGAGCTGGTTGGTTGGGTGGGAAGAGGCACGCGCGCAGCGGAGAGGGGGAGAGGCAGGGAGAAATAGGAGGGAAGGATGGAAAAATACTTGGGAAATCCAGAAGTGTCTTTTTCGCGTCAACTCAAGCTGGTGCATGCGCAGGCGGAGAAAAATCGCGAAATCTTTTGGCTCTGGGGCCCGGTTTCTTATTTGTAGAAACGCGCCATGCCCCAAGTCGCCCAAAATCACTGGCCACTCCACTCAGCCGGAGCCCAGCATCTTCGACAAGGGCTGTGGCAGGGAAACGCCACGGTGTATTCATAGGACTGTTGCCAATGGCCAATCGAATGCCTCTAATGATGCTAAAAGTGGACCCTTTGGTTCCGGTGGCAGACGGGCACAACAGCGTGTGCATTCACCCATTCTCTGGCCTTAGCGCCTCGACGCCTCAGCGAGTCAGTAGATTCGGAAGTACAGAATCTATCATCTACGAGGGTGCACAAAGAACGAGTGGGGCTACAATGCGGCAAAGCCACCTTTTTGACCCTGGTATTCGAGCATCTACACGGTTGCGCGCAAAGCTGCCGCGGTTCACACGTCCTCGAGGTACACCGATGGGGAAAAGAGAGATAAAAGTTGCTTGCCTAGTCGGGCGACCTGCGACCAATCACGGTCCGATCGCATTGGGAGCTTCAATGGGTATCCACCACAAAGTCCAATCATGACGCGTACTACTGGACCCCTGGTCATTGAGGAAATGACGGAGGTTACACAGACCCCAGTCCAAAAGACAATCCGAGCACCCGGGAGTGAATGTAGGACAAGTAGGTTTGACTCATGCACGGTCGGCTGGGCCGTCACATGACATAGGTCCGACACGGCCTGAAAATGAGGGTGTCGCGAGGTTTAGAAACAATCCGTAAATCGGGAAAACAAGTGTGATCACTGAACTGGATTTTGTATAGTTTGAGTTGGGGCTGTCGATCATATATTCGGTCATCAACGATGATATCGTATCTTATGTCGTGAGTTTGGTATTTGGAGAGAGAGAGAAAAGGATGTTGATTAGAGGACGGAAGCTTTGTGAAGTTTTCGTGGAGATGATTCTCTCAGCTGCTAGTGGCTGTTCCTTGGAATCAAAATGGCTGGTAGGTATCCGTACTCTAAGTACATTGGTTAGAGCACGCATCTGTTATCTGAACTGTACGCTACGATAAGAAGGATACTCGAAAAGAAAAAGAAAGGAAAAAGAAAGCCCCTAAGCCTACATAGGTACCGGGTACCTACAGCAGGTAACCTAGCTAAGGTCCTTGCGGAAAAATCTTCGATCCTATCAATGATAAGCACCAGTCTACTATCTACATCCTTATCGAACAAGCAAAAAGTTCTAAGCCAATTGACTACAACGGCCCAAGGTGCTATTTCACCTGTCTCAACAACGATACTCCACGAGCGACAACGACGAAAGCATTGTCATTTTGTATTCTTCTACACGCGTCGCATCCCTCCTTCCCCTTGTCTGATTAATCTTTCTTGCTTAGAAAAAGCCGTCCCGTAGCCATGTCTACCAAGCGGAAAGCGTCCGGCAAAATTGCACACCCTGTCGTGAGACAGAGTGCGAAGAAGTCAGTCAAACCTCATATCAATGAGTCTGAGACAGCTGTGTCGGTTGCTGGGGCCTCGAGAGCAGACAATTCTAGTTCCGCAGAAGCTGTCATAGAAATCTCAAGCGATCCTGATAGTAGCGAGTACGAAGTTTCAGACGATGAATTAGACCGTACAAACGACAGCGCACACGACGTACTGCCTCAAGATACGAAACCTGCTACGCAAAAGTCAATAGAGGCTGTATTACAGAAGCGCAACGAAGGCGCCAACGCCGGCGCCGATATTCCTATGGCCGATTCAAGCTTGCCCAATGACGCTGAATCCGATCAAGAGCTAGCACAGCCCACATTAGGCGAACTCGCGCGCGCGCATGGTACAATAGATGTTCCTTCGGCATTAACGCCCCAGTCGGATGCAGTTGTCGCGCAAGGACGAACCATAGCACCTCCAAACCATTCATCGCTGGGAACTGTCCTCTCCCAGGCGCTTCGTACCGATGATGCGGATCTCCTTGAATCATGCCTTCATGTCACTGATGGCAACACAATCGATAGCACTATCCAGAGACTAGACTCGACTCTCGCGAGCATTCTTCTTACCAAGTTGGCTTCCCGAATGCACCGGCGACCTGGACGGGCTGGTAGCTTGATGACTTGGGTCCAATCCACCCTTGTGTGTCATGGAGGCGCGTTGGCTGCACAGCCCGGTCTTGTCAAAAGACTAGGTGAATTACAGCGTGTGCTAGACGAGCGTGCAAGGGGTCTTAATTCGTTACTAGCACTGAAGGGGAAATTGGATCTTATGAACGCACAATTAAAATTACGACGGCAATACTCTGAGGTTGACGAGGATGTGCAGGACGAAGAAGGAATTATCTATGTTGAAGGAGAAGAGAGTGATGCTGATATTGTGAATGGCTTAATGGACCTGGACGATGACGAACTGCCAGTTACAAATGGCGTAATGGATGACGACTCAGAAGAAGACGACCTGCAGAGTAACGCACCAGAGAGCGAAGAAGAACTCGATGGCGAGGAGGAGTTGGATGAGGATGAGGTAAACCACGATGATGTTGAATCGGAGGAGGACGATAGTGAGGTTGAAGCCGGCCCTGAACCGGCCTCCAAGAGATCAAAACCCTCGAGAGGCCGGTGAGGGAGCGCATAGCGACAAATGTTGAATAGATGTTTTTGGAACAGGAAAAAGATACCCGTTGCATTCATGACCTTGACAGGTACTACGCGGTAGCAAAATTCTTGGGCTCCCTTCTAAACTTCCGCAATAAGAGCCTGACAGGCAATCAACAAGACTTCAGGGTCAGTCTAAAGCGTCCCATAAGTCACGCCGCAGGGAGTCGAGATCCACAGGTTTCCTGATCTCAGAATACAAGATAAAGCCAGGTGGACGTGCTAAAGAACGCCACTTGCTCAACTTCTCATATCGGTGCAAGGTACAGAGGTAAGGTAGCGTCCAGTAGTAGACCCGTATTCGTAGCTCCACCCTTGTACCTAAGGCATCCATTTGAGATGGCCACTAGCCACCAATTAATTGGTTTTGGACCCTTGCAGCGCGTTACCCGCGCCGGGAAGAAAATATCTAAGTAGGTAGTCTGTCTGGCTGCAGATGCTTAGAGGCTAGATAGAGGTAGGCGCCAACATCATCGACACTTGGTGCAACACTTCCAAATCCCTTTCTTCTCCTAGCTGACCAGAGCTGCTTTCGCCTCCCGTTTTTGGGTTTCTTTTCTTTTCTTTTCTTTTCTGGTTTTCTTGCGAAAGACATATCACGATGGTAGAATGCCCGGCCTGCATGAAGCAGGTCCAATCATCCAAAATCAACGACCACCTAGATTCAGGCTGTGAATCGTTTATAGTTGAAGACCTGCCTCCGTCCTCCACATGCCCTGCGACATCGACTTCAACGCAAGCAAATATCCCCGCTCCAGCCTCGCAAAAACGGCCAGCCTCCACCTTCTTCCAGACACCATCCTCCAAACGACAGGCGACACCAAACGCCGTTCCTAGGCCCATAGCCGTCAACGGTGTGACGGGGACGGCCAAGCCAATCCCTGCAGTGAAACGATCCTATGACGAAGGCCCCGGCTATGACTCCTCCGACGCCGACGTCGATGGCGATGGTGATGCCGGTACTGCCGCCAGACCAAATGACGTACCCCCTGTGCCACGAAGTTCACTTGCGAAGAAGATCAGAACGAAAGCAAGTCGTGTTGCACCCTTGGCCGAACGCATGCGTCCCGACAATCTCGACGAGGTATTCGGTCAGGAGCTCGTTGGTCCCAGTGGCGTATTGCGCTCTCTCATAGAGACAAACTGTGTGCCCTCGATGATACTATGGGGAGCGTCAGGCACCGGTAAAACAACGATAGCACGCTGCATAGCAAACCAGGCTGGGTCACGCTTTATCGAGATGAACGCCACGAGCTCCGGTGTCGCCGAGTGCAAGAAGCTGTTTGCCGATGCTGCAAATGAGCTGGCTTTGACGGGGCGCAAGACAATCATATTCTGTGACGAGATTCATCGCTTCTCGAAGACGCAACAAGACGTCTTCCTCAAGCCGGTAGAGGCCGGTACCATCACACTGATCGGCGCAACAACCGAAAATCCCAGCTTCAAGGTCGTGAATGCGCTACTATCGAGGTGTCGTACATTTACGCTACAGAAACTAAGTACGGAGGACATAAAACGGATCCTGGCGCGGGCGCTGCAATCCGAGCTTTCCCTAACATCATCATCACCACCACCCCCACCACTCGACGACGAATTTCTCGCATATCTCGCTAATTTTGCAGACGGCGATGCTCGAACAGCTCTCAACCTGTTAGAACTTGGTATATCCCTTGCAAATCGAGGGGAGGTGACGAAGGAAGAGATGAAAGCTTCCTTGACAAAAACCTTGGTCTACGATCGCGCTGGTGACCAACACTACGACACGATATCTGCTTTTCACAAGTCCGTTCGTGGTTCCGATCCAGACGCTGCATTATACTATCTGGCGCGGATGCTGCAGTCGGGTGAAGATCCTTTATTCATTGCACGTCGCATGGTAGTCATCGCATCCGAGGATGTGGGGCTTGCCGACCACTCTATGCTGAGCTTGGCAACGTCGGCTTTCACGGCCACACAGCAGATTGGCATGCCCGAAGCACGTATACCCTTGGCACATTGCGCGGTCGCTCTGTCGCTGGCGCCTAAGAGCACGCGGGCATATCGCGGCCTAAACAACGCGTTCGCAGCATTGCGTGAGCCCGGTGTTGCTGCATTACCCATTCCCATCCATCTCCGTAACGCACCCACACGTTTGATGCGGGAGCTTGGATACGGTAAAGAATATAAGTATAACCCAAACTATAAAGACGGGAAGGTCAAACAAGACTATCTCCCTGATGACATAGGGGGCCGTAGATTCTTAGAGGATCGAGACTTGGGAACTGAGATTGACCCTGATTTGGCCATGACAGATGCCTAATTCCTGATTACTTACTGAGCGTCCTTGGCCGATAAACTGGTTAATTTTCATATAAAGGATGGTCAACGATAGGAATTGGAATTGGGATCATTTGCATGAGTCACTAGACAGATTCATTATGGAGAGCTAGAAGCTGCCTGCGGAGATACCCCTATATATACAGACAATAATACCCTTGACAACGACCACCCATCAACCATATACTCTGCTGTGAGTTGATTTTAAGACTATAAGAGCGTTGGGATTCCATCAGTCTACCACTCTGTTGATATTGGACTGGTATCTACCTGTGGATTTCTACCTTGAACATGTAACAAATTCTTCTGCACAAGTAGGTATACGTCTATTGGCTAGACAGCGAGACGGAGTTCCGAATCCGGAAGTAAGGCTAGCACTCTCTCAAGTAAAGGATGAAACGGGCCAGATGTGGCTGGATAGATATCTCGAAGTGGTCGGTGATAATCTGTAATCATATCACATTCTAGGCTTTCTTTTCATGGACTAGGTGAATTATGGCGTCGTGCTTGTTTTGGCACGTCTGTTTTCGGGTTTCAACTAGGTACGCGGGCTGGTGCATGAAGGATAAGTACAACTACCCGGGTAGTCATGGTCATATCATGTTTTCTTCATTTTTTCTTTTCTGCTTCAAAGCTTTCCTCTTTTTGTTGCCCCGATAAAGACATTATAAAACAGAATCTGATATGAAGTCGGCCTTGTTGGTGATTGCCTAGGTATACCCAGTCGAATCCTATGCGACATCTCGCTTTGCCACCATGGACACTCAGACTTATTGCGCCTGCTGTTATAGCCGTAGGCGTTGTTTGTGACGTAGACCATATCCCTAAGTCGACTTGAGCACATCGATAGTTTGATGGGTATCGATTCTTTTTATGTACAACGTCTGGCCCCCCTTGCCGAAAACGTGCGACTTGTTCGCCAATTATATTTCAGAAGAGGTCCTCGGGGACGTTTCTCACTGCTGTTCTACAAACAGAAAACAGCTGGCTGTTCTATGTGCTATTATCAAACGTAATCACACTTTATCTCTAATTAATCTGCTCGAAGTTGCCGGCCGGAATGGCGCGGCCGCGCTCTATGGCGCTATAGGCAAGCAATCTTGTCGAGGTCCAATCCAACGAACGCCGCCCTATGCATGAAAATGTCCACCCAGCCGTTTTTACTCGTATATACCGATGCGATTCATTATATCATGAAGGATTCGCCACAGCCGCATTCTTCCTCTGTATGATGTCAGATCTATCGGCTACAGTGCTGTTTTGCCTGGAACAACTTACTTATATTCGGATTTCGGAATACGAACCGCTGGTTAAGCTTGTCCTCTATCCAATCCATTTCGCTCCCAATAATGCTGAAGAGGGCTTTGCTATCGATCACAACCTTGACGCCGTCTTGCTCGACTACCTCGTCAAACGTGGCGGGTTTGTCGACGTATTCGAGGTGATACGCTAGGCCACTGCATCCCCTATTCCGCACGCCGACCTTGATTAATTTGGGCTCCGGCTGATCTAGTAGTTGGCGCAGTTGATCCACAGCCGTAGAGGTGAGCTTCAGTGCAGCCTTGCGTGGCTTGAACTTGCGCTTGGGTGGGACAGGTTTGGGCTTTTGGGCTGCTTGTTCTGACGCTATGTCTGGCTGCGGTACTGTCCTGGGTTGGGCGGGCGGCCGTGTCTCATGTACAACTGGTACGGGATTTGCGATGGAGGTCTCGGGTATCGACTCGTTGCGAGGTGACGACGGCAATCTCGAGGGCAGAGGATATGACTGAAAGGGCGAGGAAGACTGCTGACTCTCGGGTGTCGCCCATGACTGTGTCTGTGAAAAGCGGCGCAGGATGTGTAGACAAGGCCGCGGGGACGATATCGTGGTGGCGTTCAAGCAGCTAAGCAGAACACCCGGTGTCCGCTGCAGCGCCATTCTCGGAGGGCTCATTCTGTAGTGTCCAGAGCGCCAGACTATCGCACGCGGGTTGTCGCACAGCAGTAGTGAGCCGTAAATAGCGCACTAACAGTGACTTGCAAAAGAGCCAAGAAATAAAATAGGATAAAGGAATGAGAGATATTCGTATGCGGCTTTCGGACTTTGTACAAGCTTAGGGTTGGGAGGTACGTCGATGGTCGATGGGAGGCTACCAATTGTTGGGCAAGATGGCAAGAAATGGTCCGATCTTGCTTTCAAAGCGCCCGGCATCTTATGACATCGAGGCGGCAGAGGGTGCTCCGTTTCTGGCCGAGAGCCAATCAGAACACGGGTATTGGTCAACTTTCTGCTCGGCCAGGTGGGTGGCTGCGTCCGGGTAGACTCTCTCGATAACATGATCTTATCTTTACCGTGCATATACCGTCTGGATACTCTAAATATACTGTACCTTTATGCACCCAATCGTCCGGACAGCGGACATGGTAGTGTACTAACCAAGGCTAGGTGTCTCCTGTAGGTCCAGGTGTGCTTGGTGTCGCATACAGCACCTACCTAGGTAGGTATCATCGCAACAGCGCTCCTTTAATCAAGGCGCTGTGCTCAGGGCAACTTGGCGAATACTACTCGCAGCATGACAAGGATGACCATTTCGATCTCGACAGTCTCCCGTCTCTTCCCCTCCGACTATGGAAGCCTCTCCCTTGACCCAACAGGCACGCCCTGAAATATTCCAGCAGAAGATCGTGAAGCTATACGAGGCTCTATTCCAGGTTCGGAGTTCACTTCCCCCTATGTGACATACTGGCGACGGGCGAGAACTGACGATGCAATCCCAAGGTACGTTACTGTTCGATCTACCGTCAACAGAACCTCGTGAATTGGGGCGCTAACCCCCTTCGACAACCAGGATGATGTCGATGCCGAGAGCGACAAGCCCGAGGGCTTCTGGCGCGAGTTCTTTCTCTTGAAACCCGACCGGGCGTCGCTGCTAAAGATACTCGACGATGTCGGACCCGACGACTTGATACACCTTCAGCCCCAGACTCATCAGCTCTTCTTCCGCGCCGTAGCATGTCTCAAGACAGGGAGCAGTACGGCAGTTTTACATGCGCTCGAGGTGGGAAATCGATACCAAGACCGACCCAAATGGTATCAAGTCTAATCTGTGTGGCACAGACCCTCACCACTTTTTTCTCCGCCGTTCTCACCAAGAAGTACACAAACCCAAGCTCGGATATAATAGCAGTTCTGGCTGGACTGGACCATGTTGATGCTGTCTTCACGGATTTTGTCGGGGCGCTAGACAGCATCATTCGGAATGGGGGCACACGTACGTCTTCTTCGTCCTAGGAAGATGACACAGCGGTTAATAAAGTGGTCGTATAGTTGAGATTCGGCAACGAGCCGTCGAGGTCATGCTGTCTATTACGTCCGGCGCCTACCAAACCAGTCTTTTGACATACTTCATTCAGAGAGACCTCTTCCCAGCCATTATGAAGGTCAGTCACCGTGTAACAAGCTCTTTGCGCGTTTTTTTTTCTTATACATTGTAGTTTATTCAAGAGTCCGATTCGGCGGAGATGACTCTGGAACCTTTCACTTTGCTGGGACTTCTCGCAAATTATAACAAATTCGAGTTTCAAAACCCATATCAGCTAAGACTCAATGACTTTGTCAACGAGGCAGCCATACAGAAGATCGTCCGATGCATTGGGCAGACCTGCAAGGATTTGAGAGGCCAATACCTTGATATTCTCGAAGACCTGCCTGAGGGATGGTCTTTATCACACACGCTCAGCATCATAGGGCTAGGCAAGATTACACCTGGCGCCAAGTCAAATCAAAAGCCAAATCATGATCCAGAGGCAGCAAAGCAGATGTTTGCTAAATTGTAAGTCCTCCGTTATCTTGACGCGTTGCGTTAGCTAACCAATCCTCGTCAGACCCGGCGAAGAAGCAGCTGTGTTGCTTGGCACGTATGATTTTAGTCATGCTAACAAGCTCTTTTGCTTCAATTTGGTCACAATGTCCGCCGAAAAGGGCGAAGAGCAGCCCATCTCTAGCCTACTATCCCTGACGTCTTATCTCCTTCAGCACGCGTTCCTTTCAAACAGAGCTACAAGCTATGCGCACCTCAGTCTTATGGTGTTTCGACTGCTCATCGAGGACCAACTTTTATGCAAACGTATTTGTAGCGAAGAGAGCAAAGTTACTGTACGATTATGTCGCCAACGGCAACCTTACCTCCCAATCGTCAAAGGAGAACGTATTCTTGCCACGAGTGTGCTAGACACCATGATAGATGGCATCAACCATAACCTTCGTCGGAAATTAGATGTTAGCCTTTATACGCTCTGCGTTGGCATAACATTACGAATCGTATCTTATCTGTCGCGTTCTCGGACACGTATACAGTATCATTGGTCCGAGTTGTTCCGATCACTTTTAGCACTCGTTCGATTCCTGACAACATATGCAACCGATCTAAAGACCTTATCACATTTTGAAACTTTATTAGATCTTGTTGTTAATCTCCTAGCCTTGTCCCTCTCTGCAGGTGAGGCTTTTCTTCCAACCCCAGCCGCATACGACGATTTGTTCTACAAGGTCGTAGAAAGCGGAGAGGTTCTAGTCAAGTTTCGTGATACCTACAACCTATCAAAACGACCATCAAACTCAATAGATACTCTCGTCAACGTCACGGCGCACTACAGGAGTCTCCTAGATTCGGGTGGTTCCAAGAAGAATCTTACAAGCACGGACGTGGCGGAAGTAATCAAGCAAGGCTACGAGACCTTAAGCATCCAGACGAAAGAAGGATTGGATGGGTGGGAAAGATATCGCGAAGCAGACGACCGAACATTATTGAAAAAGATGGCGAGAGTCACAGTTACGGATGTTAAGATTATGGTACAAGTTTAGGGAGAATGTAATGATCTAGCATTGTTGATTGTGGACTTTATTTAGAAGGCGCCTTAACCGATCGTCAGTTGTCTCAGCCCTTTTGGCTTGATATTGTGCGTCTTCAGTCATTATTGTTTAACCAAGCCGATTCCACCACGAGAAGTTGATGAATATTTACCGTGCCTACGTCGGTCAGCCATTCGCCGTCTCACAACGTTGCATTACAACACCGGACAAATTCAAGACAGCTCAGGCAACCGGAGGCAGTAGCTCCGAAAACAGAGGACAGTTCAGTTTTAACCCAGCAGCTACACCATGACAAAAGTTATTCTCGATGTATCATTGCATTGAGCAAACAACAAATACCGTACCAACGTCGGCGAATTTGCGCAGCGCGCCGTATCGTCGCTAACATCCACCTCTAATCAACTCAACACCAGTGATCTCGCAACGTCGCGGCTCGGCATGTCCCAGCATGCACGACTTTTCCGTCCGCCGAGCATCTCGGCGGTAGCCAAGATCGCGATATTCGCATTCCTAGCTCCCTGGCTGTGGAGTCTTCTATCATCTATCATCTCGCCGTACTTACCGCACGCTCTTCGCCCGTCTACCCCCGACAGCGAATCATCACCCTATGAATGTCGACCTCACCGCTACTCGACAGAGCTCGTTTCGCTCGATCCGCTCCTGATCTACATTGAGAACTTCCTGCGCCCATCTGAGATCACCGAGCTTCTCGAGGCGGGCGAGAGCGCGTTCTCGCCCTCGACGGTCTTTAAGAATGGTAGGTTAACTGGGACACCTGATCGGACTTCGTCGTCAGCTGGTCTGCCTCGCGACAACCCAACGGTGGAATGCGTGCTGTCCCGTGCCCAGGGTTTTATGGGTAGCATGATCGATCCGAACAAGGATGACAGTAAGCAATTTCTCGAATTCCTCTCCTAATGCTACATGCTACACTTCAGTATATGTACTGCTTTCCGGGTCGATTCAGTCCCTGGAGCTTTGTTGCGGTCCCGGAACGTTGACAGTTGCGATGACTGACTTCGAGTGCAGTCGGACCGCCGCAACTCGTGCGCTATACCGCCGGGCAACTTTTCAACAAGCATCATGATTGGTACGACACACCCCAGCCGACGCGTAGAGGCATGAGTGGTCATGGTAGGACGTGGAATCGCATGGCAAGCTTCTTTGCTATACTCGAGGACGACTGTAAGGGCGGTGAGACGTGGTTTCCGTACATCGACAACACGCACTCTCGTCGAGACGACGTCCATCATCTCTGGAGGGCACATGAAGAGGGAGGACTTGCTTTCAAACCTGTAGCCGGGAATGCCATCTTCTGGGTCAATTTACATGGGAATGGAACCGGAGATGACCGTACTATCCACGCAGGATTAGCTGTGACGGAGGGATTGAAGACGGCCATGAATATCTGGCCCAGGAAGTTTTATGACTGAGAAATAACTGTTTTTGCAAAAATGGTTGTTGCTTCGGGACGGAGTCTTGGGTGTAGGGTATTGATAAACTTTGCGCTAATTTCATTGAACTTGATTGCAGGGCTTTTATCATGTTCTCTGCGTTGGAGCAGACCCTTTACGCGTACTGGAAACTTTCTGAAAGACTGTGTTGTTTCAATCAGGCACCACGTCCTATTCATACACCGAAATTGCGAATTAACAGGGAGTTGTATTTCGTTAGAAATCACTTCTATAAGGTATATGGAAGGCAAGTAAATAAAACGAACACTGTTGGACATCTTCAAAACATCTTCTTCAAAACTTCGATAGCCTGGATATAAGCCCGTCTGATTTATCAAGTTCGTGGAAACCTAACCCATGTATAGGGTTCAGAATACTTTCCCCTCCTTTGAGATTTCACTAATCAAGAGAAAATAGACATTAATTTTGTAAATAACTATCACTTACTTTTCCCCTCTACTATCATATGTACAAACAACAAGATTCATTTACTATACCTACGGTTTCCCTCAAGGCACCTGCATACTTGGTGACTCACCAAATCACACCGAGCCTATCATACCAGTCGATACAATAAGAACGTTCAGTTGGCGGGAGTTTATTAGCTTTATTACCTGATTTACCCTGCATGTCTACTTCAATAGCCAGTCCGGTAAAGTCAATGTGCTTCCTATGTGACTTAGCAGCATCGATACCGTCACAGCACTGGCTGAGGATCGTGGATCTGTACTATAATTCGTCACTTCAGCGATCGTATGATACGCTATGCGCAGAACTACGAGAGAAGCTTTCTCAGACACCATTCATGGCTTCGCGAGAACATGGAAAGAGAGGAGCCCGAAGACTGTGGAATGTGTATTCCCTGAGAATATTGCGAGAACCTAAATTCGTCCTAAAAATGGCATTTGGTTTCGCGCTCCTTATGCCTCTGACGTATTCATGGCACTCGTTAAAGGGATCAGACACTCCGTTCTACCTAGTAAACGTCGCATACTCAAACTCGAGCGCAGATTCGAAGTGGAAGTCAAGCTCTGATTTGACCAAGAATACGACTCGGAGTATCCCTATTAGCCCTACCGATGGGCTGAGAATAGTGGTGTTCGGCGGAGGAGATGCGGCTACGCCAGTCCTCTCAGCCAGTGAGTGGAGCGACCAGGCCTACGCGTGGACAGAGATAATGTGCCAAAAAGTAGTATTTGTGTCACTCTATGTCAATGACGCTAATTAGTTTATAGTTAAGATGCGACACCTACCTCAACTTTGTCCCGGGGACGAGCGGCACGGACGGCGCGGTCATGTCGAATCAATTTCTCGACGCCGCGTACAAGCGAGTATCGCGCCCCTCGATCCGTTCGAATAGGGACGATAATACAAGTCAACTCGATTATTCCTGGGTAACTAAACAATACCCAAAGCCTTATCAGCCTGACTTGGCTGCCCAGGTAGACTCGTTTCTCTCGTCCGCTCAGTCGCAACGACCTTCGACAGAATCACTTTGGGTCTTCAACGTTGGATATTGGGATATCTGGTATCTCGCAGCTTTACCACGCAAGCTCGCGATCGAGGTACTCGATTCGAAGGTTCGGGATCTCTTCTTTCAAGTCGAAAGATTGTATCAAGCAACACGGGACCAAGAACCAGTCACATTCCCAAGGGTTAATTCCGATCTTAATACCTCTAGCCCTACAGAGACAAGTCAACCTAGAGTGAACGATACTAAACGGGTATCTTTTCGCCTATTCCTCACTCGATTATTCGACATATCATTGACACCTGGCTTTGCGAGCGCACGCCCAAGTCCGCCCGAAGGACATTCCAGAACCACTCAGTTGCGCAATGCAGCATTCTTAACAAAATATTGGAATACTTTACTCGACGTAGCAGCAAGCGATTGGCTCGCAACGTCGGACCCGGAAGACTGGTCGAAGACGGATAGAATCGACATACAAGTCGTCGAGGCACTTATGGGCAAGCGACCACTAGCAAAAGGGGGAGAGACCAAGAAAGAAAAAAAGCCAAAGGATCAGCACAGCCAAGCTACCAGGGAACGCGGCGACGGCACCTCGCTCCCACGCCGTCGACTCGTCTCTTACGGCGTTGGTGGCTACTTACGGGAGATGATAGTCGACGGTCAGTTACGGAATGCCGATCTCTCGGATCATAATGGACTCGGTGCACGGCCGCCAGAGGACGGTTTCCTTGAGATAGCAATACCGTGCGTCTTGAAAGTGGCGGGCGACGGGGTGGACGGGGCAGCGGGGATCCGGGAGAGGATATCCGTGTGCAAGGACCCCGACAATTACCTCTTCTTCACCGAGTTCACCGTCAGTCCGCGCGCGATTCGTGAGATCGGGGTGCGCGCCGCTAGAAAATTCCTCGATCAGGTCGAGGCCAGTTCGGCGTGGAGTGAGCGTGCCAGGATGCACACGGAAAGTGAACGAGGGCAGGCGCAACACAGGATGACGGAGCCTGGGGCTTAACAAGGTGATCTAGCGACATGCACACTGTATTGGGTTGAGTCGACATCGCATTCTTGATTGATGTATGTACTGAAAATGAATTGTGTATACTGCCAACCCTAAGTAAAGTTTAGATATGCGAGTAGCTGGATGGATTACCGAGTTTGCATCTGTGAGTTCGCTTTCTTCCCAATGTCTTCGACCTAGTGGGCAGGGCTGTCTTCAGATCTACATACGGGTTATCCCTACAGCTAGTTTTGCCCTCTTCGAAAACCACTGCCTTATTCTTTCCTGTACTAATACCAGATCGCCGCTCGTTCTCTCGTTATGTAATATGGCAGCCGCCCTTACCTGCTGTCCCTGCACATCGAAATCTATCAGGCACCATGCAACGGATGGAAACATGGATCGCCGCTTTCACAGCTTAAGCCAAGTTTCGAGAAGCACACTTCGTCCCTTCTCGACTATCGTCTTCATCCCTCGGGACTGCCCAAGTTGCTTCGAAACCACTTGCCACCATGTGGTCGAACGTCACTTACTCTTTTCATTTACAATATCACCTAGAAACCGATGAAAGTAAACAGACGAGTCGTTCCGTTTCCAACTCCTTTTCTCATCTTCCCAACATTTAGCCCGTTACGCCTCCAGTCATCCTCCGCTCATCAATAGATCCCATAGTGCCCATAAAACATCAACAGCCATTCGTCAAACAAGTCTACTTCAGGTGTTTATACTTTGAACGATTCCATTCTATGTCTGACAGGCAACCTCTCCTGGCCGCTCGTGGTCCTGGTCGTGGTAGTAAGTATTGACGCTTCCACTATAGAGTCCGTCTCTGACAAGGTGACAAGGAGGACCATTCGTTTTGGACATGAACGAGGCCGGTTGTAAACTCTCCTGGCGGGTCCGGAAGTACGACAAGTCGCCCAAAGAAATCCTGGAGCGCTATGGCAAAGGTTGCAAATATGTCTATGTTAAGGTAGCCTTGTTCAGACGCGAAGCTGGGCGCCAAAGCTCCGTCTTGTTCATAAAATTCAAAACCCCTCAGCAGCCCCCACAACCTCAACATCCCCAGCAGCCTCTCATGCCCCAGAAGCCCCAACCGTCTCCTCTTTCTCAACAGTCTGACCCGTCTCGGCCCCGTTTGATCGAGTCAGAAGGATTCTGGCATCTTCCAGGAACAGTATGTGGCGAGTCCATCTTTGAAAGACTTTGGGCCGAGGTATTTTGCAACCTGTATGTACTCCTATTTGCTCCTTCTTCGGCAATACTGCCACAAAGGCTAACCAGCAAATCGCAGGAGTTTCAGAATCACAAGATTCAGTAAAATGATTTCGCGCGAGGCCGTAACTGTCGATAGCGCAAACGGGGTCGAGGAGAAGGTTCTCGTTCTGACTTTCGCCGCCAAGTTCTTGGCACCACAAGTGCAGGGATTTGCGGATCGATATCCCTCGTATCACTAGGCGTTGAGAGATGACCTTATCGACCCGCACTTTCGTGTACGATCAAGAAAGCTACTTAGAGTCCTACGGAGAGCTCTATGGTATAAACGTTTCGTCGCCACCTGGTTCGTGCCAGCTGTTCGCCCATACGACCAAGTATTCCCGGCGCCGTAACACACACTCAAATTTGGGTTACTTTGGGTTCACCTGACCGACAGGTGTTGCATGCATATCCTTTCAGCGATGAGGGGCAGGTTTTACATGTTGTATGTATTATCAACAGCGTCTGTTTTATGTCTGTGTTTTAGGAGCGTCCAATCACCGGCTTGCTGGCGACGTGGGGTTATACCAAGTACTCTGTAGCTTAGGTACTCTACATACACAGAATGGATTATTTATTTATCATCGTTTGATCGTTTGGTCCCTTGTCCTTTGTCCTTGGTGACCCAGACAATGCATGCACGCACCATGTGTGAAAGATGCGAAGTAGATCACACAATAATCCAATACGCTAGTTGGTAAAAGGCATGCAATATAGGAAGCAAGTGATTTGATCCTCGATCGTAAATTCTGAGTTGATTCGCCTCAAAGCAGCTTTTGCGAATACTTTCAATTCGGTACCATCGGTAAACCCTACTTGCCGCTACTAGGTTGCTTGGCAGTGACCTGTGAGTCGACTGCTGAGATACTGCCAAGCCGCTGCTTGTCACTTACCGGCTGTCACTGGGTTGTTCTACAGGTCTTACAACCTCCACTAGGTACAGTCACTCTAAAACACTCCCGTCCGTTTTTTGTTCTAGATACAGAAAGTGCAACATAACCAGTCTCAAAGCAAAATAAAATCGAAAAATCTTCTGTATATGCAAAGAAGAATTCAATTCAAAAACTTTGCTTTCTACGCTTTTTTAAATTGAGAGTTGGTATATAGCTGGGTATATCATGCTTTGTGTAGTGACCTTTTTGGAGCAACTGGAGGCACTATTACACGTGCAGTACACGTGTAGACCGCCTTAATCACTGTACCCATCTGTAGGTTGTCTTAGGTACCTAACCCAGGTGACTTCAATGCCCTTACCCTACTTAGGTATCTACTTACTTAGTACCTAAGGTATCTTCTAAGGTGAACTTCACTGGTTGGGCTTCTGTTCGCTTACTTACGTAGGACATGCCTATCTCATTTACTTTAACCTTCCATATTTATTCCCACGCCGCACGTACATCGCCAGCACCGACTTGCCAGGTTGGGGTATCGGATTTCAGAGCAACCTAGTCAGACTGCAGTGCAGCTCGGTACTCTGCGAAACATTCACGTCCTCACCGTCCAGTCTTCATTCCCACTTATCCAGTCCACCATATTGTGCTTGATCGGTGTTTGTGCGATGTCGGGGCTACTGACCGACAGAGAAATCGACGATGCTGCCGACAAGCTAGCGGCATTCCGCAGAAGGAATGCAGAGGAGGACTTCCTGCAACGGTATGCCGATCTATTAATCAGCTACAAACAGTTGAAGAGTGACTACGAAGAGGAAAAAGTCGGTAGAGAGCGCTATAAGCAACTTGCACGAAATCAAGAACGAAAGCCTTTCGTCCTGGTCGTTGTTGACGGAGACGGATACATATTCAGAGATGAATTTCTCCACCAGGGCGCCGATGGCGGCTCCAAGGCTGCCCAGCATCTAAACAACGTTCTGAAGAAGAGTCTCCTGGGCAAAGGCCTTGAACATTGCGATGTAATGGTCCGCATTTACGCCAATCTTGCCAACCTATCAAAAGTGCTGTCCAAAAATGGACTTGCTACCGCCGATAAACGCTCCCTGGCTCCCTTTGTCGCCAATTTCAACAGGTCGTTCGGGCTCATGGACTTTGTCGATGCGGGCGAGCTGAAGGAGAATGCCGATTTCAAGATTCGAGGTTTATTGAATCTCTATGCCGACAATCTCCAGTGCAAGCATATCTATTTCGCGGCCTGTCACGACGTTGGCTATCTCTCAGAACTCACGCGGTTTAGAGGAGACCACAACAGAGTCACGCTCATTCGATCATCTGGGCTCCTTTTCCACGATCAATTCCTCAAGCTTGACCTGGGCATTGAGGAACTACCTGGCGTCTTCCGTACGCTGCCACTCGATGGTCCCATACTAAACGCAAAGGCTGGCTCAAGCACCGACTTCATAAAGACCGCTCCTCCAATCGGACCTTCTGTCACCAACACGACATACCAGGCTACGAATTCATGGGAATCAACGAAGGTATGCCAGTTCTATCAGGCTGGAAAGTGTCGATTTGGGGGAGACTGTAAGAATGCCCATATCGACAGTAGAAATCCGGCCACAGGGAGTTCAACCAAACTCTTCCACTCCTCTCAAGTTAATCACCAGATTAATTTCGATGCCGAGTTTATAAATGGTTCTGGTCGTTTGAAGCCATCAGCCACTTCGCACTATGAACTTGATGATGCACCATCAGGTCTAATGTCACCAATGAGAAGCGATCCGATCTATCAACTACCAAAAAAAGGCGATATACCAGACGGGTTTATAGCTGTGAATAGACAGCTACATCGACTGGACGCATATATGCAACCGCCGACCTCAGCCGCTTCTTCTAGACTTAGGGAGCTATCCAACATTAGAAAGCTCTGCAACAAGAAACAACTAACGAATTCCTGTCCTAATGAGGACTGCGATTATGAACACAACCCAATCCCCGAAGATTTACTCCCCGCGCTAGAGTGGCTATCGCGTTCCCTGCCTTGTATGAAAAGGGGAGACTGTAGGGCCCATACTTGTGTTCTTGGCCATATCTGCCAGAACATGGAATGTCAATATCGGGGCGGCAAAATTAAGTGCAAATTACCAGCGCGCACGCACTTAATGGACTTTATTATGGATAATTATCTCCCTGGTCCAGGTCATCCCGATTCAATGGATACCGGTAACGCGACCGACAGCCCTGGCACTACTACGCCCTCCAACTCAAACATCCCGGTGTATGTTCCCGGCGCTGACCCATGGGATATGTCCTAGTTCGACACAAATGGGAAATGTACACGTGGGCACGAAGCGAATGGGAGAATAGACGAGATCGCTTCACTATCTACTACGAAATTCGACGAGTTGTCGTTTTTCTAGTGAACTGTGGACAACTGCGGACTTCGACTTTCGCAGACGAAACGAGCGATAAAAAAAGAAAGTCGGTTTTTATACTACAAAGTATACACTAGCATTCTTTGACGAATTAAGGAACTTTGGCCAAAATCGGGCATCCACTTACCCAGAAATTTAATCTCCTTGACGAGGTACGAAAATTAGCACAACGGCATAAAAGTTGACCATGGCTATAAAATAGCTTCGCCGAAAGAAATTTATAAGGATGAAAAGGGAGAGAAATGGCCAGGGAAATTATCAGCG
Organism: Xylaria arbuscula; assembly: GCA_022385695.1. Lineage (NCBI taxonomy): Eukaryota > Fungi > Ascomycota > Sordariomycetes > Xylariales > Xylariaceae > Xylaria > Xylaria arbuscula. The sequence continues at coordinate 531,267 of MU279350.1, forward strand.
GCCTTAAAATAGGAAGAGTGCTTTGTCGTGTATTCTAATATACCTCCTACTCTACAATATCTGTCACAACGACTTCAATTTTGCTAGGGGCTTGCATCTCCAAAACTAGTCCCGCCCAGTTACAAATTCCCTTCAAATGTCTCGAATCATGATGATGCCAACAGAAATATGAAATGTGAAATGTATAACAAGGGCTGGTTTCAGGGCTTGGAATTGACTCTATTCAGAATACAATAATCTGTTATGGCTGCCTAAGACCTCGACCATTCGGATTCTCTTCCGTTCAGGCGGCTTGGCTACGAATCTATATACAACTCTGGCCAATAGAGTAAACCTCTGACCTCGGCGCCTATGTCTCAGTTAAGCGAGGGCTGAATAGCCTCACGTAGGACATCAGGAAGAATATCAGGAATAGACGGGAAGACGCGTTTCAGCGCGTGTAACGCGTTCAGAGGGTCTGAGACTTGCAGCCTCGTATTCGCTACGTGTGACAAAATGTCAATATCCTCAGCTAAGCTCATAACCTAGCCCGAAATGAATAGAGTACATCGTACGACGCTGACACTCGCCAATTGACCGGCCTCGTGGCCCCATGGCAAGGCGTCTGACGATCATTTAATTTAGTCTTGCTTTGTTATTTGTTCCTATTACACCTTTTTAACGTCGAATACCAAGAATATCAGAGATTTATTACCAATTATCATATCTGGCCAGCTTAGTTAACATAATAAGCAACTTCAAATTCATAATTTGAAGATTGTTTTCTTATTACATGTTTAAAAAGCAACCAGATATACCCAAGCCAAGCAAAGCTTGAATGCATCATGATGGCTCGAATTGATTAGCGCGAGCTGCAGTTAACCTAGGACTAGTTACTTCAATTAGTTCCGACCTAATGCATCAAGCACCTTCGCTAGACACGACGCTTGCCGGTCTCGACTGGAAGAGAACCCGTGTTTCAGTGCATAAAGCCGTCCTCGACGGGTCGGATACATATGCAACTTGTATGTGCAAATAGCAATGTACAAATGCATCAACAGCCAAGCGTCATCCAATCTGACATGCTTCCTTGCCGATGACTCATTTATCTGATTCAGAATGAATAAGTAGGTCTATTTACGCTGCCGAGAGACATTGAGATCGCATGTCTCTTAGCATAGTCCATCATTATAAAAGACAAGCAATTGCGACTTAGAAACATGTTTTCGACTACTCACAACTCAAGACAGTTCAATCGTCACAGAGGTTGCAAACCTGATCGCTAAGCAATGGACTACCTCAATTCTGACCTTTTCTCTTCGCATGTCGACAGGCTCATGAAAAAATATCATGTGCCTGGACTCGCTGTCGCAGTTGTAGAGGGCGACCGCACATTTTCCGCCGGATACGGGCTTGCATCGCTCAATCCACCGAAGCCATGCACGGCAGACACGCTTTTCGACATTGCATCTTCTTCAAAGTCACTGACAGCTGCGTCTGTTGGGCTACTAGTCCGTGACAATGACAGATATCCCGACGTGCAGTACGAAGCGACTATGTCTAGCCTTCTTCCCGAAGATTTCGTCATGTCGGGCCAGGGATACACGGAGGGCGTCACTGTCGACGACGTCCTTGGCCATAGGACTGGTTTGCCGAGGTAAGGATTCGCATAAGCGTTGACGTGATCATGTAACTAAGACTTACTTATAGTCACGATGACTCTTATCTGGGCCGCAAAGCAGTACGACCAGATGATGCACTATCATTGACAAGAAACCTGCGGAACTTGTCGGTGCACGCACCGTTGCGGTCAAGGTATATGTATAACAATATAATGTACACGGTCGCAACGTACCTCGTTGAAAAGAAAAGCGGACTCCCCTTTGCGGATTTCCTCCAAGAACACTTCTTTAAACCCCTCGGGATGTCCTCGTCTCACCTTCAGCCGGAGCGTGCACAGTCCTTTGGTCTTGGCGATCGGATCGCTACTGGATATACATGGGACAAGGAGAACGAGTGCTATACCGGTTTCCCAGCTTTGGACGCTCCAGAAGGTCAAGGAGCCGGCTCAATTATCACGAGCGTGAATGACTACATCAAATGGGTCAAGGCCTTGATGAACAAGGAGCATCCGATTGACGAGGAGGTCTACGAAGGACTCATTAAGATGCGGACGTTCGCATCCGAGGACCCGAACGACAGGGCACCACTGTCCTCGCCGGTAGTGTACGCCGCTGGGTTGGAAATATACTATTATCGAGGTCACATGGTAGTAGGTCACGACGGTGCCGTATCCGGTTTTGGCAGCCGCCATTTCTTCGTACCAGACTTCAAACTTGGAGGCGCCATCTTTGGAAACACGAGCAACGCAGGAGACATCGCCACGATCTTATCCCGGGAGTTAATCGACGAGGTTCTGGGAGTGTCGCCATCAGACCGCCCGGACTGGGATAAAGTGGTGACGGATGAGAATCTAAAATACGAGACCAATGAAAGGGAAGAAGAGCTGAAACGTCTGTTGCGTGAAGCCACTGAACTGCAGAAGATGCCGCTCACCGCTTACACGGGCGAGTACTGGAACCCAGGATTCCACGGAATGACCGTGTCAATCAAGGACGGCAAGCTCTTCATCGACGCTAGCGATCGCTCGTTCGGCTTCTCAATGGTTTTTGACCATATACGAGAGCAAACGGAGTACGTCGCCCGCTTGAGAGGCTTGCACGAATCTGTTGATGACCTTGTCGCGGCGAAATTCATGTTCCACAACGACAGGACTATCAAAATGGGATTGCAACTCATGGAAGATGAGTTTATTTGGTTTGATAGGGTAGAGGAGGTCTGAGGCAGAATCGTGTAGTCTAGACTACTTAGTAGAGAGATAAGTGGCAATTGAGTACAAGACGATCTTCTAGACCTTTGTTAGATGAGGATTTCCGCCGGCTAACGAGAATCTTGAATACAAATTCAGCAGTTGGTATATCACTGTCTGAAGACACCATTTCCATCAATTCTCGTTTGCATCAGTGAAAACTAACAAAGTATATGAATGGATTATAGCTTATGGACAATTCCCACGCAACAGGACTCTTCCCAGATAGGTGTTTCGCCAGATGACACGGGGAATTTCCGAAGAGGATGGAATCGGAGATTGGAGCTCTCGGGATCCTGCATGCCGAGCTATGGGTGCCGGCTGTGCCTCCATGCAAATAACATAGGTATTGTGTCACCGTCTGTCTTAGACAAGGTAATTAGCCATGTAATTTCGGCCTCCGCAATCGTAGCTGTGACTATCGAGAGCGCGGTAATGGTGAAGTAATATAAGCTTTGCCCCTATATGTTACCTGCCAGTACGTACCTAGTAAGCTAGCTGACTCTAGCACCACGCTTCCCAGTGCGGACTGTAGCACTCACCTCACTTCATCACTGATCCACGGTTGCCAAAGACAACCGCCTCTTGGGTTGATGCAACACAGGCGCCTACCTATACACAAGTTACAGCACGTCGTTCCTGCAATTACAGATTTTCATGATGTACTTACCACCAATAAAACAAATGATACGTGAAATGCATCTCCCTGCCTAAATAGGACCTACCTATCGTATCCCGTTCCACGATTACCCCTCTTCGTACTCCTGCCCCTCCTTGCCTATTGTTAATATTGAAAACATCGAAATTCGAGTCTCCCAAAACCCCTACTTCTGCCCGCTACATGTCATAATTGAAAGCTGTGTTGTTTAGAATATAAAACGTCCAGCAAATAAGGCGCGATGACCCGTTCTCGACAAGATTTGAGCCATGGATGGCAATTCCGGGAAGACAACGACAGTTTGTCGAATGAAGAAAACCCATGGCTTCCAGTACAGAATGTTCCTACTCAGGTCCATATCGACCTACTAGCCAACAAGAAGTATGGTAGTCTTCCAAGCTCTTATCTTCCCTGCCCAGCAGGATCTCAGCAGGTTCAAAACGTGATACTACCCCTTTCTCACGCCGCTACAGGATATCAGACCCCTTTTTAGACCTCAATGAATTGAAAGTCCGATCACTCGCAGAGAAACGGTGGACATATCGAACACGGTTCTCTAAGCCTGCGGAGCCGTCATCCGAGCAATCGACGACTACAGACTTAGTGTTTGAGGGCCTCGACACCTTTGCAACGGTCTTGCTAAACAGTACCGAGATCCTGAGGTCTGACAACATGTTCATATCTCATCGGATCGATGTTACTAGCCTACTTAAAGATACGAACGAGTTAGAGATTCGTTTTGATTCGGCCATGCTTCGTGGGAGGGAACTAGTCAAGGAGCATTCCCACGAGCATACTTTCTACGTAAGACAGACGGAGGTCAGTCGTGTACCCGTACGGAAGGCTCAATGTATGTAAACTGCGAGCTAATTCTTCCTTCCGTTCTCGGTTACCAACCTTTCGAAAGTTGTGAGCTTTGCCAGGAAATTTGTAAACACTAACTAACATGACTGCAGACCACTGGGGCTGGGACTGGGGTCCCATTTTGATTACTGCCGGTCCGTGGAAACCCATTTACCTTGAAAAGTTTGTTTCGAAAGTCGAAGATGTTTGGACCGAGTATGAGGTTAGCGAGGACCTACAAACTTGCTCAGGTCGTATTTTGGCCAAGGTTTCCGGAGCGGCTGGCCAATCGGTTACGGTATCATTGTCATTAACAGGAACTGCTATTTTTGAGAAAGAAGTCGCGGTCAATTCAAGCGGAATCGTGGAGGCGTCATTTTTGATTACTCGTCCAGACCTCTGGTACCCATTTACGCATGGGACTCAGACTCGATATGAGCTGACAGCTAGTCTGGGGCTTTCTGATACAAAGTCTAAGATGATTGGTTTTCGACGAGCTGAGCTTATCCAACAAAAAGATGAGTTCGGAAAGTCATTCTTTTTCAGAATCAACGGCCAGGACGTTTTCTGTGGCGGGTCGTGCTGGATCCCAGCTGACAGCTTCTTGCCGCAAATCTCGGAGCAGCGATATCGGGATTGGGTCAAACTTCTGTACAGTGGCAATCAGAATATGGTCCGTATCTGGGGAGGTGGCATATACGAGCATGATACCTTCTTCGATGCATGCGACGAGCTTGGAGTAATGGTATGGCAAGACTTCGCCTTTGCCTGTGCATCTTATCCTACGTACAAGTCCTTCTTGGACTCCATCGAGACAGAAGCACGGCAGAATATTCGACGACTAAGATCACACCCTTCTTTGATCATTTGGGCGGGCAGTAACGAGGATTATCAAGTACAAGAACGGTACAAGCTTGAGTACGACTACGAAGACAAGGATCCTCAGTCATGGCTCAAGTCAACATTCCCTGCTCGATATACATACGAGTATCTCCTCCCAAAGATACTCTCAGAAGAAAGTCCATTTGCCATCTAGTACGTATCCTTCAGCGCCATTCCCATACGTGACTGATTTGTGCTTATATATCTTGTATTACCGGGAATATGTATACAGCGGCTAACTTCTGACTTTGTCTATAGCCATCCTACCAGTCCTTGGGGCGATGGAAAACCTACCTCGGACCCCACGGTTGGTGATAAACATCAATGGGATAGTACGTATCCCTTACAACATTGCCATGTTGATGGTTTCTAATATACCCAGTTTGGCACGGCGCGATGAACAGGTATCAAGAAGCCTTCAAATTATCTGCTCGGTTCGTTAGTGAGTTTGGAAGTAAGTAGCAATCTCCCGTTTGGGGACGAGCCCAAGCTTTAGCTGTTCAGCGCTAGGAAACTTAAACTTATATATTTCTAGTGGAGGCATATCCTCATTTGGGAACCATCCGGAGTATGATTACTCTCGAACAACAAAGATATCCTGGATCCATGATGATGGATTTCCGCAATAAGGCTATTGACCACGAACGGCGCGTGGCAACTTACGTTAACGAGAACTTCACAGTTAAATACGACATCTCGTCATACACGCACCTAACCCAGATCGTCCAAGCCGAGGCTATGCACTTTGCATACAAGACTTGGCGCAGAGAATGGGGCCTGAGAAAATGTGGAGGAGTTTTGGTCTGGCAACTCAATGACTGTTGGCCTACAATGAGCTGGGCAGTTGTTGACTATTATCTTGTGAAGAAGCCCGCATATTACGCGATCAAGAACGCCTTGAAACCATTAAGTATCGGGATTTCGAAAGAATATCACGACTGGACATCGGGGCATGTTGATCCCACAGAGTCCGTTAGGGATTCAAAGTTCGACCTGTGGGTTGTCAGTGACAAAACTCAATCCGTGCAAGTCGGTGTGAGTGTCAGATTCATCTCTATCCAGACTGGTCAAGATATACGACCGCGTTTGGATTTCGAGTCGGTAACGGCAGATCCTAGTTCTACAACAGATATCCTGAAAGACTATGATATTACTGTAACTGGCACGGAGGCCCAAGACAGTTCGCAGTCTTTCAATGTCGCCGACTTCGATCCTTATGTGATATACGCTATTATCACAATCGACAATGATATCATAGATTCCGACATCTACTGGCCGCAACCCCTAAAATACCTGGACTTTGATAACCGCGGTGTCATCCTGAAAGCTATTGATGACAGTAAAGTCGTGATCTCAGCGGCTCGCCCTACGAAAGGATTCGTTTTTGAGGAAACACGGGGCGTAGAGCTTAGCGACAATGGATTTGATATTGTCCCGGGACAGGAGAAGGTGGTGGAAGTCGTAGGCGCAAGGGTGCAGTCGCTCCGATACACATATATAGGAGCTCCTGAGGGTTCTATATCTTTGTCGGCGTATTGAAGTAACTGCATCACAAGTAATGCATTATGCACTGGCCACGAAGAACATGACAGTATAATAACGGCCTCTTGTTACATACGAAGTTTATGCGTAGCGAAGACGTGGAAAAATACTACAACTATGAATTCCCAACATAAGACTGGCATCGATATCACACGATGAGTTTCGTATCATTGTCCCAATGTATAAAGTTTCTGTTTAGTCCGAAGTAATCCTTTATCATAAAGTAAGAATACTTGGCAAGATACTATTCATATATCCATAATGATATTCACCTATGGGAGTGATGTTGCACAAAAACTCCATGTTGTACAGAGATCCTACACGCGTTACGCGCGCTAAACACAACGTCTTGATGATATTTACACGCGCAACACACACTTTAGCGATCATCCAGCGTTATGGGCAATACCCGCTTGAGGCTCCTCAGCCCTCGTTTATTTAAGATATATTGACGGAGGTGGGCGGGTTGGGATGTCGACGATGTGTATATAGAGCCTCAAGTACGTGAGGGAGGGTCAGGAAGACTTCCGAATGGCTAAGGACCTAATGCCGCTATAGTAGTGGATTATTATTAATTGAGACTATCTCTAAGCGCTTCGAGAAGAAGCTTGTAATAGCTCGTGGGAACTGGAAAAATCTACGCGAGGTCGTACACACCAAAGTCTATAAATTGCAGTTTCCGGTGGAGCAAAGGCTATCTTGGACAAGCTTGCCTAGACCTCGCTAATGTATACTCCATTGCCGAATCTCTGCGATTAGCCATCGATAGTCTTGTGTTTATAGGCTTTGAAAGAAATGCGTATTTTACATGTCTTCTAAATGGCCGTACGGGCTTATTTGCCCATAGTCAACGATCGCTGAATTGAGATACCGCCACGCCCTATGTAAGACCTCGGTGGAAGTGAGTGATATGGATTTCAAAATAGCAACTACTATAATGCCTAAGAACAAAGAGTATACATGTATATAATCAAAGGGCTAGATTATAATAAAGATAACCAGAGCCTTTGTACGACGAGGGGAATCTGCATACCAGTATACCCATGCACTTGAGTTGCGAGGGCCTGACACCATCTACTAAGTATGTTCGACGAGAATGAAGACAGCATCTTCGGACAAATTTTGATGACTACACGTGCGCGCGAGGCAACAATCTCTTCCTAGTGTATGTTGAGGCGAAGGACCTACCTATTCTAGATAGCCTTGGGCTCCTCGTGCTCTTGGCCTTCTGATGATAATCAGAGTAGGCAGTATCTTGAATAGATGTTATTTACTGGTATAGGAAGAAATTAAGACTCTTGGCTGTTCTATATTTGTGATGACAAATATCAAGGCTGTCTCGAACACACACTACTAAGTACATGGTCGTCGAGGATTAGATTACAGCAGAGTTCATATCAATTGCAACAACAGGTAATTATGTTCGTATTTCAACTCGTATTCCAGTGGAACTGCATTTGGTCTACAGCGTGCTTACTAACAAGATTGGTGAGAGACTAGCTTGAAAAAGCACCCGTCTTTACTTCCACGATGTAACTGTATCCGCGCCAAATTGGTGCCTGGTTATTAAAGTCGGCCCTTAAAAGATAGTGTAGGATGAACGGGAATTTGGAATCTCCTACGGCGGCATCTGCCACTAAAAAAGTGAAACTGGTATCGGTCCCGAACGTTCGAATGTTCGAATTCTAGAAGAACAACGCACATCGTCAACACCACATTATCCCAGCTAGGGGGCTCAAGGGTATGTTGGTTGATCAACGACAACAATTGAGCAACTACCTATACCATTCCGTTCCTATCGAAAATGATGGCAAAGCACTTATCAACATTAGGCAAGTCGAAATTTTAGTGTAGGTCTCGTTTCATGCTCTATATGCGCATAACCCAGAGATTTCACATCTGCATGTGATGAGACAAGATCTGATGATACTTTTCTATGAAAAGACACTTGCCCTATGAATTCGTGCTACACGCTGCATGTTTGAACCATCCTTTCGACGTTGGTCGAAGTCCTTGTTAAACCCGAAACTAACTAAGCTTAATCAAGACCGGAGGTACTAAATATACTGGTATTGAAGAATATTGTTTATGCTTTACCTAATTGCCACCTTCTCTTTAATGTGATATCAAATACTGATCCCGGCAGTATGGTGCGAATCAGTATTGGATGAAAGGATAAATCCAAATAACGTGGTACCTAAATAAGGGTTCCATGTGATATTAGTTCCCGTCAATTGATGCATTGGGCCCACGGCGTAGATCTCTATTCCACTCTTGAGGCTCTTGCTATTATGGATGTGTATGCAGCATTTTAAAAATATGGTATGGACTGTCTGCTTTCGGTAACGGTGATCAGACCCCCAAAACAAGGCGATGTTACATTTCTCTTTGTAACCAGGTTTTCCTGTAAGTATTGTCCATCATCCGATTAGTCATGATCCTAGGCTTGGCTGACACGGAACATGCCTATGCGACTAAAATCAGACCGCTCTAGGCATAAGTCCTACTAATTCTGCTACTACCAATTGCTATGTTGTGATGAGAATTTCGCTATTTTGATGACGGTTGATGCCATCTGGTGTAATCAAGACGATGCCTAGTTAAGCTAGCCTCTATCGCACTCGCTGCGGCTTAGTCGTGGTATGGCGGTATAGCTTGCCGGCAAGTAAAGATTTTAGAGCTTTCCTCTATCATCCTTTTATTTAGGCTCAATCTAGAACGGCGGAGCGTTAGAAGGTCGAACGACGGCTTACTCCGCCATGTTCTAACGATCCCTTGCATTCTCGAGTTTATTATCTCGAATCTATCTAGAGGTAAAATATGATTGGTTCAGCAGGATCCAACCACCTCAAACGTGCATGAAGTATTGGGCACCATTGTGGCATTCCGCTACCGATACTTCACCCTTCAGATACAGAAGTGGCCAGCTTCCCAGGATTTGGTCCCTCACGGTTGTGTCAACAGCCTATAGAATGGGTCCAGCGGGCTCCTCACCCCCCAAAAACTAGTCTCACAGCTGGGATTATTAGCTTTTGCGTACATGTAATGCCGTGAGTGCCGATTCTACACAATTCTCGACACTACAGAGTTAACAGGCGAGCTGTGTATCCACGAAGCTGCAAATACTGATGAAAACTGACATTCGGGAGTTTAAGTGGTGATCTTAGTCTCGAACATGCTCACTCACGTGTTTAGGAATGTTTATAAAATGGGTATAGATCTATGACGAGTGGTCCCAAGTTAACCGACACTTACCTACAAGAAATGTGCGTCTAAGGCGTAGACGCTGCACTAGGCCCGGTAGCCCAGAGAACTGCCTTGGTCAGTACAGCTTGGTCTACATGTCTAAGCTGACGGCCGATCTGAACCGATAACATATTGCCGCTTGAGAGGGGACACTAACCCGGCTTTACGTGATGCCAAGCACATGCCTGTACAGACATTTGTACGCTATTTACATGTGCGACAAGGCGCAGAAGGCCGATTTTAATCCCGAAGGTGGCGCGCTAAGTCTCACGGCTCACCTTCAAGGTAGTATTTGTATACTACATCTAGTAGTGTAATAAGTATGAGTGTCCCCAAGTTTCAGCTGCGATCCGGCCGGCAAAGCAACCAAGAGCTACCTACCTACATTCCGTAATCATCTGGCCTAACGCTTATTTTCTTAATTTATTTCATTCCCAGCGCCTAGATTTTCGGGTTTCCAATCACACCGACCTGTTGGCGAATTTGCCGTACCAGGATCCGGTGCCTGCAAGCTCTAGCGCATGATCCTCCACAGTCCCCTGCCCTCGGTATTTACAATGCAACGTTCGTATATGGCTGGGCACCGCCAGATATTGACTTAGTATAGTGCAGTATCTTGCATTATGCCGTCGACCACCACTTCATCTAGCATACAGAGTATCGTGATTTAGGTAGGTGATATGTCCAGGCGGCCTCGGCCTCGTCGCTGCCGTCGTCAAGTTGCATGGCAGGGTTGATAAGACGCGAGCTTGGCGCGGGCAAAAGTGACACTAACAAGTGTACGTGCGTAGGAGCGGCCGCAGCAGTGGGAGGAGTCGAGTGTAACTTGAGTCTTCGCCTGGAAGGATCTTGTCATTGGGTATATCTGTTAAGCGGTGGTTCGAGACGAGTAGTAAGACTGCTCTACTACGTCCACTACGTGTTCAAGGGTTCCCAAAAGGTTAACCTCATTGGTCGGTAGTCTAAACCTCTGTTGCAATCCGCAAACGAGTTGTTGCAATCTGCAACTGGATGACAATTCTTTGTCTGACATGCTTCCACTATGTGGGTAAGATGTATTGTACACACTAAGCCTTATCTAAGACTGGCCAGAGCCCTGCTTTGCCTGCCGTCATAACGAGAGTAGTGTGGTGTAGATGCGGCGCCACAGTCCCGTTCTTTTTGAGACTACGATTCCCTCGTGGGGAGCTCCTGATAGTGGATGAAGGAAGGATCAGGATATGGAGATGGTGTAGAACCCGTATGGATGGTGGTGTAGTAGATGACCATAAGCCCATGATATATAAGGTATACAGCCCCAAAACTGCCGCTGCGCGCGGCGTACAAGGGCACTAAGTTTCCGAAACCCGATAACTCTAAATTCTCCATCTCTCTTAGCGGGCTACAATCATACACACCTGGTACGAGATGTTCTGCACATTGAAACATAACAGTCTGTCCGATGAGGCGTATACCTTTGAGACAACGACGCCTCCCTTCTCTAGGAAACGAGAGGGGAGGTTAGCCAAAATCGCCTGCACCAACTGCCGGATAAGCAAGGTAATTAGATCACCCCTATGTTTGGAATGAGCTGGCCTGCTAAACGTCGCTTGTGCAGTTGAAATGCTCTGGTGAACCCAATGGCTGCCAACGATGTCTGGCAAAGAAAATCGATTGTTGCTATCCCAGTCCTCCTAGGGGAAACAGCCATAAGAAGACGCAATCACAAGCTCAATCACAAGCGCGAGCGCGAGCACCAGCACCAACCCCGCCAGAAACCCCTCAGTTTCAATCTCAATCACGGCCTTCGTCAGCCCCCGCGGATACCACCATAGATGACGATTTCATCACTGTCATCTCGAACCAGGAGACGGCATACAGCAGTACGATAGATGAATTAGACTTAAGTCTTGGCGGATTCGAAGTATCGGACTTCACCACGTCTGAGAGTATTCCCAGGTTGCTCTCTGATGGAGAGTATATGGACCCTTCGGATGCGATGAGGTCATGGCAACAGCCATTTACCTTTACACATGATGATATCAAGTCACCGTGGAATAGCACACCTGAAAGGGAAGACGCGGTCTTTAGCACCAATAGCAAGCCATCACCTATAGTGTCGACTCCAGCCACGTCTGATTCAAGCTGCTCCTGCTTCTTACAGGCTGTCAGTACATACGAGGCTATAGAGGTAGCCGTCTGGGGACAAAATGAACTATGGAGGAACGCCGACGATATATTGCGATATCAGAAAAAAGCATTAATCGAATGCGAGGAGCTCCTCGAATGCAGAAGGTGTACGGCTCAGTCCGCCTACACTATGCTTCTCATATCCATGTGCCAGAGGATCCTAACAACATTGGGAGATCTATGTCAGGGCACCACGTGGGGAACCTCTGATATAGGCGTAAATCATGGGCACGGCCCTGAAGATAGGAAGCGGCGGAAGTGCGGGGAGGTAGGGGAGAGCGCTGACGAGAGACACAGCCGTGGATACGGTATCAGCATACGGAATCGACGGCTTGATGACGACGACGAGCATCTCGTTTTGCAAAGCCTCCTCACAGCACGTGTTGCACGACTGGGACGCCTGCTGAGCACCCTCGACAAGATTGTCCGCGAGCATAATTGGCCGGCTCACAAGGCCATAATTCGAGACCTACAAACTCGCATCACTACAAATTCATTTATCGTTGAAAAACTACGGATACCCTGGACTGACTAGATACCCCAATCCTACCTGATAGATATACACTATAGACCTCCCCTATAGACATAGAACCATAGATGCGAACCAGACACACATCCATACAGAAGCATAGCTAAAAGGTTTACAATTAACGATATAGAGATCATCAGTTCTTGATTCCGAAAATGCTCTCGAATGACTGTTCTAGTACACATCAGGATTTCAGCTGTTTGGCTGTTATGTATGTCGTTGTATTACGGATAATTCCGTCTGCTGATCATTATTGTTCTTGTCTAAGGACTGACAGGGGGCATGTTCCGTCCGGATTCAAACAGAGCCCACATTCCACTGCCGATCGTTATCGTTTTCCACCATGGTGGTGGTCCCAACACACCACCATTACCACCACTTTTGTCAATACTACCTACTACTCCTGGCGCTGTTCCATCTTCCTTGGAGTCTTTCTAGAATAATAGCATGAAATTAGTCCATTCAGAATGCGGGCACTCCGTGCGGTGTCTGCTATGTCATCACTTCCCCTATGAGCCTTCAGTTTGGCTCGCTTACTCACCATCTCCATCCGATATGAGGCTAATTTTAGCTCGCTAACTCGCCTGACAACGGCGGTTCTCCTGAGAATTGGCAAACCATTCGCTTCTTTCGCCATTGAACTAGATATGTGCCAACGCTAGTTGCAAGGTGCAGCCCAGGAGGAGCTCAACTTAAAGTTTTGGCGTTTTAGAGGCTGTGTCCATCCACCGCCACATCTATGCATTGATTGATCTTACCGCCTTTCGCAGTGCCGGATTAGTCAGACACTCCATGTAAATAACCTTCTGCAGGCCATGGCATGAGCTGACCGTGAAACAAGTCATCCTTGAGCCGCGCTACTGGACGCGTATGTGTCAGCCCATCTTGTCACCACATCGTCACCATATTATCACTAGCGACACAGCGCTAGTGTATTGTAGGGGTTGGGTAACAAACTTACGCTACAGTATTACCATCCTCTACCCTGGGGTCTGGCCAAGGACGATTTTTCGAGCCAGGTATGCGCGAGTACACTAAATGTCGATTCTCAGTATGATTAGCGGCCCTACAGCAACGCCTGGCTTCCACCACCTATGTAGCGGGCAGTCTGATGAACGACGGGCCTCACTGTTGACCGTTTCAATTACTGGAGGAACGGGGACATAGCCACCATCAAGCACAGGCTTGTCTGGTGCTGACGTTGTGCCATCCTTTAGAGGTTTGTGTGTAACCGAGAAGGATTGTGAAGATATCTCTATCGTCATGCTACTAATTCACAAAGAAGCGATATCTTGCGGCCCGAGTTGCGTCCTACGCGACAACGTCTGCATTAATATTCGAAGAATTTTCGGTATCTATATGTGCTCACCCGGTTCAATTACACTACTTAGAACAAGCCGGATGCTCGGACTTTCACTTTTGGATACGAAAGCAAGCAGTTACCGGATATGCTGTGAACATTATATATGTATACTACGTATAGGAGAAAACTACGATAGATTCCATCTGACCGCAATGGCATTTCTCTCACGGCAACGCCCTATAATCCACTGATGACACTCGTACTAAGATATGCCCAGGCAGCCCTGTATTACATACACTAGGCGCCACTAAACAGTACTGTACAGTAGCGTGAGTTGTGCTGGAGTAAGATCTAAGTTTTAGCTAGGGTATCACCGTTAGTGTGCCACCTACACCAGAGCAGCCAAGTACAGCATACTAGCCACCTTAGCCTGGATAAGTGGCGCGTGCAAGTACCGTATTCTCTGCCAAGTACTGCCAAGCAGAGCTTGGATTGGGTTTGTCAGAGTTCCTGGAATATTGGGGCTAAATTCTTCTGGAAGTTGGCATCTCGAACAAGTTTCCCTGTTGAGCACAAGTTACTGTATGAATGCAAACTGGTGGCTAGAGGTACGAGATTGTGGTGAAGGATGCTTTAATCAGAACCTGGTGTACGATCGTCCCATTTAATACGCAACATACGATGCAAACTTGGCAGATACAGATGAATGTACCACCTTCCGTCTGAGCCTATTTAGTAGTATATGAACTAGGCAATCATCGGCCAACAACCTACAAACATTTTACAAACATTTCTTGTTCTATGTTTTTTGGGTTGTCTGTTGTTTCTTCATCACTTAACATAACGGGGAAAATATGTTCATTAATCTAACTATTCACCTGCTCCCTGTTTCAAATTACGAAGACAATAATAGCAACATGTGTCTATATACTAAGTCAGCATCTGGATCCCGCACTCCCTTAATTCGGAAGGCCCGATAATACACATAGGAACTGGATTTGGAATACCCGACTGGAGTCTCCTGCCAAGCGGACCTGACACCCCATACCAGATCCCATATCTACACACACATACCTAGTAACACCACCTATCAAAATGCCTACAGTAGGTAGTAGCAGTGTCCCGGTACCCAGGATGTACACTACAACTTTACCATGACTGTGGATCTACAATCCTAGACACAGAGTGCCATAACACTACCGCCTATAAGGGCAAAAAGCAGAGGCAAATGCAGCTACAAGTTCAGCTGCTCGCCTGTGGTTACCTAGCAAACGACACAACGCGACACTAGGCGACGGAACTTACCCCTACGCAGTACAGGCGAATTTTCGATTTGTCAATGAAGCCTACCAAGATGGCACGACAGGGAACATGATCTCTATTTAGAAATTACTACATGTAGTGTACCAATCTGTGTTGATCGTAGTTGTATAGGTAAGCAGCGGGTTCCTATTCAGGTTTCCGAGGTATTATTAGCTGGGAGAAACTTGATAACTATCACATGCACGCGCCTTCATAAGGTGACTAGCCTCATAGTTGTTCTTTTTGTAGCCAGCTACCCAAGTATCTGGATTCTCTCTCTTCATCTTTATATCCACCCTTGATCCTAGGTTTGCCGAAGTTCAAGTCGGAGTTCCTATTTTACAAAGACTCTTATCCCTGATACATCACTCTCATCCTCGCAACTCTTCAGTCACCATTTGATCACGATGGAATCAGGCGCACAAGGTAAAACGAATCGTATGAACTCATTCATTCAGACAAACAACTAACCGTAGCTCTAGCACCAGTCTCATCCCCTTGGGCACCATTGAAATCGTCGCTACGACCTCTGCTTGATTCTATTTACCCTCACCAGCGCCGCCCCACTGGCCTGCTCACACCAACCCCCATGAGCTTACAGAAGAGCCAACAAGCTGCATACCCAAGCCTGGAAAAAGACGAAATACAGAAGAGTTCTGAAGAGACTTCCCAACCTTCAGAACCAACACAGTCAACTAAAGACGACATGGAGCTGAACAACGGGTGGACATGGTCTGCTCACAAGGAAAAGATCATCCTGAGCCCTTATGAATACATTGCCTCGGAACCTGGCAAGGAGTTCCGAACACTGCTTCTGAATGCATTCAACGCTTGGCTCGACGTTCCCCAGGAAAGCCTAGCCGTTATCACTAAAGTAGTGCGCATGTTACACACCTCTTCTCTTCTTATCGACGATATTCAGGATAACTCTCAGTTAAGGAGAGGGCGACCTGTAGCTCACAACATTTTCGGTGTTGCACAGACCATCAATGCTGGAAACTACGTTTATTTCCTTGCATTGAAAGAACTGCAGAAGCTGAAGAACCCCGCGGAGGCAATGGACATCTACACAACAGAAATGCTCTACCTGCACCGAGGCCAGGGTATGGATCTTTACTGGCGTGATACCTTGACCTGCCCCACAGAAGACGACTATCTAGAGATGGTTTCAAATAAGACTGGCGGCCTCTTCCGTCTCGCTGTCAAGCTGATGCAATCTCAATCCGCTACTTCATTTGACTGCTTGCCTCTGGCCGAGCTCCTTGGCCAGGCCTTCCAGATCGCGGATGACTATAAGAATCTGGCCAACCTCGACTACACCCAAAAGAAGGGTCTCTGTGAGGATTTGACCGAAGGCAAATTCTCCTTCCCCGTCATCCACAGCATACGTTCAAACCCTGAAAACCAAGAACTCCTCCACATCTTGGCCCAGCGCCCTACCGATGTTGACACGAAGAAATACGCTGTTCGGTACATCGAGAGTACTGGCAGTCTAGAGTACACGAAAGAGCTCGTGGGTATATTAATTGCCAAGGCTAAGGAGGAGGCTGATGCTATTGACGCCGGATCGGACAAGAGCAAAGGAATTCTTGCTCTATTAGGCAAGCTCGACTTATAAAAACCTTGCTTGGCCAACCGGAAGAATTTGACTTCACATGTTCGTTATACTGTTTTATAGGGTTCAGGCAACATCCGGGAGGATCAGGGGGATACAGTGTTCAACTCGATACTACTTATCAGTATTGGTTCTGCAGGCGTTAGGGTGTTGATATCCAAACTAGATTCGTTTTATAGATTACTTTTGATCGATAAACTAAGGATTTTACGCGCAGCTGAAAAATAGTATGCAGTGCTGTAGATTTGTTGGTGAGGCATGAATGTGATATGACTCTGTCTCAGTGAACCCTGTCTCAGTGGATCTGAGACACAATACGCGTGCGTCATAAGCTATGTTCCTGGCGATCAGCTTTGTGGTGGGGCCCCGCGTTAATGGCTGACACAACTTGTGCTTGTACTACGAGAAGACATAAATTTATTAAAGTTATAGAGTAGGTACTCAATAGCATAAAAATCGAAGCATTGGACTAATTGTACCTTTGAAGCTGTCGGAAATAAGACCCATTTTAACTAGTCGTAACGATCATCCTAGATCTAAACTTAGTGACACCGTCTATGGCATGAAGGGCCATTAGTACCACTTCCGCCAAACGATAAAACTTGTGAGATAAAACTTCGAACTGGCGATTCTTGGCATAGCCCACTATAATTATAGTGGAGTAAGTCACTAAACTTACCATACTAGAAGCTATCACGAAGGTCATTGCGAGGGCTATTGCAAAGGCTGTTGTGAGTGCTATTGCAAAGGCTCTTGCAAAGGCTGTTACGAAGGCTGTTGTAAGGGCTTGAAAAGGCTACTTATTACAAGTAGTGCTGTACAGGTTGTAATATCGGTCTTTGCGTACGAATAGACTTATTGCCAGCAACCTTGAAGTGTTTGGCGGGAGTGGCATTAATAGCCCACCGTCCTATAGCGCATAATGGTCAGAAATAGCTAAATTGGTATCCGAGGTAAGATTGTTTGCTGTGCTCAAAACATTCAAATATGCATGTCGTGTAACATATCCTCTTTGCTTGGCTTGCGACTCAAGTTTGTCACACTATGGTAACCTCTAAGTAGTACAAGCTGCACAGCTAGTAATTGCATCATAGCGTAATACACGGAAGAACCAGTATGGTAATTAAGTTGAAATGCTAAATCTTTGAAGACCCTAAAATCTAGTCTAGAGAGTCTATGTAGTATACTCCATGTGGCCACCGGCGCGCCTTACAAAACAAAATCATTAATGCAACTAATTATATAACATTGTTTTTTGGTCGTCATCAATTGCGCGGGGTAAAGATGAGGGTCTGTCTAGGATCTGGGCGGACTAGACCACCCTTATGGAGGTTCTTTGGTCGTTCGATCTGTCCCGGGGGGAAGGAGATGTCGTAGTTGAGAAGAAGGTTGGCGAGAACCACCTTGATGTTAGAAGCTGCGAAGAAGCGACCGGGGCAAGCCGTCTTGCCCTGGCCAAAAGCGAGACTTTCGGGGCCAGTTGTAGCGAATTGATGACGGTTAGCCTCGACCTTGGATGACATTCGCTTCTCGTAGAAGCGGAAGCCGTCGAATGTCTCGGGGTTGGAGTAGATATCGGGATCAGTCGCTACAGCGTGGCTGGGCATGGTGATGTAGGTTCCGACGGGGAGCGTGGTGCCGTCTTCGAACTTGAGGGGCCGCGCCACCTTACGGTTGAAAGTCACTATCGAGAACAGTCAGCATCTGCAAAAATGATGTGGGCTGAGCGGGATTATTTACTCAGCACAGCTTGGTTCATGCGCTGGGACTCCTTCATGAAGCTATCAACCTTCTTCATCTTGGCAATGCCTGCTAGCGTCCAGCCGGATTCATCGACGGCTTGTTGAACGTCTTGGCGAAGTTGCTCCATAAATTCCGGGTTGGCGCAGAGATCAAACAGGACATGGATAAGAGTAGCTGAGCTAGTATGTACCGAAGCCAGGGCCATGAACAACATGTTGTGAGCTAAGACGTCAGGGTTACGGTCGCTACCACGGGCCGAATCTGCGAGCCATTGAAGCATGTCGATGGGCTTCTCATCGCTGTCCTTCAATGCTAAGCGTTCCGCAAAGATGTGACTAAATGTCTTCTTGGCGACGTCGAGATGGTGGTCAAGGATCTTGGACCCTTCTAAAAAGGGGTAAAGTAGGGGGCGCACGAAAGCAGGATAAGGTCGAAGTTTGACAGCGACGCTGACAACGTCCATCGAGTAGTCGGCCGCCGACTTGAGCCATTCCTCGTTACGGCTGATCGTGGTTCCACCAAACATTCGAGATGCGTTCTTAGTTATAATTCCTACCATGGTGTCATACGCCCTCAGTTCGACCTTGTTGGGGATGAGTCTCGATAGGGTGTGGTTTGCTTCATCGTTGAGCGGTGCGATCAGGTGGTCTGTCGCAACAAGTTAGCAAACCTATTCGTGTTGATCTCATTGTGTTGCACTCACGTAAGTTACGAGTCAGTTGATCCTTGCAAACGTCGATGTGTAGAGGGCTCCTGAACACAACATCGAGGTTTGTTTGTGCGCTGAGAAGTCGCTTCAATCGAGTTAGTGGTGAAATCCCAGCAGATAAAGACTCGGCTCATCAAACATACCTCTCGCAGACCCTCAACCATGTCCAGTGTTCCATCGGGAACTTTGCTGTTAATTTCCTCAATGTACTTGGGACTCAGCACAACACGTTCCACGTTCAGTGTCTGCACTAAGAACATGCCATTCTTGTTCTACGAGTCAAGCGCGTTAGTGGTTGCCAGCGACGCGGTCCCAGGACTCGACAATATCGTACCTTTCGGTAACCTTCGTTGATGATCTTAGTGCCGTTTTTAGCGAAGTCTCGTTTGACATCGTTGATACCAAGGCCAAGTAAACCTGGTGCCTTCCCCGCTCGTGGGATAAAGCTCAAGTCGGGGGTCGCAACGAAGCGGTAATAAACCCAAGCAAGAAACACCACGGTCAGACCAGCTGTGCCTATAATCCGAGTCGAATCATCGCGCTGCAGAATGTCTTGTAAAAGCTGTTGAAGCTTAGGTATAGCGTCTGTCGTCGTCATTTTGGTATGCTTTTCGACAGAAGGTTCGTAGAGTTGATGACCAAAAGATTCGACGCGATTGAAGTACCGAGCCCGACTTTTTAGATATTGACGATGCGACCTAGCATCTCTTACGGTTCGTTAAAATCAAAATTAGAATGCACCGTTTCAGCCCTTGTGGTCCCTAATAATAGACGGAGGCCTTGATGGGGCGGACCCCGGTACGGTCATTGCCGGTTTTGGCGATCCGACTGTCGGTCCCCTACTTTTATTTTTGGATCTGGACTATACTACGAAATACGTAGTGTACAGTCAGACAGATTGACAAATCGTAAGCCGTGGGTTCTAATCCTCCTGGGGGCCCAAACAGCTAGTGTTATAATCCATAAGCATGTGCTTACCGAGTTTAGCCTGGCTTGTCATATTAAGGACTCCGAGTCTTTGGTTTGCACATGGTTCTATAAGTGGTATGACAAGGACAAGTAAAATAAGTAAAAGGGGTACAATAATGAGCCATAGATAACACCACCATCATACGTTAATCATTTTAGATTTGAGCATTCATCATTAGGACGAAGAGGAAGACGACTTTCACACAATCTAGGTTCATCACTACTGACCATCATGGGAGACGCTAACCGCCTTGCCGACGATGCGAAGTCGTTGATTCGGACAGCACTAGAAAACTATACTGAGAAGTATGGCTTAGGGGCAATGAGCGTTGCTGCCTATGATACGGCCTGGGTTGCATTGGTGACTAAGGTCGTAGATGGGCAGAAACAATGGCTATTCCCCGAATGTTTTGAGTACATTCTATCTACTCAGTCAGAAGAGGGTGGTTGGACGATCGGCTGGGGTGCTCAAATCGATGGCATATTGAACACAGCCGGCCCGTTGTTGGCTCTAAAGCGCCACCACTCGGAGCCGCTTCAGCTTCAGCACGATCCTCAAGATCTTGCCAACAGAATCGAAAAGGCGACTTTGTCATTGAGATCACAATTAGCTGCTTGGGATGTGTCAACCACGGAACATGTCGGTTTCGAAATCATCGTCCCGGCCATACTCGAGCAGCTCGAGAAGGAAGATCCGACATTGGTTTTCGAGTTCAAATCCAAGAAGCTTTTAATGAAGATCAACAATGCCAAATTGTCGCGTTTCCGCCCAGAATTTCTTTACGGCCCTCGGAGATTTACGGCCCTCCACTCACTAGAATCTTTCATAGGCAAGTTGGACTTCGATAAGGTGAAGCACCACAGAGTACACGGCTCTATGTTGGGCTCACCTTCTTCAACCGCGGCATACATGCTTCATGCTTCAGAGTGGGATGACGAGTCTGAGGAATACATCAGACACGTGATCAAATATGCTGCTGGCCGCGGAAGCGGAGCTGTTCCCAGCGCTTTCCCGTCGACTCATTTTGAAATCACTTGGGTGAGTACTCAAAAAGAAGTATCATTAATCAACATTCTAACTTAAGCTGTAGATGTTGTCAACATTACTTAGAGCTGGGTTCACTCATGCCGACTTAGAGGGGCCTGAGCTGACTAAGATGCTGGACATCATGAGTCACTCCTTTGAGGTTGAGAAGGGGGTCCTTGGTTTTGGTATGATTTCTACGACACGTTATTGCTCAACGGATAGACTTACTAAGACCAACCATAGCTCCTTATTTCGAGGCAGATGTCGATGATACTGCCAAGACTATTTCCTCATTGAAC
This sequence comes from Xylaria arbuscula, assembly GCA_022385695.1. Taxonomy (NCBI): domain Eukaryota; kingdom Fungi; phylum Ascomycota; class Sordariomycetes; order Xylariales; family Xylariaceae; genus Xylaria; species Xylaria arbuscula. Next base: position 552,951 of record MU279350.1, read on the forward strand.
ATGCTTGGGCGACCTGTTAGCCCGAACACCCTGATCGAAGTGTTTGAGGCAGAGACTCATTTCCGTACCTACGCAGGAGAGAGAGACCCAAGTCCGACTGCAAACTGTAATGCTCTTCTGGCTCTTCTTCACCAGCCAGATGTGTCTCTATTTTCTACCCAAATCCACAAAGTTGCCAAGTTCCTTGTCGACTTCTGGTGGAAAGCGGATGGCAAGATCGTTGATAAATGGGTATGTGATCTCAGGGGAATGAAGAATGATGTGAAGACTAACTCAGATGTTTAGAACACATGCTATTTATATCCATCAGTCCTCATAGTAGAGGCTTTCGTGGATATCCTGAATCTAATAGAGCAAAACAAGCTGCCTGGCGTTTTCGACGAAGATATCCAGTCTAGGCTCGCTGTGGCGCTATTCCAGGCTTGTTTCAGACCCTTACTCGACCAACAGGCCAATGGGTCATGGAACCAATCAATTGAGGAGACCGCCTATGGTGTTTTGATCTTGAGTGAGGCTCGACGCGTCTCTTTCTTCAATGATCTCCGTCAACCTTTGGATGACGCGATTCAGCGAGGTATTGCTTTCATTAAGTCTATCGAGGAGCGCCCTCTGAACTATATCTGGATTGAGAAAGTCAGCTATGCGTCTCGTCTTTTGACCGATTCATACGTTCTTGGAGCACTCAAGGCCGCTAGCTCCGCACCTACAGGTGGTGCTACTATTGGCTCTAGTCTTTGGCAAAACGTCAGCTCCACTAATCTGGATAAGCACGTCAAGTTATTTTCAAAGGCAGAGCTCTTCAGCGCACATCCCGAATGGGAACTCCGCGGTTCGATGATCGAGGCCGTGCTCTTAAAACCGCTCTTACTTAAGCGTAGACTGGAGGTGTTCCAGCGTCAAGGAATGCAGGAGGACAAGTATTTCGATCTCATCCCGCTTTTCTGGACGAGCCCCAATAACCGCGCCCGTACTTTCGCGTCCGCCTCTTTCCTGTATGAGGTGTCGCTTCTTTCCATGCTCACATACCAGGTCGATGAGTTCATGGAGGCTTCAGCAGCACCTGCATTCCAGGGCCGCATATCTGAGTTACGGCAGCTAATTTATTCGGTCTTGCCCGAAGAGGAATCAGTGGCCGCCAACGGTATTAAGGAACAGAACGGCCACGCCAATGGCAACGGCAGTGCTTCTGTCCAGGATGAAGTCCTTGCTACTCTAAAGGGCTTCAAGAAGTATTGCTTCGAGAACCCCTTAGTCAAGACAGCTAGCGCGGCGGATCGAAAGATCCTCGAGCGCGAGCTCAGAACTTACCTGCTGGCTCAAGTTCAGCAAGAGGAAGACAGCGCGCGATTCCGACAGCAACGGGAGAGTGAACAGCCTGGAGTAGGCTCTACCAGCACCTTCTACAACTGGGCACGCAGCACAGGAGCAGACAACGTGTCTGGCCCCTTCGCCTGGGCCTTCATTGGATGCCTTCTCAGCTCCACGCTGACTCCCGGTGGCGGTGGTAAGGAAGTATTTCCTACTGCGGGTGAGAAGTACGTGGCAGCTGATGTGTATCGACATCTTGCTACCATGGCCCGTATCTACAACGATCTCGGATCAATACGGCGAGATCAAGAAGAAGGTGCTCTCAACTCGGTCAACTTCCCCGAGTTCGAGTCCCACGAAAGCGTTGAGAGCAAGAAGCAAGTTTTACACGCGATTGGCGAGTATGAGTATAACTGCCTTACGCTCGCCTTCAAGCAGCTCGAAGATCTGCGAGTCCAAGGCGTAGAAGCCGCAAAGGACGTCGCTGCGGCCAGGCTAAGCAAGCGGAGGATGAACATTTGGTCGATGTTTCTCGACCAGGTCGTCTTGTTTGATCAAATTTACGTCATTAAGGATCTTTCAAGTCATCATATTGTGCAAGAAAAGGCGTAAATATAGCATGTAAAATTAGACTAGACATCGCATTAGTAGACTAAACTCTTTTGAGCCACAAATGAAGTTTTTGGATTTGCCATAATCGCTCTTATTTTCGCACTCGTACTATGTGAACCGGGAAGATATGTGTATATAACGACCACAGCCCCTATATATTCAAGACTGGCCTGTGAGATTTCCTCTAACCGAGGCTTAAAACACAGCCTTTCATCGTTCACTCAATAGCCTATACGTAGCCAGTACCTAGTATAACAGGTGCTGGCTTCAGGGGCACGAAGGGAGTTAGATTGTATATAGCGTGAGGGCATTCAGAGCCTGTTAAAGGCTACTACGCAGCAATAAAAGTTTTATTGTACCTCCATAGTTGATTCCTAACACTTGGAATTGATTATTCAGAATATAATAACCTACTATAGCTACCTAAGACTTTGATCATTCGGATTACTTTCCGTTCTGGTGGCTGGCTGGCCGTGACTCTATATACAACTTAGGTTGATCTGTAAACCGCCGACCTCGGTCTCTGTGCCTCAGATAAGCGAGGGCTAAATAACCTCACGTTGGACATCAGCAATATCGCGAGAAGACGCGTTTCAACGCGTGTAACGCGTGCAAGCGTTCCAAAATTTGCAGCCTCGTAATCAGGACGTGTAACACCTAGCGCTCAACGAGGTAATACCATATTTTAGCACTAGCCAGAACCGAAACCCTCTTTAAATCCACCAGAATACATCAGTCGCTATAGAGCTACTAGAAAGTCGAAGACTCTGTCACTATTTCTGATGTCACAGCGAGAGGGGGTTAACAATCACAATGGGCATAGCATTGCACTTAGGAACCAGATTATTGACGAAAATGTAAATTTGGCTATCTAGTCCGACGCTTCCAAGTTCCTCTCGTTTCTTCTCACAAGGTGCCTAGCCTTGTAATTTGTTCCCATTCTCTGATTAGGTATATAACGTAATTATCCAAGAACCCAGTGGATTCTCAGTCAATCTAGAGCGAGAGGTACGTTTGTTGGTAGAATCGGAAGGATGGCGTAGAAGACTCAGCAGCTTCCTTTGGCTACTGACCTCTTGAGCCTCCTAGCGAGAGGGGCTTAGCTAGCTGGAAGCAACTCGTTAGCCTCATGTCACTCCTATATTGATGTGCTCAACTTCTACACGGAAACTTACCTTGTGCTGCCGAAGCAAACGCTATGAAACAGTGTAATATAATGATCCGGTGGGGAAGCGATGGATCAAGTGAATTATGAGGCTGCTGAGCCAGCTAGTAAGTACTTCGTTAGCCTCATCCTGCCATTACAGCGACGCACACGCCCTTCATATGAAATCTTACCCGGTGACACTGGGATACTACCTAGGAGGCAGTGCGACGCCATGATCCGGCGAAGAATTTGCGAACCGCCTGGATCAGGGAGCTGCTGCGCCAGTAATGTCGTCCATGATTTTTGTTACTGGTCGTGATGTTGTTGGCATCGGACTGCACAGGCTCTGCACTCAGATTCACATCTTGCTGAGGCTCTGCAAGGGTGCTTTGATGTGATTGACAAAGACCGAGCTCAAGGTCATGGGCTTCCTGGGATGTTTCTTTTTGTTTTATTGCCCGAGCTTTATATGATGACCTGACCAAGCAGATGATGAACGCAACAAGGAAAACAGCCGCCACCGAGCCCAAGATAATTGCGATCAATTTCCATTGGTGTGTGGCTGCGAGGTATGGGCTGATTATCGTCCGGCCTATTAGTTTTTGAGAGGCCGTGATAGTATTGGTTGTATTGATAATCTCGCGGATGGGAGTGGTAGTGGCCATGATGATTGCACTAGATCAAACAGATGTATTAGCAGTGGCGCCATGTGTCGACAAGTGGAAGGCTGGTACTAACAGTAGTATGGCAGCGAGAAATATGTAGTCCAACCTGATCAATGATTGATCGGGTACGATGTGTAGTGATTTTTATGGGGTTTTCTGATCTTGAGTGCTTTGTGTACTTGTCTGAAGTAGGCAAGCTGACTTGATGGATCTGGGCTAAATCTTGATGTGATGTCAAGTTCAAGAGATAGGCAAGATCGATAGAACTCAGAGAGAAGTGATGGAAAAGGATGAAGGTTGTGAGTTGGTTTGGTAGGAGAGAAGCGCTCCTTATATAGAAGAGTTTCCAGGAGCTGGTTGCTATGGACTTGGAGGGCAACGGAGAGATGCACAGCAATGCGTTGCCCATGGGTCAGTTTCAATAGAAACAATGGGACAAACAATCTATTGAACCATTCACTAAACCATTGACTGAAACAAACCATTGACTAAACAGACCATTGACTGAACCATTCACTAAACCATTGACAGAGGTACAATGTATACAGCAAAATATAATGCTTGTAGCCGAGCCATTATAAAAATGGGCATATCATGCGTCCCATTGTTACAATAGGGATAAGTGATCGATCGCCATTGAAACAATGGGCAATTGCCATTAGCACACATCTTAGTATCAACACTATTTCTTCTTCGACTGCTATTGTATTATGAGTGTATGGTGCCTTCTAAGTATTGAAGAAAATACAGATGTCATTACATCTCACAACCAGTGGGGTATAAGTTTATATAAGTAACAATATCGTGTTAACCTTGCGGCTTAATTGGCCAAGAAGGTACGTTCCTCGGCATATCGTATGGTTCTTATTAGTTCTCCAGTACGTGATGCGGTCACGCGCGCGTATCGCGCGTCGCTTTTAATCGAGATCCACGGGCGTGCTGTCATGGAGGTGATGGTTGCCGCGATATCAGAATTACACACCGCCCTCGCAGATTGTCTGGAATCTTAATACCAGAGCCAGAGATGCCCAGGGAGCAGCGTATCTTTCTTGCCTTCCCCAGATGAATTATCTTAGCCTAACACAGGGTATAGCTGCTTCCGCAAAGCACACTCGAAGCAAATTAGGGCAGAGAATCCCGAAATTAAAAATGGTCAAGTCTGTAAGTGATCTTTTTCCATTTTCTAGTCTTTGTTCAATCCTTAATGGGATGAAACTAACTTTGTATGTGTGCTCGTATTAGGGCCATCTCACTTACTCAGTGTCGCTTCAAACGCAACGATCAATAGAACACATACCTCCCACGTGATCTGTGAAGATTAGAAAACTTCTACGTCGCGATAACATGTATAGGAATATAAAGGACGAGTTGGCTCCACTGATTGAGTTGTTGTCACGGTTTAAGCTCCTGCACGCGAGGAGTTAAACCTTGAGACTCATAACTCAAGAAATGCTTTGTATTCCGGGACGAGATTTAGAAGAGAAAAGGAACAATGTATATATCACATGGTAGGTGGATTACGATCGCATAATCTAATGTAGCTTCTTATATCTACAAAACTCGTTTGACACAATCATGTAGCTGTCATCGGTTTTCCTAACAGTGTATACAGAGGTAGCTTGCTTTGGTTGGAAACGAGTGTGGAAATGATTGTCATTGCTAAGACAACACTAGATTGTTGTAGCAAGTTGTGCTTGGCCTCCGTTTGCTGATGCCAAAACAAACATAGATGCCAGATTGGTCGTTTTTTATTATTAGGTTAATTAAAGTTACATGGCTACATGATAACCGGTCTATCCAATGCCAATACACAGTGGACATAGCGCCTGTCCAAATAAGTTGTTCGTTGTAGTCCAACTTTTTCCTCGCGGATCTGACTAAGCGGTACGAAGTAAGTTATGATACCTGCATCCGACTTGAGTTTCCCGAGGTACCAAGTAAACCTCCCCTTGATATGAGGACGGCTATCAATCCTATCAATGAACCGAAGGTCAGTTCAAAGGATACTTGCTCAGATGGAATATTGGCGCGTCTTTCAACGAGGCATCTCTCCAAAACTTTGAGGGCGATTAAGACACGCCGAGACCTCGATACAGTCATCTCGAACGGCCGCCACATGGTTTGGATCGCAGTACACTGCTGACTTGACTCTAAGGCCAATGTGTCAGTATGGTAAGACCCAGTCCTTGCCGTTACACCCCGACTCCATTCGCTTGATGAAAGGATCGATGCGGTCTAGCATCCATCCAGACTTCACTTGCTCGGCCGCAGCTGCTTTACGACCTAGCTTTAGTGCAGTGGATGTCTTGCATGTATAACCAACTAGGGAAAACTGCATGCAAGCAGGATCATTCTCGCAAACAGTCCGGCAAGCCTTGAATGAGCTTGCCGTAGATTCTTCTTGATCCGAGTGATTGTCCCAATCGTCGCGCTCGGCGGCCAATCGCGGTAATACGTAGTTATGAAAGACATCTTTATGGCGTAATAGGGTATCATTCTAGAGGGCAATCAAGGTTAGTCTGGGTCTATTCGCTAATGCATTTCGGCCGAAGAGGGACACTAACTGTTTGATACCACTTCTGCTCGAAGGAGTAGAAGACAGGGTACTCGGCAGGTGGAAGATGGTGATAACTCGCTGCATAATAACACCAAGGATGCTTTTCGGGACCGCCAAAACCGGATTCAAAGTCGGTGTCTGCCGGTTCTTCGCTCGAGAGTGTGGGAAATGCCCAATTGAGAGGCACTCCAACATCGGCCAGGGCTTTGCCTAGGACGCAGTCCCCAGCCCAGTGGCCGGCAGTGAAATCGTCATAGAATTTGAGGTTCATGTTGCGGTGCTCGACAACTTTCTTCAGAGCAGGCTGAGAGATGACAAATCCAGCTCCGCCGTAGGCGAAAACGACATCGCCAATTTGCATTTGCTGACCCAGGTACCAAGGTTCGGACGCGTCAAAGTGTTTGAGCCAGGCGAGCAATGACGGCCAAATGATGTATGTATCCGACTCTATGAAAACGAACCACTTCGCCTCAGGCCGAAGCTTCAATGCCTTGTCGGCCAGCGGGAGGAACTTCCACTTATCTAGCCTCCAGCCGGGACTATCGCGCCCACCATTTGTGTTCTTGGCTGCGGCCCATTCAGCGATCTCCTCTGCCGTGAAGGCATCTCTACCTTTTCCTTTAAGCTTATTATAGTAAACGAAATCGGGGTGGGCTGCTACGATTTCTGGATCGACCTCGTCTAGAACGTCGTACACGCGTTTGCCGTCTATGACCTCTTCGAAATCCGAAAAGAGTTCGTAATGTGGTACACAGCGTAGGGTCGTCTTGTAATGTGCGGGGAGCTTCTTGGGCGCTTCCGTGGTACCGGTTCTTAGTGTAACAAAAACGTCGTCAAGGCCGTCGAGGCCCACACATGATTTGTGACTTGCCGGTGTCCGACTGCCGAAGTTTGCTGCCGGCTGGGATCGAATGTTGTACAGTTGGATTATGACAAGTGTGATCAGGATTACGACGAATACTCGGATCGGCGATCGTGTCAACCTCGATAGTAAGGTTGGCATTATGGAACGGGGATTTAGGCAAAGCGATATCCAAAATTGATCGACATTAGGTGAAGTGAAGAAAGATAATCCAGTATGTGTAATTGCAACAACTTGAGTAGAATGGGCACACGCAAAATCGCGTCGTGGCCAATGATTGGCACGTGAGATAGGGAGACTCAGACAAAGTAATTCCCCAAAGGGAGAGGGAAGATTCGCTCTATGAAAATGGCCGCAAGCGACATAGGGGGTTATGTCGCATTGCGATACTGAATGAGGGCGAAAGCGAGATTCAAAATCATTCTGTAAAACGTGAACGGGAGGCTATTCGTGCCACACGTCAGCTTGACTGCAGGGGCTCCAGGAGGGGGCCACACTTGGCTGCTCGTTGCGAACCAGTCAGTTTCTTCAGAGGACACTACTATTCAGAGCTAGGTATTTGGCTAACCTGCCAGTTAAATTTCAGCTGGGGCGCCATGGTAAAGGCGGGTCTTGGATCATTTCCTGAACGTTCGACTGGCTGTTGACATACAAGGATAGACGATCCCTGCACTCTTTTTCTACCTAAGTCGTGTAGTAGTGCCTGGTTCTGGACCACGTGATTGGGGGCTCTTTTCTTTCGCCTGGTATCATGAAGCATCCGCCGAGAAAGCAGAAAGGTCGGCTAGAGCAGAGAGGCATGCTGCGCTATATGTCTCTCAACGCTACCTAGGCAAGATACGTGTAAGTTGTGCACTACAGTAAATACGTAAATTCAATAATGGCATTGACCACTATGTAAATCATCATTCTCACGTTTCATGGCACGATCTCCACATCGCGTCAGTAGTGCCAGTACCAGTACCACGGAATTTCGTATGTAGACTGTGCATCAGAATCTAATCGTACTGTTGGGCTCTCAATAACTTATCAAGCCTATTTTAGATTAGCACGGGAATCTAATTGATCCAATTTTAAACAACGTTGTACGTCTTAGGTTAGGTGAGTACTCCGCACATCGGTGCTTGGGTAAGGAACAGGACTGGCTGGACCAAAGCCCCCGCAGGGCTGAAGGACATGAGCATGGATCGTCTCGGGTGTGAGCTTTTATTAGAACGTTTACTCCGCCCCTTTTCCCGGCATCCCAGCGTACCGGCTGCATACTAGGCATTAATACTTAGTAGCGGCCGATATAGTAGTATTAGGTGATAGGGCGCCGTTAGAAAAAATACTCTTTGTAGAATAGATCATTGCGAAATCAATTCTCCGACCTAAAAGAAATAAAAAAAGCAGTAATCTTATTGGATATACAGCATTACAGCACCCATAACCAAGCCAGTATTCTAACGGCGCGCTGTCAAGTTTGAGTGAGTCTATACGGTAGTCTCCTTGTTGTGACATATTCACGGCGATGACCTTGAATAACGGTAATATACTGGTGATATTAGTCCACGAATAAGACAACAGGTCTTGCTCTCGCAGTAGCCTTACGTGTCTTACCTATATCATGTTAGAGGAATTTGTATATGTAGGACGTTCTGAGGCAGGATGAAACTCATGATAGACATATCAGTCATTTCTTCTCATGTTATCTCCAAGGTAATCGATCCCACTGAAACTTACCAGTGCTGGTGTTAGGCACCACACACTTCATGCCTCGCCATCTGTTTTAGTGCTTTCTACACTACTACTGGATGTACTAGGTATGGTCAACTGGGTACAACCTGTTGTAGTGCACACTATTAATGTGGCTAGTGTATCCGCATACATGTATCATGGTATGTATGGACACTGCTATACTAAGTAACACTACCTATATTGAGGGTGGGGTGGCTCGACGCCCATCGTAGGATTTGCGTCTTATTCTCTTCAAAGAGCCTAGCGAATCGCCGACAGGGTTGAAGAAGCCCCAATTAGCCTCCTCTAGCCCCATAGGTCATAGGTGAAACAGGCTTTGCTACCTTGCCCTGGGCAGAGAATATCAGGTAATTCGGGTGAGTTCGTTAGATCCGCTTACCATACCACTTATTAGTTCTTGACTTTCTCTCGAGTCAACCCACTCTCGCCGAGCCTTTCCTTGTTTCTTCTCTTTCCCGTACTTTGTGTGTTTAGAGGCGACTTACCTAAAATGCGACTCTTTTCGCTATTACCCGTCTCTCTCCTAGTTGCTTTTGCTCTAGGAGATGATGACCTTCCTCCTCCAGGCGAGCCCGCACTCGACTATACAGATGGCACGTTCAGCGAACCGAACGGAGGCACCGCGTCCTACAACCAGGGCGCCCAGATGAACATTAGCTGGACTACTACATATGCGACGACAAGTATATACCTTATCGCGGGCTATGACTGGGCCGCGCCCGTTCAACTAACTAGTTCGTCATCCTCATGTCTCTCATTTATGGGCAACCCTCATAAAGCGCCATTGCTAATGAACGTTTTGTATAGCAAACTCGGCACAAACTTGGTTTCAATGGGATGTTACTACGGACTCCACTAATTCATCAGAGATATATGTGTAAGCTATCACTGAAGTCACTTTCTCCTGCATAGCCGTTTGCCGAAGCAAGATTCTTCTGTTATGGACGAACGTGTCTCGGGAGCTGTTGGAATTCTATACACCCATGCTCATCTCGCAAAGAATAATTGCTGACCAGAGAGAAAGTTTTCGAGGCGTCAATGGAACAGGGACCGCCGACCAGAAAGCGACTGGAGGATTCTTGAGCGCTGCTTTCTATATCCCTGTCAAAGAGAGCACGACACCGACAACCACTTTATCGACCGTCACACAATCTGCGACCGAACCGGCTAAAACACCAGGTATGCATCTCTAGATATTTTATCTCATTGGTGTCTAACTTTCGCCTTAAGATTCTGCGATAACCGCTTCTACTACGAGTACCCCAACGACTACAACCTCGCCCAGCACGGGCTTATCTGAGGGATCTCGAATTGGCATAGGCGTCGGCGTCGGTGTTGGAGTGTTAGGCCTTGGGGCTTTGGCCGCTGCGTTCCTTTTCTGGCGAAAATCGAAGGGCAAAAAGCAACCAGCTCCTCAGCCTTACGAAATGCCTCTAAACGGGGACTTCCCCCCTCCCCCGCATTTACAACAAACAACACAAGTGTATGACAGCAATCATCAAGGCTTAGCTGGCTACTATAAACCCCCGGAGATTGGAGAGACGCGGGGCGCAGAGCTCGATGCAGGGCAGGGACATCAATTTATACCAGAGGCACACCCCCATGACGCAACGACGAGGGTTGAGTTACAGTGATGTGGATCGATGTCACCTTAATATATCTCTAATCGGAAATTCAAAGATACCAAATCCAAAAGGTAAATAATATACGGTCGGATCATAAGTTTTGAATATGGTGCATTCTATTGGATTGGTTGTTGACCAATAGCTAGCGCATGGGACCTAGATGAAACCTAATCGCGTATGTAACGGCGCAGCTCTTTTTAAAGTGTTTTACGTTTCAACGTTAGATTGGTTTCACTTTTTGATTCACACAAGCAGACGTAAAGGGCATCGCAGAACGAAGACTTGGATACAGAGGCATGGTTCACTGGTTGATTGGTTGTCGACATCCCGGTAATCCGGAGGGACCTATTTAGGGCTGATATGCGTCGCAATCCAACCGAACAGCACATGTCTGAGTGTCAGGGCTTTTAGTACGGGGGTTATTGTATGACATTTGCTAGCGCACGGAAAAGTCTATCTGGATGATCTAAACTGTAACTATATATATACACACATTGTCTTGAAGGGTCAACTTAGGGATTACATAACATGTCGTTACGCAAACAGCCATAACACTCTTTGGTAACTACTATTAAGCTATATGCATAATGTCTCTTTGTTCCATATCCTGACACATCCTTTGTCTTCAAGGATCGCGACACCGTACAATATTTTGTTCTTGGATATTGTGGCACAATGTAATGAGAATCTTAGAGTGTTGAGTTACACATGAATAGATGCCCTGAAATACTATCTCTGTTGAGTGGTAACACGCATTTTTACAATTGGAAAAGGAAGTTCTTGGTTCATCGTGGGATATAACCCGCAATCTCGATGCTTATAGCTACACGCGATCTATCTAACCGGTCTTAGCATTTCAGTGTACTGCTTATATCTACTTTGGAATCCTAACTTACCCCAGCAGTTCACGATACACTCCATCTAACAGCCCGTTGGCGTTTTACTCAACGACCTGGTGCTGTACACTTTATCATCACAAACATCTACAATAACGAGCCACGCATTATAATCTATTTGTATTATCATTATGTCGTATTACTACGTCGCTCGTACGGACAAAGACGGCTGTATTCAGAGCCTTTGAGACTTGCGCAACAATAAAAGTCTTACCGTGACCGTAAGGTTTGCCCCTGATATCTTCCCTCGTACACGCTATTGATGAATTAGACGCGCAGAATCACATAGCTTATCTCACTTTTTGAGAGCACAATTACAGATGAAGTAAAAATATGCTTCAATGCAATATTCGTCAGGAAAAGGGGCATATCACACCTGAGAATTCGTAACCAGATGAGTTAGTGCCTTCAGTATCGCACTGGGTAGCCTTGGGCTTTACTGAGGCATCCTAGCTATCGACCTTGATATACCCCGTAAATTCGCCATCGTTCAGCTGATTCCCAGTTGCTAGGTTGTGACTGTTGGGGCCCAACAACCTCAAGAAATAGTATTCACCCGTCTCAGAGTTATTCTGGTAGTTGAATCCCCACGTCGTGACATTGACGGCCCCGATGAACACTCCGGGCTGTCTTACGCCGTCGATCTCATGTAAGTAGGGCTCGAGTTCGTAGTTAGGATCTGGCAGATTCGGCAGTCCAAAGCCGAACACGGACTCGGCAGGCGTCCCGGCGGCAACCAGTGTCTGCCATTGAATACCACCGATACCCAAGTTCAGCTGCGCCTGTAGCGAGTTATTTCCACAGCGCATTGGAATTTTAGTCTCATTGACAGAGGCGTCTAGTGGTATTGTTATCTGTTCAGAAGGCTGTTTAGTCACACACGTAGCTTGACATGATCGCCATCCAGAGGGATGAGCTCGGAGGGTGAGAACGTACAAACCCCCATGATCCACCTCCTACCGCTGTCGCGTACTTAGGGACGAACCCTCTACCGTCGATACCCTTCCCAGTAGAATCTGCGACAACATTGAGGGGATCCGCTATTCCAGTATTATTATTGTAGCCGGTAAACCATATGCAACTGTTCGTAAGAGGTGTCACTGTGACATTTGGCACAGCGCACGTCAGCCTCATAAAATAAAATATCCACAGAGCAAAGCGGAGTTGTGGTCTCGATGCCATGTTTTCCTTCACAAAGCTGATGCAGGACAATGAAGGAAGGTGTATTTAGATAGAAAAAAGATACAGCGCTCTCCATGCGAGAGATTCCTAACTGAACAAGAATTAGTAAGTCAGAGGTAAGGGTCCCGGGCCACACCCTCACAGGCCAGTCACCCGCCACCACCACCACTTAATTAAAGCCTAATTTTTTTAACAAAATTGCTTGCAATCGCAATTATTTGGTGTTTTTTACTAAGATATAATTTTTAATTTTAGTTTTATTTTTTGTAATTGCTGTTTTTAGCGTAATTAAAAGCCTTAGCACATTGCAATTATTAGCTTTATTTTTATATAAAACTTTACGCTTTAGCTTTTGTTGCACTTGCTATACGTTTGCTATATAAATGAATTGCTTGCTTAGCGTTAGCTTTATTTTTTTTTTGCTTTAATTTTATTGTTTTTTAAAGTTTAGCTTTAAAATAGCTAATTTTAAATTTAAAGCTTGCAATTTTTTTTGTTTAATAATTAAAAGTTTTGCTAGCTTTTTAAGTTATTAGCTTTTGCGCTAATAAATTAAAAATATTATATTTAAATGCAAACTTTTAATAGCTTTAGCAAAAATTTTAGTTAATTAAAAATGTTATAAAATTAAAAAAAAGCTTAAAAATAAAAAACTTTAATATTTTAAATTAATTATACTTTAAAAATGCTTTATTTATAGCTTTAATAATATTTTTTAACTTTAATATTATATATTTTAATAATAACAGCTTTAATTAATTTTGCAAAAATATTTTAAAAGTTGTTTATATATTTTTAATTATTTTAAGCATTATAACTTTATTTTAAGCTTTTTGTAATACTTTTAAAACTTTAGCTTTTAAAAGCTTAATTTTTAAATTTACAGCAAAACTTTTGCGTATATATTTTTAAAGCTTTTTTTTTAACAACAAAAAAACTTTTATATTTAACGCTTATATAATATAACTATAGTAAAGCTTATAAAATATTAGCTAAATTTTATTTAATATATAAATTGTTAAAAAAAAGTTGTTTATATAATTATTATAGCTATTATAAATTAATACTATTTATTTATTGCTATAATCAGCTTAAATTATTAAAATAAAAAGCTTTTAAAGTTATTTTAATGCAATTAAATTATTAGTTTACTTTTTAAGCAAAGCTTTAAATAATTAATTATTTTATAAACTAAAGTTTTGTTTAAAAAACTATTATTATTAAATATTAACACTTTTAAAAATAATAAATAGCAAAAAAGCTATATTATTGCTATTAATAATTTTTAATATTATAATTTATTTGCTTTAATTAATAGCTTTTTTTAAAGTTATATAATTTTTTTTTTTATAAATAACGCAATAATTACTGTTAATTTTTTAAGCAACTTTTATTTTATTGCTATTATATTAGCAATTTAACATAAAGCTAGCTAGTTTTAAAGCATTAAATTAATTAAAAAAAAAAGTTAATATTAACTTTTATTATACCGTTAATTTTTAAATAATTAATTATTTTTAATTTTGCAAACTTTATTACTAGGTTTTTTTTAAAAAAGTTGTAATATTAAAACTTTTTAAGCTTTTTTATAATTTTAAAAACAACTAGCATATAATTAGCTATAATTTTAAACTTTACAAATAAAAGTGCATAGCTTAATTTAGCTTGGCTAATAGCTTAATATATTAACTAAGCTTTAAAATATAATAACAAAGCTTAAAAGCTTTAATTAACTTTTTTTTAAGTAAAAATGCCTTTAAATTTATAGTATAAAGTAATTTTTAAAACTTTTTATTTTATTACTGCTTTATAAACCAACATATTAAGTTAAACGTTATAATATGCCTACGTTAACTGCTTTTTATTATTTATAGCAGGCATTATAATAAAAAGCAAAAGGTGAGATAAAAGTTGGTGAAGTTATTTAAATAGGCGTAAAAAGCGGGTGGCGGGGTGGCCCGTGAGGGTGTGGCCCGGGACCCCTACCTCTGACTTAGCACTACTTCTATGGCTATTTTCCCGGGCCAGTGGAAGATGGAATGGAAAAAGCTTCTACAGCAATTTAACCGTTATCTGATTTTAACCGTGCAAGAAGGCTATTATGATAAAGGAGGAGGGGAAGAGGAATAAGTGCTAATGATTCTGCAGTAATATCACAAATCGCAAGAATATCAAAAGAGAATCTAATAATAACAACTGAACGCGGTGTTGGAATTGAATTTCACATAAAAAAATGGTTCGCCCCTCTACTCGCAATGAATTAGGGCTGGTTGATTCGATGTGTCGCTCATTCAGGCGACTTGTTAAACGGATAGTTTGGTCGTCTGTAGTGACGGTTAATGGAGCAAGACGGAACTCACAGGTAGCAAGGTTTAGCTAGCAATAGCGAGAGGAAATCCGTCAAAACTCATAATCGCCATCACAGAGATAACCACGTTCTCTATTGTATCAGGTACAGTTTGAATAACCTGGGGGCTCATGTATCACCGTAGTGCGTGATTGGCTATGCATATCAAAACGTAAATTCTCGGTGTCTTTGAGAAGCCCCACGACCGCGCTTTTGGCAACATCTCTTAAAGTCTGACCATTCTCGCCCGTTGCAACATCTGCCTATTGCTGGAGTAAAGCTGTGATGGGTGATGGAAAAGATTTGGCACTCAGCGTTCCTGACCAACACACTATGCTTATTCCTCATACAGGGATCAGAAGAGATAGATATAAAAAGGTGGATTCAATTTGGCGTTTTCGTATCGAGAGACGGCGTCGAAGGCGAGCTCTCGGTGGTTCCAGGGTTCCATCTCTGAAAATATACTGTCAAGTGTTCAATGAAATATTGCAAATGTGATGACATAACGCTCTATAAAACAGGGACGTGACAACCAAAAGGGCTGTCAAAGGCATAGGGAGTAGCAGTTGATTGATCAATCCTTTGAGAGAGGTTAGCACCTGTTACACGTCCCGAATACGAGGCTGCAAGTTTCAGACCCTCTGAACGCGTTACACGCGCTGAAACGCGCCTTCGCGCCTTCCCGTCTATTACTCCTATTATTCCTGATTTCCTACGTGAGGCTATTCAGCCCTCGCTTAACTAGACACGGGCGCCGAGGTTAGAGGTTTTCCTCGGTACCCAAAGTTGTATATAGCTTCGTAGCCAAGCTACCTAAACGGAAGAGAATCTGAGTGGTTAATGTCCCAGGCAGCCATAACAGATTATTGTATTCTGAATAGAGTCAATTCCAAGCCTGAAACCAGCCTTTGTTATAGCACCAAACTCAATCAACAATTACACAGAATCGAAGTCACCATGAAGTATCGCGTAATACAAAGGCGATAGTCCGCTGCTATCAACAGTATGAAGCTGATCCTGCTTTGACGAAGGCCCGCGATAGGTTCGGCTTCCAAGAGGGACATTCGACGGTTGTGTCTTCAAATTGCCGTGAGATAAGTTGAGAAAGAAATGTTTGGCCCTACTGGTTGCGCCGGTGAAGGTGGAACCCACCGTTTACTAGACTGCCATGAATAAGAACAGTCAATAGTTGAGCCGAATCTGACTTTAGTTGGTAAACAATCCAACTCGAAGCAGCACTGTGGTCTCGAAAGCTCGTGGTCAAGCAGTGATTTAGCTGATCTACAGCTTCAGCCATCTTCTGATTCTACCTTTCATTCACAGATTCAGACCCGGCCTAATACACTCCGAAAAGAAGTTTGTTAAGACTCGTCTCGCACAGCAGGGCTCCTAGTTCTAGTAAATATTGAATTGAACGGGGTTCAGTGCGCCTGCAGGCGTACTTTAAAGGTGTGCGTTGCATCTACAGAATTGTCAAGTTGACCGTTTTTAAACCGAAGTCAACTATGAACAGGGCGCTTACCACTTGCTGTATGGAAGTGTCACACGTTATGAATATGTGGTTGTAGGTCTCGGTGATAACTACGGACGTAACATGCGCTGAAAGTGGTATTGCCAATTGTATCGGGTGAGGCTATTCAGCCCTCGCTAATATGAGACATTGGGTCGGAAGTCAGCGGTTAGGAATACCGACGATTTGTATATATAGCCTCAGTTATCCGAGGGAGGGCCAGGAAGCCTTCCGAATGGTCGAGGACCTAGTTGCCCCCTAGTAGATTGTGGTCTAATTGAGTCTATCTCCAAGCCTCGAATACGTCCCTTGTGATACCACTAAGGAGATCAATTTGGGCTACTGCTTTCACGAGAGCTTTGAGGATCCCACTAATTTCGATTGTTTCCCTGTGGTAATTTCGGTTCGAATCTCGAATAACGCATATTACTATCAACGCCTGTATATAGTCCAGGATCATGCTTAGTAAAATAGTAGGTATATGAGCGTTACATTCAGCCTGACTACATACCTAAGGTAAGTGGGAGAGGCCACATAGATGTCCGTGCCCTTCGTGCCCCTAAGGTGTCTCAGTAACTACTGGCTTTCAACAATGCTTACAAGCGTAGCATTGTCGAACTTGATGAGGAGGTCCAGGATTTCCGATCGGTTATTACAGGCAACTTCCTCTAGGATGGCCGAGGCTTCAGCCTGCAGGATGGAGCAGTAAATAGCACCGTACACATGTCGCGATACAAATGCTAATTTCATGGCAACTCTAGTTTCACCCGTGTCTGTTAGCTCGTCGGCGACCAGCCGCAAGAGATCCAAAGTTAGTTGCGCAGTCATTATGAGAGATGAGTGTAGTTTGAGTTCAGTTCAGTCTGGTTTAATTTTGTTTGATTCTGGGGTTTCTGGACTAGTACCTCGTCCATCTACGGCCAGGTACTTATACTCCCGGCTATCGCCAGCTACGTAGTCTTTGAAAGACGACGTTCAAGGTCATGGATAGTAAGGGGGCCGGGTGACTCTTTGTAGGCAGTTCCGAGTAGCTTGCAGCGTCTTTGAACAACAGTGCTGAAACATATCTCAATGGCATTGTACAGGTACAAAGGCACAATGGGGCCTCTTTCAATGACCATCGTTCGCACTAAGCATAATAAGCATAATAGGTCACATGCTCAACCGCTCCTCCGGGTCGCTGGCCTGTGCACGTCTTCGTATCTGCGGCGAATTGGCCGAGGATCAGCCGGCCGGAACAAACTCCGGTTGTTGTCGGGAGTGTGTAACAGATAGTTAGCCCGTCCAGAACCTCAGCTTTGACACAGTCGGATCATCACGTGATAACTTTCTTTCAACAACGCGACTTCGGAAGTTAACATTCATAACGCCCAGCTCATACTGGTCAATGCGTGAAGTGTTCTCCCGGATCGAGTCGTATTCCAGCCTGTCAGAAGCCTTAGTATAGGGGTTACATGAATTCTTGTTGTCGCACGAAGAAGGCTAAACTTCTTCGTGAACTAGCCTGCAACTATATACACTTCAGGCCCTTTGTCTTCCAAGATCGTGACACAGCCTCCTTTCGTTCCTGGTTGATGAGCAAGCCAATGTGCTCGACGCGTCAATACCGAATTAGGTAATTTAAAAACGGCCAGTTCGAGACAATCCTAATGTTAAAGTAGAGGTGCGCCGAGCTGGAGATTGAGGCTGCTCAGTGAAAAAACGGCCATAGAAATAATGTCTAGATAAGCTATATCAGCAAGGGGGAAATAATATCTGCCAATGCTCTCGAACTGGCATGTGCCAACCTTAACTTCTATGGTGAAATCCGTCAACAGCTCCATTTAGCGTTTTGCCCCGTCAATCGAACCAGGCGACTTCTCTACGCCTGTAGATACCATTGGCCGTGTATTTTCCTAAAATAGGTAATATCGAGAACACAGTAGGTAGGGTCACTCTAGGTAATAGTAATTAAAAAAAGAAAATGTAACTGGTCCTTTAAGTTGAACCATTAAGATAGGTGTATCATAACGAACAAAGAGAATGAAATATGCTACTGTTATGTATGATCAAGTTATAAGGGCCAAACCTCTCAGTTTACCTATCTTACGGCATCGACGATCACGAGATGGCCTTGTTTTCTCCTCAATCAGAAGTATACCACTACTTATGACCTCGGATAACCAGGATGCTGCTGATAAGGGCCCGAAAGTCTTACATCATTTCAAGGTTCGTTGATGCCCAGCTTGTTATTCCTGCTTTGGCGAAGTAAGATCAGAATATCTAGCGAGAGGGACTCAAGCTCGGGTCGGTCTGATCCTACCTTTTGTGTTCTCGATACAGCAGATATGCTTGAAACCACGAGCAGAATCCACAACGATCATTGAAGACTACGAGGGGTTGGTGGTTACCATCCAGAACAGTAAGATGACCTCATACTGGCCCTTGCTCAGAGCATGCCTACCCAGGTGGCGATGAAGTATATCGTAAAGATGACATCTCATCGATTATGATTGGAGAGATACAACTGCCGCCTTTTCCCGCCTTCTTATCCTCGGCAACAGAAGTAGTACGTATATAAGGTAGAAGGTTCTGATCACTGTGCATGATACTATGGCGTACTGTAATCCATTGAGAGGGTTGCCCCAATAGTGTGTGTACCTGCATAAGCTGAACACTGCAGCTTGGTATCAACCGTGATTAGGTAGACACGTCTCCACATCCCATTGAGGCTATCTCCATGATTGTCGTCCTCTACATCAGCTGGCACGTCTACGCAGCAACAACGCGGACTTCACTACAGCTCCCCACTCCTGACTGGTCTACCTCACCCAGTTGCTCTGGTGAAGATAGCTTCATGGGTGTTGCTACGGCTGCCTGGCCGCTCGGACCCCTGCGCGGTTGTACATCGGTACCCCTCCCACGCGCCTATCACCACAGTTACTGACCCCGTGATAACTTCTTTTACGCGACCTGCAGTACCCAGGTACCCACGGGCCTCCGCGTGACCTAGTGAGTATTCACCTAGGTGATGAGCGTTGCCAATAGCTTTTCTACCTTTTCTACCACCCTATAAGTAAGGCCGTCCCCCCATTTCAAATCCAGGTCCTCTCCATCTCTTCTCCATCTTCCTTTTCGCACAACATTCTGCAAAAGTCATCACACTCACGATCTCTCCATCTCTTCTGCTACTTCTTCTCGCACACCAATCTGCGAAACTCTTCGAGATTGAGATCGGCTTGCCAAAGCCATCACACTCACGATCGTCTCCATCTCTTCGAGACTGATCATCATGTCTTTCTTCGGACCTGACCAAACTGGGTAAGTTGGCTTGATCTTCTGCATCACGAATCTCTCCAGCAGCTTCACGATCATCTGGTCGCTTGCCTTCGTGCCTCCCAATTATCACACTTTATGTCACCGCTTGCACTGCTGGAATCCCTCTCCTCATCACAACTGCATCATCACCTATCTCTAGATCATCTCAGCGTTACAGATCGAGCCTCCGGCCACTTCTTCCGATCGCTCTGATCACCTGACTCGAATCTCCGCCCGAAATCGTGGTTCTTTGACATGAACTGGGGCGTTTTCTGGTGGTGATTACGCGTCAGGTGATCAGAGCGATCTGAAGAAAGCAGGCCGGAGCCTTGATTTGCAAGTGGGCCATGGCCTCTGCTGTGGTACTCAACCTGGATGATTGATGGGCCCTTGATTTGTTCCCAACCCCGTCATTTTCACTACCAAACCCTCGCACATATTTCTTGCCACCTTGCGTGGCATCGCAATACTGACTTTGAACATCCAGAGGCGCCCAAGCTCAGCCGACCAGGTCCTCCATTGGGGACAACTCCGTAAACATGGCATTCACAGCCAACCATCAAAATGGCCAGCTCCAGCATATGGCCCAACCCAACAACCAAATCACACATTGCCCTCACTTGGGTTGCCCATGTCACCATCCACAACCGGCGATGAACCTTCCATCCTCGCCTGCTGGGCCTAGGCCTACGGCATTTGGTGCTCATAACTATAACTACACTAGCCCCATGATGCCGCGGCCCCCCCTCTACCACCCCTCAGCTCAGGTAAGCACTGCTTTGCTCATCCACTCTATCCCAACTTGCCTCGGAGCCTACGCTACCCAGTCGTGAAATCTCAAACACTATCACTCTATGGCCTCCCGAAACCTGTTATACCGATGCTCTTACTAATTAACTACCACCTCTAGTTCTACGGACAGAGTCTAGACTTCTCAATGCCGCCCTCTCAATTCCCGCCCCAAGCATGGTACCCTGGCTATCCTCAAAGGCAGAACAGGATGGGCTAGTATCCCCCTGTCTCCCAGGAAGACATGCACGGGCGGAAGCGCGCACGGGATGAAGACCAGAGCGAAGAAGATGGTGGTGAGCCTTCGGGCAGCAGGACTAGGAGAGCCAAAAAGGCTAAGGACGACGGAAAGGTGAAGAAGCCCCCCAACAGCTTCATGTGCTTTCGCAAAGCACACTCGAAGCAGATCAGGGCCGAAAATCCCGAAATAAAAAATGGTCAAGTCTGTAAGTGATCTTTTTCCATTTTCCAGTCTTCGTTCAATCTTTCATGGAATGAAACTAACTTTGTATGTGTGCTCAGCCACTATCCTCGGACAGAGGTGGGGGAGCATGACAGAGGCTCAGAAAAAGCCCTATGAGGAAGAGGCAGACGAGCACGCCAGGCTTGCCAAGCTTGCCCGTGCTGAACAGCAGCTTATTCCGGTTCAGTCAGCCCAGCCAGCTGCAGGTCATCAAATGTTCAGGGAGCCTGCACAACAACCACGAGAGCTTCAGCCAATGGCTCAGGATCATCGATACAATTATCTAATGTCTGGTGCCCTACCTATTGGGCCCCCCCAGCACAGCCAGCTGTCACAAGAGGCGACACCCACTGCCAGTGATCGTCAGGTCAACTCCACCCCTGACTTCGTCCCTCAAGCTGTGATCCACCACGAGAGCGATCAGCAGGTCAATTTCAACCCTGTTGACGTACCTAGAGAGACGGCCACTTCCGACCGGAACATTTCCACCCCTGGTATCGTACCGGAAGTAAACGCTGATCATGCCGCCTCTTCGTTTGGCGCGGAGTCTTCTGGTCTCTTTTTCAATGAGCCGTTTGACTTCGATTATGACTTTGGTCTCATAAACAATGACCAGCCTGTCAACAACGATGATTTCTTCTTTCAGAATGATGGCCAGCCTATCAATGACGGCGACCTTCTCTCTCAGAATGACGACGATCTTCTCTCTCAGAATGATGACCAGCCTGCCAATATCGAGGATCTTGCTCAGAATGATGACCAGCCTATCAATATCGAGGATCTTGCTCAGAATGATGGCCAGTTTGCTAATATCGATGATCTCTTTTTTCAGAATGATGGTCAGTCTGCCAATATTGATGACCTCTTCTTTCAGAATGACGGCCAGCCTGTCTTCGACGATAGTCTTCTCTTTCAGAACGACGGCCAGCCTGCCAATATCGATGATCTCCCTGCTCAGAATGATGGCCAGCTTGACGAGGATCCCTTCTCTCAGAATTATGATCAGATTCTCTTCAACAATGATCCCTCCTTCTTGGATGACGACAGCTGGAAGTTCGTCAACCTAGATGGCAACTAGGTGCTACAGAGCTGCACAGCACTGCTGATGCTAGCAACAAAAAATACAAAAAACCAAAAAAAAAACACCGAACTTCACCAGATTCACAAAAGGGTTCTCTGGCAACACTCATATGGGCTGAAATATTGGCAGGCTGGCTGCTGTCCCGGGGTCACAAAGCACAAGGCACGAAGAGAAACATGTATATAGATAGTTAGTTGCCCAAAAAGGGGTTTATTGCCTGTGCGCAGCAATAGGTGTTTTCACCTACAACACTTGGTTTGTTGCTGCTACTCTAGTCTAGTTGATAATAGACAGGAGCACCAAAAATCCCGAACATCTCCGTGCTGTGATATAAATTCTGTGATTTTGTGAAGCTAAACATGCATGGCTGTTGTAAAAAGCTCACATGATTGGTTGCAATAAAGGGGTAAAGTATATTAAACATGTATCACGTGTTTATACTTTAAACATTATATTATTAGAGAATCTAATGTCATTCGGTAGTTTCATAAATACACGGTAGCATTAGTACATTGTCACTTAAATATAAAACTATATGCTGTAAATTAAAATGTTTTGCATGGAGTTACGGTAGGCTGGCTATGAGGCTATGGGCCTACCCCTTTAAGGGGCCATTTGGCTCCGTGACTTTAAAGGAGAAAAGTGAAATAACGAGACAATGTGCATAATCCAATAAATATTCTATCTGTTAAATGGATAAGTATCTGATTAGCCGTATCTTGTTGGAACTAGCTACATGCATGCCCCGGTTTTCCACTTTTAAAGTCACGGAGCCGAATAGCCCCTTAAAGGGATAACCACTACAACTGTTATCTCTTATCCCCACGTGATATCGCTAAACTGTGCGCATATAAAACCTTGGGCACTTTGTTTGTATGTAAAATAGTTTCTTTTTTCTTCATCTTACGATTAAGATATAAATGGTACCCAAATTAAGCCTTGCCTTAACGTGAAACTCCTTTCGAAACACGTGGGCAATTATAATAGTGTAAATACCTTAAAGTTAATGCCTTAAATAAAGTTTAACCAATCACTGTTTTGCACAGTATTTTTAGACCAATGAGAAAACAGACCCCTTTTATTAAAGTTTTGGGGTATCTGAGTAGAACTTCTCAAGCTTCACCTTCTCTTTTTGTGGAAGAGTGTGGCGTTGCGGTGAAGCTTTCCAATTAATTTCATTTGTCAGAAGCATATTCATAATAAGATATTCTGTTTGGCATTATTTAAGGTGATGAAAAGAAGCGGCGCTTCTCCTCTTACCACAGTTGTTATCATCTGTGCTATTTATACGCTGCACCACGTCTTGTCTCTTGTCGCTACGAGAGCCTATGACTTCGCAGAAGTGTGGCATGGTTTTCTCAAGCGTAGGAATGCCACTACTCTAAGCAACTGTGCTTATATGCCCCGAGCCTGCGAAGTTATGCCTACTACGGGTGAAGATTGGAACTCCGTACTCTTTGATATCACATCTACATTCTGAAGCTCAATCTGGCTCGGCTTTCCCATTGATAGTTCAAAATCATGAGGTAGCTGTGTTATCGTAGAGTTCAACGATCTAGAATCTAAATTCACCGCACAAATCACGATAATAATCTCCGGGATATATTTCATTCCGGAAGTGTTATTGAGTTGACTTTGTATGAATATAAATACCCACACACCTTTACCATTTTGTGGCCATGCGGCAACCACCACTGGCATATTTCTAATCCGCTCAGGTTCAAACAATTCCATCATCCCGTATTCGTGCACACCCTCAAACATCCACGCACCGAGCATCCTCATACGTTGGCAATGGCGGTCCTCAGCGGCGGGATCTTGAGAACGCTGCGACTGTTCGAAGCGCGGGAGGCCGAGAAATTCTAATTCCACGCCGTTACAATAAGTCACAATTAGGGCGCCACCAGAAGAAGGGTAGCCGTATATGTAGGTTGTGCGCGCTGTGGCATCCACACCGCTTATCTCAGGCTCGGTCGGGTATGGATCGCAATCGCTCTCCTCGGTAGGCTGATAGTTATCAGAAAGGTAAGCAGGCAAACTCGGCCTAGAGAAGGGCCAGAATTTGAACATGATAGTTAGTGCATTTGCGAAGGACGAGTGGCTAGGTGTTAATCTAGTTCGCGAAAGAAATAATGGATAAATCTGCTGTGCAGTCTATCAACGGGAAGATTAAAATCAAGGCTAAGTAATACATGCCGGCGATTTGGTGTTAGGCAGCTGCTTTGACGCCTGCGCCACCCAACTGTTTCGTTGGTCCAATCATATGCCGCCGGCGGTCTCGATAGCTTCAGTCCGAGTTAAGTTATATACCTACGACACTATATGCCGCAACTAGTTGTGCACGTGGACGTTGATACGAATTAAAGGTAGGTAGGGAAAAAGAAGATATAAAATTAGGCCAACAAAAAATAGCGTTTTTGCTCCTAATGGGAGAGAGCGCATAACGATACGTGCAAGGACACGCGTGTCAGGAACCTCATACTTCGGGGTAGGTAAAGACACTTGTTGTTGCACGAAGGTCTCAAAACCTTCGTGGGCAACTATCTAACTACCTATATATATACAAATGTTGTGACAACGCGGCAATATCAACAGCCTGGAATCCGTGGCTGGTGGATTACTCCTGATGGGTTTAGAAACTGTTTCTGGTTAGTAGAGCACTTCATCTACTGAATAACCACGGCGCAGCTTAGTATCGATCGGACTTTGCCTGGCTAGTAACTACTTCTACAATTGACGATGTTGCTTTACAGATTCTCGGAACATGTGCTCTATAGCTGCGTGATTGAAGGAGGGAGCGGTCACCATTCTGTAAAGCCGGGTCTCAGGCACATCCGTGCCGATTATTGTCGGACCACACAGTTGAGCAGGCCCAACATGGTAGTGGGTTTACCGCAAGCTGGATCTCGAAGGAGCTGTGTTATGAGTTTCTGGTGATAGTTAACCAGAGTCTTTTAACGGACAGCGATGAAAGTATCTGCCCTGGCGATAGCAAAGGGGCAATGGTCAGAGTGCTAAATGCGGTCGAGAAAAATGATCCGATGTACGCTATTCATTAGATTTCCGCTCATCGCAAAGAAGGTTCAGTAACAGAAGAAAGATGCTTCCAGCCACGAGCCACGGTACGCTCGTGAGATGTGTCGACAACACCACAATTTGAAAGTTGAAATTAGATGATTTGGCAATGCTTAGATTTTTCTCTGCACAAAAGCGAAAGTCACGAGATCAATCGGCAAAAGAGAGAAAAATCCGAACTGAGCGAATGGCGTTGCGCTGAACCAGTGGAGGCATCAATGGATTCTCTTACTTGGTAAATCCAAATGGAAGTTGAACAGAGTCCATCAGAGTGATCAGCAATTGGTAATTAGATAATCATCTGTTATCCGCTTCCTCGCCAGACCGCACGCTACAATCATCGAATGGGAGCGTGGCATAGAGGGGTTTATATTGGTCTTGGCCGAACCAGCTTCGCTCTTGACACAGTGACGTAGCTGACAACCCGATATTTCAATGACAAGAGATTAAACGAGAAAGTTGTCTGTTAAGCGAACCCCTTTAGAATTCAGTTGTGATTGTGCCTGCTACCTAATCTGTAAATTAATTGGAAGCTGATAGATGTGGCCAAGCATGTGGCAGTACTTATGTAGTATGAGTCCGCTTATGATACGGCCTCTGCAATCAACCCGTAGTGTCTAATATCAACTCCAAGGCATGTAGACTAAATCGTCCTCTCTAAATTTCTTGGTCGTCTACATACAAAACCGGCCCGAAACTGGGTATTGACTCTGTTGTTCTTATATTTCAGCAACGCAGGAATCCCAGTCAAATGTTCAATTCCAAAACTTATTTTTGCTATCAACTGTGTTAGACTGAGTCGATTGCTGTTAGCCATAGTGGTTACCGATACATTGTGGAATACGGCATTACCAGCCGCTGATTCCGGGAATCCATATGCCTCAATTGGGGATTCTGTAAACTAACTAGGTATTGTTCAGGCGGTAACATCAAGGCTGTTGCAGCTCATCGTCCATGCTACACTTTGCTACATCAAGCATCTAGGACTTAACTCCGTATGGTGTATATATGGCGGGGTTATCGCGGTACCTACATAAGCCTTTCACAATAAGCTTGAACTAGCAGGGTATATACTTGCTCACCCATCTGCATAGGCATGGGTAATAGGACCAATCCCGCTCCAATGCTGAAGGATTAGACCATGGCCGCTGTAGATTGGCCACGAGAAGGGATAATAGAGGGGCTTTAATTCTACTTTTTATCTAGCGGAAGCAGGGCTAACGTACGAGAATCCTACCATCCTCAATATCAGCTTTGTTCGCATCCACTGAAAGGCGAACTGATCCAGGTCCTCCCTAAATGACGGCCACCAATTCAATGGCAGAACTTTACGAGTGAAGCGTAATGCTTAGCGTTCAGTAGCTTGTTCTTCTAGTTATCCGCAGTATGGGTACACGCCCTCTCTGAAGGAGTTCACGGATAGTGCCATAACAGCCTCCTGAACGGTTACCTTTCACCGCTCACGGTTCATGCTCCCAGATCCCGAACGTCGCCTTGTGTGATGATTGTCTGGACCCCGGGTTCATGAACCACTAATGTATACTACTCTGCATATATGTACACATGTTTAGTAATGGAAATTTCTTGTTTCGGCTTAGGGCGTCAAAATTCGGATCATGATATGCGTCAGCATGAGTGAGGACGAGAACGTCGGGTTTCCAAGCTCCCAGTCCATCTTCTGGCTTGAGTGCGACCCGGATATTAAGCGAAGGGGGCTGGTATGATTTCGGCTCCTTGAATTGAGCGCTCAATTTCGTGTGCGGGTGAACGTCATAGCCATGAAGCTCTCTACTGCAATCGCCAGCCTGACCGTCGGCGGCAGCGCGTCCGGCGCTTCACAGATATCATGGCACACTCTGAATGCTACAGTTGAGGGTCGCCTGAGAGGTTCTCGGCCGATCGCTCTGCCGTGCTTTTCATCTTATAGTGGCCTTGCAAACTCGGTGGACGATGCACGATGTAGCACGGTCAGGGAGGATTGGAAAACGGGCGACCTGCGAACGAATTTCCCTGGCGCTTTCATGAACCTACAGAGCGAGGCATGTCTGTCGGAGCCTGTGGACCAATGCCTCATCGATAACACTCTAACTCCAGCCGGCCTGCCCGCGAACAGCGCCAACTGTAACCAGGGAAGCGTGCCAGCTTATTACATCGAGATTACGAAAGGCTCCGATGTTACTGCGGCCCTCAAGTTCGCGAGGGAACACAAAGTAACCCTCTCCGTCAAGAACGCGGGGTAAGTAGCTTCCGACGGGTGTTGAAGCCTCCAGCTCTCCCTGGGCCCTGGCATCGCGGGTAGCTGACGGTGCGACAGGCATGATTACATGACGCGCAACTCAGGGAAGGGCACACTGAGTCTCTGGACACATAATCTGCAGGGCATGGAGTATCACAAGTCGTTCATCCCAAAAGGGTGTAAGCACGATGTTGGCAGAGTCATGATCGTCGGCGCCGGCGCGCCCAGCGGCGACGCGCATGTTTTTGCGGACAAACACGACAGCGTGATCCTAGGACCCTACTCGCCGACCGTAGCAGTGTCTGGCGGATGGCTGTTAGGAGGCGGTCACGGTGTCCTAGGGCCTGTATACGGAATGGGAGCCGATCGTGTCGTCGAATTCCAGGTCGTAACCCCAGACGGAAAAGAGCGCACTGTCAATGAGTGTCAAGATCCCGATCTGTTTTTCGCTCTACGAGGGGGCGGTGGTAGCAGCTTTGGTGTTGTCCTCAACGCTACCCACAGCGTCATACCTCGCGAGCCCATTGCTTTTGCTGACGTGCACCTCCCTTCCAACATCTCGTCCGAGACCGCGCTCGAGTGGATCAAGCTGCTAGTCGACGAATCCTTGGAATGGGGTCGTCAGGGCTGGGGCGGACACGTTGCTGGCACATACGTTACGCACTTTAACCCGCTCTCGCAGTACATCTCTGACAATGGCACCAGAGCGCGGGCCGCTTTCCAGCGAGTGACCGACTTCGCGCTAGCTCACGGAGGCACAAGCAACGTTGCCGTGTATCCGAACTGGTTGTATATCTGGAACTCGTTCCTGTTGCCTCTTGATAAGATGCAAGGTGGTCTCATGGGCATGGGTTCCAGCCGTCTTATACCTGACGATTTGTTCGCAACGGAGGACGGCAAGGAGCAGATTATGTCATACTTCCGGTCGATTGCCGAGATTGGATTCAACCCGGTCAACTTCTACACTCCCGTGACAACCCCTTTCACGTACGACCGACTGAAAGATCCAGTGGCCTTCGCAAACAGAACGTTTGGTACATCAATCACACCGGCGTGGTACCGATCACTGTGGCACTTGCAGACAATCGGCTCGATGGCGTGGAACAGCTCATATGAGGATCGTGTTAATTTCGTCACGGACCTGACGAACTCTACCGTGCAACTTGAGGCGCTTGCGGGTCCTGACGCTGGTACGCATTTCAATGAAGCGAACCCGTTTATGACCGGTTGGCAAACGTCGTATTACGGTCGTGATAATTATGAGAGGCTGCTGAAGACTAAGGCCAAATACGACCCAGAGAACATTCTGACGTGCTGGAAATGCATTGGCTTCAAAGATGAGCAAGACATTCCCTCGTCTCGATACCACTGCCAAGGCAAACTGCAACAGGATGTATATAACAACCTAGGGCTGAAGCCAAGCTCGTAAGATAGGTACGACAATTCAAGCTGTGAACATTTATTTATGTAGCTGAAAAGCCCGCTTGATCGTGTCCTTTTTCCGTAGCTTGTGCCATATGCACTACAGCTCATTTTCTCCGTTGCGTTAAGTTAGCTCGGACGGTTTAATAGCGAGATAGGAGAAAACCACAACGACGATCTAGACATACGGGGTGTGCAGACAAATATTTCAGAGCACCTAGAATGCATTGAGACGCTACGCAAAGCCGCTCAGCTTGTAATAGCATATTGTCTGACGAGGCATCCACGTGATCGTTCAAGCCGAGTCATGCATTACGCTTATTTTCCGAGTCTTGTACCTCTCTGGTGATTTCCACAGCTATATCAGTACGATTACGAAGAAATCTGGATGTGTTTTGTTAGGCTTACAAGTATCTCTACCCGAGGAGATCGGCCTCCAAGCTTATCTAAATACAAGTCGTACCATAGTCAGAACAGTGCGCTTAGAGCAGCGGAGGAAGATCCATTCGTGATGAGCCGAGTTTCAGCTGATCCGGTATCTGATTTTACATATTTTGAGGAAATGGGAAAGGTCCTAGGAAAATATCGTCAGGTAACCAGTGAGACGGGTCTTACACTGAATGGTCGAGGAGTGATGGTGATGCTCTCCCCCAGTCTCTACTACTTCAAGTGCCAACCAAACAGTGGCTCAAGAAATCGAAAAATGAAATGATATATACTTAGAGTGGTGGATATTATATCTGAATCCTTGAAATGATCATTTATTCGCCTCCTCTGATAGTCTTAGAAGTGGTAAGCAACCCATTCATGACCTCACTGACACAACTTTACATTTTGTGTAATAGTATATCGATAGGTCGTCAAAATAGCCCTGCAGTCGAAATGAGGATATTCAAACAAGTAGCAGCACCTGCCTGTACTTGGTAGATCATTTACACGGGCCTGGCTCGCTGATTAATGACAAGATGAATATTAATCGAGATGAGAGACTTGCAGTGTTTGATAAGCTAGAATAACAATGATGCCCTCGCAGGCCGTAAATAAAGACTTATCCCTCCTAGCTATGATGCTTAATAGCATTGTATTACGTTTTTTTGCAGTGCCGGTTTGGTGTCCGGCCCCTAAAAGGCAAGTGCAGAAAATATCAAATAAGATCCAGTGGGTTTTGGGTTTACTCTATCATCTACCTACATGTAGTTATAGCAGGTACGAGAGGTATTTCAGATCGGTGCATGTTGTCCCAGTGACCCTCCTGTAACAGGTAGGTAGCACATCCGCCAGAGTGGTTTCCGCCTTCCCAATCACCAGAACAGCACCTGGGCAAAGCTATAGTCCAGCCAGAGATACAAGAAGGTGCCTGCTTATACCAGTCTCTCGTCCCCACCTGCAATATATAAAGTGTTCATCACGCCTCTCTCTGCTCTTGACCTACAACTGCTGCCACTCCGTCACCACTCCTTGCACGGTAGGTATTGCCACCAGCTACATTTTCCGTCTCTGCTTTTGCATGGTGTTCCGAACCCAACACAAGTCTCAGATAAACCAGCAGTTACTCTATCCAAGTAGATAAGTACATATCTACTTGAAAGGCTAGTGCATCTCGCCTTCCACTCGGTACTTTATTAACGCCTCTCCTCATACACCCCTACCTACGGAAACACAACACATCACCTATTCCCCCTCTTCAGCTACAAAGGTAATTGTTTCTTGTTGCAGGAGTTGTCGACTCCCCCGAGCTCAACCGTTTGACCTCTAAGTTACGATCCTTATCCCCATCTCTTCTGTCTGGTAGCCTGTGCTCGTTCATCAGCCTCCTACTCATCCATGCTAAGAGGCTTTTGCTTCATACACGCCGGACGATTTCGATCAGAGCAGGAACAGAGGCCGTTTTAAGTCAAGCTCTTCTCCAAAAGAGACTAAAGCAATTATCATGGCAAGCTTCTCAACAAGCATCGCAACAAGCGGAAGCCACGGCGACACGGCAGAAGCCAATGAACCCGATATCGACCTTAGCAACCCCGAGCAGTTCACTCCCTTCCCGCGCCTTCCCGCTGAGCTTCGAATCAGTAAGTAGATCCCGCAATGCCTCTCACATTTGTATCAGAACGCTTCCTTCCCGACCAAACGGCCGACCTGGAGAGCTTCCCACTGTTCCTAGATATATCATTCACAGCTGGATCCTCAATCCCTGACGCCTAGTGTTATAGTGATCTGGCAATTTGCAATGGAAGAAGAGAAACACCTGGTCCATTTACACGCTCGTGGCTGCAAACCCTGTAGAAGGGCCAAGCGCCGCGGATGTCCCAGAAAAATTGGTCCCAAACTCAGGATTCAGGGCGTTTTGTATGAACAAGTCCCGGCTTGGTTTTTCATTGACCATGAGTGTTCTTATGTCGCGCTCAGACGCTACTCCATACGCTTTTCAGTTACTCAAAACTTTCGTCAAACCCTCGACGAGGATTTCGAACGAAGAAGCACCAATATCATCATGTCTCCCACTGATGTTCTTGTGTCTTGGTATTCTAAAGAGCTGGAAGTAAGTACTCTCCGAAACTCTTCTCGTATCGTCCTGGACAACTTCACAAGTATTTGTGTCCCGTATTTTACTGCGGGATTGGACTTGGGGTTTTCACATTATTAAAGAACTGGGACATTACACTCACGATGTATTGAACTAATTTCGGAAATTGTAGTGGGAAGATAGCAATTACTTCGATCTGCAATTTGGGCCGCAGGCACGGCTTGTTAGCAACTTGACAGTTTGTCCGTGGATTTGCAACCCTTTTGGTTTTATAAAGCGCTTCCAGTTCCATCGGACGGTCGAGACACTTGTGGGAAAACTTGGCAATATTGATGCCCTGGAGAGGCTATTCTTCTTCGATGAAAAGCCATCTAGTCAGCGCAAGTTTAAAGGCTCTTACCATGAGTCAACGTATTCCAAGAGCATAATGAAGTCCTTCTACGCATATTTGCCTTACATCAACTCGCAATTCATAGAGCATATTGTGGCACGGCGCCCCGAAAAACGTCTCCAGTTCTTGATCCTGGACACTGAAACAGAATAAAGATCAAGGTAGGTAGATACCTATTCATTCAACAAAAGAAACACGTACCCAAAATTTTAACTAGTAACTGACCACACAATACCTTGTCTTAGCGGTCCGAATAAGCGCACCAGACGACGGATAAAACAAGAGACTTTATTTTCCAGTTCAATGAAGTTGTTTTAATCATAGCGCTCAAACGACATGTCATGAACTTACACTGAAGCTACGATTGTTCGCTGGCATTTGCCTTTACTAAAAGCAATCTATAGAGTCACAACTGAGGAAAGCAATACTAGGGGGAAAAAGAAGAAGAAGCTGCGCGCGCGCGACTAGGGGTATTTGCGCGAATTGAGGAGGGTGAAGATTTGAAGAGGAGCACTGCGTTTGATTACCGAGGTAGTTAGGTTGGAATCTCTATGGCTTCCCAAGGCCATGAATAGATGGATAGCTACATCAAGCCGATAGATGAATGACATAATTGCGAATATTTCCACCGAAACCATCTCCTCCGCTCTTTATTCCTTAGCGGAGCTCTTCCCTTCCTTGGCCACTTACCCCGTGAAGGCAATCAACAGATGACAATATTATGGCCGGGCTGGAACTATTAAACTGACAACTCAAAACCTGCTCAAAGGCACCGAATATCTTGGATCATATGACAGCATAGCTCACACAAAACAGTAACAACAGTATAGCTCTCTATCATATGTACAACAACTCCATTACAGTCTAGTTCATGTACCACTATCACACGGTATTAACTTTCTCCTTGTAAGATCTCATATGTTAGTACTAGTCGGTCGAGCGCTTGAACAATAACCCACAACCTACCCTGGACAGACCCCAAGGTTCTGTGAATATTCGAAGCAGTAGTTACAAGCCTTAACTTTAACTTAACATTGAAGTCTCACGCATCATAACACTATAGCGTGCAAAATATATCTAGGAGACTCTAGAGGCGGTACGTCAACCTCTCTCTGCGTATATACTTAATATACTTACGACACTTAGAATATTAAGTCCCTTCTGTTTGGCACACAGCTAAAGACACGATTAAATACGGTGATCCTAACACCACACGTTCCCGTCTGTCATCTCGCAAGCACTACTTAACAATAGCTATAAGTAACGTCGCTTCAAGTATCACACCCAGCTCAAAGATAGAAAGACGGGCAGCACGACAGGATACGTGGAATAGACGACCGGCTACACTCAACTGGTTCTCCTGAACCTCGCTCCGGTGTCCTGCTGGGACATAGCACTTTTCTCTAGGTCTAGAGAGACTTAGCTCGCCCCGCGCTTTGGAGGGTCTGCGTCTCGGTGATAGAATGTGACGGTAAGATCCTCACCCTGCTTACCTACTCATACATGTGCTATACAAGTGATACGCTGAAGATCAGAACAAACATAACACTCTGCTGCTTAGATGGGGAGATAATAATCAGAGGAGTTTGTGTGACACTGAACATGAGCGCTCCCCTGGTAATTTCTCTTCATTACAACAAGCAGGCATTGGGCTGGAAACTATTGCCATCCTCACTATTCCAAACGTAGGGACAGATGTAGTTGTAGGATTTTCAATTTCAGAAATAATATATTATTTTTTACGTCCACTATTCGCGCTCGGGCCAGCCACCCGATTTCTATGCGTCGTGAAAACGATATTCAAGGTAGCTTCAAACCCCCATTCAGCGGTTGTATTTCGACTCTATAACATGAGGCTGCCGTCGTCGGCACAATCCTCCCATTTCCGCCAAAACGCCATGCGATGCCTGTTCAAATTGGTTCCTGCTTGTTCTCGTCATTATCATGATCATTATTTAAGCCCAAATCCTTCACTCTCATTCACTGCCCGCCAGAGGCGACTCTCTAGTCTCTCCCGAGAGCGGTAGCGGTATAATGATAAGATATTAAAGCATGTTCTGGCTGAGGGAAACCTTCCTTCATCATGGCCGAGGCAGTTGACCTTGATAACCAACGATGCCGCGCCCATGGCGGGAATTCGATCACTGCCAGTAATGAAGGACAAAAGCCTGCGTTGATCTTTTGGCTGTGCATTCTCAAATGTGTCCCAAAACCACAGAATGGTAGGTTCAGTTTTGGGGCTACTGCCTCTTGGCCAATTCGTATAGGCAGCGACAGCTTTTAGAGAAGCTATATCAAGAGGCTCATCTGACCCTCGTACTAACAACTCGATCTCTTCGGGCTTAAAGAGTGTCAAAGCATTACCAGCACATACCGTGAAAAAGCCTCGTTTGAAGGGTTCGAATTGACGGGCGATAGAGGTATCAAGTAGATATCTCACATAGAGGTCAACGTATTCCTTGCGATTGGAATTTGTCACCATCTTTGTCTCTCCGCCTAGGCATAGAGGTACCCGAATGCGCGTCCCGTACCTTTCGACATCTATCACGAAGTCCAAACAGAATGTTGATTGTACGTCACCGTCAAAATCCAGCAATTGGCGCAGACCTCTGGCGAGCGCGGGGCGAAACTCAGCTAGATCATCCAATGTGTAGTTCATACTCGGCCGCGAGTGACCAGCTGTACCAGCCGCTGGGGAGGGCGCAGCCGCGAGTAGTTTGCGAAAGGCAAATGGAGGGAATGCAACATCGAGTATCGTAGAGTTATAGATGGCGAGCCCCAAAACAACGCCGACCAGAAAATATTGGTCAGATGTTTCGAATGTATGAGGGTTGAAGTAGCAAAACCGCGAATCCTCGTCATAAACAAAGAGACCTGGATAGGGTCATTAGTCGGGGTGTCTCCACAGAGCGAATACGATCATACTTACCGTGATCCGGATTGAAGACCTCCCGCACGAGAAGGAGGAACCATTCTTTTCGAAGTCCGCCACCATCTACGCCTTCTTCTCCTCGAAACTCGATACGCAAAGCCTTCTTGATGTCCTCGCTGCCGCTACCAACAACCTCGCTTACTTGCTGAAGACTGTCATCCACTAGGCACTCCCGGCGTACATTGATCACAAGATGCTGCGTGTAGTTCTTGTGTGTCAAAATGCTGTCAAAGAAAGCTTCCCTTGCCCTCCCTGCCATCTGCCTCTTGGCATCGAATTCCAGGACCTGTATTTTCGCCCAGATGCTTAAGAAAAAAGGATATTGACAAAATGTGAACTTTCCCCTTCTCGATTCCCAGAGCTCGAAATCGGACTTGAAATCGATGGTATCCACTAGTGTGTTGTAAAAGTCACTTGTAGCAAACAGAGGTCCATACACTCGCCCATCACCTGCATGGCGCCGTCGCACGAATGTATAACGGTTTGCCGCAAAGATCAGAGCCATGAACCTGGCGGCTACTTTGATCTGCCAATCATCAGTATACGTTGTACGACTTTGCTCGGGAGCCGGTTTCGTCGCTTTTCTTGACTTAGAGGCCTCTAAAGCCGCATGTAGAGTAGCTGGAGTATTGCTAGCACGGGCATTCGGCATCTGTGGAATCAAACCATCCGTAAAATCAATTTTCGGCTCTACTTTCCTCTCATTCTGTCGAGTCAACCTGTGTGTTACGAAAGTGCTGGCCAAGTCCTTGGTTTGTAACAGCATGTGTTCGGGAAGCCGTGACAGCCAGGTGATCAGGTGGTGGTGGCAAATTTCTGATGAGTTGGCTATAAGACCAAACGCCCTCTTGAGAATCCCGGAGTGTCGTCCTATGGTTGATCGATCCTCGGTATCGAATACTCTGGCATGATCCTTTCCTTTGTTCGATAGTGGAAAATGACCCGTAAAAGACTGGGATCCTGGGGCAAGAAGAGGGTTGGCGAGGAGTATCAATAGGAAACGGACATCTTGGGGATCAACCATTAATCGTCCAGGCCGCTTTAGCAGCATCTCGGTACACTTAAGGAGAGACCTCTGCAAATGTTCCTGGGCCTGGAGAGCTGACCGTTCGAATTGTTGTAATGCTGGTTCTTCCAATCTCTGCATTGCGTCCGCCTGCTGTAGCTCCTCATGGACCTCCTCCCAAGTCTCGGCAGCATTATTCACAATATGGTACCATTCCATCACTGCACCCCAATCAATACGGGGTGATCGGGAAGTGACTATTGAGTTTCTGTCCTCATAGCGCCGAGACGATGTTCGTGAAACATTCACTTCCTCTTGTCCTCCAGTCCACCATGAACCATTCTCAGCAAAGTCGCCAAGCAGGAGAAGTTTCGGATCAAGCTCAGAGATTGGTGCTTCTTCGCGGCTTGGTTCTTTCCTAGTCTCAACGGGCGGCCGTCTCGCAACATCAGGGGTTGGTTTTGTACTGAGGCTAACTCGCCGAGAAATAAAGGAATTGTTAACACATGACGAATTCGTCCCGAAACACAGGATCAGATAATCTTCTACTCTCTTAAACATCCCCTTAGAATCAAGGACAGGCTTCTGTGGGCTGGTATGGGAGCTGTTCTCTCCGGGCTGCTCTCCGGGCTGCAATCTTGCAGGCCGTGAAGAACTCGTAGCTTCGGGATACGATGTCGAGTGAGACCTTGGATGATGTGATGCGAATTTCAAGGGATTTGGCTCCAAACCAGGATTTGGAAAGTCGTCAAACACTGGGTTGTAACGAGAGGTTGGTGGAGTGTTGGCTGAAGAGGGCGAGCTTTCAGGTTTATTTGAGCAGTCTTGAAGGGTGAAATAGTCGTCCGCCAATCTGGCCGGCGATTGACCTTCGGCAATATGCCGTTGCTGGCCCGATTCCCTAGAATCCCATTGCTGCAAAGCAGAACGCAGGCAAGTTCTAATCATATTTTTCGTATGCTCAATCGAAATAAGATTTGCTACAAGAGTGGTTAGCATTGTGCGCAAAAGATGGCCGGGTTCTAGTTACGAACGTGTATTTATTGGAGCTCCCAACGGAGTGGTTGCAGCCGATTGCGCCCGTGAAGCAGGGCGAGAGACGGCCCGGATGGTAGGACGGGGAGCTGGGACAGACGGCTTGATATCGTTTATGGTCAAGCATTTAGTGCATCTGAAAACGTGGAGATCCTTGGGCCACCGGACTAGGCCGGCACATGTCATGCAGTTTCCGGTAGCGAGGTCGATAGGGCCAGGCACCACCTTGCTACTGTTCGCGGCTTGAGATGAACCCGAATACAGTTTGGCGTTGTAGTCATAGCCACCAACGTCGTCATCATAGCCGAGCTCGTTATCGAGCGCGGCATTCTTCTTCTTCTTGCTGGAGAATAACGAGGGAAATGGATGGCTCATTGACCGCGAGTGCTTGCTTAATGGCTTCGGTTTCGGAACGACGTCGTCTTCAGAAGTGCTGGAATCTGCTTGGGTGTACGGAAGAGGAAGAGGGGGGAGAGGGGGCTGGTTGTCACGGAATCTCGAGTTCGCTCGCGATCGATTGGGTGGCTCGTTGAAGACGGGGTTGCGGATGGCGAAGTCATACTGGCCCAGGGAAGGTCTGTTTGAACGGCCGAACATGGTGGTTGCACGGGCTCGGCCGCGAGAACGGAAGCTGGAAGACGAAACAGCCTCGAAGGACAGGTCGTGACTAACTGCACATCTGCTACAATGCTAGCCCGGCTAGTCGCACGCGTACAATACTCAAACTGTAATGTCACTGGTGCCGATCGTAACTTCTCGGGTCGAGCATGAAGGGTGGAGACGAGGGCGACAGGAACAGGCAGGACAAGACAAGACAGAACAGCACACGACAGGACACGAGCGAGAGCGTGAGGCCCCGAGGACAGAGCCACGGTCTGCCCACGAGGGGACAGTCAGTCAGTCACAGCAGGCTTCAACGAGCTGCTATGACGTACAACAAGGATCGCAGGACAGCGAGGATGGGATTATAGACCGGACTGAAATACCGACTTCGCCTGGCCTGGCGGGATCCGAAAGCGGGTGGAGCTGAGGCTGGGAGGGTCGATCTTGACTACGGCAGATTAAGAAGATAGCGTACATACAGAGCCAGACAAGATTGAAGACAAGATTGAAAACGACTACTGCAGCCTTGGTGAGCTGATTTCGAGATGTCTGAAGACGAACAGGGGAAATGGGTATCATGAAACGGGCGGGCCAAAGTTTAAAAGTCCAGGATCGTCTGCGATTGAAATCCTCTTGGACTACCTAGGTACAACTTCTTGAAGTTGGTAGAGCTCTATATTTACCTCGCTAGTACGGTATTTAAACGCTGTGGCTACCTAGAAGATTCAGTGTTGTCAGTGGGGGCTGTAGCGTGGCGCCCCCCTTGTTGGGCTGCGTGCGTAGGTACCATAGGAAGTACCTACCGTACCTGACGTACCTACCCTAAGTGGTGGGACGCTTTAGCGTATGTAGGTACCGGACAACGCTGTTTAGGGGCCAATCGCGATATTTCCCTTCCCCGAAAAGCCCACTAATTGGACCCAAGGGGCCGAGAACCTGAACCAGCCTCAAGAGCTGTACCTGGCTTCATCAACCCCACCATCATCAATTAAGTATGCACCCCAGCATTTCATCCAGCTGATCACTGACCGGGAATCGCGTACTGTAGGAATAGGCGGTAGGTACTACGTACGGCAGAGGTGTGCAGCACAAGACGGAGACTTGCCAGCGGCTGCATCTATGCAGCTACCTAGGTAGCCACCTACCTAGGTCTGTTGTACAGCATGAATAGTCTGCGACTTGGTTTGCAGTAAAATGTGTCTTAATACGTTGCAGCAAACAAGGGGCATCGTTCTAAGCAAGTTTGACATTCTGCTGATTCGGTGTGTGTCCAGCTGGCCTAGCTGGCTTTCGTATCAGATTGCTCGAGCAAGTGATGCAGGGTCAACGAGGTGGTCTGAATGACAGTACCTACAGTAGGTATACATCCGTGTCATTGATATGCCGTCTTGCCTGCCGGGCAGAACCCGAGCATCACGGTCAGGTGGCCTGTCACCGTTAAGTCGGGGCTGTAGCCCCATGCCGTTCGGAAAGAAAAATCATAGACACCCAATGTCATACATATGTTGGCGTGGCTAGGCTACTCGGAGGCCATATAAGTCTACAATGGCATACGGGTTGGCCATCGTGACACCTAACGTTTTGATTTACAGTGCATATGCAAGTACACCTCCCAGAGTAGCCTTTCTACTCCTGGGGCAGGTTTTAAGAAAGATGAAACAATCAAACAATATCATGCTTCTCATTTTTTGGCTGCTTTGCACTCAAAATTCTGCTATCGATCCGAGACTTAAGCCAAATCAGGTACATAAGTAGGCAGGCTATGACTTCTACGGTTAAACTGAGGTGTGATCCCTTTATGACGCACGTCTCAAGAGGCTAGAAATAACCTTATGCATATCTCTCGTCATTAAGACTTGTCACTACTACATATAATGATCTCTGCCTATTGCCTCATCTCCGCCACTAATGCAATTGTGTGGCTGCTTATAAGAGTGTAGCAGCTGAGTAGGCACACCAGGTTTGTAGAAGACCGGCAGAAGATCTGTAACTGTAGGCACTCTCAGCTGCCTCAGCTACGATCAGCTCAGCTGGAACTGGCGTAGTAGTTGTTTGCTACCTACTTCGGTATGCAACTCAACTCAGTCCTCAGCCCTGCTTTGAAGGCTTCGCATTGATAGGCCAACAGGAGCCCGAGGACTCTTCTGTAGGGTTAGTAGCATCTTACCACCCATTAGTCCTAGATTCATGCTTTCCAAGTCTAATTTTATCCGTAATTGTTTTATGACTAAATTGAATTGGTTCAATGAATCAATTCGAGGTCCTAGGGCTGCAGGCCGTAGACTTACTACCATCGTACATACAGGTGGGGAGTATCTCTAGTGCGAGTTGATCAGGAAGGTTCTCTAAGAGGTGCTGAGCTTGTGCGATCAATTGTCGGGTGGGGTAACCAACAATAGTCATATTGTGGGTGGAAAAAGAAGCAAATGTTTTCCTGTCACACTCTTGGCCAAAGGTCAAGTGGGCAATGTGCTTGAATAGACTTCACATCACTCCTCATCTCTCCCAAGGCTGTAAATACTCGTTGTGCATGACCAAGAGATGCGTGTCACTAAGTCAGTTCACAAGGACAACTACTAATTAATTCCTTCTTTGTACTGTATGTTGTGAACCGCACATCAATCCATGCTGGCAGGCAACCATTTAAGACAACCTATGATTGTCAAACGCTACGTGTGTGTATTACCAAGTCTAGCATGTGATGGTGTCTTGGCGCTCACCGCTTTCTTCAGTCACACCTCCGAGCAAGCTGAAAAAAAAACAGCACAAGAACAACTGAACAATTGTCAACTCTGGATTGGCTCAAGTATATGTCTGCACAGCTCAATCATGTTGTGGGAAAAGAATGCTTCCCTGCCTTTGTGCAACAATGGTTGATCCTGAGTGTTGGGGGTTGCCTACATCTAAACCACCAGACCAAGAGGCAGGTACATAACCTATATGCACTTCAAGATGGCAGGCAGTAGGTACATGGACTGGAATGAACAGATGCAAGAATGAATGCGGTTAAAGAGAAGATGAGGTTTTCCAGTCATCTTTGCATGTAATACGCAATTAAAGGCGCCGACTAGTTTCAAGATCACAACTCCTAAGCGCATACGCAGTTAGCCCATATGCAGCATGTTTGGTGCTTCACAATGTGACACTTAGGTATATGCCCAACCCCAAGGTTGGCAGTAGCCTCCCCTTGACCTACACTACACAAACACTACCTCCTCTCCTACACAGACTTCGTCATCCTTGCCCAACCTCGGTAGAAAAGATCATCAGGCAGCCCCCTAACCACCCCCACACCTTCAAGTCGAGCCAGTGATTGAAATAGACATGCAACCCGGGCGAATGCCTGCAGCTTAGCAATATGGATTTCAGCTTCCAGGGCCTAGTCCATTCCCACTCTCAACAGATGGACGCCGCCTTCCGCAGCCTCGTCGACACCCTCATCCAGAACAGCAAATTGAACATAACCCTCCTCCGTATCAGCAATGTCACTGAAGAGTACGTCACGAGTCTATGCCTCTCTTTCCCATGTCATCCATCCCATCCTCCCTCCTCTCTTTCTGCTCTGCCGCTAGCCTCACTGACGAACCACCCATCAGCTCTTTTCATGTCACTCTCGAGGCTCGCCTAACCAAGACGGGACCAGCCACTGCCAAAATCACGCCTATGACAGTTGATCTAGTGAGTAATTTCCTGAAGAATTCTCTTCTCTTTCTAGCCATATTGAGTAGCAATACTCGGTCTCGGTTTCATACCACATCAACATTTTAGGAATTCTCAGCAACCTTCAAGCCCTCCAGATCATAGTTGAAATGATATTTATTGTCCCCGGGCGTTGTAGTGCGGTCCGTCCGGCCACTTCGGCAACGTGAGACTGCCCGCGATAACGACACGGGCGTTCGGCACTGATGTGGTCGTGACGAGCCAGCTGGTCAGCATCGTTGACAAAGACGCCCTGAAGGCATTCATCCAAGCCATCATCAAAGACGACGTGGAGTTAGCCCTACGCAACGGCCAGACCACCATCACCGCGCTGGGCATCGGCCCCAGAGACGTCGTCTACCAGAAGGAGATCCTCCTCCATGGAATGAGAGGACCAATCGTGGGCATCCAAGCAGCAAGCCTCATCACGGCGAACCCTTCCCTAGGAACCCCACCTACGACCGCAAACCCCGGCGTGGCGCGCAGCCATACAGCCACCAGTGTCTCGAGCACCCTTGGTGGCGAGAACGCCGTCTCCGTCGTGCTCCGCGTATCTAACCCGAGCCCCCTGGAAATCAGTTTCGGCATCTGCTCCTTCGACATCCAAGATGACCAGGGCAGACTAGTCGCCGAACTCAAGGGTCGCCTAGATATCCGCCGCAACCAGTTCGAGGTTACGTTTCAAGGGAACGTGAACAAGGCGGTTGCCGCCAAATTGGCTACTGATATGGGAGCGGCCGCCCGTGCCGGTGGAAGCAAGTACGGCCGAAAAGACGGTCGATCTCCTAAGGCGAGATTGGTCGGAAAGCGGTGTGTAGGCGCCGGCTGGTGCGACGAGACCGTCAAAAGCATCAATGTGCCGCTCCAAGACGTGTCAATTCTGTTTGAGACTCTTGGTATCGAAGACGGCGCTGGTGAGCCGCAGCCGCATGGGAAGAGTGGCGGCGGGTTCACGGGATGGGGAGATAGGTTCATGCTGCGTTGATTTTCTTGCCCAGTCGAGCGCTCATTGCTATAAGTATGCCGCGCCAGAATTGGCCCATTAATATGGTCAAAGCAGTTGTTTTTGACGCAAGGTTAGAAAGGAAATCTTTCAGATACCCCACTTTGCTTTGCTCCTGAGGGATTAGCTACCTGTACTACCTGAGAAAGACAGTTCGGCAATTCCTAGGCCGTCCAACAGTCTAGTAAATCAATCAATACACAGTGTTTCCTTATTTGTTGTTCCATGTTGAGTGCGCCTTCTGTCCTTTACGCCGCCATCTACACAACCCGTTAGTGTAGCCTATCAAGATTTCCCCAAACGCCCATAAGCACATGCCAGAAGTAGCAGCGGGGGGATGCAATATTACCCCAAATTAGGGGTTAATCCAGCTTTGCCCGATACAACTTGCCTCCGCTTTCTGCATGAAGGACTCGATGCGATTCAAGATCCAACCAGAGTCGACTCGGTCACTTGACTCCTGCGCCGGGGATTGTTTCCTTCCCAGCTTGATATGACTCGACGTTTTGCAAGTGCGCGAAGTCAGAGAGAATTGCAAGCAGGTGGCTTGGTTCTCGCAGATCTCCCGACATTGCGCGAACGAGGCGTCCTCACTCTTTACGTCTTCCGAGAGGTTATCCCAGTCGGAGACCTGATCCTTCATTTGCGGAAAGACAAGCTCACGGAAAATATCTCCGAGCCGTGGAAACCTATTTTCCTGGAAGGTGAGGTCATGTGTTAGTATCTTGAGTCTTCACCTCGCATACCCATTCTTTGATAGGGGAAAGGGGATCCTACTGTTGCTTTCCATCTCTGTTCAAAATCATAGTACGCGTAGATGTCGTCAGGTGTCATGTGATGGTACGTAGTAGCGTAGTAGCACCAAAGAAAGCGACTTTCCAAGGATTTCCCCTTCATATCCATCAGGGCTGGCATATCACCTTCGAGAGTCGGCCAAACCCGTGAGAGCTCTACACCCGCATCAGACATGACTTTGGAGAGAATGAAGTCGCCAGCCCAATGAACAATAGTCAAGTTATTATACACCTCATAATCTGCTGTATGGCGTTCTATAAGCATTTCTATTGCTGAGTTGGAAATGATAATACCTGCACCCCCGTAGGCAAATACTTCAGATCCAAGATTCATCTGACGGCCAATGTACCAGGGGCGAGAAGCATCAATACTCGATAGCCAAGTGAGAAGACTATCCCAGAATATATATGTGTCGGCCTCGACGAAGATATACCACTTGCTTGCGGAGTTCTGGCGATAGGCTTTCCTGGCTGCCGGGAGGAACTTCCACTTGTCTAACCTCCAGGCCGGTGTGTCACGACCTGCGCCGGTGTTCGGGGCGTCGACCCAGCTGGCAACCTCGTCTGAGGCTGAGAGTTCTTTACCTAATTCTCGCAAGAAACGGTAGTATGCGAAATCGGGATGCTGTTCGAGGAGGCCAGAGTCGATCTCGTCGAGGGCGTCTGTGATTTGAAGGCCGGCAAACTCTTCTTCCATATCGGACCAGATTCCATA
Source organism: Xylaria arbuscula (assembly GCA_022385695.1). Classification (NCBI taxonomy): domain Eukaryota; kingdom Fungi; phylum Ascomycota; class Sordariomycetes; order Xylariales; family Xylariaceae; genus Xylaria; species Xylaria arbuscula. Next base: position 596,461 of record MU279350.1, read on the forward strand.
GTGCTTAAAACACGGCAATGTGGTATTAATAAGCGGCGGTAACTTCTTCTCAACTTCGTTGGACCCTGTCCTCACAATGACGAAGACATCTTCGAGCCCTCCCAGTGACGCGCAGGGGCCTTGCTGGCCGTTTTCGCCCACAGGGTACGGTATCGTCTCAGAATGATTGGTAAGAAATGAAGTCAACCGAGAGTCGTAGAGTAGGTGAAATCCTCCTACGAAGAGAATAAATACGCCAACGTAAGCTAAAAGCTGCCGTCGATTCTTCGGCAAGATAGGCGTCAATCCCATCTTAAAAATGAATCGCAATGAGAATAGAGTATATGTAAAGGAAAGAAAGAAGAAGTTTATTTATGTCACAATGTATATCTGGTTTAAAAGAAGATGAATGAGATTGATCTGGAAAGGGGGTCGTCTTCGAGTTGACGTGACGTCAGATTCTCAGTGGCTCCGAAGTAAGAATGCCAGCGTCGCCAGCGAGCCCATATGCTGATCCTAATACTTGATTTCCAGCTCGTATAAAGGTTTGTGGCCCATAGCCTGAGTCAAGATGCCCTGAGGGAGTGAAGTCGATGGTACAGGCGTATCCTTATTCTTGATATTGGTGGGTGCCAGACACTTTCAGCGCGGTACACACAATTTGAATACAGAGTTGATTGAGAAAGTTATTGAGTTTGTTGGCCTTTTAATATCTACAAATAGCTCTACTGTTTCACCAAGTGCCGAAACTGGCAAGGAAGTGCGACAACGTCGAATGATCTACACCTGGTTCGGCAATCCATATTTAGTGTCCATCGTTATTACGTAGGACGAACTAATAAGTCGTCGTCAGCAACTAACACAGACAACTCGTCAAGCTTCTTTCGTTGTCACTTTTGATGCTTACGTATCTAATATTATGGGTTTAGGTCAATTTATATTCGTATTTCTCTTATAAATTCTAAATGCTATCCTCTTGGTTATCTTTCTCCTCTCTTCTGGTTTTTTCTCTCCCTTTTGTACCTGTGTTCCTTCTCTTAGAAGCCAACACAGTGTTTGAAACGCTTACTGTAAGTAAATTAGTGATACGAACGTCGATCATATGCTGGTAGCTACAAAAAGCCGTTAACTGACCATGTAGGACATGTCAATGGGCTACTTAGCGTAAGCCAGCAACTAGATATCTAACTCAGTACCTAAACGTTACAGTCGCGTCTTTGATTGCCCTTTCCTAAGCTAGACTGCTAATTGATAAAACAGTATAACTCCGAGTCTAGTCGATGGTTCTTAAAGAGAGAACCAAGATTTGCACACCCCTGTTGTAGCAGAGGGGCGGTGCAAGTAGCGCCTGGGCGCTTGAAAGGACTTCAAATAGGGGCTCAGCCAGGATCTGAGCAGCGGGATTAGTGGGCCTAGCCAGATAACCGGGCCAGAGCGGGCCTCGTTTCCACCGGGAAACAAATACGGGCACTGCCCGGGTATCGTCGATCGATTTAGCATTAATTGCGAGTTCGCTCAGTTAGTCTACCAGTTGATGATTCTAAGTAGGTATGGAATATCGTAGTGTACTGTACTGTAGATAAAACCCAGAACCTATGATAATTATTTTCACAGAATGTTGACTACTTTTATGACTTATTATTAAAGCAGCTGATTCGAATACAGTAGCAGTATTATCTTATCTAGTCATTCGTCAGTCTTCTCCTAACAGATTTTTAGATACGATAAACCTTCTTCAATTCTGAGATAAGTAGCATTTCCGACTTGACCGGCATCTTAGGTTATTTCAACAGGGCGTGTTGGCCATTCCATAAGACGCCAAGTAGTAATTGAAACCGTATATGTACCTAGATATATTAAAGCATACCCACCGTACGAAGCCGTCATTGTGCACCGAAACTGTTTCGCAGAGACCTTGAAGGAATTCCATTCAACCTACCCGTGACACCGTCTCGCCAAGTACCCGTTTCATAAAAAAGCCCTATAACGACGTAATGAAAACGTGGCCCATCCAAGCCCTAAGGTACATTCACGAAATTCAAGTGCCGGGCCCTCCTCATAGAGTAGTGTTGGCCCCCGAATCCGGACTCCGACACAAGCGTGAAAAGCACAGCTTTCTTATTTTTCACGATGTGTCGTCGCGATTGCATTCTCGGATCTCTAGTTCTGCATATATAATCGAGGATTAGACCTGACCGTTAGCTGATTGGTCCGTTATATCTAATTGGATACTAAGTATATACCTATGTGCGTGCATGCATGCAGGAGCCGTTGCCGCAGCGGCCCGCCCGGATTAGGAGACACGGAAAGGAACCGGAGGTGTCAAATTCAACGTTACCCGCGGCGATATGCTGAGAACAATCTCTCAATTGCCTACTATGTCACATAGCATTCCATTTGATGGAAGAAAACATAGGTATACCTATATATGCAAGTCCGGATTCAATCAAGCCCATCTTGTTGATGTGAGCCTTACCCGCTAGCGATGTATGACCGGCACCATATCTCAATCCTCGCGTACTGCGACTTTGATAGCAGAATAGTACCGGATGCTCTCGAGCGCCTCGCCCCTATACCTCAGCCTGGCCCGTTTTAATGGCGATGATCTGGGTCTTGACCTTGCCACTATCGAGGTAGTCGACAGTGGCAGGGAACATGCAAGTTCCCGAGAACGAGCCGATGATGGTAATTTCTAAGGGCAGTCAGTGGGATCGATGTTCATGAGGTGATGATACTCTTAGTATGCCGCCACCGAAGATCTTAGATGGCAGCCATGATACACGAACGACACTAGATAAAGCGCCATAAAAGACCAGCTTCCCGCCGCGGCGGATGTAGTTGATAGTGGTCTCGAGGGTTTTAGCGCCGTCGCTGGGTTCGACAACTATTTCCTGGTTTCAGCATCAATGACACACCATGTATACATGCATAAAGAACGCCTGGGTTTGTTCCCACTGCGAGGGCGTATTCGATCGGTCGAGAGAGACGTAATAATCAGCAACATCTAGTGATTTAGCATGCTCTATCATCGGACCCCCAGGGAGCGGCGATGGTTAGCCGAGAAACACAGCAGTGTTTCCTGTGAGTAATCTTTAGTCGCTCGTCCTTACCAACAAGGGCTTCATTGACACGTACAGAAACTGAACCATCATAGGGCCAGCAGGACTAGTACTTATCAATTAAGCATGTGATCCAGGCTTGGGTGCGAAATTCTCTCAGCCGTGCATAGCGCAAGAAGCGGACTCAATAAATATGACATCAACATCGCCCAAATTTTCGATCTTGAGCAGACGAGCTTAGGGTATGAGCACGGCTTATGATAGGCCGATGATGGATGAACATATTCAACGGACCAACCGCCAAGACCAAGTGCGCCGTGAGCCTTGAAATCCTCATACGACATCTCCCTAAGACGGTGTAAGGCTACCTAACCATTTCCCAGTAAGTTTAGATATATTCAGTATTCCGTGATTATGGTAACACAAGGCCACGGCGTTTACTAATGGTAGAAAAGCGACTCGGACGGAGCCAGTCAATTTTATAATCACTCGAAAATTAAACATGCATGCAACGTCATAGGATACCTAGTCAATCCCCAAGCTTTATCTCTAGAGATGATGTACTGTATGCGGCGTTCTAGCTAGAGCATATCTACGACGCCACTAGGAGATAGGAGGGGGCGGTATCCCAACATAGCAAAAGCCTCGTTTTGTGGCGTGGGGATCTGGGGAAATATTGATAGGAGACCGTACATGCGAGAGGGGAAAGAAAGCCCATCAAGTAGCAAGTTGATGATAACGGCACAGAGTTCGGATTCTATTACATAAGCGTGTCGTAGACTGTGCTTAGTAACAGAAATATCAGAGATATAATAGACATACTTAAACTAACTTATTCTACATGTGCACTATCAATTGATTTGGAGGTAATGTAGGTTTCGCTTCTCAATGGTTACTCCGGGTTGGGATTTCAACCCGGCTGGAAAGACAGCCAATGCTGCCAAGCGTACCTGTGTAAGTTACATGTGGCTTGGCCATTCGAGTCACATACTGGTGTGTAAGAATCTCGAGGGCTCAAATCTTTGACCTGTCGTAGGCACTCTGCCACGTATCGTCCATATACGCCAACAACTTTGTCTATAATGAGGGGCAAGGACATGGCGATGACACAGGATGATATCACCGTGTCACGGAGTTAATGTTCAACCAACAAAATCATCTATCACCCACTGCCAGTCTCCTTTACAGTCTAATAGCGATGGATCTTGCTAGGTGAATCGTTCGAAACAATCAGATATTAAGCTACTCGGCTAAATAGCTTTCTTCGACGAGAAGGTCTAATCAGAGTCAGCTTTTGAGTACTACTGAATATCCACAGATTCATTGACATCAGTTCTCATGCCGGCTCAGTCATTCCCTCGCACATCGAATAAACACGGGCAGAGGCTTCACAGCTTGGAAGAACGCGTATTACTCTTTTTTTGGCAATCAATTGTTTGGCGCAAAAACATGACCCTTAAATTCGTAGAAGACGGTACCGAGATTTGGTCTCCTTATAACTCCCACCCGTGCATCCGAGGTTGTGCCCTATTGATTTTCTACCACGCATGTCCCATCACGCATGCAAAATCGCGTGATTTATGCAGGTGCTCCATTCCCTAGAGTACATGTCCATGCCGGCTATCATGTGTGCATCGAAGGAATTGTTCAGAGAAGAGAGGTTGGCCCTCCAGCTTATTTTTTACGAAGGAGGGGCTCCTCGGCCACGACCGAATCCACCACGGCTGGTCACAGTTGTTAGTACGGTATTCCATGTCCAGCACCATCACGTCGACCAGGATTGATAGAACTCACAATTGAGGGTTGAATTCACCAGGAGCACCACCCTCCTTGCCCTCGCCAGCATCCCGTCGTCGGTATCCACCCTCACGGTCGCCACGGTCACCACGGTCGCCACGGTCGCCGCCACGGCCACGGCCGAACGGTCTGCGCTCACGCTCGCCCTCGCCGCCCATCATTCCACGGGGAGGAGCATGCGATCGCTGCTGCTTGATGTGTGTAGCCGGGACGATCTCGGCAGGGAGGTGCAGCCACTCGCGGAGGTAGTCGAGGCCCTCGGGGGTCAGGGTGTAGTAGTAGTATTGCCACGAGAACTGGGTCTTGACGTAGCCACGCGAGGTGAGAGACTGGGCGGCCTTGACAACGAAGAGGTTCTTGGTGTCGATGTCGGGGTGCTTGGGAAGGTTGAAGTCCTTCTTAGCGACCATCACGCCCTCGCGGAAGAGGTACTATAGCAAGGCCACATATGTTAGCTAATGCGCGGCCGAGATGTGCGAAATGTGCGAATTGTAGATATGTCCAGACGGCTCATGGCGGCTTCGCGGGGGGGTCGTGAAATTGGGCATTGGACATTGGACATTGTGCATGGGTGTGAATTGGCTAACCTCGTGGATCTTCTTGCGGTCAGCCTTCGGAATCAACATCTTGGCGGTTGGTTGTTTGGCGACAAGAAGTTGGAGGCAGGAGTGGGAGATTGGGCGTGGTGTATGTTGAAGTCGGCTGGCGCTGGCACTCTCTCGAGATCGGGGTTTGCTAAGGATGAGAGGTCCCGTCAATTTTTTGGTGTGTGCAAAAACCCTACGCGAGTGGCTTGATAAGGGGAATTGGCGGAGGAGGTGGGGGTTAAATATGTGCGGGCCTCATCTAACTGTGGCTGGTGAGTCATTCCGATAAGGCGATAAGAAGAGAGTGCGGATAAGAAACAGAGGTACGTACCTGCCTTTAAACACCGTACCCCACCCTTGAAGGGGAGGCAGGGAGGTACCCCTGTATTGTACCTTTGGACCCACATAGTTGCGCAACTGGGACTCTTCAAGGTTCTGCCCCAGCGCATGCATCGGAGATAGGTAACAACTTGATGCAAACAGCATACCCGCCATCTCATTCAACAACGCGCATCAGCCAAACGCTCAACAAGCTCCTCCTACAACTAATATCATCTCAACAAGAATAAACGGCAACTAGATCCTGCTGGTGACACCATGGCGGCAAGAGACCTCAACGTCTTCGTGACGACGTTCCCTGGATTGGGTTTGCCTCCAACACTGTCCTTCCCACTCCCATCGACATCCACCATCTCAGATCTACGCGGCTTCATTGCGAAGAAGCTGCCGCAAACCGATACAAGGTTCATTGTCACCACTATTTCCAACAAGCAACTCACTCTCGGCTCGACCCAGCATCTCTCCGATCTGTGCAGCGTTGACGATGATTTCGTTTCTTTGCGACTGTCGCTTCCCTTGTGCGGTGGCAAGGGTGGCTTTGGATCACAACTCCGAGCGGCGGGTGGCCGCATGTCCTCGAAGAAGAAGAGGAATCAAGGCGATGAGAATGGGTCCAGCAGGAACCTCGATGGGCGACGTCTCAGAACTATAAACGAAGCCAAAGCACTCGCCGAATACCTAGCCATCAAGCCCGACATGGAGAAGAAGGAGAAGGAGAGGCGGCGCGAACGCTGGCAACAAATCGTGAATGCCGCTGAGGAAAAGGAGCACGAGATCAAGAACAACACCAAGGGTCGCATCAGTGGTAAATGGGTCGAGGACAAGGAAGAGGCAGGCGAACGCACGCGAGAAGCCGTCCTTGCTGCGATGAAAGCAGGGAACTATAAGGACAATCTCCTTGGCACATCTCACGGCTCGACGTCAACCGAAGGCATTGATGAAGATTCTACTAGTGGGGATGAAGATGCTGCTAAAGATTCAAGCAAGTCCAAGTCCCCGTCGCCAACAACGAAAGCATCGACAAAGAAACCACCGACCCGCGCTTTCGCGGGCTTCGATGAAGATGATGAGTTTATGAGTTCTTCGGACGAAGAAGAAGAAGAAGAAGACGACGACGCTAAGTGAATGCAGTGACAGAAAAGTCCTTCTACACTGCAGCTGCAGCTTGCCCCAGCCTAGAGTACGGCAGTTCCAGCTGGATTATTGGAGCCAAACAGACAAGACAATCAAAACCCGTACCCTGCCTTCGGTTAGGCATAGTTTCGTCACAATGCAACCTCACCGCTAAGACGGAAGGTTTACATCATATTTACCGGATTGTATATCCTAGAAACCCCTGCCCTCTATCAAATGGAGACGGCAGTAGGAGTTTCAACTCGGCGGAGGAATGCGTATGATGGAGGAACTCACTCGCCAGGTTGATACCTGCAGTGGGCATATTCAACCAGGGAATATTATCGGTACGCCACATTACGTTCCTCGCGAAAGGACACCCGCAATGTCTATACCATAGCAACAAGCGGAAAGAGTGACTAGCCTTCCGCGGCAGTAATTGTTCTTTTCACACTACCTATGCGCATTCGTCATATGATACCGTAGTGGTGGATTTAATTAGGCTGTCATCATAACTGCGCAGTCCAGCTTAAAATAAATGTATATACTTAGTGCAAGCCAAGACTATATAGTACACTTCCCCACAACAAATATCGCAATGCTATTGATGACTGCTCGTGTTTTTCGTGACGTCTCTTGAAATGCAGAGGTTCACGGTCTGGGGCTTAGTAACCTCTGAATGGTTCGACTAGTAGATAGACTCTAGTACACCCTACACTACCTTGTTCTTCTCCGCAAGGTGGGAATACTTTAGGTGAAGCACAACTACAGCAAGGAAAAAGAACACAATCTGGTATGAATACCTTCGGTGTTGTCCTCCTGCTCAGCAAATAAGGCAGACTGAGAATACCTACAGCCTAACCCGATGCTGTTATTTTCCATTTTTATGTTGGGACCACGTTATATTTCTCTATATGACACATGCACAGCTGTATGTACGCATCATTGTCAATGATTTTTGAGTAGTAAGCGCCAAACATCTGATTTGTGAACACTTTTGTCATGCTCTGGCCTGTCAGAAACAGAAACGTCAGTCTTGGAATACCTACATCCAGCTCCGTTCTAACATTCTATGATACAAGAAGATTTCCTAGATCTCTTGATTATTATCATATGCTTATCCAAGCCGTGTTACATTGGAAAGAGTAATCGAGGAGATAGAGAGACAACCAACCCCATAACTGCGCCTTCAATACCATAGTCAGTTATGTACTTACATCATCACACACAGTTTGACTGAATCTGGCTTTAGCTCACATAGAATACTTGATACACGGGAATATATATTTTCCCCAAAAATTCCTAGCCTTCTGCTGGTAACAACGCAAAGGGATCTCTCTATACTGGTAGATTTATGTGATGTACAATGGGATGCTGAGCATCATTCATTTTAGACTTGTGTATTTTAGTTACATGACACCAAATACCAAGGGCAGTTGGTGGTTAATGTGCAGTTTACATATGTTGAGGTAGGTACCTAGGTACCTGCCTCTCTCCCCAACAACAACAATCCTCACTTCTGGATAGGTGCACAACCACATCTGCCAAAACAGCAAGTGAACGGCATTTCCACCACAAAAGGGCAGGTCAAAAATAAAAGAAAAAAGAAACAATTCAGAGAAATATTTCATCTATCAGTAGAAAGATATAAACAACATGTGCAGTAATACATGAGTGAGATGGGGGAGTGATAGATAAAAAGAAAAGGATTAAAAAAGAAAACACAAAAAAAGCTAGACAGGGAATCGAATTCCAAGCCTTACGAAAAACCGCACCGTCGATGAGTTCCAGTTGTCAAGTACGGGTGCCGCCAATTCCCGCTCCAATTCAGAAAACATCTTTGCAGTTTGTTCATACCATCGAGTCACCCAGGGATACGTCCTTTGTTGCGGGGTCTGGTTGAAAGTGTGTCGACCTATTGCCATATATAAGGTTCAAACATGTGTAGTCTTCCGTGGCAACGGCCGTATATTTGCCGCTGCTGCGTGGCTACGTACCGTCGGAACATTCAACTTGTACATTGTTGACTGTCTTTGCCTTGAGGTGTACTTCCCTAAACGCATTGCTGGTTCTTCTACCTTGTAGCTATCTAGATACCTACGCCACAGGCGTGTTTATGTAAATACTGTAGCTGTACCACAGCCAGCACGCCCTACAAGATCGTGACTTGTGCCTGGAATCTACTATCCCACCCCTAGAGTCGAAGTTTTACTTATATCCTAAAATATATCTAGATAACTACCACTCAGCCCCAACGGTCCGCTTCGAATACACTGGAATTGATACCACTTCCTGAAGCATTCTAGAAACACAATTACTTAAACAGGGCGTAGACTACCTGCCACAGAGTACAAAGTGACATTTGTATATAGTTGGATAGTTGCCCACGAAGGTTTTAGGACCTTCGTGCAACAACAAGTGTCCTTACCTACCCCAAAGTGCGAGGTTCCTAACACTACCAGTAAAGGCTTCAGTGTTGATCTTGCTGTAGATACCCTTAAGGAATATACTCGAAATACTCTTAAGGGAACATGGGGACATTTTATATCTTCGAATACGATCATTGCCGTACTTAATTCAAACATATCCTCCAATTCCTCGCCCTAGCTCTCGTTATAGTTCTGCAAGGTTAGGCTTTGAGACGAGCGGTGATGTAAGCTTGAAGGTTTGAAATAAGCTTCTTATACTTTAAATAGACTTATATATCTAAGTAGTGATAAGTAACTTGGTTGTAGAGCTGCATGATGTAATTTTATCCGAGGAATCATGTAATTGTCCTTTTATTGCTTCCTCTCGAGACGCGTTAGGTTTGGCTATATACATTATGATTATGCCACAACATCATTTTTTCTACGTTCACCTCTCAGGCTATTCTGAATCTAACAAAGCTGAGAACTTATCACGTTCTACCTACCTAGTTAATAGGTTTTTTTCCAGGTGTACTCGTAGTAGGTAGGTGGTTGTAGGGAGGGTGTAGTCTAAAGAGGAGACCCCCCCGACTCCACATGCTCCTGCACTATCTTCCTTATTGGCCCGATCAATTACCCCTATTACCTACGCTTGGCATTTCTTCCTGCATTCACACTCAGAAGATATATGCTGGTATCATAAATGTCTCGTCGTTCGCAAAAAAACAAACAAAAAACAATTTGTTAGTATGTGTTGCATATACTGGGCTAGAATCCTTGAACGGCAGGCGAGTCGAGAGCGCGGGACGCCGAGGCCCTAAACTCTCTCGATTACAGATGGGTACATGAACAACTACTGAAGATCAATCAGATGCGTGTTAAGCCCAATACTTTACGAATTTGATATACATACATCACAAATAAATGGCCAAGCATCAAGCCTGCCATGACCCAGTAACCAACCTCTAAGTCGATAACAGCATTATACGAAACGCCGTCTTCAATCATTACATCAACTGGCCAAGAGCCTCCCGACTCTCATCCCCCAAATCACCACCAAACGAAGCACTGAACCCGCCCAAAGACTCCAGCTCAGCTTTCACCGTGCCAGCCTCATCAACCACAGCCCCCCACGCATCCTTCCCAACCGGCACGCGAATCGGGATCTTCTCGCCGCGCGTGACAAGCAGCCACATAGCCCGAGCAATATCATCAGGCGAGCTAAAGCCCTTGCGAATATCCAAGTTATCCAAGAGACCAAGCATCTGGTTCGTCGGCATATCCGGCGCGGCATACGCCGGGTGGCGGGCAGCAAATGTCTTGAAGCTGGAGCCGAGGTACTCGGTCGTGGTACCGCCGGGCTCAAGGATAGAGAGGTGGATATTCCAGTCCGGATGCAGCTCCTTCGCCACGCTCTCAGCGAACCCTTCCATCGCGAACTTGGACGCGTGGTAGTACGCGCTGCCGGGCGTCGTCACGAAGCCCCCCATCGAGCTAACGAAGAAGATTACGCCGCCCCGCTGCCCGCCGTTCTTCGCGTTGTCGTCGCGCAGGACACTCAGCGCGCGCTTGGTTACGTCTACTGCGCCCCAGACTACGTCCCTGTCAGCGGTATTTCTCCCCAGAGACAAATTCAATAGAAGCAAAAGTCTCTCGTGTTGTAGCATCGGTGTGCCTTTTCGAGAAGAAGAAGATCAGCGCAGACTCACAATTAGTATCGAAAAGCGCCCGTCCCTCCCGCGGCGTCGACGACTCAGTATCTCCCATGATAGTGTACCCTGCATTATTCACCACAACATCAACGCGACCAAAGCGTTCCACGGCCTTCGTAAACGCCGCGTCGATGTCCTCGGGCGAGGTGACGTCAAGCGGTAGCTTCAGCACGTTCGGCGCGTCGTCTGCGAGGTACGAGAGCGCCGAGACTTGCCGCGCCGTTGCGACCACGCGGTTTTTCGTCTGCGTGGCTATCCGCGTGGCCAGGCCGGCGCCGATTCCCGACGAGCACCCGGTGACTTGATGAGCAGTAGAATGTCAGCTTCATGCGTTGATAGCAGTAATCCTTGTCCTTCCCTGTATAAGAGCATAGATCCGGGCCCGACTCCCCGGTGGCAATCAGACCGGATTCGAAGCGCAAGAGGTCGACTCACTGAACCAGACGGCATCAGCCGGAAGCTTGTAAAGGTCATTGTTTTCCATCGTCGTCGGACAGCTGTGATTGATAGAGGGAATATATTGTAGTGTTTATCGTGCAGGTCTTGAGAAGTATGATAGTTGACTGAATCTCTTTTCTGATTCTTATACCAAGCAACCCTGACATTGCGCTTGGAGATGGCTTTTTTTTATATTTCCCTGCATTCTTTTATCATTCGCTTCTCTTGTAATCTGAGTCTTTCCATGCTTAGGGGGCTTGATTCTATCATCTGCAGGTCGGACGGAAATTGCCTAAGTGCGGGAGTCCAATTTTTCACGATTGACTACGAATTTCCCATGCGAAGCTTACTTTACTATTTTTTCTCAAGCTCCATTAGATGAGAAATCAATTACATAGCTTGTGGCCTACTGTACATGAGGCTGTGTATTGAAATGATGCAGTCCCTCTTTGTTCATGCACTATCTGCGGTCTAATTCCATCTCTAAATTCCGTAAATTCCGGCATCTTGCAGTATCATCACTTTAGCTCCAGACATCAATCGTAAGCTGACGCCATCTGAAAGGAGCCACGCCAAGTTACCACATGCAATAAACAGACTAGTTACTTTATATTGCTGCGAGCTTAAGAGTTTTTAAGCTTATCGATATACCACATCTTTGAAAATCACAACAATCTTTTGATCCAATTGTAAATTTTAGTCTTTTTGTAGATATTTCTGCTATGGGCTATGCTTTTGCTGTATGGTCTACTACGATAGGCGATCAATTTTTGATCGGTCTTTCAAGTCGCATGTAGCGCGGCAGTGGTATGACATTAGTTCGTAACCTTGCTCATTTGTACTAATCGTTTAACACCGACCTGATATTTGTTAGCAAAAAACTGTGTGTATATGGCGATTTAATATCTCACTCACCATCCAGTTGCCGCATTCATCTGTTTTGTCTCGTTGAATCTCTACTTGAAGTCTTGAGGCTTCAGGATAGTCATTGCCTTCTAATGCCAGAGCTAATTTTGTCAACTGTTCAATGGTATCGGGTTTCACCAATTCCTCGTTATTTAGGTGGTCGAAGAGCAATCCCAGTCGTTTCTGCGTGTCCTTGACTTGTGGTGCAAAAGAGGCTGGTGCCTTCGACGCAACTCGCTGCATATCGCGGCTGAAGATATCAACTAGTTGCTGAGCACTTTCAGGGATATGAGAGCGATCACTTGGTGGGTGTCTAGATTTTGGTGGCGGAGGCGCAGACTGTGCCGGTGGAGGCGCAGAAGATCCTGCCGTTGTTGGTGGTAATCCGCTGCCAGGTGGCGGTGGTGGCGGTACTTGTTGAACTGGGGGTGCTCCGTAGGGAGAGGGTGCATAGTGACTCTGAACCGGGGCCGTTTGAGGCGGAGGAGCATAAGGGTTGGGCCCCCGGTTGGCACTGGGGGGTGGTGCTATGCCAGGATGCGGAGGTGGCTGGCTGGTTTGTTGTGGTGCAGGAGCTGGGGCATATCGATTTGACGGGGGCCCTGCTGCCGGAGGTGGGTTGTAAGGTGAAGCTGTCCTCGGAACAAAGTTTCCCGCCGTAGGTGGAGGCGGCAGCCCAGGCCCGCCACCTGGAGTTGGTATGGCAGCCGCCGGTGCATATGCACTGGAGGCGGAGGATCCAGGACGCGGGGGCGGGGGGAGACCAGTTTGTGAAAAGCCACCTAAGGGAGATATCACGCGAGCCATCGGGGGCCCCTTGGGAGGTGGAGGTGGTGTCGACGCACCCCGTTGGCCGCCATATGCGCTTTGTGGAGGTGGGGCTGGTTGGTTGGCCTGATTTGGGAAAGGAGACGTGATAGGTTGCGCGCTCGGTGTGTTCTTTCGCGGAGGAGCTCTCGCTACCAAGGGCACATCGTTCCAATTGCCCACGTCCGCATTCCTGGGCGGGGGAGGCCGCGACGAAGGAGTTGAGGATCGAGGCGGCCCAAATGACGGAGCCGGAGGAGCTCCATATCCTGGGACCGTTGGAGGGATCTGCGACGTTTGCGCAAGAGGAGGCTGGTATCCCTGGGGAGTATAGAGATTAGCACCGGCTGGGGTGTACGGGTTAGCCGCAGCCTGGATAGGCGTGGTACCGGCCGACGGAGCATACGCGTTGGAAGGGTGTAGTTGGGCAGAGGATGGCGCATAGGGGTTGGTTTGGTTGATTGGTGTTGACTGAAGCGGCTGATATCCCCCAACAGCTGGCTGCTGTGCTCGAGAAGCCACACGTCCAGGTGCTGCTGGGTGTTGAGCGGACTGTCGAGATGCGGGCTGAGCGGGAATCTTCTTGGTAGCCAGTTGGACTCGCGCCCGAGCTATATCAGCAGCAGGATATTTGGTAGGCAGAAGATTAAGATACTTTTGGGCAACATCCAATTGACCATGAGCGGCCACTATGTCGGCATATTCAACATACTTGTCGTACAAAAGAGCCAGTTTCCATCCGGATGTGAGATCGGCCTCAGTGTCTTCGAATTTTGCAACGTGGCGGAACACCGTAACCTTTTCAATAAAATGTTGCAGAGCTCTGGCGTGAACGGAGAAGGTAGAGTCACTGCTTTCAGCCAAGCCAGCTTTCTCGGCCTCTGCAAGCTCGGCAACCCAGATATCCACGACCTTTTCCAGCTTGGAGCCGACTAGATAGCAGAACGAAGCATCTTTGCGGTCGCCTACCTCTAGGATGCGATCACCCAACGCTTCACAGAGGTCGGAAAATTCAGCTGGGTCAGCAAACGTGCAAAGCGTCACCATTGTCTCTTTCCAATCAGCCAGATCCGCGTTATACACCACATCCCAGAGGTTCTTCACAATGACTGAGCCTAAAAGGCGGAGATAGCTGGGCATGCCGGTTTTTTGGGACAAATAAGCCGACTGTACTCTGTCCACCAAGTCTTTCCCTCCACAATTGGCAATTATAAAAGCATCTGCCATGCGACCTTCATCGAGGCAAATTTCTGTAGCTTTCTCGAAATTTCCGAGCACTAAAGCTTTTGTGATATGCTTTTCAACAGGCGAATCGTTCTCGCCGAGTAGCTGGAAAGGATTATCTGTTTTCGCACCCTTAGTAGCTGATAGATTGGCTAGAAAATCTTCGTCATCGGCATCTGGGCCGTCAGCAAAGAAGGTCGAAATTCGCTTCTTATGAGTTTTGACGTTGGAAGCGGGCTTTTTGGGTTCATCATCCTCTTTCTTCCCGCCCTCTTCGGTTGAAGCGCCGTTGGTGATATCCTTTTCATTGAAGCCTAAATAATCGACGATTCCCTTTCGTGGATTATCAGCCAGAAGTGTTTCGATGACAAGCCAGTCGGCTTTTTCTTCCTCCGAGTCAGTCTGTTCCTTATGTGACTCGCAGATAGTCGCGAAATCGCCCGACTTGAGGGCATCTTCGAATTTTTCAGTGGCCGAGGTGATATCCGAGTCTACTGAAAATTGAGAAATCTGGATTTTGGATGAACGCTTTTGGCCAGCTTGGGAGGGATTCCGTTTGAAGATTACGATTTTTCCGCCGAAACCGAATGAAACACCCACCGGCGTCTCAAACCACTTGGGCGCCTTCCCTAGGGAGAAAGCAGCGCCTTGCGGCTGGGTTTGAGCCTGCGTAAAGAAGTCTTCACCGTCAAGATGGCTCTGCGTAGTATTTTGCACGGCCGAAGGGTTGGTGTTCTGAAGTGTCTGGATAGTAATCTTGCCATCAAACGCAGCCGTAGCCGATAGGTTGGGGTTATAAGGATGGAACCGCGTTAAAAAGGTCCAATTTGTAACCTCGGGAAACTCTCCATAGCGCTCCCCTGTCTGTGGATTCCAAATCAGGGTCTTGTTGTCCTTGCCAGAGGAGATTAGAATGTTGTCGTCTTGTTGACACCATGAAATGGATAGTACACCTTGCTCATGGCCTTGAAGAGTCCTCTCAGGAGCATTGGAGTTTCGCAAATCCCACAGGAGAATGACCGGTGTGGCATCATCGGGCGTCGCAGTCAGAAGCTTAGTAGAATTATTTGGGTCCCAAGCAATAGCGCTGACGGGCTTTCGGTTGTTGTTCAGCGTCAGCGACGCCTTCTTCGTCTTCAAATCCCAGACGGTCACAAAGCCCCCACTACCACCGGTGGCCAATATGTGGGAAACTTTCGTGTTCCAAGCTACACATTCCAGATCGTCAGACCTAGCGGCAGCTGTACCTAATCGGAAAGCGCTGGAGGGGTCATTGACGTCGTAAATAAAGATTTCGCCCTTAGCGCCAACCGTCGCTAAGATTTGGGGGCGCAGAGGGTTGAATTGCAACGACTTGATGGCGCCGGTGTGTTTCGTCGTCCTCGAGATGAGACCATCGGAGTCACCCGAGATAAGCTTTTCAACATCCCAGAGGTCGAGTGATCCATTCTCGAGGGCGCCAGCTATGATGCCCTTGGGGTAGTCTTCTGAGGGTTCGCCCCAGGCAATGTCGTAGAACCTGGCAATGGACCGGTCAGCAATGCCGCACCGGACACAATTACAACGATGCAATTACCTCGAGTCGGCAGCGATGCTCACAATGGGCTGAAGCTCGAGCCCCTGCTCCTGCTCGTCGAGATCCAGGTCCCAGAGTTCCAGCTTGGTCTCGTCGGAGAAGTCAGCGTCGACGGCGCCGGCTCGTGTTCCCGTAACAAGCAGCGGCCGGGCAGTGACGGGCGACCAGGCGAAGGCCGCCGTCCGAGGAATCTCGCGCAGCTTGACCATGATTCGATGGCGTGGATGGGCTCCGGGGGAGAGAGGACACGGCCGAGGGAAACGGAAAGAGGGGGGTTTTAAAGAGGGCAACCCGGAATGCCACCTGGCATTGAGCACTCTAGGCCAGCTAGGGATGGTGTCTGGGTGATTCAAATGCGAGAAGATGCGATGTTGCCTGATACGTGGTACAGTCCAGTCAGCGGGATAGATGCAGAATCATGACAATGCTGGTCGCTCAGAGCAATGTGCAATGGTCGAGTTGATGCCAGATAACGCAGTACTAAGTCGATGAATTGCCCCGTTATAATTATGAGCTTCCTCCAGATCTTTGAATACGTGAGCTGGGGCCGAACCAAGTCCAATGGCATTTCAAGTTGATATTTGTGGAGACATGTTTTTGGTGCTGCCAATCCCATTCCACACAGCTACAGTTCATACTGGGGCCCTACGTAGGCTACCTGGATACCGCCTACCTTGCAAGTTGTGGCAGCCTGTAGCCTGTTGATAGGTGACAGGGGGGCACGAGCCACCCGCACCTCAGCTCTGACGAACATGACATGACAAGAAACTCCGAGTCATGTCACAAGAATCCTCTCTCAAGCTACCTAGGTTAGGTACGTACACACTACTCAGGAGAGCAGAAACCACCCCACCACGTGACATCGCCCAGCTGTCGCGCAAGCTGCGATACCTCTGCGTGCATCATTGAAATTTGAAGGCCCAGGTTCGACTTGCCTGAGGTTTTGGATATTATTCCTCTACCAGCACTCACCCACGGACTGAAAAAGACCAAGAGTCGGAACCATGACCGACTCAACCCGTTGGAAAGCCACCGTCTACGTCGGTGGGCTTGCGTCGCTGGCCACGTCGGCCAATATTCACGACGCATTCATACCGTTCGGTGAGATTGCCGACATATCGCTACCCAAGAATGATGCGCCCAACGCTACGGAGCCGCACCGGGGCTTTGCATATGTCGAGTATGAGGATGCCGAAGACGCCAAGGAGGCCATCGATAACATGGACCAGTCCGAGTTCTTTGGTCGGATATTAAAAGTATCGGCCGCCAAGGCCCCCAAGAGCGCAGAAGAGGGTCTGGGGAGCAAGACGGCAGTCTGGGAACAGGTGAGGACCCCGCCCTCCTGCGGTGCTGCGGTGCTGCGTCTACTTTACATGCTTACGAATTGATTAGGAGGGATGGCTCGCCAAACACGCTGTCAGCGAGGAAGATCGCCTGCCAGCGTCCGAGGCCGACAGAGCCACTCAAGATGAGAGACCAGACGACCCCATGCAAGGGCTCGAGGGACTCGATGTGGCGGGGCCGAAGCCCGAATAGAGGGGGTTTTACGGAGAACTGGCTTGGAACGACATTTACTCTTTCTCGCATAGCGTTGGCGTTGTGGACGGTTATTAGGGCCAGCTGGGCACAAGGAAGGCCAAACAAACAGCTAGGATCTTTGCCACTGTAGTCTATACCGCAATTGATATCACATTCAATATTTCCTTCCGCTAGCCTCGAGAGTTATCATATACAATGTGGTGCTGTCTTGACAAAGGGGATATTTTGTGTCGCTCCGGCTTCGTCATGCCTCGCTCACGTTCCTTTTCATAAATTGAGATGAGGCCCCTTTCAGTGCTCTCCGTGCTCGACGGGATCTTCCTTGCGGTTTTGACGGGCCAGACGCAGGTTCTTGTCGACCCAGAACTTGCGGGTGGTCGAGTAGCCGGCAGCAAAGACGGCAAAGGCAACGACAACACCTGTTTTCATTATTACGATCAGTCTCTAGCGATCGCCGTCGATTGAAGGTTCCAAGTCGAGCGAGTGTAGACTAACCCAGGGGGATCAATTCAGCAGGAATCGATCGGAGCTTTCGCAGACGCTGGGAAACGGTGTGCGCTATATATAGTTTCAGCAATGTCAGTGACTCTCCGTCATGTGTGCTCGTCTTGCTGGGTGGTATTATGCCGGATGACCCGTGTGGCGACGAGATCGTGGTGGTCCATGGCTGGCAGATAAATCGACATACCGCTCTGGTCCTCCTTCTATCGGGGGGGTTAGCAACGTCATGATATCACACCAGGAGTCACGAGGGAAGACTGACGGGAAGGCGCATCATGCGCTTTGTGGGCACCATGCGAAGAGCTCGTGTGGCGTACATGTTGGCGAAATTGAGGGGAGATTTTTCTTCGGAAGATGGGCCGTCGTGGCGAGGTGTGGTGTGGAATGAAGCTTAGTTACGACTTCGCAAATCGGATGTCTTTTGCAATTGGATGTTGAGGAGAGAACTGAGCCGACCCGACGCTAGCTAGCTTGTGAGCCGGGCAAGCATGCAGAGCAACAGCAGCAGTTCCAGTGGTCCGTGGGCTTGGGGACAGCGGCCGCAGCCACTTAGGGAGCTGCATTTACGAAATAATGGGCCGTCTGTCCCGCTATCCCAAATTTGTCATGCCACCAGCCCAAAACCGCTCTTCCATGATTCGACAATTGTTCGAGAGCTCTCTCACGTCCTCTTGCCCTTCGACATCATTCTTGCTCTCCCGGTCCCCAGCCCTTGAGCAGCCCGCCGCTCTTTTCCCCTCGCAAGACCATCGCCACTCAGTAACCGCCCAAAATGTCTGACGACGAGCGCGAAACCAAGCCCTTCAAGTTCGTCACCGGTACGTTCGCCCCGTAATTTGCCTCACCCTTCATCGTTAGCCGAGGATGATTGAATGCTGACTGACTGTTTTCTATCCAGCTGGTAAGAAGCTCCCCTGCTCCACATGACCGATCCCGCGAAGCGAACAGACGACACGCCGATCCACATCGCCATCTTGTCCCGACGAAGCAGCTCTGACCACAGGCCTCGTAGGTGTCGATGCCCGGTTCCCCAACCAGAACCAGACCAAGCACTGCTGGCAAAACTACGTCGACTACCACAAGTGCATCAACGCCAAGGGCGAGGACTTTGCCCCTTGCCGCCAGTTTTTCCTCGCCTACCGATCTCTATGCCCGAGCGGATGGTACCAGCGATGGGACGATCAGCGAGGTTCGTACATGCCCTCAGATGCGACCGTCGCAAGCCGGCTGCCCGTGATGCGGATCGTCGTAGGACTAACAAATTTCACTGCAGAAGCTGGGAACTTCCCCGTCAAGC
This sequence comes from Xylaria arbuscula, assembly GCA_022385695.1. Taxonomy (NCBI): domain Eukaryota; kingdom Fungi; phylum Ascomycota; class Sordariomycetes; order Xylariales; family Xylariaceae; genus Xylaria; species Xylaria arbuscula. The sequence goes on from MU279350.1 coordinate 615,743, forward strand.
TCGATGCCTAAACTGGATATGAAAATCGAAGAACAGTGTTAGCAGTGAATAGGAGAGACAGGGACAATCACACGATGTAGCATTAGGGTCTTGGGTCTGGCCAGCAATTAGACGTGGTGCCATCAATGTGCGCTCAGTATTGATATATGTCTTTTTGTCATTGTTTTACTCGGTTCGGGTATGGGTCTTATGATAATGATGCAACTCAAATGTAAATGACCGTCACGGAAAGTAGGTTACACACTAGATCCGATATTAACATGTTGAAGTATCCCTCTAGTGCTTGGAAGCGGAATTGTTCCACCAGTATTTGTTTGAATTATTGCAAGTGTCAAGTGACTGGCTAAGCATGGCTTCAATGAAGTTGAGCAGGTTCATTCATATTGGATCATACTTACTAAACGGTGCTGCCTTACATGCGGTATGTCATCTCTTATCAAGCTTCTGATAACGGTAAGAGGGAATGTGTGAGATTGGTGTTTGTAAAAGTAATAGATGTGTGGTTGGGTGCGACCACTGCAAAGGGGTAACCACTAACGTATATATTTTCTTACATGGTCCTTTGTAACTTCACACAATAAACATTGAATCGGGAGTCATTCTTTCCGATTGGGCCGCCTACATGTATGTTTACTGAGGATATATCCTCAATAGGTACCTCATAAACATGCTCGTCATCCCACATTGCCGGTCTTCTTTAATGCTTCACCTCATTAGCAATCAAATCCAACACCATATTCATTCGACTTGTATATTTTTTAGACTTCAACGTGGAAGGGCTACCACAGGTCCCCCTAGTCGAGAAAGTCACCCATACCGTTCACTGTCATCGCTGGACGTCAGCATCCACTCTCGTCACAATTTGCTATACGATGCCTAGATATTTTGTTTACAGACCGACATTCCCAAGATTCAGGGAGCTACCGCCAGAACTACGCATTATGGTATAGGAAGCCGCTATGCTTGCTGAAGCGAAGAATCGGATAGTTCTCGTAGACGGCGCTTCGGTCTACCCGACAAGCCTTCTTGTTTCGCCATATCTGCTGGTTAGCTATGAAAGTCGTGAACTGGCGAAACATTTCTATTCTTGCCACCTGACCGTGCTAGCGAAAGGCTACATCCGAAAGAACCGCCTTCATGTCGAAACTGATGAAGGCCCTCCAGTGGGGATCGTCTACCTTAGTGTTCAACACGACACTTTTTGCGACGGATTCTGGTGGCCAGAAAGAATAGCAATGAAGCGCAATCACATCACCTCTCGACTGCGGGGAACTGTACATTTTGGCGTCGCTGGTACCGTCACCGAAAGGGACCACGGGAACCTGGACGACCTGTTCTCTAGCGTCGAGACAGTCTGTTGTATGAAATATTTTTGGGTTGGATGGTGGGGTGGTGTTGTGCTAGGTGGATTTGGTGTATTGGATTTGGGGCAGCTCAAGTTTCCAAAAGTTCAACATTGGTTCGCAATTCTCATGCCGATCCAAGGCATGCCTCTGCTTACGAGCCCAGTAGAAGAGCTGATGATGGTCGTGGGCCAGAGAGGCTGGGAGGGTCAACGCCAGCTTAAGAATCCGGTCACATACAGTTACGTTGCAGCTCGGCTGGAGGATAATGGGACATGGAGGCTAATAACATGTGAAATTCCTCTGCGGCATTTGAATCAGCTGCTGCCACCTCGCCCGGGTTGAAACTGCTTCGCTGAGGGATTATCGGGATATAGGGTCATGGTGGCACGAATCATTCGCATGTACTACAACGCGGGAGAAGAGTCCAGGGAGGGATTCTAGATGGTTGGTTGATGGATTTGATGGATGCAACGAAGGATAGCTGAATATTGTTATCTAAGAGATGGCCCGGGTACTGCAGCCTTGAACTATGATATTTGCAGGCATCCAATGAGAAGCGTTGAACTCGTCCTCAATAGACCAAGGTGGGTCTCCACAGATCGGAGGCTGGAGTCGGGCCGCCAATGCAAAGGTCCACCTGAAATTTATCGAAGCATGGATTGGATGTTCAATCAAGCCTGCACGTCTGGTGACAGCGAATCTTGTCGACGAAGCAACGGGCGTAGAGGCTCGCGAACCGTCAAGATGGTGAACCCGGGAAAGCGCATGAATATACTCAGAGCCGTGAGTCTCCCAATGCGACGAATATCCTCTTCAATGCCTACTTAAAGCAACTAACATCGAGTAGAAGGTACATACATACATACATGATCCGAGCAATGGATCCAAGCACGAGACTGACCGAACCAACCTGATAAACAGCTCCTGGACTTAAGGCATGGTCCCGGTGCTGCGATCCTGCCGCCAGAGATAACAAGAATACATCTGGATTTTGCCCTACGGTGGAACAATGGACACTTCGGGCCCAGGTACGCCTGCGATCCATGCTGCCCGTCCTAACTATCCTGACACTGGCCTCCCCTTCTAGGAAATTCTGGAAAATATGTCTACCACGGCTGAAGTACTGGAATCCGGCGGTGCCGGTGCTCGTCAACCAGTCCAACAACCAAGACGGCCCGGCCATCATGTCCATCTACTTCCGCCAAACATCCTCCTCCTCAGATCCCGTCTCCACGACAGAGGCCGTGCGCAACATGCTACCTCTGGCCCAACAGCCCCACTCGAGCACGACCAACGAGCATCCCGCCCCGCCGCCCGAGGAAGACGAGAAAGTCGTGACCATCAACATGCAGAACATACACTCGGACCTCATCCTCAGCGAGTTCCTAGCAAAGACGGGCGCAACCCTCATCCACCCCACGCCCGACGAGCAAGTCGAGATGCGCCAGGTCCAAGAGCGCGAGGAGCGCGGCGCTGTAGATCGCGCCATCGTCAAGAAATACATCGATGACAAGCGGCGCGATGAGCGCATGTTGGCACTCGCTAAACAGGAGGCCGAGGCCATCAAGGCTGCGAACCAGTAAACTAAAAACAGTATATTTAACACAGAAACCAAAAAAAATATGAAAAAAGCAAAGTATTGCTATGAGAATAATTGCTGACGGGAGGACACGCAATAACGAACAAGCTGCCCCAGGAAAAGAGATATATACCTGACAAGCCTGGCTGTACAAATACATGTATTGTATAGAGACGAAAGGAGACGGCGTGGGAGATGAATGAGACGACCAAAACCCACTAACTATGTGGTTCTGTATATAAAGATATACCACCGCCGAACATGAAAATAGGCGACTACTCCAGAAGAGGTCTCGAGCAGTATTGTGTCGAGTGTACCGGGCCACAAATCCATGTATACGCCATATGCTATACAATCAGGTATGTCCATCATCTCTTTCAACGGCACAGAATTCGATCAGCTAACAAGACGAAGTGATAAAACTCACCATCTCCTTCGTGATCTATGCTCCCTTAAACTAAAATTCCTCGACATTGACATATTCTTCAAGTGCGTCCTTTCATCCCCAATCTCAATATCCCATGTATACACATCACGGTGTAAACAAATCTAGCAGACTAAGTATTGTCCCGTGTATACACATATTATATATCCCCCTTGCAACACTCTGAGATGAGCCAATTATTTCCACCGTGGCATATTTCAATTTTAAGTCAAGGAAAAGCAAAATCGAGAACATAAGTCTATGTTCATGACCAGAAGGGGAGAGCTTTAGATGACTTCAGTTGCACGTATGTGCATACTTGCATAGGTATCTGAGCTCTTCCCGAGGTCGACATGTCATGAGTTTGTTAGATTAGTCAATCAACTTTCAATACAATATCTCTTTCTCTTTCTTTCCTATTTGCCGTTGATAACCCAGTAGAAAACTTCAGCGCAGGAGAAGTTGCATCTATTTAGCCTACGGTCTTGGAATACTGAAATGCTTTCTCATCACTCTCAGGGAGACTTTGTTCAATATATATCAATTATGATTCGTATCTCATTCTGTACTACAAATATTAATACAAATACAAAATACCAATACTATCCTATCATGTCCTAATACATATAAAAATAAAAATAAAAAAGCCCAATATCGTCGTATCCATGTATCATAATTTTTGTCTGGTCATTGCTTTCCCAGTAAACCAACCCATATTAAATCTCAGTCTCGACATCCGGCTGCCGTCCGCTCAGCGAGCCAACCTTCGTAAGGCGTCGAACAGCGAACTTTGCCTCATTTTTGGCGAACTGCACATTGCGCATAGGCCGCCACTGCATGAGTCCGCGGTGCTGGCGATGGAGGTCGCGGCTGCGCGACTTGTATGCCTTGTATTGGGCAACGGGGTTCTTGCTGCTCTTAGACTCGACAGAGACACTCGAATCCGAGCTGCCGGTGTTGCCCGTGGAGCTCGTCCTGGCTCTGTGGATGTCGTCTCCGTGGGCATCGCCAGCGGTGGTACCGTCCTGTATACCTAGATCCGTTTCTTTGTGGTTTATGCCTTCAGAAGACTCTCCAGCGTCGCTGTCGGACTCATCTTCATATTGGTCTGAAGGGGAGGACTCATCTCCGCGTTGGCCGCTCATGTTCTCGGCGGGATCTTTTCCGAAGGCGCCAGACCAATCTGTGCCGTCTTTAGCGAGCCACTTGCCCTTCTCTTCGGGCGACGCTGTGGCAAGCACGTCCCGACCGTGCGCCAGCGACGCATCGTGAAGTTTCTGGATAGCAGGGGGGAGTTCGCTGGACACCTCTTCCTGTCGAACGCCCTCGGCGAAGCAGGCTTCCCAGGTCTCGATAGTCTCGCGCGAGTCGTTGTCACTGACGAATCGGAGATGATCAAGGTCTGTACCTGCCTTGAATCTACCGCGGAAGCGCAAACGACCAACCTCTTCGATCTTGATGTCGGGGATGTTTCTGAAGTTCTCCTCGGTAATGTAGTTCTGCGATAGCCGAGTGGCGTTGTTGCATTTCCAAACAGGTATGTTGAAATCTTGTTCTTCGTTGTCATTGAGTTCTAGCAGCCATATAACAGCGAAATGATCGACGTGGCGCTTTCCAGGAAGGTGGAACTCAATGAAAATGGGTGAGCGATGGCGATATCTGACGGGTAGTCGAGGTCTGGGGTGATTGGTGACGCCACTGATGTCCCAACGCAAAGTACCCCCTTCCGAGACGCATTGGTCGCGCTTGACAGTTGCAGAGCTGCCACCAGTCCTCATAGCGAGCTTCACTTTGCCCTTCTCCGTGCCAGGGAAAGCAGACGTCTCGAGGCTATCCGATTTGAATTCAAACGTGCCGACATCCCAGCCAAGCTGTGGTGGAGGCAGCTTCAATTCAACGGAGCGGAAAAGGAGCGAGATTCGAACACGGCCGTAACCAATGCCGCCATCCAAAGGATACCAGCGGGTTGCCTGACTTGAGTTAATCTGTTGTTACGCAATGAGGATAGATTTCCTGCTTACCTGGCTGCTGGTTTGTAGGACATCCGAAAGCTTGAGTGGAACAACACCGATTATGGGGTCATGCTGCCTATTTCTGGAATCACGAACAGTAACTGTAACAATAGCTGATCGCCAGTCTCGAACGAAACGTTCCGTTCCAGCGTTGTAAATTGGCTTAGAAGAGACCACCTTAGTTCTCGTCTTGTAGGCCTGTTTGTTGTGTTAATAAAATTCTGTCCAAAGCTAAGAGATTAATTCCACTTACCAATTCGTCGTTAAGGCAGATGGTGCAATAAGCACTCGGTAGAGATTTGGAAGATTCTTCCTTAATCTCACCAGCATCTCTGGCTGGCTCATATTCTTTGCCACCTTTGCGTTTGCCGCCCTGGGAACCTTTCACGTTCGCTAGTTCTAGGCTAACTATTTGATGTACCACGACGCTCAGGACACCCGATGGGAAGAGTGGATCAGGAGGTGTATGGGTGACGGCATCCTCCTCGGCGTTCTCAATAGCACCTTTGTCGTCCTGAAGCTCCTGCTTATCGCGCAGTTCCTTAGGCAAGTTGAGGTCTTTACCATCAGTTCGCAGGGCAGATCGGAACTGAGTTTTGCCAAAGTAGCCGACTTCCCAGTGTAGCTCACCGGGCATCTCACTCCCAGCTTTGACACCGCGGAGCTTTGAAACCTGTGGGTACACCTTTCCTGGATGCTGGATTAGTTTCTGTAGTGAAAGCTCAACTTTGCCAACAACATCATCGGCACTTGAGCGATCACTGTCCCATAGTTCCATTGACAGTTGCTCGTCAGCTTTAATGAGGTCAGACGTGACCAGAAGAGCGCAGGTTTCCTCGAACACCGGGTTCAAGTCATCTTGGATGACACGAGTACAATACATAGGTTTGCCGAATTTGGAGAAGCTGACAGTGATGTAAGGATCGGAGCCACCCCCTTCGGAACCACGTCGATCCTGCTTTGAGAGACCAGTTGCCTTGTGAATACGAATGAAGAGAATACCCATGGCATTGGTGTCCTTTTGAATATCGTCGCCTTGAAGCATCTTGCCCAGGTCAAGAGTCATACTCTTGGGCGCCACATACATGCCTGCGGTAGTCTTAATTGCCCAGTTGACAAAGTTTGATATAAGGGGTAAGTTTAGGATATTGACACCTCGCTCTATCATGGGCGTGCAGCTGGCTTCCACTTTGGGAACTCCCATCAAGGTGAATGTGACGGCTTTCAGGAATGGCGGTTCCGGAGACATCTGTAGCCTGAGCCTCACCGTACCAATGAGACCGTTGAGTTCCACCCCTAGGACCAGTCAGGATGAAGCGCAATGTATGGAGATCTCGTGATGACTTACATATAGGCAATGGAACACCGAAGAGCCCTTTGATACCCAGAAAGAAGATCAACTGCATGCCCATATTGGAAGCCTTCGCAGACACGGACTGCGAAGATGGTTTGGCATGGTACGCAAATGAAGCTTCGAGATTGTAGTAGTCACCACCCTCTTCGTTGGCTGCAAGTTCTTGTGGATCTACCTCCTTCTCATTCTTTCTACGCATTTCATCTTTGATTTCCTTCATATGCCCATCTGGGAGGGCCCGTAGACTCAGAATACGTAGTGGGTTATTTCCTTGAGAAATATCTGCGACTTTTACGTTCTCGATGACGCCAGGTACCGAAGCTTGCATAACATCCTGCGCTTATTAGACACAGAAGATCGTGGATGAACATGGATTTGACATACCTCCAGTGTATCAGCCACTGACGCAAACATCTCGGGATTTATCAAACCCCAGATGATACCAAGTAGAGAATTCATCCACTCAACCGATTCGGGGATGAGATTGACAACAGCGGTTTCGCCTCGCTTCTGCTCGCTTGACCATTCTATGTCGCGGCCGCGGCGAATCAGGTCCTTCATCCAGAGGAAAACACCAGAGGTAACACATATAGACAGAGGTATAAGACCGAGAAGTCTGCCCCCAAAAGATTTGCCAAAGAAGATGATGGAAATGAAAACGGCGATGCATAATATAGTGGCTCGCTGCTCGATAATGTTGTACATGGGCTCATAGCTGACAGATGGAGTGGGGTGAAACAGGACATTGGTCTTTTCACCGTGGATAGGCACATCCGAAGTAGAGCCTTGGGCAACGGGATCGGGAGGCGCAGTAATGTCTTGATTTTTTCGATATTCTTCCCCCGACTGAGTCGCTTCGGTCTTGACAGTGGTATCTTTACCCAGATTGGCGTTTGGTACAGATAGCTATTGAATTCTATGAGTATTGCACGCTGTTTAAGTCTCAGAAACGTCAAGAAGACATACCGTTGGGTTTTCAACCGCTTTCTCGAAACTGGTGTTTACATCATCTATCTGGACCTCGTTTCCGGTGACGGGGTCTGTCACTACTCTGCCGTGTCCGGCAAGATGGCCATTTTCGTTCTGATGTTCTGTGATATTCTTATTCTTCTTGTTTCCCTTCAGGTCGGAGTCGATCTTGGCATCGCGCTCTTTCTTGTCCCTATCCAGTGAGGCAGCGAATTCTTTGATGTTGGGAATGCGGTTGAGCCCAGAGTAGTGGCCGCCCCCTGGGTGGACATGTTTTTGCTCCGCAGACATGGCTGGAAGCGCGGTCTCATGTGTATTAGATTGATCGCTTAATAGGCTGCTCGATCAATGGCATATAATTGGGACGAGAAGCCCGAAACCTAGACTTCGAGTCCTATAAGTAAAGCAGCCCCGTCCTTACGGGAGGTATTAGATGTAAGAGGATGGATTGCCCGAGTTGGACAGGGTGGGATATCCCAGGGTAGATATGTAACAACTACCTAGTTGTGAGAGGGGGAGAGGGGAGATGGACGAGATATCAGGTTTATTAAACTTCTATCTAAAATACGATGTTTGGGACTAGACAGAGGCTTGGTGGTGAGGTTATGATGTAGACCTACGTTAGCTTATCACCCGAGGGAGGATGAGCAAGACTAGACCAGCCTACTATTGCTTGGTTTGGGACAGTCCTGCATCATAAGTACTTACTTTTTCCTACCCAAACGCGTCCCGTCTTTGTACACTATGTGCATGGGTAACTGCTAGTACATTTGTGCTACAAGCAGGAAGTATGCTCACCAATGGTTAGTGGGTGAATGTCTCCCAAGGTATCGATGACGTCACAGAGTAATGTTGAAAGGGCTATGGTGGAACCCCGAAGACCTGACCTTAGGCCACTCACCTACATGGTAGGTAACCTGCCAATGCTCTACAGTATCTGCAGAGGGGCTCAAAGTAAATAAATATATTGTCCGTTTAACAGGACTGAGTTATAAATTGTTTTACGAAAGCTTTCATATTCTACCAATTGATGCGTTCTCAATATGGTGTACGTATTCAATGTACACTTCCATCAACTGGGCTTTCATAGATTTGGCTCGTCGCCAAGGGGATCTTCTTCAATAAGCGACGGAGCCTTCAGCTCTTGCGTCATAACGTGTTTCCAAGGACAGGTTAATCAGCTCTGTACTGTAGCTTGCCTGTGTCACAGCACCGTTCTTTTTGTCTATAAACCCAGATCTGCCCAGACATCTGATTTTGCACTACGTAGTCGATGTCATAGAGTCTTGGCATCTCTCGCTTATCGGATTTTCCCTCTACTTTTCCGATTTATGCGCCTTGGTTGCATCCCTCCCTTAGCTCCCAGGTCTACCTTGGTCAGAGCTTGGTGCCGAGAGATCGTCGGATCAGCTCGGGGTTAATGTGTTGAGGATTGCACGCCACACGTGAAATTCTTAATATGCATCACTATAATATCATTAATATTATATAATATAATTATAGCATGCAGCAGCTTCAAGGTGGTTCGGAGATAAGAAACGCGCGGGAGCTGGCAAACAAACTCGCTGTGCGAATCAGACACTGCTTTCAACCTATTTGGTGTCGCACTCGGCTTAGTGGTGCACCACCTACTTGTCTCACATCAATGGCGCTGCAGAAACTCAAGCTTGTCAAGACGAGTAACATCTCTAGTGTCTACAGCACGAAAATTGAAAATCTCTTGGAAATTTTCAAAGTCATACAGAATCAGAAGGCTTCAGAGAGAGTTCTGCGATGTTGACATGTACCGCTGTCTTTCACCAGACTATGATAACGGGCGCGTCGCCATTGAGACGCTTGGCAGTGTTTTACCATCCCGCCGGACACGGAAATCGGGGGTTTCAATACATTGTATATTTCCTAAATAGACATGTACTCATAATATTCGTGTCATCATTTAAGCTTATAAGGCTAAACTAGCAGTAAGACAAGTGATGTTTTTACATGGCCAAATAAAATCCAATGCTAGTAAATACCTGGCGCTAATAGTAATAGTGTTTGACCTTCGGTAGTAGTCACCTATCGCCCGGTGAAGCCAAAATGCTCACTAATAATACCAACCGATCGCAATGCTGCTCACCATGTTTCGCCGTGAGGACAATATGCGTGTAAACCCATCCTATGCCATGAACCCGCTAAAAATATATACAATAATCAAAACTTGCTGGTAATAACGCCTATATCCTTGGTTTCGTGTGTGGTATCTCACCATCAGACCTGGCCAGCTGCCTCTGAACTCCCTGTGAGATCCGGAGGAACTGGCGTGTCCTGCCGATTGCCGGTACTGGGACTTGTGGGATCTGCCGTATCAAAACGTTGTCTCTTCGCTGGAGTCATCTCTGGTGACGGCAAATCGTGAGTTGTTGTCTTGCTCAAGCGAGAACTGTTCGTCTCTAATGCATCAACGTCCATGAAGTCTCCGCCCATTGTTGTTGTCAAGTGTGGTGCTGGCTCAGTCCGTTCTGCGCTGCTTTGAATAGGCGTTAAAGACTCTGGAGTCACAGCCCTGCCTATTTGGACCGGCTCAGAGGCTATCGCATAAGCGGCCCTGGGTGTGGAAGCCTCTCCAGCAGCAGCCCGGAGGGCTGCTATTGCGCCGCCTTCGCTCTCCTCATCTTCTTTTCCAATCGTCCAAACCCACTTTCTCCTCTTTTCCTTTCGCTTGCGCTTGTGGATCCCATCTGGCCTCGGAGAGACAATAGGTGTCTCCGTAGCAAGACCTGTCATCCGCCTTCTCATCTCCTCAAAGGGCCCCGGGGTTTGACCGCCATCCTTTGTTTCGTCCCCGGAGTAAGCCATGGCGAGGTCAATCATCCGGTCGGAGTCCTCTGGTATTGGTGTTGGCGTGTACGGCGAAGCTTCCTCGACAAGCAAGTCGATATGTGACTTGATATACTTCTCAGTAGTTATGGTCTGCGTCAACGGCGACCCGTAGCCCACTCTTCTTGAGGCCTTCTCTTGCAGTCGGACTGATTTCCTCCTCGATGAGCTGGGAGACTTTGCGCTCATTGGCTGCAAAGGCGAATTACGCAATATACTATGGAGTGACCTATTGTGACTATATGGCGCTGCCGGAATGGGCCCAAGGCTGTTATAACTGACACGACCACGGGCTAGGGTTGGCGACAACGGCATGACGTGAGGATCTATCGCCATGGAAGGAAAAATAAACACCTTTCGTTCAGGGTCAACCGTTTCAGCCGACAGTGGCGGAGTCGGCGTCATAGTCATAGTCATAGTACTTGGATACGTAATATCCGTTTTCCGGGCCGGGGAGATGGGATTGTCAGACAATGGAGTATCTGGCCGAGGATTGGATGATGTTGGAACCTTTTGATGACTCCGGAGTGTGTCTACATCAGTCCTCAGCTTGAGAGGTGGATGGACCCGGATTGCTGTCAAAGGAGTGCTCTGAGTTGGAGTCGACCTCTCGATAGCTGTGGTATAGAGATTAGATAATGTATTGAGCGCCGTTGGCGACTTGATATCGAGATTAGTATAGGTGCGCCTGGATTGGACGCCGGACCTATGTGTAGGCTTGGTCTGAAGTGTCAGCCTAGGCCGTCTGGATTGTCCCGGTTGTGACATGACTTCGGTTCAGGCGACGACGACCTTTGAGCGAAATGCTAGCCAACGAGAGTCAAGAACCGATATTATGGTCTGAAAATGTGGATTAAAATACGAAGCGACCCAGCTCTTTGCAGTCAGCAGATCATGGCCCAAGCAATACCTTAGCCAAGGAAAAAAAATCCGAAGCGATAAATAAAAATTGGGCGCGATATAGGAAGCAAAGACGAGGAGGTAGTATATAAAATGGTCGAGAGAGTCAGAGGTATAATGCCGCAGGCGAGCACAGCGGTTGGAAGGATGACACTAATGCAAACTAGAGACCGGAACCCGGGGGGTGTTGGGCGTGAATAATACTGCGATCAGAACATGCTGAGGGCGGAATCCAGGACTTCACGACAGGTCGACCCCGAACCAGAGGGAGTGGGCCAGGTGTTGGTTGGCTATAAAAAGGTGACAGCGGTATGGAAGGGATGCATGGAAAGGGCACAAGCGCCGACTGACCCTGGCAGCGATTCGCAACCCCGGTCCGTCACGGCCAATGATGGACATGGCGGCGTCGGCTAAGCAGGTCTCACCGCGTGTATCGTCGTAGGACTAGTTCTTACGGCGCCTATTCCCTCACCAGTACCAGCACCAGCGCCAGCAGCTCACCCTGTATCCCCCGCGCTCCGTGTAACGAGATGACCCGGTGCAGATCAGAATTAAGTGCAATTGATATGAAAAATGGAGATGGGGATTCGAGCCGTACCATGTCTGATTTGGTGAAGCTCACAACTGGAGCATACTACCTAGATGTGCCGTGTAAACTGGGCGATAAGCAAGTACATGAATATATGACTTATGTATACACCTATCTACACTAGACGTGTTAGCGACAGCCACAATATCGTTGGGTTATTACACTATTTCTCTTCATTAGCACGTGTTTCTTCAACGTGGTCGAGTTGCTCATGATCCACCCTCCCGAAACTAAACGACTAAAGCCTCCGCTGCTCCATTACACTAAGAACTCGGAACCGAATATGTTTCTATATAAATCTGGACGGGATCAGACGATGGAATCTTGAGCCGTCTGCGAAACCGGCTGGTCCGAGAGTCAACATCACTTTCAGACCTGGGTACTAAAGAATAGAGTCCAGTCTTCTTCTGTCTTGATTCTGGGCGATGAACAAGGCAGAGCTATCCAGAAGCAATAAACAAACAGCCTAGATCTTACTATGCACATTCAGCTTCATGGATTCTAGCTCGGACTACGAATTGTTGGTGCCTTGGCGGTCTCTTCGGCTCCCTTGCCGGCCGGCTTTTACATTACAACCAGGGACTCAGCATCAACCAACAGCGGCGAAGCAGCTGAGTCTTGAACACATTGCGGAAGCAAACTAGAGGGTGGAAGCTGTCATCATCGTACGTAATACATGCGATGATAATACCGGCAGTGCAGTGCAAACAGCATAATCAGGGATATGTACTGTAAGCATTGTCGGCTGTGGGATGTTGCCCTCGACAACAGCATGACAGGTATTGTGGAGAAAGAAAAGAAGAAAAGAAATACGCGTACTTACTATAAACTCAGCTATCAACACTATTTACACTATTCTCGCTTGAAGGAATTCACGACATGGTTTAGGCTTTAGTAATTACACTAGAAAACGGGAGAAGAGACAAAAATAGCCCGGCCTGTACATACAGTGGACATCCCCACAGTGCCATCCGACCAGGCACAGTCGGGACTGCCGAGCTGTCGACTTGGCACTATTGGATTTCTCAAAGGAGCAATTGAACCAACAACAATTTGCAATCCGCATAACTCGCCAACTATTCTAGGCAGCACGCCATCCCAGGCCAAAGGCATGAACTAGGTGAGGGAAGACAGGATCTGGGAAATGACAGAGTTGCCAGAAGAAGCATGGCCTGACCGATCCGACAGCTCCGCCGCTCCCCGAATTATCTGCCTGTCGTCGTATTCGCCCGATCATGGAACAGGATGAAGACGGCCAGCTTGACGCCCAACATCAACATCGTCAAGATCCCGAAAGGAAGCGAGGAGCGCGTCATATTGCATTTCGTACGTGCCGTGCCTTAAATTTCGCGATTGTGCCGCGAACAAATAACATGTCATTTTATTTTTGGCCTGCTTGACCCGCCCTCACCTTGCTTCTGTATTGAGTTTCACTCAGTAATTCAATACCTAGTATGGAGATATACACACCCAGGCATCAATCTTAAGTCCACATCATACCATTTCACAGTAGAATAACAGAAAACCCAATATACCAACACGATTATTTGTGTCTGTCTGTCATTGATCATCCCGTTCTAATGAAACCCCACAGGACTACGACTGCTTCTACGCCAGCGTCTTCGAGAATGAGAACCCGTCGCTCAAGTCGCAGCCGCTGGGCGTCAAGCAGAAGAGCATCCTCGCGACCTGCAACTACGTGGCGCGGGCCCGCGGCGTGCGGAAGCTGATGCTCATCTCCGAGGCGCAGAAGATCTGCCCGGACCTGGTCCTCATGAACGGCGAGGATCTGACCCGGTTCCGCGACGCCTCGAAGAAGCTGTGGACGTTCCTGCGCGCGCACTCGTGGAACGACCGCGTCGAGCGCCTGGGGCTCGACGAGGTCTTCCTCGACGTCACGGATATCGTCGCGTACAACCGGGAGCTGCTCAACGTGCATGCGCTCGGGGCCTCGTTCTTCCAGCTGGACCGCCATGACCCGGTGAAAGGGTTCGCGTTCGACGGGTCGAGGTTCTACGGGCGTTTGCAGCCTGATGCGGAGACGCAGAACGGCGATGGCGGTGGAGTTGTTGACGCCGAGAATCAGCTCTGCATCCGCCTCATGCTGGCCTCGCACCTCGCGGGATATCTCCGCCATAAACTCGACGAGGACTTCGGGTATACCTCGAGCGGCGGGGTATCGACGAACAAGCTCCTCGCGAAGCTAGCCGGCTGCGTGAACAAGCCGGACAACCAAACGACGCTTCTCGCGACGGGCGGCAGCGGCGATGTCGTTGCAGCCTTCATAGACGCTCACAACCTCCGCAAGGTCCCCGGCATCGGGTCGCGGACCGCGCAGTTGATAGAGGAGCACGTGCTCGCCAGAGCCACGAGCAAGCAGCGCGACCGCGAAGGGCTCAACAACGTGACGGTCGGCGACGTGCGGTTACACCCGGGCATGTCCGCCGACCTGCTGGAGCAGATCCTCGACCGGCCGGGCGCAGAGCGCGGCAGCGGCCAGAAGGTCTGGAACATGCTGCATGGCGTCGACGAGTCCGAGGTGAAGACGGCCAGCGACGTGCCGACGCAGATCTCCATCGAGGACACGTACATGTCGCGCCCGCTGCAGACATCTACCGAAGTACACCGCGAGCTATGTGCGCTCGCGACATCGCTCATCCGGCGTATGCGCGTCGATCTCACCGAGGTCGACGTCGCCGCCGGTCCCCAAAGCCCCGTGGCGACGACGACGGGCCGTTGGCTCGCGTACCCGAAGACGCTGCGTCTGTCGACGCGGACAAAGCCCAAACAGACCGCCGTCCCTGCGACTGGCAGCGGTGCCGAGGTTCCTAACTTTAGCCGTTCGTCGCGCAGCGCACCACTACCAAGTTTCGTATTCCAGCTCACATCGACCTCACAATCACCCCTAACCACATCAGCCCCGATCCCCTCCACTCTCCTCCCAAGCGAAGAAATCGGCTCGCGTCTCGCAACAGAATCCCTCCTCCCGCTCTTCCGACGTCTGCACCCCTCACGAACAGGGGGCTTAAACATAGCGCTGCTGAACATCTGCGTGACAAACATGGTGATCGTAGCCCGAGACTCAGGGCCGACATCAGGGTCCGGATCAAGCGTGGCGCCGGGACGGGACATCGGACGGATGTTCCGGACGCAAGAAGACAAGCTGCGCGAGTGGACCGTATACGACACGTCTCCTGCTCTTCCTTCACTCTCTTTTCCTCCTGAGGATATCGCAGACGACGGTGTGCTTGAAGACATCGACATGGTTGGAGAGAGCGTAAACGGATACGCAGAGAAAGGAGAAGCAGGGGATGATGATGAAGAAGATGCGCAGTTTCATAGGGATAGCAGCGGTACTCCACTAGCCGATGGCGATGGTGATGAGCACGGCGCCGTCGAAGATAAAGATATTGACGACGAGGGTGATGATGATGATAATCTCTGGGAGGACGAGGAAGAACGGCCAGAGGGCCTGGACACCCACCTGTGCCCGGTTTGCGGACACGCGATTCCTGTCTTCGCAATATCGGCACACGAGCGGTTCCACGCCATGGATGAGTAGGTCAATGAGGTAGTCCCTGTGTGCAACGATAATATGGTAGAGCCGAACTCGTGTTCTTTGCTGCCCTCTTTGCAATTCACAAGATACCCCCTTTCCGCCCCTTCTTTCTGCCTTGTGTCAATTATACGTTGTCACGCAGTAAGATATGAAACAAAAATTTCGTCAAAGATTTTTGTGTTAATTATTGGCATGTTATACATTCTACCCCTGTCATGTTGTTAAGCATTCCATGTCATAATCATCGTCTAATCTTTGCAGACGTGCCAACTTTCCATGGCTGTTTTTCGTCTGTGCCCTCTCGTTGTAGAAAAGCGTGGGTATCATCAATGTCAAACATATGGAAGGCCGCCCGAGCTCCAACCTGGTCTTTGCAATGGGGACGGCCACAAATCACTCATTCATGCTTCGTCCCCAACCCCCCTATCGTTAATTAGCCCGATATATTGTATCTCCAGTCAGCAGCCCCTTGTACACCAGTGAAACAGCAAAACGAAATAGTCCTTCTCGTGATGCAAGTTGATGCACACTAAGGCGTTGTGTTTTCTTCAGGATCTAGTGCTTGGTTGCCATTTATCAGTTCTTCCATCCAGTCTCCCGTCTGACTGAGTATACTGGCTTTACTATAACCACCATTTTGTAAGGTTGGAATAATGAAGCTGAGGTCCGCGAAGCCTTCCTTTATGGCCTGCCGTCTCTTTTGCTCACTCTTTATGTGATTTTCTCTCTTCTGCGCATCGGTCAGATTTTCACGAGGTGGTTTGCCCGTAATCGGTGCGGATTTTCGTCGTTTTCCTGTTGTTTCTGGTATCGCTGAAGTTGAATCGGGTGATTCGTTGAGCCTGGGTTTACGCTTCCTGGCCGTAGTATTCGACGATCCCGATGCCTTTTTCTCACTGTCATTTCCTCCCTCCGCCTGAGCCTTGCTCTTCAGGGGTCGTTTGTGTGGTGTTGCTAAGTTTCCTTCCACGCTGAAATTCCTGTTTCTGTTTTCGGAATCTGCGGATATAGCTGCCTCCTGGTTGCCTGTTGAACTCGAAGCTTGACTGTCCGTATTGCTGTTAGATAATAGCTTCAAGGCCATCATCGTATCCATTCGCTTTTTCTCGAGGGCTTCGCTTGATTCATGCTGCGGCGGCACAAAGACCTTACTAGGAGCGAATGAGGCGTCGGAGCCCCATTGCAACTCCAACGGCACTGCTATACATCGAATAAGTAATGTCTAACCTCGATGCATCATGGGCCGGAACATACCTCTAAGTTTCTCAGATCTTACAGGCCGCACAGGATCGTCGTCACCTTGTATGGGCTGGGGTCGAGAAAAAGAGCTTTGAAACCCTCCTAATTGTTGTGTATTATGCAATGGGTATGAGCGGTTCATATTGCTTAGAGAAGACGAGTATGGGTTCTGATGACCAGAGAATAGTGACGTTAGAGACGCCGCCGCATCTGTGTGCGCATCTTGCTCGACCGGTGCATGGAAGAAGTCTTGCTCTTGGAAAGTTCGAGGTTGTTGGAGTTGTAAATGTGGTCGAGGTTGGTATGTTGGTAGTTGTCCCAGCTGCTGACGCATCGGAGGGGGTGCCGGTGGCGGCATCTCGTTTTGTGCAAACGTAAAACCATCTCGGAGGTGCACAGGTGATGATTGTGGTTCTGGTGCTGAGAACGGGTTACGAGGTGCCTCTGCTCCGAAAGATGTCGAGTGGCCAAGTAGATCAGGTGCCACTTGGTGGAACAATTGGCCACTGTAATCCATGCCACCGAGATTCTGCATTAACCACTGATTTGTCTGCATGTCGGTGAAGAAGCTTCCCAAGAGGTTGTTGTCGTTGGGATTCAGTATGGGGTTACCGTGCGACGACGGAGGGCATGTAAGCCCCTCATCTACGAAATTGTCTGTTATAGTAGCGGTTAGCGAGCTGCGAGAGGTGGACTGCCGTCGCCCCTTGCGGCGCCGAGGTGCTTACAGCCAAAAGGCATCCCCTCCATGGGAGGATCTGATGAACCCATCTTGGGACGGCATACAACGCGGCGGGGAACATCTGTTGCTTTTCCACAAAACAGACGAGCCTCGGCTCAAGCCGCAGAGGCTCCTGGGAGCCCTTCCTGTATAGACCGTAGCACTACCGTGCGCGCACAAGCTGGCCGACCAAGGTTGCGCGCTTCCATGCAAGCTTATCGCAATCGAGAATGAAGGGATACCGCAGGGAGATGTTGCTGCCCCTCTATGGAGAATAAAGGCGGGGGTTCGGCAATAGGGCGGACCGGCCGTATAGGAAGCGGAGCAGTGCGAGCGTCGGCAGTATCACAAATATTCCTGATCATTCGACTGAAGCCGGGCACGAGCACGAGTACGAGAATCGGCGGGACGGGAGTATGGAAACCTGTGCTTTGCGGAAGCGCAGATACAGAGTTTCGAGGCCACTAACGACAAGGAAGCCGTGGCTACGGGTACGTCTCGAGCAAGCGGGCGGGTGTGGACAAGCGAATATATACTGTAAGTGAGCAGTCGCTCGGGTTGTTCATGTCGTCGGATGAAGTGGGAGGCCGAAGTAATAAGCACACGAGCGATGATGTGGGTTATAGGCGACACAATAACCAAATAGCAACTCTTTAAATAAGCAACAGTATTATACAAAGCCTACGAACCGCGCATTGTTCGGGCTGAGCTCTGAGTGCTAGGGAGAGCTGTGGAGTGCACAGTTGACGTTGGTGTTGAAGTGGAAAAAAGACGTCGTGGATGACACGGCCATGTTATGGGCGATGGGCAAAGGCAGCTGATAACTACCAGGTAGGTACTTAAGTAGGTATCTGCTTATGGGGGGGTGCTGTATGTAGTGGATGGTGATGGGCTAAGACGCACGCACACTTTTCCATGGCAGCCAACCCCGGATATGTGTGGGGTGCGGGAGTTGGCAGCGCCCTTACTTACATAAGTACTTAAGTACCCTGGTAGTAGGTATACCCGGCAGCTGAGACAGGTGCCAACCTACCAAGCTCTGCAGCTTGTCATGCCCTCGGACTCCTGCACCCAATGCTTCTAAATATGTACAATATACCTCCTTATTCAGCACCTGGTAGTTAAGGCACGACTTAGTCTCACATCGACGGACGCTCCGGACGTTAAAATTGGCTTTTCTTTGGGCGAATGAAAAGAAAATAAAAAAGGAAAATACAACTAGAATACAGCACCAAATCGCCAACAAGCGCCAGTCCTTCAAAGTTAGCGAAGCCGATCATTAATATTTTTCCGACTTCCTAATAGCCATCCTTATGTTCAACCCAAGGCGAAGTCATAATACGTATGGCCAAGATACCAGTAGGCTTTTGCCTGAAGAAACGAACCGCAGCCTACGCGGTGTCGCTATTCAAGTACCGTGAAAACGAGGAGTCGCATGCATCTGGTGGCATGTATTGAGACACTCGGTGCTGTGGATGGGATATTGGCCATGCCACATGCTTAGATACCTACCTGTAGGTATCTACTTCGAGGTAAGTAAGCATGTTACCTAAGTTATTCCACGATAGGTGGGGATAGCCGTGGTAATAGCATACTTTGCAGATTCCATCTCGCAGCCCGAGATTTCGGGATGACTCCCGTCTCAAGTTCACTCAACTCACCGGAATGCATCTAGGCACATGTCGATATCCGTCTAATGCCGCCAACAAGCGCATTTTTCTGTTAACGAATCAGAGCTCAAGTGAAGTCTTGATTCGGCATATTCTCGTGTAGACCTCGGTCAGACATGGCATCCCAGGCGATCAGATCCTACCCAACCCGGTACGCAGATCATCGAGGCGATCATGTATGGCATAGGTTACATAGCTAGTCTTATAGTATTTTAAACATGAGAGTATAGACGGTTGTCCCTACCAACATGATGCTGAAATCGTTTGGATTACCCACCATCTACTCACTTTCCTTTTGTCTCCTTCGTCACCTTTCTAAGCATCACAGTTTACTGTACATATTATGTGACAACTACCACAACTATGACGGCATTGGGGAGCTCGAGTGAGAGCCCCCCATTTGAACAGGGAAACGATGTGGTATCGGGTGTAGGTCATTGCATGCTGCAACGCTAGGTAGTATTGCGGGTGTGTTGGGCATCTTGCATTGCTCTTTAATTAATCTCCTCTGCTCCTCGTCGTTATCTTTCCAAGAAATATATAACTTACACTAGACGGACAGACACTGTAGAGTGGGCTGAATCGCGCTTAATATGCAGAGCTATAGATTCGATAACCCATCTTGTCTTAGATATTTACCTACAGTTGGATAGAAGGAATAGAAGGGCCGGTTTGAATTAGATGCAATCAAGTATTTAGGTCCCTAGTGCGGTCCAAGTTACCCAATTCGGTATAATATATCCAGGCTTGATCACATGTCAAAAACTTCGGTCCAAAGCTGTCGATCCATTTTTTTTGTCCTTTACCACATTTATCAAACCCCAGATTCTGCCCAGGCTGCGCTAGAAAGACTTGTATGACTTTTTACAGTAGCATAAACTTACATGTCCGGTAGACACACCAATGCTACCTCCCCTCATGGAATGGGGTATGTGCTTGGAAGAGGTAGGGAAT
Source organism: Xylaria arbuscula (assembly GCA_022385695.1). Classification (NCBI taxonomy): domain Eukaryota; kingdom Fungi; phylum Ascomycota; class Sordariomycetes; order Xylariales; family Xylariaceae; genus Xylaria; species Xylaria arbuscula. Next base: position 635,918 of record MU279350.1, read on the forward strand.
ATGTAGGTACATGTAAGTAACGTAACTTACCTACATGTAGGTAGTCCCCTCTTCTCCGCAATGTAATTCACGATGCCTACGGCATGCCTACTATGAATATCCGAACATTACTACCCATATATCCAAGACAGTATTCGGTCCTTGTGTTACGAGTGCACCTACTTACATGTATACTGCCGCCCGTCCCTAATGGGACTTCTTCCAGAACCTTACCTACCTATGTAGGCACGGTCGACGTTAAAGACTTACTCCCCTATTAGTTGAAGCGCTGGTCATAACATAACCCACCCTTATGTACCTAGGGTACCAAGAAGAGTGATTGCTGGACGCGCGGGGTAATACATGGATACTTAGAGTAACGTTCTCAAACCCACTTGGTTGGTGGCCTACCTACCTCGGTTAGGCCAACGTAGATTACCCGCATTTGACGATGTTGGGGTTCGAGGATACACTGGCTCAGAGAGAAAGGCAGAGCTTCAACCATTAAAATTATCTTCTATCAACGCACCTCGGAGTTGTGAGGTAATGCCATGATATATATACTGTTCTCAATAGCTCAATAGTAATTGATAACGTCAGGGCGAGAATACACTGTGTAGCAAGGTGTTGATAGAGGTTATGGATTGCTATGGTTAGGTAACTTACTTACAGCTACGGTGCTTTGTTTCAAATCTTCACTGAGGATCACGCCAACCCTGTCTATCCACGTTATCAAGACCCGCCCCCTTAATAACCCCCAAGAAACGGAAGCTAAACAGTTACAGTAGCGTCATGCTATTCTGATTGAATGTCGGTCACCTAGATTACTTAGTAGGTGATTTGGTGCCTACCTAGCCACGAATAACCACGAAAAAAGACTACTAAGTAGCAATAGCTGAGGAGCCGAGGTCTGCGGCTGATGATAGTCAAAATCTCTTTATTCTAGACTTGAGGCTTAGGACCTACATCATGATAAGCTTGTTTGCTTGCTTCCCTTCTGCATGAGCTAGCTAAGTTCGTCGGGTTCTTAGCCTGCATCAATCGCTTACCATATCTCCCTCCCCTCCCCTACCTACTTGCACCAAAGACGCGTCGGAATCGAAGGTCAATGCGCGCAACACGTGCCATTGTTAACCTCAATGACATCGTCCACTCCTCTCCTCCAGAGGCCCCAAGCCCAAGCAAGGCTGGAAAAAGCCGTCCCCTCGATCTTGCGGCCTGTGCTTAGGGCCTATATCCTGGGGTATGCATCTGCTGTGGCACCGCGGGTTCTGACGTTGCTTCTGCAAAATGGGGCGCGGTGGAGGAAAGCCAGGGGTCCGGAGAAAGATACCCAGCCATCGCGGGACTCGTTTGCTACATCTCTACGCCACATCCTCTGCAGCGGACTAGACCCTCAAAGGTTCCCGACATTCTGTGCTGCCCTAGTTGGCGGTTCAACGTTCTTGGAGGTGAGAGATACTCCCCGCCTACCAGATCGATAACTAACACGCGACCCGTAGGTGCTTGTCAGGAGATTGATAGACAGTTTGAAGACCAAACTGTCGGGCATAGCTAGGCGGAGGTTAGTTGATACAACCCATCTCCTTTCATGCCATGCCATGTCTTAATTAAGTGTAACACGATGCGTTTTTCATAGCAGCACATCATGCCCAAAATATGCCTAACACGACTACAGACTTTCGATATGGATATCCTCATTTATAGCCGGCTGGCTAAGCCTACGGCTGCTCCAATCCAAGAAAACCAATGCATTCGCTGCTGACACCAACAATGCGGATGGTGACAAGCAAGAACCCGTCCGATACGCAGGACGAACGCTTGACCTGACTCTATTCGCCGCCACCAGAGCCGTCGACGTCGTAGTCGGCGAGCTATGGTCTCAGAGACGGCAGCACCGGGTCGCCGCCGGTCGATGGTCGTGGGTGAGTGTTTTACCCCTACCCAATACCCACACACGTAACGCAGCCATCCTCTAACTCGCACAGCTGGATGCGTTCATATCGAAAATGGCCGACCCATCCATCTTCGCAGCCTCGTGCGCGTTCATCATGTGGGCCTGGTTCTACGCGCCCTCGGCCCTGCCGCGCTCCTACAACAAATGGATCAGCTCCGCAGCAGCCGTCGACACCCGCCTCATCGAGGCGCTGCGCCGGTGTCGCAGCGGCGAGCTGCGCTACGGCGAGGAGACGGGCCAGGCGCCGCTCTTGCAGTCCATGTGCGAGGACTACCGGTGGCCGCTGCAATGGGGCGACCCGGCCGTCACGGTGCCCTTTCCGTGCGACATGGTGCACATGGGCTGCGGCCCGTCGTGCGAATACCACGCCCTGTCCCGCTTCGTGCGCTCTTTCAAGTGGTCTATGGCCACATACTTACCCCTGAACATCCTAGCCCGCAAGAAGAACCCGCAAGGCTTCCGGCGCGCCCTCGTGTCCGCCGCGCGCTCCTCTTCGTTCCTCGCGACTTTCATCACCTTATTCTACTACGGCGTCTGTCTCGCGCGAACGCGGATCGGGCCACGCCTGCTGGGGAACGGCACGGCGTCCCGCCAGGCCATTGATTCGGGCGTTTGTGTTGGTTGTGGCTGCTTCCTGTGCGGGTGGAGCATCTTCTTCGAGGCTGCGTCGCGGCGGAAAGACATGGCTCTGTTTGTTGCGCCCAGGGCTCTCGCTACCCTCTTGCCTCGACGGTATCCGCTGTCCAAGCAGTGGAGGGAGACCTTCGTCTTTGCCTTCAGCACGGCTGTCGTGTTTACCTGTGTCCGGGAGAACCGGGGCAGGGTCCGCGGGGTGTTGGGAAGCGTCTTGGGATCTGTACTCGAAACGTGATAAAGGGGTTGATCGAGCACGATGTGCAGGATACATTACGAAGTGTGAGATACGGTCATAGACCTCTGCGCTACAGTTATGTATTATAAGTAAATTACCTGTATACCTAATCACTCACATTACAATAGTAATAATTCAATATCTAATATATGCACCGGTGCGCTCACACAATCAAGCAAACCGGACCACGCGAACGTATCTTTGCTTTAATTAACGCATTGTTACTACTACTATATGCCTTTACTTACGAATCCGTACCGTCAGAGCCTCCTCACAGTTTCTCCAACTTGAGAACAACGCTCTGATAATCCGCAACCGGCCACGTCAAGCTGAGCCCGGCATTCATGAGCGTCGAGCCAGAGTACGTCGCATTGTACGCGTCCCCCGTGAGTTTATACCTGGCGCCGGCATCAAGACCCTTCAACTTCACCGGGGGCGGCAGAGGCTTAGTCTGCGAGCGGACCTGGAAGACGAAGAGCACAGCGGCGCTGGCGTCGGGCAGCGCGAATAGGGCAGCGGGCCAGTTGGACTGGTCGGGCAGCGCGAGGCGGTAGAAGTCGCCGTCGATGACGAGCGGGTTGATCTCCTGCTGGAGGGATATCAGACCCGGCAGCGCGTCGAGGTCGTCCTGCGCGAGATCCTTCGGGTCGAGCTCGAGACCGTACGAGCCGCACATACTCGCGACCGCGGAGCGGAAGGCGAGCGGCGTCGTGCGGCCGACTTGCCCGTTGGGCACGGCGCTGACGTGGCAGCCCATCGCCGAGGGCGGGTACGCGTAGGACGTGCCGAACTGGATGTACAGCCTCTCCAGGCCGTCCGTGTCGTCCGACGTCCAGCTCTGCGGCCAGTAGTGCAGCAGACCTGCGTCGAAGCGGCCGCCGCCCGAGGCGCAGCCTTCCCATAATATCTCAGGGTGCGCGGTCGTCAGATTGTCGATGACGCGGTACATGCCCAGTATGTAGGCGTGGTTTGCAGCTGGCGACGGAAGCTCGTGCTGTCCGCGGTTGTTGTCCCATTTGATGTACCTGATGTTGGCTGAGTCGAGGAGCTTCTCGATCGTGCTGATGATGTAGTCTTGCACTTCCGGCAGTCCTAGGTTCAGAACCAGTTGGTTGCGTACCAGGGTGCGGTTGTGCGATCCTGCGTGCAGAACCCAGTCTGGGTGTGCCGTGTAAAGGTCTGATTCCGGATTCACCATCTCGGGTTCGACCCACAGTCCGAAACTCATTTTGGTTGAGGAGTTGGCTACGGTGATCGCGTTCACGTCATCAACGTAAGGGCCAAGTCCATCGGGGAACTTTTTCTTCTGCGGAGTCCAGTCACCCAGACCGAGGGTATCATTATCACGCGGGAAGTCTGTGCCAAACCAGCCATCGTCGTTTACGAACAAGGTACAGCCCAGATCTGCAGCTTCTTTTGCAAGATTCACCATCGCAGTTTCGTTATAGTTGAAGCCCAGTCCCTCCCATGAGTTCAGCAGAGCCGGTCGTGTTTGGAACGTGTGGTTAGATCGTGACAGTTGATTTTTGAACAATGAGTGCAGCGATTGTGACATTCCGCTGAAGCCTTTCTCAGAATACACCGAAGCGACCTCAGGCGAGGTAAAAGTGTCGCCTGGCTGAAGCGGCCACGACAAGTGCAGTGGGTTGAGACCAAGGAGTACTCGCACCCATCCCGTTGACCATCTTTCAACGTTTGCGGCGAAAGAACCCGTGTAAATGAGGGAGTACCCTGTTGCAGGACCCGAAGACTCCGTTGTGCTGGGGGGAGCAAGTGCAAGGAATGGGTTGTGAAAGTGAGACGAGTAACCTGCAGTTGATCGAAAGCTGTAAAACCGGGGAAATCAGCTGAATCTGCGCAAGTATAACGATGAAGTTAAAACTCACCCTTGCTCTCCGTATCCGACAGGGCGCCTGTTAATGTGTGCCTCATGCGCCCAGTCTCCCTGTAGGTCAATAAGATCAAGCTCTTCATTGGGCGAGTCAGTGCTCCAGCTACTGGCTCTTAGCACGGTTGCGGTACTGTTCCCTTTATTCGTGAGGCGAAAGCTACGTGCTATAGCATTGTGTTCCGGGAAGATTGAATAGTAAAGGTCTGCCGAGATAGCCGAGTAACTATCATACAAATGCACTATAAGTGTTGAGACGTCTCCCTCTTCACCATACGTAGCCGGTAGTCCGGGAAGCCCAGGTTTACCGGCCTGCACCTCGTAGCCTGTGTACGCGAAGCTAGAAACGGTATCCCCGGACGCATGCTGAATATGAATCGCAGGTGTGCGAAAGTCGCCTCGACCGGAATCGGGAAATTCACGAAGTCGATAGGTGTATTGGCTACCCCAGCCATTCATATTACTGACTTCTTGAGCAACGCTCTCAGCGGCATAGGCGCCCCAGTGGTCATGGATCAAGTCCAACGTTGAAGGATCGACGTGGAACTGATACGAGATGTTGGACGAAGCCAGAGAGAAAGATGGCGCAGGGCCATCCTCTACAGTGATCCCTGGAGTCAATTGGTGAGAATTGGGCCGCCAATTGAGTTCGACAAAAAAGATTATGTGCGTGAAACGACACCAGAACGGCAAAAGACAATATTAGAACATATAATGCTTACATTTCACATTACTTTGGCCCAAAGCCCAGGCTGGGAGCAGGCACAGAGCTAGTCTTCTGGCGACCATGATGTGCTCTAGTATAGGCGCAAAGCTTTCTCGTAGGATAGGGATAGACTGGAGAAGTCTCCATCCACGAAGCGCCTCGGAGGGCCATTGGGATGTTAAATGTATTTCTGTGAGTGGACGGGAAATTGCAGAATACCAAGCTGACATGTCAGCTCATTGCGTCACCGTATCTAGACCGAGGACGCGGATCGTCGGCCCCGATTCCCCTCTCTGTTTATGAAGCTCTACGAGCAGCCAGCTGTGCTTTCGAGAGGGGAGATTGGCCGTTTAAACACCCAAAACCAGGCGAGCTACTCCACCATCTCCGCATCGAGCTCGAGCACCCCACGTCGGTACCCCGTACGCGAGAGGGGGGAACATGCGGGGAGACTGTTCACGGACCTGGATTTTCCCGAAATTTGTTTACTTCGTAGCCGCTCCTATTCCGGCACCGGCTACCTTTGCACCATTGAAGAAGGTGGTCAGTACACATTAGGTAAGCTCGGACTCTTGATGCGAAAGTTATGTGATAATCTGCTACTATATAAGGAAGGTAAGATACCGGTAGTCTACTCGACCTCTTCGGTGTAATAAATTTAGTAAATAAATCTATGCATATAGTTAGTTCATCCTCCAAGGGAGCGGTATGACGCAGAAAATCAAACGGAGCTTCACCGCAGCTTGGCTGGGTTCAGAATATAGCGAGGTGGATAGGTCCGGCTGTCATGGAATGCCATTGTGGGTTGGGTTGTTGTTGTAGAGGTTATGAGGGGCCGAGTGTCCTGCCACTGTAGCTACTTAATATGTACCTGCCTACACCGGCAGTGGCCGGATTTTATCAGTGATACCGGCATTTGACAATGGCAAACTCGGCCCGGTGCGGTTCGGAGTTAACGATGCTAGCAACTTCTCATACAATGCGGTCAATTCTAACTCCGGGATATTTAAACCCGAAGTGCTCTCTAGCTCCAGATCATGGCTTATCTCTTGATCTGCGCATCTGAGTACAGTATAGTTTCTCTTTCAGTTTTAATGTGCGTCTCAATACTGAGAAAACTGACAACTCGATATTATCAACGCGAATTCCGATCAGCATAGGCGTCTTGTCCCTAGCTATTTGACGTCTTTAATGGTATTATACACAGATCAAATACAAATATTCACCGCTCTTTTCATGTCACGAAACAATTCTTGTGAAACGAAGTGTTGAAACCGACGCAGCCACAAATGCTACATAGATGCGGAGATCGTGTCGGGTTTTGTTTTGTTTCTGGTTTTTGCTCCATCTTGTTTTCGCCCAATCTCTCCTACCCTTAAGACCCTTTATCGTTTGGTGGTATCAATTTGCGAGAGGAGCAAGAGGTGGGCTTTTCTTATTGCTGTTCCACTCCGGTTACTAGGTTCGCTCTGCTCCGAGCCAATGTCCGGGCCATTAGTATAATAATTTCGCCATTATCAATTTCGATGAGCATTCAGTTCCAAGGAAAAGAATGGTACAGATGAGCTTGGAGGACCGTACCACCAGAGCTGCTCATGTACAACACACCTCCAAGAGCATAACGGCGATATAGCCAAGCATTATAACGACCATGTATCTGCAAACTACTAGTGTGATATTACATCATATTTATCATTCTTACCACGTGGATGGGATCAACTTTGTTAAGTAACGGAAGACAAGGACCAGGAGGTAGGACACGGCCCGCGACTAGTTGTTATTTGAGAGCGACGTTTCAAAAGAAGAGGTACATCTACCTACACAGTGGCGTGCTATGTTTGGGCTGTAAATCTTGACCGACGGGCAGTGGGCGGAGTCGTATTCAACATTTCCCCCTATCTCCATCTCCCCCGGCTATGTTGTTTTCGCATTCACAGCGAAAACTACAGTATAACGGTATTAGGGGATCGGAAGCGATCAAATGACTCCACTACAGGACTCCTGGAAGCAAGGTCATTGCCAGCCCGTTACTATGGTCACGAAGGTTTGCAGATTTGAGTGAGTCTTGCGAGTGCGGAAGAGGATGCCAAGGAGGGAGCTGTTTCTCGGAATACCTCTTTCGGACTAGTCGGCCCTTATAAGATACCTACACTGGTTCGACGAGGGACAGCTTCTACGCTACTATGTGAATAGACAGGTCAACGGACTTAGCGGAGAGGATGTCTAATTCATACGAGAAGGTAGGTATAGGGCCTCATTACCAACAAATTGGCGAGGGATTCTAGCTAAGACGTTCGAAGTGCTTTAGCCCGAGCAATCTTATTCTTGAAGCCCAACCCAGGGCCCTGGTTACGGTCTGCGCCGTTGATGCCCAGAGGGCCGCAAGAGCAAGACGAACTAAAATGTTCGAGACTCTTTTCTTTCTTTCTAGGCTCACTTATAGTCTCACCTGATATAAACTAAATCAACATGGTTGAAAGAGGCTGACCTTGTCAAAATTTAGTGTCGCTATCCGTTCTCTATTTCCAAATATAGGCGATCAAGACGCGCTAACATGCCGAAACAGCACGGATAATAGCGAAGGATCATGAGCCGCAACAGGCCGTGGGGGCACACACATCACACGGGCAACTTTTTTTTTTCTTCGCCCCTCTTTTGCCGCGATGAAACATTATGCCAGTCGCGGATGCATAGTGAGCTTACGAAGTTGGTAGCTCATCTGCACAGCCATTGTTGCTATCTAGAAAGTGGGTTAACCCACTACTGAACACACTCTAGACTGTGAATGGTTATCTGAATAGTTAGCCATTGGTCTACACTACTTGATGGATAGATTGGGGCGCGGCTTATAATGCGCACGTTAAGTTTTCACCTAGACTTACTCCCGTAAGAGATAGTGTAGATCGAGGTCCGCCTTTGTTGATCGGTTTAAGAGGTTTGGATTGCAACAACCACTGTGCACCACCAGCAGAAGAAATCTAGAGAGATCTATCTACATAGGCGCACTTGCACAGCATGGAGAGTACGAATCGATATTTGTGGGTTGTGTTGAAGCTTAATCAAGGCGGGAGAGTCCAAGGTATAAAGATATCTCCCGCACTCTCATGTTTCAGGCTAACATATAATTCAGACGATGTATTGCTGAGACAAAAGGTCCAAGAGCAGATCTTGTCTACTGCAGATTCGTTTGTAAGTTGACACGATAATGACGCCACATAACACAATAAATACCTCCAGTACTTATGATTGCATCTGCAAAACACAACCATCGACCGTAAGATAGAGTGATGGATGTCGTGTGCCAGATGACGACTAGCCAGGTAGAGAATATTTCGCTGTGAGTTTCAGGGTTGTTAGCTTGTAGCTAACACATCGTGTTTGGTTACTATTCCAACATGTCAACAAGAAAAGCAAACGCCATCGCTTATCAATCACGATCGCAAAAAAAAACGAAAAGTTCGTAGCCCACTTCCAGATGATACTACACCGACCTGCCATAGTAGTGTGCGTAAGTATACTCAAATGTGGCCAAGAACGTGCGCAAGAGATCGCCTCATACAAACTGGGAACGCCACTGCCGTATGCCATGCCAGTAACGGACCATGCGTCACCCAAAATGGTACCCATGCCGGTAGCCCGAGAGGCGAGCGCTACCGAGCGAGACCTGCAGTGCAGATCAGAACAGGGGGCTCGATTAGGTTGCATGAAGATACAGCACTTGTAGTGGCACTGCACTACCTAAGTGCACTATCTGCACCTGTTTAGGCGTGCCATAGCGCAGCGATAGGTTCGGTAGCACATGGGTATTACTGGCGCTGTCCCTGCATCCGCTCTGCGGCTCTGCAGCCAATCCAACCAATCCAACACGTGTGTGGCGCCCGCCGTCTCCTGCTCCTGTCCATATTACGTGTTATGCACCAAGCTTTTCCAAGGTTCCCTTCGTCGACATCATTCCTCGGATTTTCAGACCCTCTCTTGCTGTCTCTAGGTACTGTACGAGCTCCGCCCCTCCGCCCCTCCTTTACTACTTTACACCTACTTATACATATACATACACAGTCCCAGCATTACGCGTATACTAAACCAGCCGTGTCAAAGCACTTCCAAACAAGGTATGAGCCACTGGAGACGTCCCATCACAGTACAGTGCCGTGCCGTACCTGGCGAGCTGTCCGAATTCTCTTTGCCTCCCCCATCTTCAGGGCGCTCGTATGTTACGTGTAAGAGATAGTAGCTATATGTATGGACAGGGAGACCGTTCATCACACCACGCCGACAAGGCACGGTTGGACGGGGCAATCATGTAGCACTAAGTAGCTGGGTTATCTTTACACGTTGAGCCATACGCTGGACTATTACCCGTTGAAGTGGACTAAGTCGGCCCTTTCGGTTTCCAAAGCAGTGGAGAAAGCCAGATAAGACACCACGATCAAGGTCGGAGTCTGCGACCCTGCAAGCCTAGAAGCACCCGTCTGCCAATCGTCTTTCATAAGTCGGGCCAGGCTATCACAGCGCTACTGCTCCCGGCTACTGCCCGGTATCCACACTCTTTTGGAGCTTTCCGCCGGCCCACAAAGGATTGTCACGATACTGCCAAGATGGTCGAGAAGATGAGCGTTGGGCGAGGTCGGCCGGGATAGAGGTGGATGAAGTTTCTCAGCTACTATTGTGGTTCCGTCTCCAATTTAAGTACCAGTTGTGGCCGTCTTGACAGCAAGGGGCTTGCTCCCTCCTTGGTTGACGAACACTGACGTCTTCGGAGTCGTATGCAAACTCTATCCTTTCTCCTCTGCGTCATTTCCATATCTTGCCCCTATTGCTCTCCAGCGCCTCCTTGGACCAGTGACTCAACTCTTGCATATCGTATTACCGAACCGTCCTGCCTTCACTAGAGCTCACGTCGATTAAGATTCTAGAATACCTCGAACAATCCCTTTTAATCCACTGGTTTGCTTTGAACAGATCTTCTTGTTATGGTTACAGACTTCGTGCCGTAATTAGAAATTCTTTTATCTTTTGTTCCTTTCACCAATCTCGACACAAAAATTTTCGAGTATCACAAAGGGCGTCGATCAAAATGGATGGTGTTGAGCCAGCCTCAACAGAAGATGGCCGCTCATCTTCCATCGGCTCTACAGATAGTCCAGATCTTACAGAAGTCCAGAACACCATGGCTCTTGTAAATGGATCTGCGATCAAGAAAGAGAAGGGGCGAGTACGTTTCAACAGCACCGCTGATGTTGAGCGGCCAGCGGCTATACAACAATTAAGTATTACGAACGGATCCCAGGACATAGCTTCGCAGCCTAAGCTGAAGCCCAGGCCATCCCTTCTGCGTGGAAGTTCTTACAACTCGGTACTCGATTTTCAAGACGCAGATGAGGAGCACGACCCGAGTTCCGAGGTAGCGATCTCTGCTCGTGCTGCTCTAGAACGTGCTCAGCATGTTGCTGCTACTGTATATGGGTCCCACTCTGCGCCAGGCTCTAGAAGGAATTCGCTGGAATCTGACGCCGAGACACTACAAGACGACCACGAACATCCTGAGGATCACGAGGATCACGAAGATCAGCCTAGGCGTCGGGGTAGTCGCCTTCACGATCTTGCCCAGAGATTCGCAAACACCCGTATCCTTGGGCACCTCGACAGTCAAGAAACAAACCAAGAGCTAGCATCCACAGAACGACGACGCTCTTTCAAACAAGAGGCCTATGCTCTTGTTCAATCCCACGCCGCGGGCAATGAAACTCCCGATCTCGGTCGATCAAGTCGCGATATGGCTGCAAACCCTGCTGGTCAGGTTGCCCCGACGGAAGAAAGAGATGCTGAACTTTGGGTTGCCCCACCTCAACAATTCCGGGGAAGCACTCTATCTCACCTGTTAAAGCTCTACAGACAGAATGACGACCTGCCCCCCAGTTATCCTCATAGTCAAAGGTCCGATTTTAGTGAAACCACCACGCCAGGATCGTCTGGCTCCGCTACTCCTACGCGAAAGAAATGGTATGAGAAAGACAAAAATCGTTCGACGGATACTCTGGCGAATCTCGTTGAAGCATCAGCTCGCTTAGCCAATGCCACCGCCGGCACGGAATCTCCCACTGCAGAAACGCAATCGGTACGGCCGAAACGACCGAAATACAAGCGAAGCCCTAGTTCTCGCCTCCTGAAGTTCGGCCGTCCGCGGGTCGAAGAAGAAATTCGCATCACGATCAATATCGCCGAAACCTTGAGCCGCCAAAAGTATATCATTCAGATGTGCAAGGCCCTCATGATGTACGGGGCCCCGACACATCGCCTAGAAGAATATCTGACGATGACGGCGAGAGTTCTCGAAATCAATAGTCAATTCCTTTACTTGCCTGGTTGCATGATAATATCCTTCGACGACAAGCAGACACACACTACGGAGGTGAAAATCGTGAGATCGGTACAAGGAATTGACCTTGGTAAACTTAAAGATATTCACGAGATTTATAAGTCTGTGCTGCACGACAATTACGGTGTTGACGAAGCCATGGTGAGGATATCCACTATCATGGAGGCCAAGGATAAGTTCCACCCATGGCTCCGTGTACTTGTTTTCGGTTTGGCCAGTGCGGCTGTCGCGCCCTTTGCATTTGGAGGACGATGGATCGATTTGCCCATATGTTTTTTCCTTGGAACTATGGTTGGGGCATTGCAGATCATCGTGGCTCCGAAGTCTGCTCTGTACAGTAACCTTTTCGAAATCAGCGCCGCCGTGTTGACGAGCTTCCTTGCCAGGGCATTTGGAAGCATCAAAGGTGGAGAACTATTCTGCTTTTCTGCTCTGGCCCAAAGCTCCATAGCCCTGATCCTTCCTGGTTGGCTTGTTTGTAAGTTGCCTTGTCCTACCACACCACCACGATTCCTACTGACTTCCATCCAGTAAGTTCGGCGCTCGAATTACAGTCGCGAGCCTTGGTTCCAGGCTCGATTCGCCTGGTGTACGCCATCATCTACTCATTATTTCTCGGCTTCGGCATAACGGTTGGAACTGTGCTATATGGGCTTATTGATTCGAATGCCACGTCTGCGACGACTTGTACCAATACGATGGACCCTTACGTTGCATTCATTTTCGTTCCCCTGTTCACCATATGCTTAGCGGTCGTCAACCAAGCAAAATGGAAGCAAGTCCCCGTCATGGTCCTCATCTCTTTCGCCGGCTATCTAGTGAACTTCTTCAGCTCTCCGAAATTCAAGGCGGCCCCCCAGATCGCCAACACTCTCGGTGCCTTTACAGTCGGTGTTTGCGCCAACTTATACTCAAGATTAAGACACGGAGTTGCGGTAACTGCGCTATTGCCGGCGATCTTTGTGCAGGTGCCTAGTGGCCTAGCGGCGACAGGCAGTCTTCTGAGTGGTCTTAATGCGTCCAATCAAATCAACAACAAATCCGTGCCTATAAACGGAACAGCTTCTGTAAGTGTAATGACACCGTCATGTACGCATAGATCATTTACTGACATAGATATCTTCTCAGGTACCCGTCAGTGATGGAACTAGTGATGTGAGCGATGTTGTGTACAACGTTGCTGGATCGATGATTCAGATCGCCATTGGAATCACACTAGGTCTATTCTTGAGTGCCCTTATCGTCTATCCTTTCGGTAAACGTCGCAGTGGGCTTTGGTCGCTCTGATTTTCTTCTTCTGTCGTATCACTCTTTCGGTATGTTTATTTTGTGGCTTTCGTACGGCGGTGGCGTTTGGTAACCTGGTGGTAATATTGGGTATGAAATTATAATGACTAAAAGCATAGCAATAGAGTTTACATAGATAGGTACAGACAAGATTGCTGGGAGATAGAGCATAGGCTGATTCGGATACAAGATACCAGGAGCGAGGAGTACTAGACTAGGCATCATTTGTTATGTCCTCAGTGGTCTGGTTGAGAAGTCAACCATACAACGGACTGCTACTGAGTTTCCTTTTCCCCCAAACATTAATATATAATTAATGAAAGTCTTAAGACTTCTTGCAATATCTCAATTTTTCATACTGTTATGCGGATCTAATATCCTCCTCGACACTTTTTTATGTATTCGACTTCATATATTTTCCTACATAGACACTATCATACACGCACCTACACGCACACACGCACACGTATCTATCTCTCTTTTGGTTTGAGAATAAACACTCCACTTGCTTAAAACATAACTGCCTGTATCCGTACCGACCAAAAGGTTACCCTTCAAGCCAATGTTCCTCTCTTCGACTTTCTTACATGGAAATATGTTAGGACGATTGAGCACTATTCAAATAGAGTGGAGCCGACTAATCCTCTAGCCATATTTTGTTTATAATTTTTCCAATTTTTCCAAGTTAAATAGAGACAACGCTACTCTCCACTCAGAAAAGACAATTCTAGGCCGTTCCCTGTGCTATGTCGAAGAGATGGGATAAGATGTTGCGCAAAAGTGTCCTATGAGATTCGCTCGACGACCAACCACACGAGCCCAGACTCAGAAGACATCACATGACTTGTGAGATCAAGGTGTCGTTTGCAGCGAGCATCTCTAGACCGCAATGTATACCGTAGCAAGCGCCGGGTTTGGGGGGGGGGGGGGGGGGGGGGGGGGGGGCGGTGGAATATATTAGTAAAATGTAACGGGGTGATGAAAAAAAAAAAAAAGAACTAAAAGATTTAATATTAGAATTATAATGAGTGTGACA